>OX638252.1:25158757-25877878 GCA_951806755.1 Brenthis hecate | reverse complement strand
CCCCCAACATCGTTACGTGTTTGATTAGAGAAAATTTAGATTACCAAAAAAAAAAAAAAAAAAAAAAAGTTAGGTTGCCGAAAGTGAGTTTTTCTAAGTTAGGTTTCCGTAAGTTAGGTTTTAAAGAAAGTACGCCGAAAGTTAGGTTTCCGAACAAAAGTTGGGCAGAAAAGGCGAAAGTAACGCCGAAAGTTTAGTTGTCCCGAACGTTAGGTATCCGGAAGGTAGGTTTCTGTAAGTTAGGTTTCGGAACGTTAGGTTTCGATAAGTTAGGTTTTAGAAAGTACGCCGAAAGTTAGGTTTCCGAAAGGTAGGTTTCTGTAAGTTAGGTTTCGACAAGTTCGGTTTCAGAAAGTATGCCGAAAGTTAGGTTTCCGTAAGTTAGGTTTCTGTAAGTTAGATTTCGATAAGTTAGGTTTTAGAAAGAACGCCGAAAGTTAGGTTTCGGATAGTTGGGTTTCCGAAAGTTAGTTATCCTGAAAGGAAGGTTTCCGTAAGTAAGTTAGGGTTTCCGGAAAGTTAGGTTTCAATAAGTTTTAATAATAAGCCGTATTATTCAGCATGGAGAACACACTATAAAGAGAAAAACAGTTTTGAATAGTTCGTAAGTATTACATTGTCCTATTTTAAACCCCGTGGTGTTGGTTGTTATTAGAAAAGGTTTTTTTTTTTTTTTTTTTTTGTTTTTTTTATCGTTTGTCACAAAGAATTTTGATACGAGTGTTTTTAAAACAAAATGACATTAAAATACATATATGAAACAAACAATACTTGATGAAATTAATTCAAATACATAAATTAAAAAAAAAAATATATTAAAACTATAGAACGAAAAACCCAGGGCCTGGGGGGGGGGGGGGGGGGGGGGGGGGGGGAGAGGGGGGGGGGGGGGGGGGGGGGGGGGTGAGAGGGAGAAGGGGGGGGGGGGGTGGGGGTGGGGGGGAGAGGGGGGGGGGGGTGGGGGGGTGGGGGTGTGAGAAAGTTTAATTGCTTTAACAGGGTAATTTTTAAATTCATGAAAACCTTTGTGGTTTTCAGTAAAATAAAAAAAAAAAAAAAAATAACCCTGGTATAGTCATTTGCTCCTCAATCACTTTCTCCGGGCCCTGGGTTTTCTTTCTAGATTTTAATTTTTTTATATTTGAATTAATTTCATCAACTATTGTTTGTTTCATATTTGTTATTTTAATATCATTTTGAATATTTTTTTTTATAATTCATAATTTCCTCCATGATTATTAATTGAAATATAAGTATAAATAAATAAAATAAATCAAAAGTTTGAATGTATCAACACCAATAACTACTAAGGCCCTCTATTGGATGTTGTAGCTCACAACGTTGTGGTGGATGTGACTAAGTGATGTTACTTGATCGATATTCACAGTAGTAGTGTGACCGGGTTACGATAGATGGCGTTGCATTGTAAATATATTATTTTAGACAGAAATAACTCGTTGTGTTTGAGCGTTTGATGTACCTTATAAATTATTTTTCGAATGCTCTCAATGTATTTATAAGCTTTTGTTAATTATTTTATTTTCTAATAAAATTTCGTTTCCTAATTAGAATTATTGTGAAATATTAAAGTTGGGATGGCCGAATAAAAACTATTCAATGATTAATTTAATCCTTCTCTTTAAATATGGTTCTTCCTGATTTTTTTTTTTTTTTTTTGCGTAAGCGCTTTCTACTTCACTTCAGAAAACCGACAAAAACTGCGGGAAATAAAATCATTAACATTCTCTCCTATCCGGTTTATACAATTTTTAAGTATTTGTTAAACAATTTATATTTCCTATTCTCATCTATTTTAGAAAAAAAAATTGTATCGTACATAATTAATTAATATGCGAATTTACTAACAATGTGGTAATTAATAACTCATTGCTATCATTTATTACAAAACAATAAATTATTAAATTAATATTAGTGGCGCCAACTCATATTCTGAGTTCTATCAGAAAACAATTCATGTACCATTTTTCAATAAATGTTATCTAAGTATGATATATGTTCACAAGATAATTTATAATTGAATTTAAAATAAAGTGATAATTGTAAACTAATTATTGTTGAAACCAAACGATTAAATTAGCATTATAAGAAAGGTGATGGTGACATGTAGCGACATCTATTATCTCGATCATAAACTACTTCTTGATTGAAGGTTGTAACACTAACTTTTATCTAAATTGTGAAAAATATATTATTGTTTTACTTGCCAGGTAATTCTTCTATAATTCCTTGTGAGGTCCTTTTTGTTCCATTGTGTATAAGTAAATTTCCTTACGATTAACACAAACCACGATTTTAAGCACTTAATATATTTTTAGTAGGTTTTAACCGCTGCCTTCAATTGCAGCAGCAATTTACAGCACTTTTCTGGTTATATTCTGTTTAAAAAAAAAAAAATTACGGAGCTAATTTATATCGTTAGCACAGTCGCGCCCTCTCTACCTACGGGGCGGTTTCCGTAAGTTAGGTTTTCGAAAGTTAATCATACGCCTTTATTCAGTAAGACAACACCGTACTATACTATTTAATTATTCATTTGTGTCTTCAGTGGCAAGAGAGCGTATATTATATGTTCCATTATATGTGTTTTATTTAGATGATTTCAAGAACAAAAAAAAAATTATTACGTTTCTTTTAATTGATTTTCTATAGTCATTTGCTCCTCAATCACTTTCTCCGGGCCCTGGGTTTTCTTTCTAGATTTTAATTTTTTATATTTGAATTAATTTCATCAACTATTGTTTGTTTCATATTTGTTATTTCGAGTTTTTGTATTTTGAATATTTTTTTTTTAATAATTTCATAATTTCCTCCATGATTATTAATTAAAATATAAGTATAAATAAAATAAATCAAAAGTTTGTATGTATCAATACCAATAACTTACTAAGGCCCTCTATTGGATGTTATAGAACACTAAGTTGTGGTTGATGCGACTAAGTGATGTTGTTTAATCGATATTCACTATGTGAATACACTACTGTAGTGTTACCGGCTTACGATAGATGGCGTTGCATTGTAAATATATTATTTTAGATAGAAATAACTCGTTGAATAGCGTTTGATGTAAGTACCTTATAAATTATTCTATGAATGCCCTTGTATTTATAAGCTTTTATTAAGTAATTATTTTGTTTTCATTTGGAAATTATTGTGAAACTTTAATCTAAATTGTGAAATATGTACGTAGTTATTGTTTTACATGTCAAGTAATTCTTATATAATTCCTTGCGAGGTCCTTTTCGGCCATTGTATATAACCATGGGGTCTTACTACGAACTAAATAAAAATTAGTTAAAAAAAAAATATTATAACAGGTGGCGTAAATGTATCGATTTGTTTTCAATGTTCACTTAAAATTCCAAATATAAAAAAAAAAATCTAATTTTAAAGAAATATTTAAAGTTAGGTAAAGTTATATAAAGAATAAAAAGTATTTTAAAAAATATATAAAATTCGATGATATTCTTGTATTTCTGGCGGCAATAATAGGTACTACGTTGTGATAGAACGATCTTTGATAATAATTATTAGTTACTCTGTTCACAGATGGCGCCCAATATAATATAAAAATTGATAAATGTAATTAAATAATTTTGCTTTACTTTGATACCGATGTAGCTCATAGGTTAATTTCGTTATTTCTCGTTTAAAGTTTTTTGCGTTAAAAAAATAATAATATTTATATACATAAGTCTATGCAATATATAAAACATGAAATGTAAAAAAAATGAAATGTAATAATAAAACAAGAAAATAATGTTTCAAATTGGACTCGGTAGATTTAGATTTTAAAGATACACGCACTTAAATAAATAAAAAACGTATGTAATATTACCGTGACTCAAGTCTCTAAGACAATATTCTAAGCAATATAATTTGTAATTGCCATAGTGACCTTGAGAGCGCGGATCAGCAACGTCAAATATTTGTTTGGACTGGGCTATCTGTACTAGTATAGTATTATATGGTCTGTGGTATAACTGAATTTCACAAACCACGATTTTAAGCACTAAATATGTTTTTATTAGGTTGTAACCATTACCTTCAATTGTACTCATTTCTTGTAAACTTATTTTTACTTAACACTGCAATTCAGACCTTTTCTGGTTATATTTTGTATTTAAAGAATATTACGGAGCATATTTTTAACGTTAGCACAGTTGTGCCCTCTCTCCACACGGTACGGTTTCCGAAAGTTAGGTTTCCGTAAGTTAGGTCAAAAGTTAGGTCGAAAGTTAGGTTTCCGTAAGTTAGGTTTCGCAAAGTTAGGTTACCGAAAGTTAGGTCAATCAAAGTTAGGTTTCCGAAAGTTAGGTTTCGCAAAGTTAGGTTACTCAAAGTTAGGTCACTCAAAGTTAGGTTACCGAAAGTTAGGTTACCGAAAGCTAGGTTTCGCAAAGTTAGGTCACTCAAAGTTAGGTTTCGCAAAGTTAGGTTACTCAAAGTTAGGTTTCGCAAAGTTAGGTTACCGAAAGTTAGGTCACTCAAAGTTAGGTTACCGAAAGTTAGGTTACCGAAAGTTAGGTCACTCAAAGTTAGGTTTCCAAAAGTTAGGTTACGCAAAGTTAGGTTTCTGAAAGTTAGGTTTTTGTAAGTTAGGTTTTCGTAAGTTAGGTTAGGTTAGGTTTCTGAAAGTTAGGTTAGTTATTAAATAATTCGCAATAATACTGTATAGAAAACATAACAGAATTTATCACGTACCTACTATTCATTTTACAAGGTCTCTTTCTAAGGTAATGTTTATCGTTGGTTATATATATATATATATATATATATATATATATAGCTGATCCCTTAGGTTCGAAATCGTGCGTGTATCGTTAGGTGTAGAACATTTTAACGTTGGTTAGGTTCTATCTCAATAGAGACAATATTCCATAGACAAAGCTCTATAGACTTTTGACAGTTTAACATCTCATTCACTGTATAGACCACTAGGTGTCGCTAGTGACACTTCATGAACAGTGTTATTGGTAAAATAAAAGACGAGAATTTTCATCGTTTAATATACAAGAAAAATGTATACAGCCTTTTTAAATATAATATTTAAGAATAAAAATATATAAACATATTTCTTTATTTAGCAATATTGTAGAATTATTATCGAAATATTTTTCTTGATCGTTGTAGTTTCAGTCTTCAGATAGCAGCTTCCACACAGGAGTGAAAAAAAAATGTTAGTAAACAATTGTTAGTGAACATTTTATGGCAAAAAAAAAAAATATTTCAAGCAAGAGTTATTAAATATATTTTTATAAAATGTTTTGTGACATTTGCTAACAAAACAATTCCAAGCAACATATAACAATTTGTTACTTTTGTTAGAAAACAGCAACTTTTTTAAAATATGAACCAAACTAATCCAAAGTAGTGGTTATAAAGCTAGACTAGGAAATTTTCTAAAACATGTTTCATCAGTGTGGAAGCTTTAAAATATCTAACAATAATTAATTAACATATTACTGAATGTTACAAAAAGTTTTCGTGTTAAAAAAGGTTATGTAATGTTATAATAATAAATTATGTACACACGACTTACAAAAAGTGCTTGTATAAGTCTAATTTTCAAAGTGTTGTTTTATTTAATATCACATCCTTCTTATGTATTGTTAACTAAATAATATCAATCTTACATTCATCTCTTCTTTATTTTTAGAAGATAATATTAGGTTATTTATTCCATAATAGTAGTTCAATATAGTATAGTAAAAATACAATTGTAGTCAAAATATGTTACATGTTTAGTATTTAATTCAATATATCAAAAAAAGCTAGTTGATTGTGGAGTGCGATTTACACACACTTATATAATTGACAAGGCCTTAAATAGTGACATTATACAGCATATAAAAATCTCTGAGACTATTGAAGTACTTCACATTTTCTCATTACATTGCTTATATTACATTATTTAATAACAATACCATGATGTGAGCATTTTTTATGAAGTGCGTTGTAAGTTGTAATTATAATATTATTATTTTATATTTTTCTTTATTATAAACATGTAATTTACATATTTATTTTATTTATTTAGGTACAGAAACAGAAAACAAATTATAAAAATTTATAATATATAATAATTATTGTATTAAAAATATCATTTTAAATATTTTGTTGTCCAATTATCTCCATACACAACATTCAAATAAAAACATATACTTAATTATATAAAAAAACTTCACCAAAAAGTGAATATTACAGTATGTGCATTTAAAGTTAGATAAAAGTATTAAAAAACAAAAAGAAACTAATATTTACATTTCATGTAAAAAAATTTGGGACTATATTTTTTTTTTCTTAAATGATAAAAAAACTATTATTAAAAATGCCGTATTCATTATTTCAGCGGCCCAATAACGAAGGCGGAAAAAGTCCAATTAAAGTCAATTACAAAAAAACTAATAACATTTAAAATATGTACATATATGATATATCACATATTTACAGTTATAAGGTATTTATATAAATGTGAATTTGATACCCTTTATTTTAAGCTGTATTTAAATGCTAAAACAAGTCAGTTAACTAAGAAACTTAAATAACGTGATGGACTTAATCGATTAATCAACTTTTGACAATATATAGGACATTGGCGCCTTTCAAGATAATGAAAATTAATATTAAAACAAATATTGGTTAACATCAAAATATCTTAGTCTATAATTAATTAACAATATCTCAATAACATCACCAGCATAATATATGTACGTATGTATTACAATTACATCATATACATAATTTGATCAACAAAATTTTAAAGTGTGTAAAGAAAATTTACACTAGATTACTTTATTTATAAATGGACAGTATTGACAGTATTGACAACCAGCTTTCATTTAATTTTTAAAAAAGAATTTTAATAAATCTGTAGTATTATAATTTAGTCTTCATTCTCTTTCTTTCTTCATATTAAATTGTTAATGTAATTAAACTGTATGTAGAAAGCTTTGACCTGCTCTGTGATATCTTCATGTATTTTGTTCCTGAAAATATATAGGGTAATAAATAAATATCAATAAAACTAATTTTATTGTTCTGTTGTTGCCATTGTTAGGCATAAAATTTATTTAAGTTTTAAGTAATTTATGTAAGTAAATATAATGGGGTAAAATAGGGGATGAAAGTTTGTATGAAACTCTGTAATTAATATGTTAAAAAGTACAAAAAAATTAAAAAAATATTCACCTGTAGACTATTTAAAACTTTTCAAATCACTTTCTTTAAAGTGATGTCCTCATAGCTTTAAATATGAAGATTGTGATTTCGCCAATTTTGGTTGTTTTATTGCTGGGCTCACCACAATTTCTTTAGTTTTTGGCTTTTGGGATCAAATGATATCGTTTTTCTTTGCATCCTGGCACTGCACAATTTTTCATTTTAATTAAATTTTAAATAAAACGAAAAAAAATCCATGCACGCTATAGAGCTTTACTGAGTAATAGTATACTGTAGGCCATTATGATTATTATGATCGCGACATCTGGCCGGAGAAAAAGACAAAATTCCTTCCCATTAGATTAAGCTGTAGAGCATTAGATTAAGCTGTAGAGCTATTGCATTGTTACTTATGTTATTTTGATAAAATAATATGTCCATAGTAGTTAGGGCTAACTGTTTAGTTGTGCATTAATAAGTAGAAAGTTATGAGAGGGCTAGTGGAAAACAAAAACAAATAGGAAAAACAAAAGGGACAAAAATATATAAGCCTATATGTTACTCCGGACTATAATATATCTCTGTGCAAAATTTCATCCAGATCCATTCAGCCGTTCTGGTGTGAAAGAGTAATAAATATCCATACACACTCACAGACTTTCACATTTATACTATTTATATACAGATATTACAGTATCTTATAAAAAAAAAAGAAAAAGTTCCATTAAGAAAGAACAATAGAAGAATTATTTACCTATATTACATGTACAGTGATGGGCAGTGATTAACCTGTCAGCGACTGTGACTGGCTCGGTTAACAATTGATTTTTTAGAAATTAACCGCAAGGTGTTAAGAATATTGTAGTTAATTTGGCTATCATTATGTAATGTAGCATCTCTTTAACCCTGAAATATACAAATTAACAATTATATTATTATTTATAGTCTTTTTGTGGTATATTTTTAGAAATCATTGTGCTTTAATTAAAGCAACCAATTAAATTATTTTTCACTAGCAACTCACCCTCGCTTTGTTTGGGTTCACCCCTAGCTTGCTTCGCAATACAAACTTTCATCCTCATTTTCACCCCTTTAAGGGATGATTTCTGGGATAAAATCTTCTTCCCAGGGTCTCAAACTATCTTCTTACCAAATTTCATTTAAATCAGTTCAGTAGATCCAGAAATTGCCCCCATACCCCTCACAAACTTTACTTCTTTATAATATTAGTACAGATTAATGTGACCTGCATTTATAAGAATGATTATACCTATTTAAAACAAAACTGTTCTTGATTTGAATATAATAATTAGCAGAAAATCTCACATGATTTTTTTACTTCACGATGAAAAAAACTTATTGCCAACATATTTCTCCTGTACGATCACATCTGTAACAAGAAAATGATCTAATTAGTATAAGGAATTCAATTTACTTTTTAAATATGCCTTTATACAAAACTATAATAATATGACAAATAATATAGTAGGACTTGAAATCAATTTCTAATATAATTTGAAAAATTATTCAATTGTTAGACTGAATGTCGAGCCCAATCCCAGTATGGAGTAAATGTGTGTATTGACCATACAAAATATCTTTGTAATCTAAAGATATGTTCATTATTATATAGACTGTACAATCTATGACATCAAGTTGAAACTTCATATTTTTTTCACAATAGATCTCTATTAGAAGTCTATATATAAAGTTTGAGACCGCGGAAACAAATAGTTTTGTCAAAAAAAAATTTGAAGTTTCAATTTTTTATGTAATTTTACATTTATACACGCACAATAACGATGTTTTTCACAAAGTTCGTTACAATATTCTATGTTCTGAGTTATTTTCAATCATTATTGTAGTTAAATACATAATTTAATAGTCAAAATCTTGGTTTATTTGTACATAATGACAAATATAAACTGGCACCATAGAGTATATTGCTAATTAGGTGCGTATATGGTATTGGCGAAGTAATTGCTTGCCGTGTTTAAATCCTGAAAATAATAGATTCATATAATAATAAACATAATATTATCTAAAAGTAGTTAATTACTCATAGATTTAAAACTCAAATAAATATTTAAGTACGTACATATTAATGTGAAATATAATGATTATCGACTATGTGACTGAAGTCGATATTCAAATATTAAATTTAAAATTGAAATTGTTATCACACGATTTTCAACTCACTATAATCAATTAAGTGGATTATACAACAGTTAGTCTATTATTTATATAAATATACTAATAAAACGTGAGGCGTTTGAAACTATTATGAATAATGAATATTATTATTTGCAAATGCTAAAGTTATGTACTGTCATCCATGTTATGTACAAGTTTACAACTTATAAAAGTACTTCCCCGCGGCCGTCCTCGACACCATAGATTAAAAATATATTAATAAACAGACTACAGACTAAAGTGCTTCGATCACAGATAATACACCATATTATATCGATTATCCCTGTTTTCCAATTAGAGCACTAAAGCTCATTATGCGGAATAATGCTAACTTCGGATGTTCAAACTACAGCAACGCTCCGTTCAATCGAGCATTTTGAAAAGTACTGCTTTGATACTAACTCAATAACAGAAAATATGAGAGGTATTTTTTCTTCAAGGCGGCATTGATCAAAATTTTATTTACATTATCGTTTGTAATGTTTGTTTACACTTTATTTATATAATTATATATTCGTTTATGTATTATTATATATCTATACTAATATTGTAAAATTTGTGGGTTTGTGACGTTGTAGAGGGTAATCTCTGGATCTATTAAACCGATTTAGATGAAATTTGGTAAGAAAATAGTTTGAGACCCTGGGACGGACATAGAATACTTTTTATCCTGAAATTCCTCCATTAAGGGGGCGAAAATGGGGATGAAAGTATGTATTGGGTAGCAAGCTAGGGTCGAACCCGAGCGAAGCGAGGATGAGTCGCTAGTCTATACATATAATAAAACTGTAGAGGTAGAATGTCTGTATATAAAAAAAAAGCTTAAAACCGAGTCAGGGGGATGTAAGAAGATAAATAAAACAAATCTATTTTTTTTTTCAATTTTTTTGTTTCTCTGTCTGTTTGTCTGTTTGTGCGGGCTAATCTCCAAGACCGTTGGATAGATTTAAATGAAATTTTGCATGGTGGTACCTTATACATGTCCCTGGTCAACGTTTCAGATACTTTTCATTCCGGAAAATTAGAGAGTTCTCGTGGAATAGTTAAAAAACTATAGTAACTTATACAGCTTAGTAGACAAAACCTATTGATTGGATTTTAATGAAACTTTAGATAATATAGTTCATACATCACAATAACAAATAGGCTACTTTTTATGCCAGAAAAATGTACTGTTCCCGTGGGATAGATTTGTTTTTGTTTGGCTAGAGACGAACCGGAGTGAAGCGAAGGTGAGCCACTAGTATTATATAAAAATATAGTGTCCCTTCTTAACGTTTTTTTAAATATATGTTTTAATTACATTGTATGGTTTAAAGATTTATGGACTAATTATAATTTATTATGTTAAACGTATATGAATAACCAAAACAGCAATATGTTTAAAATATTTATTTTCGAAATAACTAACATAACTTATAGTAATATCACATAATTTGATCTGTAATCTAAAGAATCTAACAGCTTCTTTGGATTTTACTCTTTCCTGTACACATAATCGTAAATAACTATTAAATTACATATTCAAATATCATTTTATGTCCAACAATGTAATCCGTGTAATGCTATAACTAACAACTCCAACAGGTACGGTAGTCCCTTCAAACGAGCACCGGCAGGCGCGGGGGGCGCTATAAGGCGGCGCGGCGTCGCGGCGCGCCCGCGTCCTCGAAGGCGGGCAGCCCCGCCGCCAGCTGCGCCAGCTTGCGCGCGTCCAGGCACAGCCCGTTGCGCTCCGCCGGGCCTCCTACTGCCGGTCCCCCCGCCGGGGCCCCTGTCGCTACCCCTGCCAGGCCCCCCACAGGCATGGTCGCCTCGTCCGTTTGAACTTGTCGGTCCGTGGAAGTCGATCGCTCTGTGTTAACAGTAGGTAATCTTACAAAAGTTGGTGGTGTACAGACATTATATTCGCAAGGCAATATGTGAAAAAATATTTGTGAGGCTAATAATACAAAATTGAGTTGTAAAGGCAGCAATTTGCTGAAATATTAAATATGTATATTGTAAGTGTGCTTATGAAATAAATAAATAAATGAAATGTAGTCTGGCAAACTTTCACATGGGTGGATACACTCACGAAGACACCTGAACACGCCCAAATACTTTCGATATATACGCAGTATCTGAGCGGCGCTAAGTTTAGTTTGTTGTAATTAAGTTTGTTGTAACTCACAACGGGACAACAAGCCAAATAGTCAGCTATTCGGTATCCGTCTAACAACTATCCTTTTCAACAGTAGCTTAAATTCAATGAGAGATTGACTTTTTTGATTAGATTTTTTTTTTTGATTGACGGCTAGTCAGTAGGCACCAGGTACTAAGCACCTGTGGCGTCGAGCGTGGAGAGGTCGGTGGAGGGCGTGGCGGCGGCGCGCGGCAGCGGCGCGGCGCCCACGAGCGCGGCGCACACGGCGCCCGGCGCCGCGCCGCGCCCGCCGCGCCCCCAGCGCCCCGCCGTCAGCTGCCCGCGCACGTTGCGCTCCGGTCGCACCAGGATTATGTACATCTGTAGTGGGACAACCATACACATTACATACCGTCAATGACTAAGAGAGATAATAATATGCTTTTTATGTATATGTAATACTAGCGACTTACTTTCACTTCGCTCGGGTGCGTCCCGGTAATCTTTGTGTTAATCCAAGCCATAGTCTACCTGTATATTCAATTTCATTCAAATCCGTCCAGCCGTTTCAGCGTGAAGGAGATACAAGCATAATTATAATTTACGACGAAATTCCGACTATGTAAAAGACTATGTAACGAATAACTTAATAATTTTATACCTTTGGTGCGAAGAGGCAAGCCAGTGTGACGCTAGCACTCAACGAAATAGTGACCGCCATACTTGTCACACGTAGAGGCACGTGACTTGCAGTGCCAAAATATAATGGGACAAAAGCAAGCCAGATGACACACGTAGTGTACATAGTGAATCCTGCAGATAGAATGGACAACACTGTGAGTGAGACAATAATACTATAATACTACTAGACCTGTGCTTAACTCAAATGATCTAGACGTACCAATATGTTTGCTTTCATTGAAAGCTTCAGGAATCTTCCTAGTAAGCACAGCGTACACTGTGCAGATCACAATCAGCACGACAGGATAGAAGAAAGCTATAGTGTAAGAAGCGTCCACGTAAGAATCACAGACTAACATATTGTCTTCGCGAGTCGGATAATGGTGTATTGCTCTGGCAGGCGACGTTAGTTGCCACACTACCACAATTACGACCTTAAAATGAGCATATTATATTATCATATATTATTATGGTAGAATTAATAACATACATATGAACATATAATTCCAAATTTAAAAATGTACCTGGATCGACACTAAAACTGAACAAATAAGTAATTGGGATTTCGGTGAAATGAGCGAAGGTCTTTTTGCTGAATGTTTACTAGCGTCAAAGATACGTGCTATCCTGTTTGTTTTAGTCAACAGAGCAGCGTATACAACTGTAAAGCAAAACCCAGTTCCAAATCTGAAATATAATATATATTAATTAAATGCCGTAATCACAAACGTATACTATAATTATTATATTATTTTTTGAACTGACCTCTGAAGTGAGCAAAGAATGTCCGTCGGTCGAAGCACGAGAGCGAATGTGACTAGATAGCACATAAGGATACCCGCAAGCAAGACGAAGGACAGCTCCCTCCCGCTCGCGCGCACCACCGGCGTGCCGCGTCGCGCCACCCACACGCCACCTACCATCCTGTAATAGTTATATTTCAGTTTTAACTTATTTTATTAAGTTAAAAACGTAGAAATGTACGTATCTTTATGCACTTACGTAGTAAATAGAATTCCTAGAGCCGAGAACGTCATTGCGCCAATAGCCGCTGGGGAAGAAGGGCGCAGGTAGAGTTCCGGTATGGGCGCGCAGAGCGTGCGGCGCGCGTCGGGCAGCGTGCCGCGTGCGCACTCCACGCACGTGGTCTCTGATACTGGGGATCGAATCTATACACATAGAGCGCCTTCAATGATTGCAATATTCCATATACTTGTTAACGTAAAAAATAATTAATAGACAAAGAATTGATATTCCAACTACCTCGTATTGTGTACAATTGAAACAATGCCAACAGCAGCTTTCGCCCTCCACATATTGCTTGGCCTGACCCATTTCGCACTCTGCGCTACACACCGATTCAGGATGACGAGGTTCATCCCATTTAAACTGTATTTCTAAAATGAAACAAATATGTTTTAATTATGTTGGCAATAAACACAAATAAGACGAGGACGTGACAAATAAGAAAAAAAAATATAATATGAAAAAAAAATAAAGAATATACCATCAATGTCAAGGTGCAACAGTCCATCGAGGTAGCGTCCCACTCTGACCCAACGGTACACTCCTCTTGTCACCTGCTTGAAGTGTAAGATATTATAGCGCGCTGGTCCATCACCATATGCATCGAAATGAAATTCATCACCGCTTAAACCTGCAGGTTAGTACGGAGGTTGTTAAGCAATATGTAAGATAGTTGTATAAGAGATTAAGAACATGATAAAAATTATGCATAAGATACCTATGAAGCGGACTTCTCGCAGATACTGCAGAAGCGTGGTCCCGCTCACTGGTTTCATTGCGTCGCATAAACCCGGCTTTTCTCCGCATAAAACTTTATGCATGTTTCTGAAAATAGTTTTGCTATTCAATTTAAATCCACTACTTTTCATATGAATGAGTTATCCACACGGTGGAGACTTTTAACTAACCGAATAGCATATACAAATGCCCAAACAGCATCAGCAACGAATTGTAACTGGGCTTCAAATTCCGTATTTTCCGCAGAGAGACGCTCGTGTCCTGTACATGGCGGGTATTCCGCATTGTGTCTCGATCGCGGGCTGCCCGGATACCGACATCGAAACTGTTCTTCCCAAAATTCTAAAAATAAAATAGTGATTCTGAGTCCCCGGCCCGCACGCCCACATATAAATTAATAATATTATTAACTATTTCAAAAAGAGATTGGATTCGACATTATTCTGAAACCGGGAAGTTTACCGACAAACCAAGGATTCCTTAAGTTGTTCTGTGGAGTGAGCGCAAGGAAGTAGTCACGGAACCCCTGCACGGGATTCGCTTGCGGCTGCACGCTGATCGTGCCCTCGACGACGGCCTCGTTGCCGGCGGCCACGAGCGCGCGCGCGCTCCATCCGTCTGAGCCTACCCAGCTAAACGCGTGTGCCGCGCCTCGACGCCTCACCGCCGCCATCACGCCCGCTACTTCTTGGTCTGATCCAAATACGATGACTCCTACAGAAATTTATCATCATTTCGAATATTATGTTATTGAAATAAAAAGTATGTAGGTAAGTCTAGAATTTAGTTGGCGTTTACCTCTTGCTCGAGGACGTGAAAGAAGTCGTTCTACGATTGCATCATACGCTCGTTCATCTGCAGCACCAGAATCTTTTACTAGCCTTTCTTTAACAGCTATGCAAATATCATGACGTAATAGAAGTGTTTCTAGTTCTTCGAAGGCCTGTTTATGAAAGATAGTTTGAATGTATTTTTAAAATACGATTATGTATCTTTTTTTAATAACACTATAATGTAACATAGTATGTATTTGCACCTTAATACCATAGTTGGATTCTTCGTAAATTATCGACACGTATCGCCAACCGAATCTCATGACAATTTCAACCATCGCACGCACTTGATGGAGATCTGAAGGTATTGTACGAGTAAAATATTCAAATCGGGCTTTGTTGGATAGCTCTGGTGACGTTGAGAAGAATGATACCTGAAATGTGGAGTTTTGAACCTAAGCACATTTTTAAAAGTATCAAAATCAAACTGAAAGTATGTTAAAAAAATTTAAACCTGTGGTATCTTAAAGAGACGTAATAAATTAGCAACTTGAACTGAAGTAACGGAAGAGGCAGCGCCCACGACGCCTGAGATCACTTTCCGCACGGTTGTTGCGTTGCACGCGTACTCCTCGTCGTCGATGTTACTTATAGATCCTGGCAGATAAATATGACTCTAATCTACAATACTAAATAATATATAACGCTTAATATTATGTAGGTATATGTTATAGAAGAAGAAGAGGTTATTATTTTATGTCGCATCTTTATGTTAAAGAATGAATAGTAGAGTCGACTCAACTATGAGTACAATAGGTACTCTAGTTTGAATCGACTCTATTACTCATTGCGAAAAAATATGCTATTATGTAGAAATTATTTCAACTGAAATTCTTGTTGCCTTTAAGCTGCATATATCGCAAGTTCACACAAAATAAAATAAAAATCAAGAAACTAACATGTGTTTTTTAATTAAATCACTACTTTTTAAATAGTGAGACACACAAGTTTATAATGTAAACTATGGACCCTAGATTTTGTTCGTATTTATAATATTACGGAAGTTAATAAACTAAGAAGAAACGACTTTTCCCGACTTTATTCACAATTATCATTATACTAGTACCTTTTTTCACGAAATATTCATAAAATACCCATACAAACGTTTATCCTCATTTTCACCCCCTTAAGGGAAGATTTCCGGGATAAAAAGTATCCTATGTCCTTCCCAGGATCACAAACTATTTTCGTACCAAATTTCATCTAAATCGGTTTAGTAGATCTAGAAGAGATTACCCCCTACAACCTCACAAACTTTACCTCTTTATAATCTACTAGCGACTCACCCTCGCTTCGCTCGGGTTCGTTCCTAGCTTGCTTCCCAATACAAACTTTCATCCCTATTTTTACCCCCGTAAGGAATGATTTCCGGGATAAAAAGTATCCTATGTCCTTCTTAGGGTCTCAAACTATCTTCTTACCAAATTTCATCTAAATCGATTCAGTAGATCCACAGATTACCCCCTACAACGTCACAAACTCACAATCTCACAAACTTTACCTCTTTATAATAATATATTTTTATAGATAATACATATAATAACATTATTATAACTATGTCGAATCTGTACATTTAATAATTTTTTGGAAAATCTTATTGAAATAAACATTATTATCGATACAGAGGCCGAATCTATAATTTTTAGAAATTTTGTCTGTCTGTCTGTTACCGCATCACAGCAAAACCACTAGAGGGATTTTGATGGAATTTTATATGGTGATAGCTGGTTATCCGGGTCAACATGTGGGATACTTTTTACCGCGGGAAAATGTCTCATTTCTAAGAAAAAAATACAAAAACTGTATTGTAAGAGTTTACTAATATGTAAAACCTAAGTATTTGGTTTTTGGTCATCGGAACACGGCTGGAGCCGCGTGCAATGCTAGTATTAGTGTATAATAATGATAGCCTTAGATATTCTCTTTTTCAAATATTTTGTGAAGATAATACGAAACTGTAGTCCGTACAAACAAAAGTTTAGAGACCTTTGTTTTGAATTTATAATGCGTAGTGATAGCGAAACTCTTGAGTTCAGAATACTTTGACCAAGTGAAATACCTTTAATGAAATCAAGAGCCATCTCCAGTCCTCGCGTGTCACTGTCGCAGTCGTCGAGCACGAGCGCGCCCAGCGCAAGGCCGGGCGGCAGCAGGCGCGCGCGCGAGGCCTCGTCCAGCGCGAATAGCATCGCCTCCAGCGCCTGCACGCCGCCCTGCGCCATCAGCGGCCCGCAGCGCGCCCCGCCGCCCGCGCCGCCCTCGCCACCCTCGCCGCCCGCGCGCCCGTGCACCTGCGCCCGAGGACACGTGGGTGAGACTGTACAGTTACATTAGAGTAACACACTAATTATAATTTATAATGGTAATAAAAAAATAAAATTCGGCTGTACATGCTGTGTTTATTTGTAAGTACTCAGTGATCACTTCATTTATCCTAGTTCTTAGTTCGGCTTTTAATATTAGTGTATACAATTGTGAGTGATTGTATTTTGTTACTAAACCTAATAAAGTTACTATGAATCTAACTAATATTATAAATGTGAAAGTTTGTGAGTAATGAGTATGGATTTTTGTTACTCTTTCACGCCAGAACGGCTGGACAGATCTGTATGAAATTTAGCACAGAGATAGATTTTAGTCTGAAATAACACATAGGCTATTTTTATTCCGGAAAAATATACGGTTCTCGAGGGATAGATTTGTTTTTGTTTTTGTAGAGGTGAACCCGAGCGAAGCGATGGTGAGACTCTAGTTACTATAATAATCAAAAACTGAGTGTCCGAATGTGTAGTAGAAGTAATTATTATCAAGACACCTAATAATTGTTATAATTTATTTTTATTTGTGTATTTTTTGCTTTATCGCATACACTGTTAAACCAAGAACATACCTTAGAATTATGTGGGATATTGTATCGTTTGCAGTCTGCTGAACTTTGTGACACGGTCAAAAATCAAATTATTCGTAATTCCGCCACATCATGGTAATGTAATGCATATATTACCGTGGCCACATGCTTGAAGTCATCGATTGTCAAAAGTAAAAAAAAAAAATTTTTAATTCCATGACATTCCATGAGAATTTTAGTTGTCGGTGCATTTTTGTTTTCTTTAAATTAGTTGTTATCAAAAATATCTAATATAATAATATAAAATTATGAATATTAAAATGTCAATAATATAATTTTACTAGTCATTACAGCAGTTATAATACTCGTATATGTATTCACACGTTTTGGAAATATCTCAACATGATCACCATAATATACTAATATTGTGACGGAAAACGTTGCAATAAAGCCTGAACGTCTGAGATAATGTATAGATAAATACCTAGATAGAGATATACTTTGCTGCACATGCAGTAGCAGAGTACGGAATACAACATCTGACAGGGGAAAGAAGTAGGAGGATTAGTTTTTGACATGGACTTTACACCTTTAACTTAATCCACAAACCAAAATCACCCATTAAACAAAAAACAAAATTGGTTGACGAACAGAGTAGAAAAAGATATCTACTGAACTGTTTTGTATTTGCCTATTTATATATATACTAGCGGAATCCGCGGCTTCGCTAAAGCTACAAAAAACTCTAAAATGGTAGGTTTCATACAAACTTTCATCCGCTATACCCTCTTATGGGAAGAATCACGAAAAATGCTAAACATATATTTAATTAATTGTATTGAAGAGCATTTACAAAGAATTCTGATCATAAATATTTTTTTGGATTGTGTTATAACGTGTTTTCCAGTGGGAAAGAGACAATTTCCTGCGATAAAAAGTAGCCTATGTTACTCTCCAGCCCTCCAACTATCTACTAGAAAGAAACTAAAAAGAACTAGAAAGAAAGACAGACAAACAAACAAACAAACACATTTTCACATTTATAATATTAAAATATGGATATATATTCACAAAGCTATACTTTATTTCTTAAAAAGATTAAAACTATTTCACTACTAACCATCGTAAACAACTTTATTAAAATAATATTTCCTATTCCTTCTTAGATTTACGCGAATATTTGACATTTTAAATAAAACTATCTTTTCGAATTATTTCGTGGATTTATTTTGATTTTTGGTTCCCGACGTTTCGAATGCTTTACAGCAATCATGGTCACGGGAGAGACTGAGGTTAGTCCATACAACTTAGGCGGTTTTGCACATGGTGGACTAAGATTTTTATTATTGTATTTTGCCGTAATGTTTCTTAATTAGCTCTTTAGTGTTATTGCAAGCGGTGGTAGTTGGATCCGTTTTAACCGTCCGTAAATCCGTTTTTTTGTACGTGCTCCACCATCATTATTAATTTTTAATTTTCTTTGCGGTTATACATATTGTAGTAATAGCAACACTAAATAATATTATTAATTAATTAACAATAACAGCTAAAATTAAATAAATATTATTGCTGTATTTACGTAATCATAATGCTTATTAAAAAATACTTATAATTAAAATCAACAAATATTGTAACGTACATTGGTGCCATCTTTTAAAATTGTTGATAGGCCTATTCACTGTCTGTAATAAGTATATAACACCTTTGAGACATTTAAAACCTTCTCTTCTCTCTCTTATGATTCCTGTAAAGCGTTCGAAACGTCGGGAACCAAAAATTAAAATAAATCCGCGAAATAATCCGAAAAGATAGTATTATTTAAAATTTCTTATTCCATTGTTTAATTTAGACAGGATGCCAGATGATCTTTGGGCCAAACAAACAACTTTTTGGATCTCCCAATACATCAGGCTACATAACCAACGGGATGAGTTGGACTCCTTCCAGAGAGACTGGTCTATTGTGGTGAAACATAGGGAGCAGTGGAAGAAGAGTAGGAATCTTTTGCCCCGCAGTGGTACAGGCCACCACAGGCTTATAACAATGATTATAATTATAAATAATCAAGGCAACATTAGGTACATAAGAAGTAATTTTTGAGACAATGGATTTCCGGGAAATGGCATATAGTGTAGCTGCTTCTAAAATACTTATTCGAGTTTGAAGCGATTCCAGTCACTAGTAAATAAATAAAATCAAATTTTTATTTAATAAATTCACCTCGTTTCACCTCGTCGTGTTTTTACAAAGTGATTGACGATTTAATATAGATGATATAAGTTTAAAATTTTATATATTTATCTTATTATCTTGTATGCGAAGCGTAGCGAATGGCAACGGCATACGTTGACGCTTCATAAACGACTTACCATCATAAGTCCCCCGAGAATGATGTCTCCCTCGAGTACTGCAGCGTGCTTGACTGGCCACACGCTCTCGTTCTCAGCTTTCTTCTTATTTCCAACTAGTGGTGGACTGATGTCTTCCCTTCCGTCTCGCTTTGCTGCGCTTGTTTGCGGCTCATGGCTCGATACGCTTTTAGACTTCCTTGTAGCTTTATTTCTAGTTCTAAGTTTATTCTTCGAGGTGTTGATTTGATCTTTTGTGTTAATAGCATCACTGATGCTTCCACTGAAAAGAATATTAGGTTGTGATTTTTGAGGAGCGTTTTCCAGATTAACATTTATATTAGTTGTGGTAATTATTTCAGTTGTAAAAGATTCATTGAGTGATTTATTTGAAGTATCCTTCAGGGCCGCCAGTACTACTTCTTCGTGAACAGTTGAAGCGTCATGTGAGTGCAAGGAGGAAGCACTCGCTTGCACTGGTACTTGTTTGGGGCGATTCCTCTTCTTGAATATCTTTGATATATCAAATGTGCCGATCAACGAATGTGATTCACGTTTATAGCGATGAGTTTTATCCGCTATCGCGTAATATTCTTCGGCATCCAAGTAGGCAATGTTAGACATGATCAAGGACATGTTAGCGTGGTCGGCCGCCAACATCACCTGCCGGGGTTGGTAGTGGCGGGAGGCGGCTGTGGCCAACAGCAGCACGGCGAGCGCGGCCTCGCGCACCATGATCAGTCACCCTAGCATTGTTCTCTATTCACATTTAAGTGTCTATTTGATGTAAATTCATATTAGTAGTATTAGTTTCATTTAGTAGCACGCGAATTATGAAATACAATTGTTAGTATTTCTATTTAAAATCAGTTTATATTTTGAACACTAAAACAACATTTTCGCTTCGCCCACAAATCACTATGATACAATATTTTTAGCACTTTTAAGATTCTTCGTTTACTTTACGTGCATGGTAAAGTTTTGGCGCGAAGTGATAGCCTCGATTGGGCTCGGGCGCTCGGTCGCGACGGGCGGGCGCAGTCGACTGCCGCGCGCCCGGCGCCGCCCGCCCGGCGCCCTCGACGGCTTAGGGGCTGTAAGTTTTGTGACAAGGATTTTTTTCTAATTAAGCTCACCTAATTTGTAATACTTATTATATTAGTTAGTACTAAGTTTCATAATATTTTGTAATTTTTTTAGAAAAATATCTAATATAAAAGATAAGAAGTAATTTCGACCTATTTTATCTCATCGTCTTTGAGAAATGTGACATACTTTATTTGCTTTCAACTTTTAAAGCATTGTTGAAGTTTTTAGTTTTGATTTTCTTACATAACTCTCACAAGAGTACGTAAAATAGTTCGTAAGTTTTGATTTCTTTTACATTAAATGTTTGTACTTCTATATAAATATTTTCATATCCCACGCTCCAAAATTAAATTACTGTTTAGTTAACTTCTGTTAGCTAAGTGTGTATAAATATTTTTAATAGATACATTATTTAACTGTTTATCCCATATTACTTAATACTTCGTTAACATTTCCTATTTTATGAAACTCGTAAATAGAAGTTATTCTGTGATTCCATGGAGCTCGTCGCGGAGACGAGCGAGACAGTACGGGAGGACGTTCGCAGTCGATTAGGTGCAGACCGGGATTTAGTGCTCATAAGCCGCAACGCGACACAATGCATGATTAATGATCGAGCGCAGCGAATCCTGCTTGGGATTGCCTGCTGTCATCCAGATACTGTACTGTACGTGTGCTAGCTCTTGTCAGTGGCTTCTCTCGCACGCTGCTACATACTATGCCTCACAAACGGACACGAAGAACGAGCGTAGGTTGCATTATTTCTCAACTGATGAAAACGAAATTTAACAATATTTTGAAATAAAATAATAGACACATATAATTGGAAACTATTGAGCTTGTTTCCGTGACACAGAGAGGTACAAAAATTTCGCTCCCGAACAAGATATTTAAAAAAAAATGTTGTATATCCTCCACGACTGCGGACACGCCGGCGCGGCGTTACAGTTAACAATATCTATGCACATTTTCAGGGCATAAAATCAGGCAAGCAATTGGAGATAATGAAGTTTTAAGTATTTTGGTTTAATTGATTGAAAAATATAGACAGTAATCTTTTTACGACAGGTAATATTATTACGCTGGTAAATAAAGTACTAAAGAATTGAGATTCTTTGTTCCGCGCCTCCACCTGCGGGCCTTGCCTCGGCCGCACTTCTACTACAACTTATGCTTTAAATAAAATATTTCTTAACACAAATGAAAAACCTTCATTTTTTTAATTCATAAAAATATGCTTTAGTACAATAGTTTGGCATTTTATTCAAAAAAGTAGTTTAAGTTTTATTAAAATTAATCTATCTTTGTTCAAGTGAAACTAGTAGTTGTTCTCTTTTAAAATCAAGGATATGTTATCAGCATTGGAAAAGCTTTTAAGAAAAACGTGTCGGGTGTTCAAAAGCTTCGGAAGGTACTTACGGGTGACTCTTTACACATAGCATCTTATTTAAAACTGTTTATTTGAATCAAAAATAAAGTTTTTTTATTATAATTTTATTTTCTGATTCTAAGCAATTTAATAAACAGAACAAAAGTGTACGAATAGCAATATTATGTATAAATTTGATTTTGAAACAAATCTTGGATATATTTCGGATATTTTTGAATTTCTTAATAAGAAATAGTGCTGCTCGAGCACGTAGTTCGTAATTTTTTACGAGTATCGTGACTTATCATGTACTCGTAGATTTGTCAAGCAATTTTACATTATGCGAACATTTCGTGGGTAGTCGTTATTAGGTCTGATTGAGCTATTTTTCACGTTAAAATTCTTCACTTAGACTATTTGTGGATTGCGGTGTTTAGGGATCAAACCAGAAAAATACTCCAGGACCGATTTCGACGAGAGTGGTCAATCTTACTAGGTCTAGATATGTGTGCAGGAGATTTTATAGAGTACAAGTGTTTAGACAAAAAGAATAATTACACTCTCTCATCTCATTTCATTCGTTCTAAAAGTCTAAAGAGGTGATACTTCGACTTAGTGAGAGATAAAGGCGTGCAGAAAATTCAACAACTATACAATTCTGACCAAGGACCTCCGAAAGCTGCAGCCGTACATGCTAGCCAATAAACTAACGAGGCATTTCTTTCCACTGACATTTGAGTCGAGTGAATTTATTTTACAATGGACGTTTAATGTGCCGATTCACTCACCTGAAACTGATATAAAAAATCTAGTAAAGAAGAATTACTGCCAACAATGTACTGTACTGTACGGTACGTTGCTCCGTCATTATACCCAATGGAAGCTCCATCGGCCATCGATGGTTGTATAAAAACCACCAGAAACATGGAAATGGACTATTGGTACTTATTAACTTCAGGGAAACATAGACATTAGAAATACTCGTGACTAGAAGGTAAATAGGTCACACATAAACCCACACACATCAGCTAGTATGTAATACACAAAATTCCTAAATAATATGGCAATCACTATAAGTTGACACAAATCAGTTTACAAGCGTGCGGCGAGCGTGTGGTGAGGGTCGATGCTCTCGTGCCTTCTAATGCCATATTGAAATGTCAACTGTGAGTGAGGTTACTGATGCTGCAGACGTGTTCGCGCCAGATGATGTTTACAGAATGACTTGCGGAAATTGCTTCAAACAGTCAAACATACATTTTTAGTATATCAAACACTAGATGTTTACGCCCTATTATCTACAGTATGCAGATAATAGGGCGAAAAAGCGGTGGCGGGAATAAAGGGTAACGTTTGACCATCCCCGTAATACAGTCCTTGGCAAATTTTAAATCTATTTAAACTATTCGCTTTGTTACATTTAACGATGTGACAAATGATTTAAGGTTATCAATTACTTGATACTAAAATTAATTAGTATCAAGTAACAGATAAAGACAAGACAAGCTGGAAAAATATTGGGCAAAGAAATTGAATAAAGATATAACAGCATAATGTAAAAAAAACAGTCGAATTTCATCATTAAATTACTGATCCGATTGAAAAAATTCTTGCACGAATAAGAAGTTACTATATATAGGCTTTTTATTATTCCGATAAAAATGTGTGCACTGGCGCAGTTGTAATAACTTTAGTTATAGTCGGAAAAAATAGTCGTTGAGTTGCTTTAAATCGGCGTTCCAAACGGTTTAATGTAAAGCAAAAGCAATTAAAAATATAGCAAACAGCCATCTCGGTACAAACCCGTGCAAAGTGAGGATAAGTTGTTAGCAAATATATGAACCAATAATACTTTATTTTCTACACAAAATTCTCCACTTTCGTAATGACATGAATGTAGGGGAACTTTTAATAATATTAGTACACGGTATATGGCGTTTAACTTGTATTAAGAACTTATTATTGATATGGTAAATGGTAGGGTATGGTATGGTAAATTCAGGCTTGTTTCCGCAACTCGACGTCTGTACGCCTATTTTGCGTGTAATTATTGATAACACAATTAAAATATATTAGTGTTTAGTATACGAGTATGTACATTGTACATATTATATAGCTGTCTTTGCAGAATAATTATAATCTTACATCTATCATACGGTCCACATTGCTTCATTCTTTTACTTTACTAATTACGATATGTAATTAGTTTTGTTATATATAGTTATTAATAAGTAGATAAATAATATAAATATGATACAGGAAAGTCCAAACAATACGTACATAATATATTGTGTGAAGTACTTTGTTGCTCTACATACAACAATGTGACCTATTGAATATCATTGTGGTTTGATACCTTGGCAATTGGCTTGTACTTTATAGGCGAATCATAAAAGTTACAAGACCGATAAAATAAGATATATTGTTGAATCAATACGTATCTACAGCTTGTAGTGACCATTGCGCTCGCTGGTAGGTGTGGTCTATTAGATTTCATTTGTAAGACGACACGTTTGGGTCAGGTTGTAGTGTCCCCTATTTGCTATGCCAGTGGTCGCGGGGTCGAGTCTCGCTTGGGACATTCATTTGTGTGATGAGCACGAATGTTTATTGTCCAGTCATGGATTTTTAAATTTATAATATGTATGTATTTTAGTTATATATGTGTAGTGTATCAACCATCTGGTATCCATAATACAACCATGGAGCTAGATGGTGGTGCGTTTATGTCCCAACATATTTATTTATATTTAATATAATCTTATTGTAAATACACGCACATACATTCTAAAATACTAGAAACTATTATGAAAATAAAAATATTAATTAAAACATTATACAATTTAAAAACTGATCGTAAATTATGGTAATTGCAATCACGGTGATTTTTACATGTTTGGGATATTTATTTATATTTTGGGATATTTATTTATTTTATTAGCTTAGTTACTTTTAATGCTATACTCATTAGTATAATTAAATTTAATCTTAAAGACAAAAACATATTATTTCATTTTATGGATCACTAGCGGCTCACCTTCGCTTCGCTTGGGTTCGCCTTTAGAAAAACAAAAACAAATCTATCCCTCGGGAACTGTATATTTTTCCGGGATAAAAAGTAGCCTATGTGTTATTCCAGCCTAAAATCTATCTCTGGGCCAAATTTCATCCAGATCCGTTTACCCGTTCTGGAGTGAAAGAGTAACAAACATCCACAACTACAAACTTTCACATTTATAATATTAAATACGGACTAGACTCACCCTCGCTCTGCTCGGGTTCGTCCCTACGTTTTAACGGTTAGTATAGCTTTCTCAGAGATGAAATATTTTCTCGCAGTAAAATGTATCTTAAATCTTGACCTGGATAACTATCTATAATCATACCAAATTTCATCAAAATCTGTGGTTTTTTTCGTGATGCGTTCCCAGACAGATAGATAGATATTTTTTTAAGATTCGGCCTCTGTATCGATAATAATGAGTAATTCAATAAGATATTCCAAGAAATATTAAATGTAACGATTTGACTCTGTTAGAATTTCATTACATGTATAGATACATTTTAAGATATCCGATATAATGAATGTTCAACGCTTGCAATGATGTTTTATTAAGGAAATCATAAATTGGCAATAGGGTAAGTATAGAGGTCGGGATGGCATAACATCAAGAGATGAAATATTATCTTACGCGCGACTTTGCAGGGCTCACGTGGGGTTTACACTCTATGATACTGACTAAATAAGACAATCGTTGTTAAGATAAATTATTACACATCTGATAACAGTTACTTAACTTTGTACCGCGGTCGCGTCAGATTTCAGATTTTTACTAAATATAATGGAGGAATAGTTTTAAACATGAACAGATGAACAGATTCTTAAGAAATTCATCGTTCATTCATGCGAAGGCTCGTCAAATGTATTGGTTTTTTTTACAATACATTCTGATATTGAACTATTTTACATCATCGTTATATAGTTACGTTGAGTAGATTTAGAACGCAAAATTAACTTTGTCTCTCGTAGCAATACCATACAATATAATTACAACGTGTGTGCCGCCAATAACATGACTATTGTAGACGGGAAAATATATTTTATCTTACTTTTAAAGTAGTAAATTGATATGCCATAATGTAATATACCATTTTTTTTCTATTTAACTAGAAAAAGAAATTAACTATCGTCGGTACAATTCGTGTTTATTAGGTAAATTAGCACATTTAGTTCACTGCCTGAATTAAGCACATGTTTAGGTTTGAAAAGGTTTATCTAATCAATGCACCATTTGAGTTGAAGCATGTGAGTGTGCGTGTGTGCGTGCATACGTTTGTATGTGCGGGTTTGGTGTTTCCTTCTTTCAGGTAAGAAAAAAGTAAGCTGACTTTTTGCATAAAGATTACTATGGGATGGAGGGAGTAAGGGCCATTTTATTCTAATATTAAATCAAAATTCTTCTAAAGAGGGATATGCACTACTTATTTTTGTTAATTAATAATAGATTATTTGCAAGTTTATAATAGATCTAGGACCGAATATAGACATGCGAAGGTCCCGAGGTAAGAAAGGAATGCAGGCTCCTGATAATATTAAATGAAAATCAAAGCAAATCTTTTAGCTCTCCTATCTACTGTGCCAAATGAACGGAATCACAAAGATGCCTTAGTCGGACTTTTGAATAGTACCGAGTTGAATACTGCCTTAAACATTAATATAAAGAGAAAAATTGAAAGTAAATAAAGAATAATTGACTTTACATTTCTTCCACATTTATTTTAAAATTTCCATTTTAAATTAGGTAAATTTACTCTCGCAATTGCAGTCCGGTCTAAAAAGTAACAAAGCCGCAAAAGTTTTGCAAAACTTCTCTATACTAACTTCGCCGTTTCCTGGACTTGTTCCGCTAAATCCGTTACAGAAGCGATAAAATGTATTGCATTGAAAATATACTGTTAATATTCTAGAAATACTTGTTTTATGCATATTATAGAGTCCCGAGACTTCACAGTTCACGTACCTATTTATGCAATTCGTGAAAGTAGATCGCTGTTAAATAATGTACTTTTAATGGGACCATATTAATATTTCTGACAAAATTACCTATCAAATATTTGGTTTTTGGTGACACAGCATGTAACACTTGAAAACATCTTCTACTAAACACTCATACTCATGGATACTCAATCCTGAAGAGATTGACATTTGACATTTCTGTTTCATTGTGTTTATTTCAATAAGCCCACATGAAACGAGTGTTATAAATCATACTAATCATACTAATATTATAAAGAGGTAAAGTTTGTAAGTTTGTGATTTTGTTTGTGGGAAGTTATCTCTGGAACTATTAAACGGATTTAGATGAAATTTGGTAAGAAGATTTTTTGAAACCACGGAAAGGACATAGAATAGTTTTTTCCCGGAAATCATCCCTTAAGGGGATGAAAATGGAAATGAAAGTTTTTATGTAGAGTCAACCTAGAGACGACCCGAGCAAAGCGAGAGTTAGTCGCTAGTTATTTCCATAAACACCTTCTAAAGTCCCGGGTTTGAGCTCGTGAAATTCAAAGACGAGGCATGGCCTCAGGACCCCTAAAACAGTGTCACACTCGCATAGCTATTACACATTACTTATATTTGTAGATCAAATGATTATATTTGTTTTGTTTAATGAAAAGACACTAAATATCGACCTCTTTGTATCAAAACTAAAAATGAGGCTTAAAGAATATAATCATGTATTCCACAAGCGACTTAGATGAGGTGCTTAATAGTACAAAATTTCCACCATATTATGTGTAGTAAATTTCATCCAAAATGGCCCAAGTTCTTTATGCGCGAGAAAATGGTGTTTGTATAAACTCTACGTTACGTGAGCGAAGTCCACTGTCCATCCGCTGCCACAGGCGACCTTACACGTTCATATACGCTCAAAGTTCAAACAATACCGTGTACTAATTATATGCGGGCACAGGTTAAAGAAAAGTTGCTATTGTCATTGATAAATACAAACATGACATTTGAAATAACAAAAGCGAGTGATGTACGTATATAACTTTATTAACAGTTATTTCTTTTTACTTTCCGGCTCCATGCGTTGTATATTCGGTAGAGCTTTAATGTTTTGAACAAATAGTGGTCTCGTTAGTAAAGAGTAAAGACTAAAGCTCCGCCACCAACGAGGGTTTCGCTGTGGTTCTGCTTCCAATTATTTAGTGTAATGTCATTTCAATCACTCTCTGCTACTCTACGTACATATAACACTAATTATATACTCGTAGCTGTGCACGTGGCGTGGTAACAAGAAGTGTAGTTATGTAACAATATATAATATATAGACGGCTATTACCATCGTCCCTAACTCAATTAATGTTATGTAAATAAGTATGTTTAAAAACAAAATTAAAATCTAATTTAATTTATTTCAATATTAAATAAAACAACTATACAATATTATTAATATACAAATATTATTGGGACCTTTATCAACGCAAATAGCACCCAAAACAATTATTGTTAGAATTTTTGTCTGTTTGTCTGTTTATCTGTTTGTCTGTGCGTTTGTGGACGCTAATCTCAGAAACTGCTTATCTGATTTAGATGTGATATATGTGATCTCTAATATATTGTGGCAAGCTTCACTTAGCATTTAATGTATGTTTCGTGTCAATCGGTTCATAAATAAAAAAGTTATGCCAATTTAAAGTATCACGTCGAACACTTGTTAAACTATATCTATCTATTCTTTCTCTGCTCGGTAGCATTAACTGAAACTTTACTAAACTTTATAATAATGATCTATATAAAAAAATGCTTTTACCTTTCATCCCGGAAAAATGAACGGTTCCCGTGGGATAGATCTGTTTGTGCTTTTCCAGAGGCGAACCCGAGCGAAGCGAGGGTGAGCCGCTAGTAAATGTACTATAATTAGATTTTTTTTAATATAGAGAAATTTAAAGAAACTAAGTAATCGTTGGTTTGAAAACACTTAATTCCACTTGGGTAAATAACATCTTCTCGACTGAAGACATATTCCCATTACTTAGGTAATTGTTTCTTTCTAACGTCTCTATTTCCTATAATTTTGATATAATAATGTTTTAAATGAGTTGCGTCGGTCGCTGAGGGATATTACCTGAAAATAGGAAACGGAATATTCGGATCGTAGATTAATTTACTTTAAAAATCTTACATATAAAGTTCACAGAGCCGGCGCGGCGGCTCGCGACGCCCGCGTCGGGGAAGCAGAATAAGAAGACCTCGCGTTACTTTTGTTAGCGAACTTGTACATTTTGAGAAGAAAAAGTTATAATTTATTCATTTAGGGATATTATAATTAATTTGGATACTGATACATTTAATTATAAACTTAATAATAAGACTTGAAATATTAATAAGTTTCATACGAAGGCGACTTAATTATTTCGTAAGTAATTACTGCCCGCCGCCGCCGCGGGTGTACTCGATCTCGCATAATTAATTATATAAGTCGTACCTACAGATGTTTGTAACAATTTGAAGAAATTTAACTTAGTTTTATACTTTTATTTCAATTTTTGAATAATAAGTATTTATTTATACAAAATCACTGAAGGCTAAATTACGTTAGAAGTCAAATGACGACAACAACAAGCGGATTTTATGTTGCCATGTTATTAATATACTATTACTTTATTTGGAATTGAGTTACGGAACCCTAATCCCACGAATATGCTGACGTACCAAATGGATGAAAGCTTCCCAGACGACCACCGCCGAGTTCCCCGTATTAGCCTTACAATGTCTCATTGTTCTAATTTCTAATTTTATTAATTGATTATTATTTTATTATTAATTTATTCCTAATTTGAGTAAAAAAGTCGATAGTTTTATGATAATTATTGTATTAATATAATATTAATAAATAATTAATAATTATTGTTTTTTTCCCGACCTCCGGACTGCTGCAAACGTAATTACTGTCTTCTATTCATTATGCATTTTTGTAATCACATCGTAAATCAAAATTTGTTGTGATAATAATTTTATTTCATACATATTTGTAAAATCCAATTTAAATAAATTATTTGGAATCGAAGTTTGCAATTTTACGATATATTGTTTATATTAGTTATTTCGTTGGGTGAATTTATATTACTATGTTAATGAGAATTATCGTATGTTTGTGGCCAAAATGGAGCATTGAACCGACACGACAGGTTACTGTGTCATTGGGTAGAAAATTTTGCATGATGATACTTAATAAACAACAGACTCTAAGCCGAAATAAAAAATATTCGATTCAAAGAAGATAGCTTATTTATTTTTAGTTATTTGAATATTATTTTCTACACTAATATTATAAAGAGATAGAATTTGTTAGTTTGGATATACTTATGTTCAATACATAGGTATCTTTTCAATGGCACTATTACGCTTTCCTTCATTCGGCACAAAAACTTGAAAAGAATTACTTATCAGAATTGGGTGTATTTTCTGCTTTTTTATGTAATATCTCATATTTTGTGCTGTCAATCATTTTCCCGCGTGAACAAATTTACTTATAGGTACTTGTCACCGCAAACTTGTGTTAACATGTCACCCACCGCATTTAATTTTTCCTATTTTTGCGAGAGTTTGGTTGGTCGTAAGCGATCTGTGATTTAGTAAAAGCTACGTATACTATAATATGTTACTGTGAGTGGGACACACGTAGCTATTGCCACTTGTTTCAGAGTCATAAGGAATACGAATGAAATAAAAAATAATTAAGGAAATATTTTTTTAAAATCTAAAATTGTACCGGACATGATTCTATAATTAATGTGCAGTGGTAACAGAAGATCTCTTAAAACCTTCGGAGGGTCGAGTAAAATAAGAAAGAATTTTGCACACATCAATTGAGGCATATATGTATTTGACTTTTCTTCATTTCGTTTCGTCCTGTAACGTTTATCAGAATTTATTTTTATTAATTTTATAATCTAATTATGAGATAAGTCTTTATTTCACTTCCGCACCAATAATAAATAATTTACGTTTGAAATAATTAACGTGAAAAACGTGAAATGTGAGTTTTCGGGCTGATTGTGCGACGAAATCGAGTTTAATTTGAGTGCATCTGAATATTCATGCAGTGATGGCCGTAACGAGGTTATCTGGTGTTTACCTGTCTACGTACTGCCGAGTCCAGGCTACAGGCAGGTACAGCTCGTGTGCCGTCGCCGGCTTAACCTTGGTAAAAATGTGATTTAAGAATCGTTATCACTAACAATACTTAAAGATATATATTAATTTACCAACTCATCAACAAGCTAAATATCAATCAACATATCTCAATACTAATTTCACACATAGAACTGACTAACACAGCTAATTAAAAAATAAATGATTCTGTTTATTTAAAATCAGCTGATCTTAGAGCGCTGTCTACACATCGTATTGTAAAGTTAATATCAAGTAAATTGACTCAAGTATGAATGTATTTATAGGGCATTGTAGTGTACAATTTTTCTAGTACATAATGTTTTATAAAATAAGCAAACCAAATATAAAGTATTTGTTTCTAGGTTCTCTCGACGTCTTCTTCGGATGATTACTGTAAGAAAACTGCGACTATTTGCTTTTATTCGAATGAAAGTATACCGTTTGAACTATCTCTACATTAATAATCAAATATTGTAATGAAAGTGCTGAGTATTGCCACGTGCAGTGTGCACGGAGTCTTATGGTAGAAGAGCACAATCGAATTCGGTACATTGTTAGCTAACGCGTGTAGTAGTTCCCGGGGGATGACAAACGGCAGACAAAATTCGTTATTTGATTGAATAATAATGAACACAACTCGACGGTCTGCCGGTAGGTACCTACGGGGCGCGAAAACTGATTTTCTATAATAGGAAAAGTTTTGGATTTTACATATAAATAGTCAATGATTTTGCGAGTTACGTGAGGGGAATTAGCAACTTGAAATCGCAAATTGGATTTTGTAATTTTACCGACCGTTATTCTTAGTCCATAAAACGTATTTAATGTTTACACTAAGCAAGACTTTTAAAAAAAGTATTTTAACTATGTACTTGCTGAAAAGGTATATTTAAATAAAATAAATCCGACTCGGTTGGGCAGCGTTAGGAAAGTTACGCAACATCATCTCGTCTTAAAGACAATATCTCTTAACAATAGTCTACGACCCATGTCTCATGTTAATATAATATAATACTTAACTTGTAGAACGGATGATTGATGAAAGCGGAGAGCTAATGCGTGGCGGTCGAATGGCCGAAAAACCAAACCTGGAAGGCCATGCTCCACGCGCTGCCTTCCGGGTTTGATCGCCACTCAATACTTTCAAAAGGTATGGCTCGAGAAATCTTTTGAGGCCTATGTCTAGTAGTAGATATCTTTCGGCTGAAACGATGATAATAATGATGAAGATGGGCCGGTCCTGTTCCGGACAGGAATTCGTTACATTTCAAAAGTTTTTTATTGATTTTCTTTACATTATTCAATATGTAATTAGTTTTTAGAAGCAAAGTGTAACAGAAAGGGTTTTTAGTAATACTGTATTCTAGAACAATATTATTTATATTTGTACAAATACGGCAATAATATTGGATTTATCAGTAAATAAATGCATACATAGTAAAATTTCTAAATTTGTAACTTTTCCTTAGTGGCTTCCCAAGCATGAATTAATGAGGGTCGAGGAGAAAAGTCAGCCTATGTCCATTTAAGGAAGCAATCTGTGACCTTGTCATGCCAATTTTAATCGAATTTGAGTTACAGGTGCTATACCTGTAAGCCAATTTCTGTTTTACATTTATTATTGGTATAGATTTTCTTTATGGATGTTTGAAATCATTTCTTTTGCTTTGTATTTACAGATATTGTACGGGCCAATTTTCTAAAGCCTAAGGCAAATAGTAAATTGTGACTTCTTATTCCTCTCCCTTACATTTACAAATATGTAACGTAAATATTCTGAACACATCAGCTTATTAGGTAGTAAACAATATTCTAGCTGGAATTTTGACTTTATTGACTATTTTAATACGTCCTATAGAGTCTAATTAACGCACGGTGCAGTGTGCACGCTATTTAGTTATGTTGCGGTTACACTGTATAGAGTATACGCTACAATACTCGTTCATCTACTCGTAATGACAGTCACGTTGCGGCAAAATATGATCGTATATTATTATCTTTTTAACTAATTCTATTAATATTATGCAAGTGAACTTTAGGTAACATATTTGTATAATCAAACGCGTTAGTGTTAGAAAAGTATAATTCTGCTGTTGAAGGAAGTCATACAGACGGACAGGAAGTCAAGAAATACAGACGTAGGTACATAGCATACATTTCACACTACATCTAATGCGGGTCTGCCTCGATGGTCTAGTGAGTAGCATGTACGGCAGCAAATCCGAAGGTCTCGGGTTTGAGTCTCGGGTCGGGCCAATTTCAGGTATTGAGTATTTCTGTCAAGAAATTCTCAGTAACAAGAGTTTATTAATCTATGATACTCGCGTGATCAGGTAAAATCTAACGATGTATGAATCTTTGAAATCGGTTAAGTCGTTACGTAATTGCTAGGAACATAGTATCGTATATACATACAGGTCAAACACATAACCTTCCTTTGCGCTTCGCCGTAGTCGGGTAAAAAGCAGGCTAGCTAATGTAAGTCAATCAATCAATTCGCAAACTAGCTAGGAGTTTTGTTATCAAGTAGACAAATTATAATCGTCAATCTCCATGTCTACTACATTCTGGTTTTATTTTATTCCGATGTGTTATATCATATTTCAAGACATTTTTATACGTATTCAATGATAATTAAAAATCTTATTAAGATGTTAGTTCCATTAAATAAATTGAGATAAATCATTCACTCTCAGCTCATGCAAATCTGCTTCATTTACAAGTTCCCCCACTTCGTGTGATCATTTCATTTGTCTTCACTTATTTCCCTCTTATTGCAGAACTGAGAGAGCGATCGAGCTCACGTTATATAAATATTTCACAAACCGGCCCAGAACGACTATTTCATTTCGCGATACGAATTTCATAAATTGGGAATGAGTATTTGTCATGGCGGACTGTGCGTCCAGCTACAACGTACAAGTCCACATCTTATAAAGTAGGAATTAAAAGGTATGTCCTGGCCTTAATGTACTCCTAGCTAACTAACATATTGAAAATATATCGATATTTTCACGACACCTAAGACCAAATCATTAGTAAAGAAATTACTGTTGTCCGTTTCAAAAACTTTGGTCCTATTTTTACAAGTAATAAAATGTTCGTCATAGTGTTATAGTCATATCGTCATTGTTCGATGGTATTACCTTACACCACACTTCTCACCACATCACAACATTCGTCACGAGTAATTGTAATTCCATATTTTTATTATATAAGATCTCTAATAACTAAAAAATGTATTAACTTATATTTGTAAATAATTGTGAGTGCCTGGAGTGAGGCGATCCGGTTACCTAGTACAGACACCAGTCTCAAATAATTGCCATAAATATTACATAGTCAATTTTTCCAGATAGGTTGCTCTTGTTAAACGACTATTGTCGCGATTTGTTAAACAGTTAGCAATACATTTTTAGGTTCGCTTATAATTAAATTACTAAGTATTACCAATTTTCTTTTGTTTCGTGTAAAGGTTTCGCGCGGGCAGAGTGAAACGGAGACGGTTTGCTTTTACTTATCTTAATTAGTATCTAGATATTCTGTAGACTAAACAAAATGTACGTTTAAATCTATCCTAGAAGCTTTCTATGCATTAGGATTCGCCTACATATTTCTTGAGTCTATAGCCATAATAAAATTATGTACATTCCTAGAGTGTTCCTCTTTCTATTTCTTTGGCGAAATTCGTATAAAAATGTATATTCCAAAACAAACATAAACAATAAAAACGAACTTTTTTACTTAAAATCACTGACTCCTCTAGAGGTCACTTTCCATATACTAAACGTGTGCTATGACAGCAATTGAACGCGGAAGAAGCCGCAAGGTACTGCTGGTATACAAACACAGACATACATACTTAGATACTAAAAAAACACAACAAATATAATTGGACTCTTTAATGGCACTAAGAAATCCTGCAGGGCTTACAAGAGAGACTCCAGTAAAACAAAAACCATCTCGCTATGGCACAATTGGAGAACAAAAATTTTATACAACGGCTCAAACAAGGAAACAAATTGTATCTACGAGTATATTATGGCAAAACCTCCAACAACAACAAAAAAGCATCAGATTAGTGAGTGACACATTATTGGACGTAAAAAAACTCAAACTTCGTATAAAAACAAAACTGAGAAAAGCTAAACGGCTGATCGCAGATGGACAAAAAGACTTGTCAATTAATAAATTTATTTACATATTAGCAGATGACGCGGCTTCGCTCGCGCTAAAACTACAAAAAAAAACTAAAAAGATACATATGTTTCGTACAAACTTTCATCCCCTATTTTACCCTCTTATGTAAAAAATCAAAAAATGCTAAAACATGTATTTATTTATTTGTCTTGAAGAGCATTGATACCAAGTTTCAAGTAATTCTGATCATAAATATTTTTTTGAGTAGTATTGTAATGTTTTCGGGTGGGAATGTGATAATCTTCCGCAGTAAAATATGCTTATGTCACTCTTCAGCCCTCCAACTATCTCCACACAAAAAATAACGCCAATCTGTCAATCCATTTTGACGTCAAAGAAGGACAATCATTTAAACAAACACACTTTCACATTTATAATATTAGTTTGGATTTAGAAGTATGGGTAATACTTTTTTAGAGTTACGCGAATATTTGAAACTATCTTTTCGGCTTTTGTCGCGGTTTTATTTTGTATTTTTTCCCGACATTTTGAGCGCTTTATAGAAGAGATTTATTTGCTAAAAATCAATGAGTCTCAGTACTAAGAATCTGCAGTTGTATTTATATTATCTTATCCTTACAAAATTTATATGAGTAGAAGATTTTCTGCAAATATCTTCAGGAATTGTCATCTCTCAAAATTAAGTTGTAATGAAAAATAATTGAGAAGGAATTTGTATTAATTTCACAGTGATTTTAAAATACCGAGTGCGATCTCTCCGTGAGACGTTGTTTGTGTAATTCGTTAACGCGCAGCAGTTCCACTGTTAGTTTACTCGCTCACTATATTGCTTTAAAAATACTATATTGAGAGTTTCGTAACTTATATGGTATGTTTTGATATTTTTGCTGCCAAAGAGCGGCTCAGTCTAACTGACGATACTTAATACCCCGTAGCGATAGTCAAGTCACGTAGCTCTCACACTTTGTGTATTTTATATTATTTTTCACAATGGAAATAAATATTTTATAGCAGAAAACAATGCAATGATGTTTTTTTATTTTATATGTTCGTTCTAAAAAGTAATTTAATATTACATATAAGTAATTTTAAAGCGGTGATAACTTCTAAAATAGTATTTTCAATTCTACCGAGTAGTCTATGTATATATATATATATATATATATATATATATATATATATATATATATATATATATATATATATATACTGCATAATACTATATTCCGACGTCAAATTGTTTTTTTTAGTTAGCTTTTAAGCAGTCGGGTTTTTTATTTTTATTCTATTTTCAGTCATAGTTTAAGTCTATGTAAGACTATATGTATATAACTACTTATGATCCCAGAATTAAATATAATGTGCTAATTCGGCTCATACTACTATTATACTCGTAAATGCGAAAGTTTTTATGTTTGTATGTTTGTTACATAAGTAGAAGTAGAGCAGTGACGAATCACGCTGTAACGGCTGGACGGATTTAAATGAAATTTATTACATAGGATATGACCTGGAGTCACCCATAGGTATTCTATTAGTAATAAAATATGACACAAGGTGGCGCTGTTTTTATATGTTATTATATAAATATCAAAGGTATCATAGAACGCCAAGTCGAATTCGCTAGTGTATAAATAGAAAATCTTCAATACGAAGTGTTGCCTCAAACAGTGTTTAGTTTGAAGTGTTGACTAAACACGTTTGAGCCGGTCGGAGTAGAATTTTCAAAGCTGTTGAAAGTTATTCTACACCTGCAGCACCCGCGGCTGTGACCTCGCATTTAACCGCTTGGACATTTATAGCATAGCAATTTATCTTTAAAATTCTACTTTATGTGAGCTCTTTATGTGAGACTTACTCGCTTTATTTCGTTTAGAGATTAGTTTTTGCTCATTTTATAAATAATTTGGTGAAACTCCAACGCTGGCGGTGCTCGTCTTGCACAGAAATGCATCAGTCATTAAATCGCACTTCGATTAAACTCTAGGTCACATAAAGCACTGAATTTTGGGACACGTTAGATGTAAGCTAAATTTGATTGAAAAGTTAACTAAAATACTAGTAAATAAACTTAATTTAATTTTATTAGAAATTACTAACCACCCGCAGCTCTGCTCACGTGGAGCTACTGAGCTTATTAGCTACGCTTAGCTTTCTTAAACTTCCCAAGAAACAAAGGTATTTCACTTCTAAATGCATGTGCGGATTATGAACTAATAAATAATTTTACAAGTGTCAGATTAGCTAAAACCTAGAATATTACTGCATGACCTATGGATTAACGACGCGGAGCACATTCCATACTGTCATTACTTTATATAACACTAGAGGCCTGCCTCGCTTGATATCCTCCATATCCAGTTACCTCAGAACTTATAATATTGTCACTTTTGATCGCGACATAATTAAGATGTATGTTTCTATTTTAAAAAACAAGAGTAAATAAGCACGAATTACATTATTATAATATAACTAGCATAGCCCGCGTTCAGTTGACCAAAAACCAAATTCATAGGTTTTACATATTAGTATACTCTTACAATACAGTTTTTGTATTTTTTCTCAGAAATGAGACATTTTCCAGCTGTAAAAAGTATTCTATATGTTGACCTGGATAATCAGCTATCGCCCTACCAAATTTCATCAAAATCCCTCCAGTGGTTTATCTGTGATGTGGTAACAGACAGACAGACAAAAATTCTAAAAACTATAGATTTGGCCTCTATATCGATAATAATGTCTATTTCAATTAGATTTTCCAAAAAATATTTAATGTACAGATTTGACTTAGAATTTTATTATATGTATAGATTATGAATTAACACAAAATATTTTACACAAATCGAGGGCATCCTTAATCCATTACCACTTTGCATACAAAGTCACGATCCTTAAGTATTACCGTTCACACACTTTCCGATCAGTGAACTTCTTTACCTAAGATAAGAAGTCCTCTTTACGGTATTGTAGCCTAAGGGCAAAAAACGGAACCCTTATAATTCCGTCATACCCGTCTCTGCCTCCGTAGGACATAGAAATTACTTTTGCAACACAAAGTTGAATAACTAGTTCAAAATAACTTAGCGTGCGTTTACTTCATGAAAATTCAGCATTCGAACGACGTGATTACTATGCAGGATGATGTCGTAACAAAAGACCGGTCGAGGCGCAGTGTAACAGTTCTTGGGACTGAACCTTCCAAAAACTTATTTGTGCTTATACTTTTATTTTTCTCCGTCAGGTCTTTTATTAGAAATGATAACAATATAGATGAGAAAATGAGTAATTGAAAACATTTCATTACCAGGTATTCGTCAAGGTATTATCATTTTTATAATATAAATATTATGATTGTATTTTTCTAATTTTCAAATAAAAACAACATTTTTTTTCATTTCCTAATTAAATTATGTTTGCCATTAAATAAAATCCGAAACTACTTAAGCTATACGAGTATGATGATCATTGGTTCGCATAAATCTAAGAAGTAATTACCAAATTTTAACGTTTTGTATGAAAAATTCAGAAAAAAAACTTTCACACCAAAATCAAAATACCGACCGAATATATAATCTACTCTTTCATGAAGTCGGTTAAAAACATACTTACTGACGGACAGACACGAGTGATTGCATTTCCACATCATAGGTATGGAACTAAATAAATAAATTTTATAAATTGCATAAGAATACGATATTAAAGATTAAATTTAAAACGAATGTCTGCGACCGCATTGAGAATTACAAAGAGCACATAAAGTGCAGGCGCGCGCGAGCACGTATTCTGCTAAGTGGGACTAATGTGCAATGCGGCGAGTGCGGGCCGGAGGTAGCGGGTTCGCTTCCACCTCATATACTTCAATTATTATTGTAATTCCATGAGTTATAATTCAATTCAGTGAAGCTGTTCTGATTAATTGTTATTGTTGCAATGAAAGATGTTATACGCTTTATTTTGTGGCGAATAACTGAGGTTTTTATATCTTCTATTGTCTTTATAATTTTATTTCTTTCTATTAGATAAAAAGTTAAAAAGGAAAATTTTTTACAATAGTTTGGTATTATCTAGCAGATTAAAGATGGAGCCAGAAGATGGATCATGAAGATGGATGGATCAGTGTAACTTTTAATGGCCATGGGTAAATTGCACAATTTGCAAGTTGGTGATGTGAATATATTACGAAGCCGGAGAGTTACAATTAATAAAAAAAGATTCAAACACGCCGAATAAGATCAATGTTATTCATCGTCTCAGTGCTTACGTTTTCACATTGACACAGTAAATATTCAGGTTTGACCATAGATAAAAACTTGACATGGCGCCCACACATGGACTCTATTCAAAAATAATTTCATTAACTGGAGCTCTTCTAAAATAGAAAAAATCCAGTGCTTACGGAATCCTTTGAGCAAGAAAATCGCACTTGGACTTTTTATGCTGACTTTAATTCACTTAAATAGCTCGTAACCACAGATTTTTCTTTTATTTTCAGGACTTAACATCTCATTCCTCTCACGCGCCTTCGACTCAATGAATAAAGAGCGACCTCACTCAGACGTGTCACTTCATTATGTTATTACGCAGTACGTCGGCGCTCATGGCTACGTCCACACTTACACCCTTGTCACAACGACGATGCTTGCCCCGCTCTCAACAAAGCTCATTTATATGCCAATACTTGTCGTACAAGGTTTAGTAAACATTCATAACACTCGTTTTTGCGGAAACTTAAAATAGGGAAAACGAGAGTATGTCACGTTGCGTGCACTTAGATTGTAGTAGACATATGTATGTGTAATAATAGTTTTGAATATAGTAAGGAATATATCGCTTGTATTCATCCCATTTTTAACATCCCACTGCTGGGCGCGGACCTCCCTTCAATGCGGGGGATATCAAGCCATAGTCCGCCACGCTGTCCGAATTGGCGGACTTCACGTGTCTTTCGAAAACTTACTAGATTCTCTCAGATATGTAGGGTAACACAAGTGGTGATCATGATGGAAATTATTCGCACATGAAAATATCAGAGGTGGGAGACCCGGGATTTGAACCAGCTTCACTCGGTTTCCCAAGCGAGCGTGCTACAACTGGTCTACGTCTGCTTAGGAATATATCGATACTAATATATAACAAGGCTCCTCCCACGACGACGGCGCCGACGCGACAGTGTGGCGACTGATTAAACGCTGACACTAAAATGTATTGCTACATTATTGAAACGAATGAACGAAAACGGAAAACGAATTTTGTATTTATTTATCTTCATTACATAATATATTATTAATTAAAGTTGAGTATGTGTATGTTCGAGTTAATCTCAGAGATTACTGTACGGATATTTATACGGTTTTGACCAATATGAAAAGGGATTTTTTAAGAAGGTTAAAGGCTAAAGTTATAAACATTTTGATCAAAAATTGTCTATTCTAAAGCAAGGGTAATTAATTAATTGTTTTCATTTGATGTTTCAAATGAAAAAAAAAAAAATTTCAATTCCAAATTAATAAACCGTTTTTAGGGTTCCGTACCTCAAAAAGTAAAAAAAAGGAACCCTTATAAATTTACTCTCTTGTCCGTCTGTCTGTGTGTCACCGCCGATTTTCTTCTGAGAAAATCGGCGGTGACACACGGACACGGACAGTTCTGACTGGAACGAAGTTTTAACGCGGCTTGTCTCAGAGAGGTTCTGTTTGGCTCAGTTGGTAGTGACCCTATTTGCTGTGCCAGCGGCCGCGGGTTCGAGTCCCAGTGAGGGCATTCATTTGTGTGATGAGCACGAATGTTTGTACTCCAGTCATGGGTGTTTATATTTATAATATGTATGTACATATTTAAAGTTAAATATATGTAGTGTATCAACTATCTGGTATCCATAACACAAGCCTCGTAGCTTACCATGAAACTAGATGGCGCCGTGTGTCAATGTCCTAACATTTATTATTATTATATTATATCTCTAGCCGGTCAGTTTCAAATACCTCAATCATATATATGCAGGTAGGTGATATGCTTAAATGGCAAAATGCATTTTCCAACTTAAAAAAAATAAAAAAGGAGTTGACAGGTAGAAATCGTAAAGGTTCTACCACACAGGAGTAAAAGATAATGTTAGTAAACATTTGTTAGTAATATTTTATCGCAAAAAGAATCATTTTATAACAAAAGTTATTAAATATTTTCTTTTTATTAAATGTTATATTTTTTCTAACATTTGCTTACAAAACATATTGAAGCTAAATATAATAATTTGTAACTTTTGTTGGAACATTTAAGATGGACGACAGCTGGGCTTGCAGAATGGTTATATAATGTTAGGAAATGTTCTACAACATGTTTTATCACTGTGGAAGCTTTGAAAACATCTAACATGTTATTGAATATTATTGAATCTCAAATATGTCTGAATCATCTAATATGTTATTGAATGTTAAAAAAGTTTTCGTGTTAAATTTTTTATGTAATGTTATCTAACATTTTTTATCTGCTCTTTGGAAGCACCTTAACATAATGAAAAGTCGTTACTAGACGTGAGGTTCCGTCCGGCATAGTTCGGATCACGGATGTTATCGTCAAGCGCTGGCCGCCATACTTGTTTACATCTGGTGGATTAAATAAAATAGTTTTTCAATAAATAACAATTTTATTTTGTAATAGAGATTTAAGAAATGATAACTGCAGCAAGTATTTGTAATACAAACCTAGAAAAGTATGTAAATAAAATTTTATATTTTGGTTCTAGTATTTACTGTTTCCATACGTTTAATGAGTGTTAATTATTTACTATGTATAAACATGTGAGAGGAAATAGCAATGATGACTATCCTACAATATCACCCGAGGGCGTGTGAACGTCAAGACGTCAAGAGTTATCCGTGCCTGTAAGTCTAAGGGTTCCCATGCTAAAGTATTACATTCGTGGAGTGTAACCAATAGACACTTTTTATCAAATCACATTCGAAATTGAAGAAAAGGCGTGAGAAACGTTCGTTCTTGACGGGGAACTACATAGACTGCGGTACTCTTGTGTAAAAGTAATAGAGCCTGTGCTTTCGTGGTGTAAGAGTCCAAACGCTTCCATTATAATATAGGATGTAAGCATAGGATACACAACCTGTACTTGTTTTATGCAAATATTAATTGTCGATAAAGGTATAAAATTTCAAAATTCACGCTCGATTGTTTTTTAATTTATTATGTAATTAAGCATTAAACACAACCAGATTCATGTGTATTTGTATAACACTTAATGACTCGCCTCAGGCGAGATTTATAAATTTTAAAAGCCACACCATGGTGTGATTGCTATAATTATATTCACGTGTGGCGTATAACTCGGCAAATAATGTTAATAAATAAGTTCTTTAGAATTAACGTGCTTATTTTAAAGGCTCTACCTTTTTTTCTAAATTTGGCTGCAGAACCCTAAAAATCACTCCGTTGCTCTTTCACCTACTGCATAGATAAAAGACAACGCAAAAAACACACTTTCTAATAATGTTAGTATGGAACTTACACGAGTGTAATACCGTTAGCAATCACGTAATGTGTCAAATAAGAAATCAAATAAAATATACGATTATAATTATAATTTTTTTGTAAACTACAGATATAACCATCTATTGAGTCCATGCCAATTTCATATTCCACTCAAACAATAATTTATTGCGGAGGTAATGTGCCAAATCTTGCACATATCAAATCCTGAGTAAATCCTGGCAAAATTATTTGTTTTTTTATTTGTTAGTGCCACCATGAATCAAGCGCTCCAAACAAGTTGTTCTTCATGCGGGGAATTGTAAATCTTAATGATATCAGAAAATTGCAATACTATTTACTCACTATTTTTTTTTTCACCGGAACTTAAGAAGGTAGGTAGAGTACAGAAGTGTAAAAGTAATATTGTTTTTAGTAGTTTCTTATAATACAACCCGCTTTCTAATTTCATAATTTGCGATCATTTCGCTCGTAAATTATCGACCCCAAACATTTTCATGAATTGGTCAATATCGATGTCGATGCTATTCGAACTTCGACTGGTGTTTCTTGTCGTAGAACTTGAAGTACTCAAATTGTAATAAACTATAATGATTAAGTGGGGACTAATATAAGTTTGCTTTTATTAATATAAATTTTGCTTACAAACCTCGTTATTGGAAATGAGCGAGGTGTGGAAGCGATGTTTTGTTTGTTGACTAGAGCGGTTGTTATTGTATTCAGCAAATCTTTGACATTCCTTTTTATAAATTTTAAAGTATTTATAAAGTAAATTGTTATTTTAAACTCACAAAACACTCTTAAGCTCTATTCAAAAGTTCATGTGATTCTGATATCGTTGCTGCGTAAAAAAACCGCAAAACAACTTACACATTTTCGCATTTTAGCACTATTTTAAAGTAAGAATAATACTTGTCCGAAGTAACAAAAAACAAAATCATCAATTTTTTTTATCATATTCAGTGACAAACGAGCAGACAGCCCACCTGATGAAAGCGGTACCTGTCGTCCGTAACACCTACGGTTCATGCACTTAGGTTTTATGTTACAAAACTGCAGAACCGCAGGTGCGTTGTCACTGTGAGGACTAAGATGATATGCCTCTTGCCTGTAATTGCGTGAGAAATAGATAAAGGGGTGGTACCCATCCAGTCAGACTCCTCAGGCTTGACAGAGTCCTACCACCGGAACAGAGTCCTAGCAACGGATAATTTTAAAACGAAGAAAGTTAGTCGATAGGAGAAATGATCGTAAATTAAAGTACTAAATGAGCAGTGAACGTGATATACATATGTATAAATGTATGTATTTGTTTAATATCTCTATAGTCAAACGTAGGCTGCAGTTTAGTATATGGGACGCGGCCCCTGGAGGAGTGGATGGTATTTTTTGGATAGGGGCGGCGATAGGGAGTCCAAATATATAAATTTTGTTTTGAGGAAACGAAAGAGTCAAAAGTCCTTGAGACTTAAAGTTACAACATTTACATACATTATTATGATATTAATGCCATTTTGACACTTGGAAATGTCAAAATGTCGCTTCCAAGTGCCAAAATGATCTTCAAATAATGAGTCAAATCTATCATCTAAGTTTAAATTAACATTAAGCACTAATGATAGCAGGGGTTCTACGTTTGAAATAAAAAAAGACCTAACGAGTCTAAACCTTTTTTTTTTTTTAACGTTGGGAAATGCATTTACGCACGAAGTGTGGGACTCACCGGCGAAGCCAGTACTACCCACTAAAACCCAACAAAACCTTCCCCCGTCTTAATGGGGCGTCGCAGGATCGCTTACGCATTCAACTACGACGCCCCGACGGCAGGTCTGCCGGAGCAGACCACAACAACCATGGGGTTGCTCCACGGTCCACTCTGCTATCAGAGAAGTACCAGGAGCAACCCGCATGGTACACCGCCCTCCGAAGAAGGCCGCCTCCCACCGCCCACCGAAGCGGGCCACCTCCCTGTGCGTTTCTTGGCTTCGCGAGTACACTACTGAGCCCCCCCACCACGACAAGGTGAACGCACGTTGGGGGGGAACGAGTCTAAACCTAAATTATCCTAGTCGGACTGCCTCTTAACCGAAAATTAATAATACACAATACACTTAGATAAAAGAAATAGTCTACTTACGTTTAGGTATAAACTACACGAGTACACTTAAAACACTAAGAACATTTAAAACTATAGCAATACTATTAAAACAAAAGACTAGAAACGAACGTGTACAAATATTAACAAAAACTAATTACTACTAGACAATAATATGAGAAAAATAACTATGAAAAAGAGCATACAATATGAAAACTTAAACGCGTTTAATGAGTACAGATCGTATTCACATACACTATGGAACTTCGCGGTATTTTGTGACTACCCTCCAAAAATACTGAAAACTATTCACAGATAATAAAATAAAAAAAAATGCTATATTTATATTAAATATTTATATTTTATTTATTTATTTATATACATCAATATTTTACATAAATCAAATAAAAATTCATAAATGTATGTATGAATTGAAAATAACATTTCTATTTTAGAATCTTAGTAATCTGACGACAATTTTCACTTTTCATATGTATAACTCTTAACTTATTATTAAGCGATAATCTGTTAAGTCCTGAAAGCGGTAGATAAAACAGAAATTCACATTTTTGTCAAGATTTAAGATTAGTTTGTGTAGGTCATTGTTTTTAATGAAATTATCAAAATATTAATACATTAAGGCCTTAATTCTTATGAAAATATGGATTTTACACGAAAAAGGATGTTTACTAATTGTTAAAGGTATGTTTATCTTTTGTAATAACTTATTTAGGTAGAGAAATGTATGGAAATGTTCTAATTTAAGACTCAATTCTCAACAACAACAACTTGAACTTCCTATCACCTTCCCTATCCAAAAATACCACTCACTTCTCCAGAGACCGCGTCCCGTATTCTAAACTTGTGCCCAAACGTATAATATACATAGATATTCAGAAATTTTGCAGTATCACGTAGTGATTTAACATACAAAATGATAATAAATCATAACTAAAAGGTTCCATTTAGAAGCCGCGGTAATGGTTTTCCAAAGACGAGGCGAGCGCTGGTCCATCATGTTATAACGGTTACGGTTCAGTTACAGTTCTTTCGAATAAAATAAAAAAAGGTTGATATTATTGATACATACATCCAAGTGAATCCTGCTTTTCTAAAGAATTTTATAATAAGTATTAATTTTTTGGAACGAAGTTACTTATCGCGCGTAACACGCTTTGAGCAAATGGGAGCTAGACCGAAAAAAGTGTAATAAGTTATTTATAATAATAACAGCTAAAATTTAATAAATTTTATTGCTGTATGTGATTACAATACTTATTAAAAATATATTAAAAGGTTTAAAATTAAAATCAACAAATATTGTAAGGTATTTTGGTGCCATTTTTAAATTTTTAAATATTTTTTAGTAAAATTGTGGGTTGGCACTATCTGTAACAAAGCTACAATGGACCATAACTGGTCGACGTAGCTAGGGCCGACCTCGGCACCACACCCAAAAATAAATAATAATCTGTAACAAGTATATAACGCCTTTGAGACCTCTAAAACCTTAGTCTCTCCCGTGACCATGATAGCCGTAAAGCATTCAAAACGTCGGGAACCAAAAATCAAAATAAAACCACGAAATAATCCAATAAAATAGTTTTATTTATATTGTTTTGATGTAGAATGTAGATAAAAAATTAATACAATATCGATAAATTCGAAGTCATAATAGGTAACTTAAATAGATTCTACGGGGAAAAGTACAAAAGAAACGAAAGTAACTTTACGTGAATTCCAATTTATATTATTTTTTCACAACTCGTCAAATTGCAAAGTTCTCTCACACCTCTGATATATTCCTGCGCGAATCATTTCCAATATAATTACCACTTGTGTTACGGTGAAGGAAAACATCGTGAGGTAACCTGCATGTTTGAGAGAATTTAGTAAGTTTTCGAAAGACATGTGAAGTCCGCCAACCCGCACTTGGCCAGCGTGGTGGACTATGGCCCGATCCCCCTCGTATTGAAGGGAGGCCCGTGCCCAGCAGTGGGACGTTAAATAGTGTTGAAAAATATAAACTTTATCGCAAAATATGCTCGTTTAAAATTATGCAAATGTTGTTGAGCTCTTACGAGATACATTCTGCATGCAACATACGAGTACATACATGCATCGTCCCATAGTTATTTTTCATTACTACGTCGAACCAAATTGTTACCAGGAACTTTATTCGGCGTTTTATTAGAGCTTTGCTCGACGCGTGGAGTTCTTTTTACTGCTTTTAAAATATATTGCGTTTGTAAAAACGACTTTTAAACATGTTAACTTTTAATGATAGAAATGTTTTTGACGATAATATTTTATGTATATTAAAAGTTCAGTATTGTGTATGCAATATAATATGAACATTACTCCAAGATGGTGCTCGCTACCTGCCCTGGAATAATTATGGTAATTACATAAATGAGTAGTTATTTACTATTCCACGTCTTAGGTACGTAGTAACAATTATTAACGACTAGCGACTCACCCTCACTTCGCTCTGATTCATCCCTAGATATATATTATATATACATACTACATAGTTATAAAATAATCAGTTCTGAACTTTTCGAGTTTATCCAAATTGGTCCAGTCGTTATTGAGTTAGCAAGACTAATGAACGGCAATTGATTTTTTATATATAGATAGATGTCAGTTATTTATTTATTTCTCTTAAAATTTAGTACTACAATTTAATGCTCTTATGATTAGTTACGTACCGGGCGTACGTTAAAAATTTAATGCGGAAGTTCTGTCCGAAAATACACCGATAAATTATATATTATTATCTCGATATATTCCTGTGCTCTTCACGACTGCACACTTTCTATCAACCGATAGTTAATTGCAGGATAACTAGAATCAGTCCAACAATGTGAAGTTAGTAACTGTAATAAAATAACAAATTGTTAACTTTCATAACCACGAGTTTATAGTTCGTCCGTTTATCATCTCCGTAACAAAGTGTTTAATAGTTACATTTGTGCGATTAGAGCTTTGTATCGTATTCGTTTCGCAAACATTAGAAGCTGCACGTTATAGTTTGTATTTCAGATAGTAATATAAGCTTTGTTATCGAGGCGGAGCGACCTCCGTGAGTTGTTTCGAGAACTGGATGTGTGTTTAAGTTTAGTGCTATTAAAGTGTGGAGGCGATGTACTCTGATAGGGGCAGATATAATTATCTATTTATTGTTAATATTAGGTTAGGGATTTACTGTCTGTTACATTTAGATGTTCCGTGTTTCTATTATGAGCTATAAATACTCGTATGAAGCTGTAATTGTTTCATGTTTGGTTTATGTACTCCTATAATATGTTATAAATATGTGCTCATAATTTGTTATGGTCTATGTAGATAAAAATATAAATGTAAGTTTGTGAAAAGCCAAGACATTCGAAAGTTCTTCAATTATTATTTTGACACATAAATATTTATATTGTGTATGCTACTTAATTTGCAGTAACACGTCACTAGATGGCTTTGCAGTGTGTCAATTTCTACACCATATTACCGTTCATTATGACAGTTAGAACACATGGGTATTTGAGTAAGGAAAATAATTGTGTCATGTTATCCATTTATGTGAGTGAAGGCGCGGGCAAAAGTCACTTAGCAGGAAAATATATTTATTTGAGTACCATATGCCCAATTTTGTGTTACTTTTTTTTGAGTACTATGTTAGTCTATTTAGAATAGGCGCTCACCCTCACTTCGCTCGGGTTCCCTAGGTACGTTTTAACTGTTATTATGATGTACAAATCTTTGAATTTCTCGGCTTTTCTGTACTATAATATGTAGCATGTATTGCTAGCATATACTATACCTACATATAAACCTTTCCCTTGAATCACTCTATCTATTGCTGAAAACTGCATTAAAATCCGTTAAGTAGTTTAAAAGGTCTAAGCGAACAGACAGCGGAAGCGACGTAATTTTATACTATGTAAAGATATTTGCGGGGTGTCATCAACGTTCACAGCTATTTTTCCATAGTAACCTTGATTTTTTTTTTAAATTTGTTACTATTAATTAAAAGAGTTAATTAATATTTACAAATTCTTTAAATTCAAACACGAAGATATAAATAAATGACTCGCTTTTCCAACAGAACTAAATAAATGGTAATCGTGCAATATAATTTTATGAAGATGAAATTGCTACAACAAAGGTCTGGTTTAGTACACCGACATATAAATGTAATATATTTTCTAAAATGGCTATGTAACATTTTACGACTACTCATAAAAGTGGTACATGAGATTATAAGTTCAGCCTATGAGACGTCCGATGTCACGCAGGCATCTTAAACTATTGTTAAGAAAATAAATATAGACCTCTATTATTTTAATATATTTATTTTCTACATGTTTACGGATTTTATGTTTTATTTTAATTAAGCCGTGTTTGGACGATTAGCAGAGACATATGTTAGATTGGTTTTTAACTTTGAAAACGTTTTTTATTGTTTCGGTGTAAGCCCGATTTTGGTGTCGTGGTTTTTGGGACTACGTGGCTGATCGGGATGTCAAAAGACGCTCAACAGAAGTTTCAACGAGGACTACAAAATGTTTTTTTATAAACAAATAAAAAACCCCCTAGAGATATGACTTTGGGATACATTTATAAAGTTATTGGAGGTGCGTATCACTGATGGGCTATTCAGAAGTACCTTTGTGACGCGGAGAGCGCGTGAGCGCGTTAGTGACGGTGAATAAACGTTTTGGAGCGTGATTATGTCTTTGGACGAAGTGATTCTTTGTGAATAAATAAATAAATATGTATAATTAAACTAATAGAAATCATTTAAAATTTTAAAATTTCAACTAGAGTTCATTGTGCCAAACATGTGGCGCTTATCGTTTTAAAAATAATGTTTCGTCAACGAGTGTACAACGATTGTCTTAGCTCATAAAAAATTGTAATAGTTTTACAATTAGTTTAATAATTTGTCTATACTACCTACCATATCTACTTTGTATTTTTTTGATAAGTAAATATAATTAATATGTTAAAAAAAACAGTTCCCGAAGTACCCGAAGATCGTCGCAGACACGAGACCTGTGGATTTTTAATGAACGTCATGAGTCTACTACAAGTTCGGAAAGAAGTAGCCTCAGACCTGAGAAGAACTTTCGAAAAAAACCAGCTAAGGTTTTGATTAAAATCTTTAAGTTAAGTACAAAGTAGTATAATATAAATTTTCGCATTTATAATTTGCTAGATTCATCCTTCTGTCTCGCATCAACGACACAAGGGATCTATTTAATTTTTAGTTTAGAGGGAATTTACCGAATGGAAAGCGTAATGTAAGGTAATGTATTGTGAGGGCTGTAGGGGATTCATAGAATATATTACAATCGATATGGGAAAATATAAAACACAGGCAAAGTAGTCGAGGAAATGGACGTGAGATCTTACTATTGAATGTTTCTACTTTAAGTATATATATGTATAATGTATACTACGTTACAGATATCGACCGAAAATCCATAAACCGTCTCTACATTCTTACTAGAACTTAGAGCAACTATATGTAATGATTTTTATGTAAAAATATTTGAATTTTTACAACAACTATGCACTACTATTATCGACCTTCTAAGAAAACCGTGGACGTTCCTTGAAGATGATTAAGGTTAGTCTCGAAATATTTACACAAAATTGTAAATATTATACTTTTTTTTATAACAAATAAAAGAGTTTTTTCGTTTTCCAAATAGAGATATATTGTTTTGAATATACTTAAATTTTAATCTATGAAATATTTTTAGAATACATGTTGTATGTAAAAAAATATCCATGGGAAACGCTTTTTACTACAAATTAAAGTTTATAATATTTTTTTTGTAATTACTAAGGCTTATTTTTATTTACGTTGGGAGCGAGATATCGCGTCGAGAAATAATCAGAACGATGCGAGCAGATGTTCGGATTGACGGATTAGGGGAGGACTCTCGTTATTATTTCCCTCTTGATTTTTATAAACGCTAATAAAGGAAATCTTGTCAACGTTGTATCAACATTTTTATATTTCAGAGATAATTATGAAAATATTTTGTTTTTTAAAATATTTCATCAAATACATTTTATTTTATCTAGTTGCCTGAGTGCTGTGTATTAGCGACTCACCCTTGCTTCGGTCAGGTTCGTCCCTATATTGATTCCCCATACAAATTTTCATGCCCATTTTCACCTCCTTGAGGGATGATTTCCGGGATAAAAAATATCCTATGTCCTTCCCAGTGTCTCAAACTATCTTCTTACCAAATTTCATCAGTTCAGTAGATTAGTAGTCCAGAAATTATCCCCTACAACGTCACGAACTCACAATTCACAAACTTTACCTCTTTATAATATTAGTATAGATAACGTATGCACCCATAGCTAATATATAAGTATAATATATAATAGAGATTAAGTATTTTCGTTTTAATTAATTATAATTAGCCATAATAGTTATAATATAAATGCTTTTTTAATTTTTGCTGTTATGGGAGGACATTTGAAAACAAGTTACAAATAATAATAAATTGGAAATGACTTGTAAAACGTCCTAAAAACAATTTCGGTGATGATTTATAATAATTTGTAGCTTACGTGAATATTTGACATTTTAAATTAATCTATACTATAATAAATCAGTAGAGGTCGAATGTCTGTACATAGCCAAAAAATGTTGAAAACGGAGTCAGGAGGATGTAAGAAAACAAATAGAACAAAACCAGATTTTTTTCAAATTTTTTGTTTCTCTGTCTGTTTGTCTGTTTGTACGTGCTAATCTCCTAAACTATTAGACCAATTTAAATGAAATTTTGCATGGTCGTACCTTATATCCTCGTTCAACATGAAAGATACTTTTCATTCCGGAAAATTAAAGAGTTCCCGTGAGATAGTTAAAAAACTATAGTAACTTATACATCTTAGTACACAATAACTTATGCACATAATTTTGTAAAATTTGGCATGCTGATACCTTATATTGCCGGTCAAACAACATGCTACTTTTCATCCCGGAAAATCAACGGTTTCCGTGGGATAGATCTGTTTTTGTTTGTTTGAAACATATTATGTACACAATATAGACCCCAAAAAAATAGTTAGGTATTAAAAAATTGTCTGTTTGTCTGCTTGCCTGTATGTCTGTTTGTCAGTTTGTATGTTTGTACGGGCTAATCTCCGAAATTGTTGGACCGATTTAAATGAAATTTTGCATGGTGGTACCTTATATCCCCGGTCAATATCTTAGATACTTTTCATCCCAGAAAATGAAAGTTCCCGTGGGATAGTTAAAAAACTATAGTATCTTATACAGCTTAGTACAAAACAACTTGTGCACCTAATTTAGTAAAATTTAACATTCTGATACCTTATATTGCCGGTCAAATAACAGGTTACTTTTCATCCCGGAAAAATGAACGGTTCCCGTGGGAACTAATAGATTTCTATTAGTATTTTTTTAGAGGCGAACCCGAGCGAAGCGAGGGTGAGCTGCTAGTATATAATAATATATTAATATATATAATTAAAATATATATATTTCGCGGTTTTAATTTGATTGACGATTCCCGAAATTTCGAGGGCATGGTCACGGGAGAGATCTAAAAAAATAGGTTTATTTATAATATTCGCAAGTGCTTTGTTTAGTAACGAATGTAGTTGACTGTACAGCTAAGAACCGAGAGCCGCCAGGGAGGTGAATTTCCACAAAAGTATTTCTATTCTCATACAAAACCATGCATCCGGTATAGACATATTTACATATTCGGTTCAACAAATCCTCTATTCCTCGTTTCATGAAAAATGGCAGCATCTATTTGCATTCCGTTCTATTTATTATGCTGATAGTAATACAGCAGTGAATATGTAAGAATAAATGTTGTTTTTTTTTTTTATTTTGTATAGATGTGTATACTTATACCAATTTTACTTAACACCAATTTTATTTAAATTGGTGTTTCTCTTCTATTTCAAAATACCTTTTTACATTGAGTTCATATTCTTATTACCATGATATGGAAGAGAAATCTAATGTGTTTTATTGTTTAAGTGGAAAAATCAAATTCAAAAGGGAAATACAAGTCAGGCTCAGTTTCATCCAGGAAAAGGTAAAGGGTCAGCTTAAGCGTTATTAGTCGAAAATTTCGAAGGTTGACTCAACCTGTTGTATTGGAAAAAAAAGTCCTGCAAATACCGTACGTACGTAGTAAGTCTAATTAGTTATCACTTAAGGCAAAATATAAGCGAGAGTGGGTCTACTTCATGTAGGTACATCTATACTAATATTATAAAGAGGTAAAGTTTGTGATCTTGTGAGTTTGTGAGTTTGTGAGTTTGTGACGTTGTAGGGGGTAATCTCTGGATCTACTGAACCGATTTACAAAATTCCTTTACCAATAGAATGCCATGTTCTATCTGAGTGTCATAGGCTATATATTAACCCGAAAAATGAAAAGGCTTTTTCGTGGTAGTCGGATTTGCAAAGTAAGTCGGAGAAAAAACGGTCGAACGAAAACGTTTCTTACGAACGATACGATGAGAGATATATAATTATGTTCTAGAGAAAAGTTGTAGAGCTTAATAATGCCTACAAAAAAGTCAGCGACAGCATATGTCTAACTTTTATATTTAAGTCACAAAAAGTAGTTTTTTATATTAAAAAAATAATTTAAATCGGTAGGTCACGTTTATTGGTCATATTAACAACAATTATGAATTCTTATCAAAATAAGTAACTTTATCGTCTAAAATGTTTAAAACAAAAGACTTTTCCCTTTTACTGCATATAATTTGGACAAATGGTTAAAGAGATAATACAACATATTCCTAGGTATGGACGAACCCGAGCGAGCTGTTTCTCTGTTTTTCTGTTTGTACGGGCTAATCTTCGAATCTATTGAACCGATTTAAATGAAATTTTGCATGGTAGTACCTTATATCCCCGGGCAACATCTTAGATACTTTTCATCCCGGAAAATTAAATAGTTACCGTGAGATAGTTAAACAACTATAATAACTTATACAGCTTAGTACACAAAAACTGCTGATTGGATTTTAATAAAACTTTACAATAATACAGTTCACATATAACAATAATAAATCGGCTACTTTTCATCCCGAAAAGTTAAAGGATTCCCGTGGGACAGTCAAAAAACTATAGTAACTTATACAGCTTAGTACACAAAAACTACTGATTGGATTTTGATGAAAGTTTACAATAATATAGGTCATACATCAGAATAACAAATAGATTACTTTTCATCCCGGAAAAATGAACGGTTCGCGTGGGAACTAATAGATCTCTATGAGTGTTTTTCTAGATAGAGTATATTGCTACATATATAAAGCCGCTAGTATACAATATACAAATTACAACGATTCGTACGTTTCCCCTATTTAGTAGTTAAGACGTAAAATTATGAGTTATTATCGAATAACATATAATAATATATTAGCGAAGTTTGCTCTGAACTTTGCGCAGTTAAACTTACTTCTCAACCGGACTACTATTAATGTAAAAGTTCGTATGTGTGTGTATGTTTGTAACTTCTTCACATTAAACAAATTTGGATAATAAATAGACAGCTGCTGGGGACGTGCTCGAGCGAAGCGTAGGTAAATAACTAGTTATTCATCGTATCAACTAATTTTTCGAAATTAAATTTACTAAGACTAAAATATTCTTAGTTCGCGAACTCTACATAATTCCTTGTCTATCTGTAAACGTTTGAAAAAGATTTTTTTTTTGTGGAAAGTCCACATCTAAAAATATGATAACAGCTAAGAGCAGTGTGAGTTAATTGTAAAAGATGAAAGGATTCATACGAGATAGAATAGGTTTAAGAAAGTGTTGTTCTCGTAAACATAAATAACCGAGGACTTTTGTTCTAAATCGTAACTGTACACTACACTCAAGTGTTGAAATATTCTCTTACTCTTAATGTTTATATTTATTTATAACAAACGTCTTACGCCCGCTTCACTCGGGTGCCTCATCAGGTAGCATATTCGTTATTCTAATAGAAGACTATTTGTCACTTAAAGTCTTACATACATATGTATACTAAACATCAAAAGCAATCCAGGCGTTTCAGCAGGAAGATGTATGAGTTTGTATGCACACATACAAACTTGCATTTACAACAGCAGTACGGTTGGCAAACACTCAGTACAAACGGCTATAATAATAATCATAATTTTCTCAGTTAAATATGGTTATTAATTATTGCGACATTACATTAGCGTTAAATGTTCATAAAAATTAAAGTTAGTTTCAGAAATGTTATACAAAATCTATAGGTACATATATTAAATTGTAACTAAGCCGACTCTGTACATTAAATATTTTTGGAAAATCTTATTCAAATAGTCACTATTATCGATACAGAAGGCCGAATCTATAGTTTTTAGAATTTTTGTCTGTCTGTCTGACAGCGCATCGTGGAAAAACCACTGGATAAATTTTGATGAAATTTGGTATGATGAGAGCTGGTTATTCGGGACAACAATATAGGATACTTTTTCCGGGAAAATATTTCATCTCTGAGAAGTCTATACTAAACATTAAAGTTAGGTAATAATAATAGGTAAGTGGGGACGAACCCGAGCGGAGCTAGGATAAATCGCTAGTAAAACATAAAAATGCTGAAGCAAAGTTATAGAAAGCAGATATGAAAAGCTTTGTTACAATTGTTATTTAATTCCCGCGAGACCGGGCACCGCGCAACCTCGTATCGCGGTCGCGCCGAGCTCGTCGCAGCGCTCTTCATGGAATTTCTATGTAAAAGATCCGAAATCTCTTTACGGCTTTATTGTTTAATGTATGCGAATTTGATAAGTTTACTGATAAACGAATCCTTATTAATGATTTGTTTAAAATTATTAAACGTCAACGGTTTTACCTGCGCGTGTCATTCTATTCATTCCACAACCGTATCACATGTATGACTATGACTTGTGACTAATCTCACTAAAATTCATTTAGACATTTTCTATAGATTTACGAACACATAGAAAAATACTCTTAATGCAAAGTTTTGACCAAAAATTCAATCTTTTTAAATTTGTAAGGGGTTTTAGTGAATAAATCCAATAATTATCTGTAAAACGAAAATATGTATAAGATAAAGTAAAATATGAACTCACAACAAGATACTCGTAGATACAGTTCGTAGATGGTTTAAAGCTGGCTCTCAAACGCCACAAAGAAAAGATTTCAGATTAAGCTCAAATGGTCCTCTCAATAGCCTCTGTTTGAACTACGCTGATGTAATAGCGACATTGTAAATTTTAGTATGAAGTAAAACAAAATTAATTCCACTCTTATAGAGTATAATAGGTTCTTTTATAGTCAATTTTACGTAAAATACATTAGAAAAGAGAGACAACGTAAGATATTTAGGTATATATAAAGTAATTTATAGAGAAAAAGATTGCAAAAATTTGATTCAGTTGGCTGAATCAAATTTTTACGACAAACCTCTACAGATCAGCCATTGTATGATCAGCCGGTGTATAGAAATAATGTAATTTTTTTATTGGAATTGATTGAACCGTTTCATTTCAAATATTAAGCAATCTAAATGTATGAATAAGAATAACATATACAATCTCATAATTTAAAAAAATAAAAATATGTTTTTTTTTTTTACTAAAATCGTTAATATTATTGTAGCTTTTCGAGGTAATTAATGAAGCATTTTGGTTAAACAAAATTTGCGGTGGTCCAGATGCTGTAGTGCTGCTGATGATTAATTCTGTTCTCTGTTGTGTTTCCTTGCAACTGAAACATTATGAAATCAACTGTGATTGTGAAACAGCAAAAGGAAATGAAATGAACGAGCAAAATTGCTTCGGCGCGCCTTTTATTATCTCTCAGTGGACTTTGTTACGCAAAACTTTAAATACTGGATTATTGTAGTAAAATGGAGCAACACAGGGATATTAAAAATTATAATTTTTTAAAAAGTTTCGTTACTAAACTCGATGGTATTGATTTAGTGTCAATATGGAAATATATAGACTGCGTTAATTTTGTATACTATTAAATACTATTGGTGTTTCGTAAACTGATTTAGCGAAAATGTCACGTAACACACATACAACATCATAGGTTTGAATTGAATACCTTCTGCTTTTGTCATAAAATGAACAAGAGAATTCTCATTTTTATTTTAATGTCAAATTTAGATGTTTGGATGGATGTTTGTTACTCATTCACGCCAGAACGGTTGAACGGACCTGGATAAAATATGGCATGGAGACAGATTGCCTGAAATAGCATGTTGGCTACTTTTTATCCCGGAAAAATTTACGGTTCCCATTTAATAGATTTGTTGTTGTTTTTCTAGAAGCGAACCTGAACGAAGCGAAGGTGAGCCGCTAATCTTTTATAAATACCTACAATTGTTTAAATATGCGGTGGGATATCAATATATTAAAATATTAAAAACATATCATCTTTAGTGATATTTGCGCATCTTACAATTTGGTATGCTTAATTAGAATTTTAATTAGAAGTATTGTAAAACCTTTTCCACGTAGAAAGATTTTGTTTGTCGTTCCCGCGCGTATTTATTAAATAATATCTTCTGCTTACGTTCCCAAGATGGTGGCACTCCCTGACAACGGCGCACGACCATTATGCCTAGATACAAATGGTATCTAAATAAATATAAAATTCATATTTTACTAAGCATTACAATATTATAACAACTATTTGAATTAACAAAAGGTATTCATTAAAATATTAATACAGAAATAAATAATAAAATAGAAATGGTATAATAAGCAATGTATTTAAAAACTATCTATAATGACAGTACCTAATAAATAAAATTACTTTTATTCGTAATAATGTAATAATAAACTTTATTTCAAAGTTCTATTTGTATATGTATACAAAAATCAATTGCCACATGTATGACGGAGCATCACTATAAGAACGGTTCGACCGATTTGGTTGACCTTTTTCGCTGTGTTGGTAAATATCAGCACAACGATTGTATAAGTGCATTTATTTTGGAAAAATCGGCTTTCGTACATACTTATTTGGCTATCGCTGACTAAATCTTAAAAGATACATATGATGTATATCAAAACAATATACTAGAAAATTGTAAATCTTATAAATACCTACAAAAAAGGCTGCAATAGCAGGTGTAGAGTGATTTAAAACGTACCCAAAGACGCACTCGACCGGGGCAAGGGTAAGTCGCTAGTGAAGATATAAGAAAAAAACATTTTGAATTTGAAAAACCTTTAGAAGAATTCTTAGAAAATACTTTGAAATATAATATCGTTTAAGAATTATTAGATGAGAAAGACAAATAGCGCGAGGCAGCAAATTGACTATTTTCAGGGTGAGAACAGCGATGCCATCACAGAAAATATGAAAGACATTGTGTAAATGTACATTATATTATATAAGCTTTCAACATTTCTCATTCAGCAAAAGTGTTTTATAGAAGAAATCGCCGCAAGGAATCCGCCACCGTATGTGTATATTGTGAGATTGTGTCGACGCTCGAACACTGGCACTGACACTGATGTATACTGACGTCGGTGAATAGGAGAGGTCAGTTAGCAAATGTCTCTCATTCGTTAAATAAACGATTGATGGTGACAATTTGTAAAGAGCATCATTCGACAAAGATGTTTTGTGTTTATGATAGAAGGATATACTTAATGATTAAAGTGATTAATACACGTTTTCATGTAATTTATTTATGCTCAATAACATAATACAAATGGATCCTTTTCATGAGAAACATATTAAGCAAATTTGATATACGTATAGTACATTGAACTTGAGCGAAAGTATGAAATGCTGGAACGAAGTTCCTTATCACTTGGCGAATGAGAGCTAGACGGAGACAAGCGGAATATTTCGACCGTCACGACATTTTATTATTTACTAAGAGCACCCCGTGTGATATAATCATAAGGGCCCGCGGATTCTAAGTGTTAAAGATCTATGTTGTAAGAAATTCGTGTGCATTCTATGCAGGCCTTTCTTCGATGAGCTTCAACATGTATAGTTTTAATGACACGTTTGGCTCAGTTTGTAGCGACCTTACATGCTGTGCCAACGGTCGCGGGTTCGAATCCCGCTGGAGGCATTCATTATCTCTGGTACTTACTAGTACTTTTTACTTACTCCACACCCTGATACTCGTAACAATTTTTGACCTAATGAACCTAGAACAGACAGCGAAAAGAACTTCGTTCCTACCAGGAGTCGAACACCGACCGTCCTCTTTTATTTCCCATCTAGTTTTTTGTTTCTATCAAAAGCTAAATTCAAATAAAAGTAGATAAATGCGCAATGGCTGTCGCATTCATCGACTGAATTTCCAATCACCATAAGCCTTTAATTTATTCAGCCGGGATTAAGAGAATCGGACAAGTTTATAGCCTCTTCTTCTACAAATGAATGAAATGGCACATTTCAATTACGGCCTTCAAGTATTTAATGTAGACGATGATATGGTCTCTGGTATGATTGATATGAAGCAGTATTTTGTGGTCATGTCGGTACGAATTGATTAGTAATTAAATGTGTAATTAATATTTAATTTGCGCGTTGCAGAAGGCTAAGTTTGATTTCAGAGTTGAAAATGTCAACGTTTAATAGGTAAGTATTTACAGGGAGCCCAATTATAGTAATAATCCTCCCTCCCATATATTGTGCTTGAAGATAATTACTTGTTCGAGTAGTTTAGGATATTAGCTTCGTTATACGTCAGTCAATTGGACGAAAGTTAAGTATTTATAAAAGCGAATTTTTCTGTCTTTATTTTTATAAATAATTGCTTAAAGGGTCATTTACGGAAAGAGTTTTTCATTTTAAATATATTGTTAAAACAGTAGGTACTATGTAAACTGTTATACATATTAAGACACAGTATTTGTAAACATAACCTTTCTTTTAATAGTAAAAGTTAACATTAAATATCTAACGCACTTGTTGGAATGTGGGTTTCCTTTAAATATGGCTCAGTTTCAGAAAATTTTTTTTTTTGGTTTTAGTTACGGACTTCGACGCAATATAATAGTTTTTTAATTTATTTATGCATTAAGTAAGCAAACATTGGTGACGCTTCAAAAACCAAGTACCTAAATCAGATTTATTTTTCGGTGTCCACAATGTGTGCGGAAACCTGCACGCCTCAGTGACCCTAACTAGTTTTCAAATGATGTGTGAAACCCGCAACCCGCATGTATCCAGCGTGGTGGACTATGGCAACGATCTACCTCGCATTCTATATCCATGAAGCTTATTTAAAAACATTCTATATTAACATTAATATTAGAAAATAAGTTTTAAATCTAAGCACATTAATTGATCAAAGGAATAGCGTAAATAAAATAAATGTAAATACAATTTAAACGTTTTAATATGTAAATTGTGTTCTCGTATGTTTTGTTATTTGATTTTGTATTTGTCATGATAGAAGCGAGCGAGCTTTTCAATCTACACGTTTATCGTCTCGAAGCGCAATCCACTCTTTTAGTGCAGTATTGAATGATTATGATCTCCCCCACTAACGATGCTGAGTCAGTAAATGTCCCTGTTTTTATATTGAACATTCGTCTGCCACAAATCGTCCCGACTTGTACTAGTAGTATAATTGCACGATTGTATGAAGCTTTGTCTCTATGGATGTTGTATAGATGTTGTATATCTATGGTCAACGACTTTTCATTATAAAAATTAATTCTACTGTTCACCTGTTGACGTTCATTCTGCTTTTCTTACGTAGCGCACTGACGCTAAGTGGCTTCTGTCAAACTGACAATTAGATGTCGCTGTCGACGTCTTTGTGATAAATATGGCGAAAGAAGGAATGATAAATTATTCGTAGAGTTTGTAAAACATGACAACATACAGTTAATTAAATAAACACGGTTAATCTAATATTTAGCATGTTTGTACGTTTTCTGTTGCGACGATCAATCTAACTCTGGACACCATCTAGCGTCAGTCGACCACGGCCTACTGTGGCGGAAAGTTTCATAATATTAACTATGGATTTTTCTAATAATAATATTATTTGACTTGAATTATTAAAGAAACACTACCTTGTATTCCATACTTGTATATAAATAAAAATGAAAATAAATGAAAATATTTTATTTGTATAAAGAGATACAGAGTCGACAAAGTTTGTGGTTGAGGCCCCCTTTTAAGCAAGTAATTTTTGCCTGTATTAGGAGACCCCGAGACCCTTTCATAACAAAACGTACAGATTTAATCCTTAATCCAATTCGGTATATTTAATATGTTATGTTTATTAAAATCTTACTCGCACTATGTTTCGATAGTATATTTCAGGCATTGTATGATATATAGCAAAAAAATCTTTATCATTTAGAATAAAGCTATCTTTCTATATAAATCCTGAGACAGTTGGTACCTTTTATATGAGATAACTAAAGGAAATCAGATAAGAAATAGAATCTCCGTATCTATATTTTGGTATCCTCAGTATGTAAATATTGAAGCTAAAATCTATAGTTCAATGGATCTTAAATTATGGGAAAATTAATATTTACAGTACCTATAAGAAACATAAGAAAAAACATTTGTTATAACGAAATTGAGGATTATCTCGATTATTACATCATTTATGAATTTTTAAGTGAAATAGTTCGTGGAACAATTAAATGTCCTTCAAATATTACTACAGCTAACAGCTGATGGCTCGCAGCCGCTGTCATAAATTAGAATAAATTCTACTGGAATTTAAATTGAATGGTAATAAGTAAAAGGCTACTTTTGGAGTTACAAGTTTAGTTACAAGTTATATCTTGACTATTAGTTTTGGGATTAGAAGGAAAATTCGGAATAACTAAAGTATATCTAAAAGTTTGTCTTTTTTTCTATTACCTATGTGTTAGGGGACTCATCTTGGAATCTTGTGCTCCGACAAATCCTTTACCGTGTACAAAAGTTATCGCGTGATACAGTAGGTAGCATCCCGAAGGATCACAGTGATTGTTTTTCTTACTTTATTTTTTACTTCTACAAAAGATTTGTAATGTATACGATTGCCACTTTGTCTCCGTCCGTGGTTAAAGCTTTTTTACTGCAATGGAACTAATAATACTATGGTAATTATTGTTTGAAATTATTTTTTGTTACCAGAATTATGTTTTCAGGTTTTTGATTTTTTCGGGTTTGTTTGTTTCAGTATTGATTTTGCCTCTATTCTCTAATTTCGATCTCATTCAAATTAATATCTATTATAAATGCGTAAGTGCGTTTGTTGGTTTTGTCTTCCTTTCGCACTGCACCAGAGTGAAGTAATGTTGCAAAGGTATAGTTAAAATTTTGGCGACGCCAAAGATTGGTTTCCGTGCTATAATAGAACTTACAAGGATTAACGCTCACTAGTAAGTGGGTCGGGGATCAAGGATAGCTAATGTCCGGCCTCACTATGCACTAGCTGTTAGTGTTCAGTGGTTTAATGTAACAAAAAACAGAGTTACGAGTACTTACACACTAACTGTTATACCAAAATAGATTACATAGCTATAATATAAACATATAGCTTATAAAGAGTGTCCCAAAATGGTTCTTGGTCGTAATTTAAAATGTTAATTGTGATGTGGCAATAATATCAGCGCACTTCATACGTAGGATGGAGATTCTTTGAGCAAAGTTATCATAAATGAATCTCCGAATCTTCAAAGTGACATCTCATATAATAACTAATCAAAATGACTCAAACAAACGCCTTCACATTGTTGGGAGTTTTTCAAAGTTTCGACAAACATCGTTAGCTTGATTGTTTTCTGGTTCTAACTTGAAAAGTAATGGTTTAATTCTATAACAGAGTGTCCTCGCTGTTGCGCTTAGCCATTGAATTTTAAGGAACGGAAAATCTATTTATCCTCTGCTATCGCAATCCTGTGATTTATACTCGTACAAAGAACGGTACATTTACAAAATATTCTTTACGTTTAGGTGACTTTTATATTCAAACATTTTACACCTTAAAAATTTAATTAAAACGCTTATACGCTAAAATTTTTATTTCATTTGCTAAAATGGACAGCTTGTAATGACTGTTTTGTGTAGGACTCATCTGCGAAATATTTTATTTCATGTTTTGAGCATGTTGTATGGTCGCAGCTTTGCGTTCATTTTAATTAGGTTCAAAAAAAATATTCCTTTATTTTTCATAATGCATTCAAGCTAGTTTCGGACCGAACATTTAAAAGATTAAGAGAGAGATATTTTCTTTTGAGCGTCGGCGAGAGCGCGTCAGCGGCTCCGCGGGCGGAGATGGGCTTTCTTAAGAAAGTAAAAAGATTTCCTAGTCATGTTTACTCATAAAGTAAAGGATTCTGACTCAGAAGTTTTTACTGCAGTATAAGGAGGCTGCTTCAATAGATGTGTTGCTTTTGAATGATGTCTGAGAGTTTTACAATTTATACATTAAAGGCAAGACCAAATTTTGCTATAGAAATAGTTATATATTATAACTACTATTTGTTACAGCGTTTCCTGTGCGTTGTCTTCCTGAACACAAAGGAGTAGCGCTCAAAGTTGCTAATATTAAATCGCCGCATTCATAGCTATTTATGACTAAATTAATTTAATAATTATGTAGATATTATAAATAAGTTGATAATTTTTAGAACAAAAATCTTGTAATCTTTGTAATGTCTCTAACATCTGACTCTATTCATCTAAACGCCTCCTTAAATTAAATAACACAAGCAAAATAAAAGGTCGTCTGCAAATAGCGAAAGTTTGAATTTAAGCATTTAAGTGTCTCAGTCAAGTCTCGCCATTGTTCTGCGAGGAGCAAGGATTGAATACCAAGTGTCTTAATAATAACTTTAAATATTCCGAATCAATTGACATTTTAACAACGTTATTTAATAAATATTGTAATCAACTACCTCGCTAATCTAGTGGCTAGCATGTACGGTTACAGATCCGAAGGTCCTAGGTTCGAGTCCCAGATCGGGCCGAGTTTTATTGAGTTTTTCTGTTAAAAAATCTCAATAACGGCTCGAAGTTGGAAAATTTGTAGTGTTTGCATATTGAGAAAAGGTATTTATAAGTTGCCCAAATGCGTATCGCCGTTAAGGCTAATTACTGGGATTTACTAGATCGATGGAGTCACCTGCTTTAGACTCTTGTATAAAGAAAATTCTCATGTATTTTCGTATGTAATTCTGTATATTTTTGTATAGGTATTCAAAAATCGAGCAAAATAACTTAATAAAATATTTAAGCGTTTATGGGAAGGTAAAATAACATTACGTTCTATTGACGTAATATTTTGCATCGGTCTGTTCTCCGCCGGAGCTGCCCGTGAATTATAAATACAATTTGTTCTTCAATACGAGCGGTAAACAAGATTATGAATCTTTGTGTGAATTGAGAGAATTGAACATTTATTTTTACAATGAAAGTCACGAAAAATGTGGAAAAATATTATTATGTTTAAGAATGCCGAGTGCTCTTAGAAGCTAAGTGTTATGATTACTTACTTGTCTCAAGTGGATAGTCCTCTATTAAATCGATATTTTTCTAATTTAATTTATACTATAAAAAAGCAATTTTAGCTAAAAATTTTCAACTTGACGTGGATAGTGAAATGCCATACAAAAAAAAAAACGCCTAAAAAGGTAGATTTCATACAAATTTTCATCCCCTATTTTATCCCCTTATAGTATAAATTTCGAAAAATTCTAAAACACATATTTGTTTAATTGTATTGAAGAGTATGAACACCAAGTTTTAAGTAATTCTGATCATACATATTTTTTTGGGATGTATAGAACGTGTTTTCCCGTGGGAATGGGATAATCTCTCGCAGTAAAAAGGAGCCTATTTCCAGCCCTCCAACTATCTCCATATAAAAATTTCGCCAATCCGTCACACTGTTTCGACGTGAAAAAAAAGACAAACAAACAAACACACTTTCACATTTGTAATATTATATAGTATATGTACTATACATAGTACACAATGGATGTACAGATTCGACTCAGTTGAAATTTTATTATATTATGTATAGATAGATGTGATAGTTACTTTTTAACCGACTTCCAAAAACGAGGAGGCTCTCAATCCGTCGGAATCTTTTTATTTTATGTATGTTCACCGATTACTCGAAGACGCCTGAACCGATTTGGAAATTTTTTATTTTGTTTGAAAGGGTATACTTCCCAGGTGGTTCCATATAAATTATATCGAAATCGGTCGAGCGGTTTTAAAAAAAAATCAACAATAAATATTTTTTTAAACAAATTGTTTAATCGAATATGTTATTAAAAAGTTTCTTCCTACAAATTACCTGCTTATTACGTCTACACTAAAAATGGGACAATAAAAACTTTCAAAAAAAAAAAACTTCCAGGCACTGAAATGTAAAAAATAACTAAATGGGGGTTTTCATTTAGAATTGATACCTAATCAGATATTTTCGAAGTTGTTGCCAGCCGACAATAATTTAAGATATGAATATCTAATAGGTAAATATGTATTTAATTTATCAAAATATTATTAGATTTCCTATTCGTCAGCTGGCACCGACTTCGAAAATATCTGATTAGGTATCTATTCTAAATGAAAACCCCCGTTTAGTTATTTTTTACATTTTAGTGCCTGGAAGTCGGTTTTTTTTTAAGTTTTTATTTCGATGTTTAGTCACCTCATCATGCGAGCGAAGCCGCGGCCAAAACTTAGTCTTTTATATTGATAGCTAAAGCGCAGTAGGTATGAATCAAACGTTTTAAATGTCTTATTTTAGACGTTAAAAATACAACGTTTGACTGTAATAATGTTATATTAGAAAATAGCAAGAAAGCAAAATTATATTTAGTTTATTTTCATAAAAGAATTTCTTTTTCTTAATCTTCTTTGACTATTTCTGTACAAATAACGAAATTATTGTTTGTTTTGTGATATATATTATACAGAAATAAAATTATTTGGTTTAAAATATATCAAATTAATTTGCCCAATTTTTTATTCAATAAATCTTTTTGAAAACATTACGATTCTATTTTATTTATTTTATATATTTTATGATGATCATACACCATGATCGTTATGACAGGCTTGTTATAAACAAAAATTGTAAAAGAAGAATTCCGGTACCGGGAATCGAACCCGAGCCTCCTGGGTGAGAGCCAGGTATCCTAGCCACTAGACCATACCGGATTGATTATCTTATTTAAATTTATGAATTTACCAAATAAGATCTAGCGCACTGAAGCATTAAACAAAAATCTTTGACGAAATTAAACAAATTATAAAAATATTAGCAGATCTCGCGGCTTCGCTCGCGCTAAATCTCATCCTCTGTTTTTTAACCCATTCCATAGGATGAATTTCGAAAAATGCTAAAACACATATTATGAAAAACACATATATATAATGGTATTGGAGAGCTTTAATACTAAGTTTTAATTAATTCTGATCATAAATAATATTTTGGATTGTATTATAACGCGTTTTCCCGTGAGAATGAGATGATCTCCCGCGGTAAAAAGTTAGCCTATGTCACTCTTCAGCCCTCCAAATATGTTCACACAAAAATTACGCCATTCCGTCACTTCGTTTCAACGTGAAAGAAGAATAGACAAACAAACAATAATAAGATAAAAGTGCATTAGTAAAGTAATTACTTTGTAAACGTTTATTTGAGTGTTAGGAAAAGCAAAGTAATAAATAATAATGATAATTTACATTGGGAAAACTGCCTCGGTGGTGTAGTGGCTAGCATGTACGGCTGCACACTCGGAGGTCCTGGGTTCGAGTCCCGGGTCGGGCCAAGCTTAGTTATTGAGTCTTTCTGTATAGTAAGTCTCAGTAACAGCCCGGACTTGGGAAGTTGGCGGTGTTTCACCCGCGTGCCTCGGAGAGCACGTAAAGCCGTCGGTCCTGCGCCGACACTCTCACTGGTCGTATCGAGTGGTCGTCCCACCGGAGTATGAGAGTAATAGGAATAGAGAGTGCACGTTGTGTCTGCGCGTACACTTGTGCACTATAATTCTCCTGCGCAGTTGGCTAGTCTCAATGAGATTGGCCGCCGTGGCCGAAATCGGTCAGGAGAACATCATCACTTAAAATAATATTTTTTTAAGTCAATAGTTGTAAGAAGAGAACAAACAAGCATGGTTAGATAAAATAGACTCAAGATATAAATTGAGAAGTTCACAAATTAATATTAAAACTAGGTTTCGCTCCAGGCACCGCTCGCGTGACATATCTACTCGTAGTTAATACTGTACCAATGACAGATAGTCTTATTAAAATCGGTTAAGCAATACTATTTCCATTCTCTCATGGATGGATGGAGGAAATGGAAATGTTTCCTGCGGGAAAAGTAAAATTCAAAATCTATTTCATCGTAAGGAGTGTAATGAGGGCGGAAACGAAACGAGACACGGTCGCTAGCAACAGCACTTTAACTTTCACTCGTTGGCTGATATCTGTTAAATGTGTTCACCTGAAACTTTGTGTAAAGTAAGTTAATACTGATGTTTACGCGGTGTTATATCCAATTTACGCGTTTCCCTCGAGTTATTTGCCGCCATTTCGATTAACGTGTTTATTTATACATTTAAGGAAAAAATCTGCATTTGTAATCTATACATATAATAAAATTATAATTAAGTCGAATCTGTACATTAAATATGTTTTGGAAAATCTCATTGAAACAGATATTATTATCGATATAGAGACCGAATCTATAGTTCTTAGAATTTTTTCTCTGTCTGTCTGTCTGTCTGTTACCGCATCACGGAAAAGCCACTGGAGGGATTTTGATAAAATTTGGCATGGTGATAGCTGGTTATCCGGGTCAACATATAGGATACTTTTTACGTCGGGAAAATACCTCATTTCTGAAAAAAAAATACAATAACTGCATTGTAGGAGTATACTAATATGTAAAACCTAAGAATTTGGTTTTTGTTAATCTGAACGCGGGCGGAGCCGCGGGCAATGCTAGTGTAATAATAATAATGTTTAAGTCTCTGTGTGTCCACAGCGCCATGTAAGCTCATGTAATTTGTCAAATAACCTCAATTTTAATTTGTTAATCTTGTCGCCTACATAAGTGCAAGAATGTGTTCGAGTATGTGCCTTTCGCATTTAATTTCAAATTTTTAGTAAGGGTGTAGATACAAAAAATGGTATTTGTTATATTTAACTTGCATTAGTTAAGAAATTTCAAAACTAACCTTCTAGAAAAACTTATCATATAAGGTATTTAAATCAGATTCAATAAAATACTTGTACTTATTTAATAAATTAAATTAAATTCTTAATACTAATTATAGGAATAAGAAAATAACGTCCTCCCGATTTATTATTGATTGATGATTAGCCAACTGCGCAGGAGATATTATAGTGCACAAGTGTACGCGCAGACACAACGTGCACTCTCTGTTCCTGTCACTCTCATACTCCGGTGGGACGACTGCTCGACACGACCAGTAAGAGTTAAGGCGCAGGATCGACAGCTTGACGTGCTCTCCGAGGCACGGGGGTGAAACACCGCTAACTTTCCAACTCCAAACTATTACTGAGAATTTCTTAATAGAAAAACTCAATAATTGAACTTGACCCGACCTGGGACTCGAACCAAGAACCTCCGAAGGTGCAGTCGTTCATGCTAGCCATTACACCACGTAGTAGAAGATAAATAAAATAGTACATAAAAGTTTAAGCTTTATACTGAATAATACTTTGAAACTCAAAGTATAAAGAAGTCAGTATCTGTAGATATTGGAAGATGCCAAGAAAATTGCCGCGCGCTGCGACTGGAGCTGTTCACGGGCCAATGGAGTGACAAATACCGCGGTCGACTGCATTCGAACGATTCAAAGTAAGAAATGTTTTAATATTTGTTGTTGATGTTGGTTCATTTTGCTATTATTATGTTTTCTTTTATATATTAGGCTTCATATTTATTTTATAATTTTTTAAAAAGAAATCACGTATTTTTTTATTTATAATATAATAACCTAACACTATATTCTAAAATGTATAATTTATTTTATATTTATTCTATAGAGGACTTGTGAAGAAAAAGGTGAGCGATGAATTCAGTTTTATTCCAATGTTACAGCAAAAAATGTATGTATTTAATATTTAAAACTGATTATTAACAAGAAACTTTGATTGAAATAAAAAATTTAGACCTCATGACACACGTCGTATTCTCTATTAGAAAGTTTAATTAAAATTGATTAATTTGTCTATCCGTTGGATATGGAGAATCTTGCTAATCTTGCTGAATCTTGTTTGCTAGAAAAAAGTACCCTATATGTATTAAAACCAAATACTCTCCATTCATCGAGATTAGATACCAATTAAGTTTTTTAGAATGATCATCAACAAACATCAGAACTATTTGAAAAATAATCTTAAAAATGAGTAATAATGAGTGCAGAATATGTTTACACATCGAGCATCAACATCGGTACGATCTCGATCGAAAAATATCAATTATAAAGCTAATAAATAATTTTATATATAAAACTGTCTCTTCGGATTTTTTTGCGGATTTATTTTGATTTTAGGCTCCTGATTTTTAGAATGCTATGCAGCAATCATGGTCACGGGAGAGACTAATATATAAAGGCAAAGACACAAATTTTAAAAATGCGATCTTTCGCAAAGTATTTAGACATTCTTTGAAGGTAAGAAGTTGTTGTAATTGTTACTTACTAGAGTCCCCCTCGAGACGCGACGCGATACACTCAAGACTGATACATTTCATTACAGAGCATTTCATTACATTGGTTGTTACGAAATATTCGTGTTTCGAACAAGAGGGTATGAGGTGGAATCTCATACTAAGGACTTGAACAGTAAAACTGAAGGCCCAAGGCCAAGCCCAAACGTTTATTAACATCGGTTAACTCTCTGTTGAAGAATAACAATAAAATAAAAGAAAATGACTCGAAAAGAAATTTCTGGTTTTCTGGCTTTGAATGGGAAAAACGTAGTAACTACGAAAATAACAACTAACAACGCTTGAAATACAAACACATCAAACACATCTAATGAGGAAAAATGACCTGAAAACCTTTTTATAGAGCTATTAATATATGCGAGGAAAATGCCGATCACAACAGGAAAAAGCGTACCCATATTCCTTCAGTAGCTTTGGAGATTATCGCGCGTATATGTACAGACAGAAGAATAGACTTCCTTTTATATAGAGATGATATGCGTTAAAAAAACATGGAGCGTTTTAAGGTTAGAAAGTAAATGAAAATTAAATAGCATGGATGAATGTAGAGTTCCCACAGATCTGGGGAAGCAAGTTGAAGTTGTATGAAAATGTTATTTCCATGCGGAAGCTTAACAATTTGAACATAATTAAGGCGATAAAAAAAGAGCCTGCTCTCTACTTTAGAATAAATAGATTTTAAATAAAAACTGTTTTTGTACTAAGCATTTTTCATCAACATCAATCTCATTTAGTTTTTTACTGTCTCTAAAAATATTTAAAATGTAAAGTGTAAATTGGAAAGCTCTTAACATAATAGTTCTGATCGTCTGCAACTCATCTACTCGTAGTATTTGATCTTCGCGTAGAGATATGATACTAAAACTGCTACACCGTACCGGGTGTCGGCCAGGAAATTACCAAGATAAGAGATATCTCGTTACATTTTGTAATTTAAGAGAAAATATATACCATATAGTTCAAGCTTTTACCGAGACAACTTTGGCAAATAATTTGTAAAGCTCAATATAAATTATTATTTATTCATAGATATAACTGACACATTTTTGATGATAATAATTAAAGAAAAATGATGAAATTAAACTAGACTTTTCGATAATTGGCAATTTTCGAAAACAGCGCGATGCATGTCGCAGCTTTGTTTATTTTATGTTTTGTTTGAAGCGTTCCTGTACTATATTATTATTATATTATGTTTTAAAACTCCATGTTGAAAGTAAGTCACAAAAAATATTATTCATATAATATTAATCTGCTACAAATGTTATTTTGTAACAGATTACATCTCACTTAGATTAGATTAGATCTCACGGGAACTATAAAAGATACCGGGATAAGCTGAAGTTATGTAAAAACAAGCAAGTAAGTTAGCAGCACCATCTGTTGATAACATTCAAATTTGTTTTAAAATAAAATTCAATTTTACTAGGTTGACCAGTCTGCCATAGAGTCCTACAATTGCGGTCTGTTCTTGACAATTCTTTGTATTGTAGTGTATTAATACATTATTTTAAAAACTGAAGTAAAAGCCTTATAATCCAGTAATATAGCAAGTTACTGTCAGTTATGTTGTAAAGACAATAATAAAATATTTTAATTTAGAAAGCAATGAATATTTTTGATGAAAAATAGTACTAAGTACCATATTCTATTCAATAATATATATATATATAATAAAATAGTAACTAAGTCGAACCTGTACGTTAAATATTTTTTGGAAAATCTAATAGAAATAGACATTATTACCGATAGAGAGCCCGAATCTATAGTTTTTAGAATTTTTGTCTGTCTCTCTGTTACCGCATCACGAAAAAACCACTGGACAGATTTTGATGAAATTTGGTATGATGATAGCTGGTTTTATTTGGGCCAATATGTAGGATACTTTTTACCGCGGGAAAATATCTCATTTTTGAGAAAAAATTCGAAAACTGCAATGTAAGAGTATACTTATATATAAAACCTAAGAATTTAGTTTTTGGTCATCTGATGCGCGCGGAGCCGCGGGCTATGCTGGTTTTATATGAAATGGCTTGTCCTGCCGTCGCGTTGCTGCCGACACGGCGGACCGATGTCTCTGCGACGATTCATTTCCTAATGCCTACTTGTGATGTTCATTTTTATATCCTTTTACTTTTGTATGGCAATTGTACGTAAGTAAATGTATTGACATAGTATTACAAACTAACAGCTAAAGATATCAACGAAACAATGAGAAAATACATTTTTATCGTAAAATATAAATAAACACACCGGCATATTTAGCGGAACATACAATAAAGGTTTGATATCAGTATCATATAAGGTTGCTGGCTGGTTTATACGTCATTTAATTTAAAAAGAAATATTTTCAAATTAAGAAAACAACTGAACATCACATTTTATGCAATTGTTTTAATTTTATTCAAATACACCTTATCTGGAGCGAATTTCGAGTATTTTTTCCTTCTGAATTTGATTTAAAATTTCATTGAAATACTGTTTTTTGTTAGTTTTTTTTTAATCGCGTATCTTTTTGGAGTTGAGGACTGAATTATGCCTGACTTAGCCCCAACGGAGATTGCCAGGGCACTCGAAATGCGAAGAAATGGTCAAACCTACAGAGTGATATCCAGAGATCTTTGTCGACCAGTTTCAACGATCCATCGCAGTATCCAACGGTTCAGGGAGACCGGTACTTATGTGAGAAGAGCAGGACAAGGCAGAAAAAGACGCATTTCGAGTAGGGATGATCGTTTCATTCGGCTTCGTGTACGTAGAAACCCCCGTTTGACAGCCGTCCAAGCCCGGCATGAGTTAGAAGCAGTGCGGGGTGTAACCGTAAGTGAGCGTACGGTACGAAGAAGGTTCGAAGAAGCTGGTTTGGGTTCATTTGTGCCCGCCAAGGCTCCAAGGCTCGAGGTAAATCATCGTAGAAACAGGTTAACTTTTGCTCAGGAATATCGACTTTGGAACGCGGACCAATGGAGTAAGGTATTGTTTAGTAATGAGTGCAGAATTTTCTTAAATCAAATTGACGGCAGGCAAAGAATATACAGACGCAAAGGAGAACGATACATTCAGACAAACTTTGAAACTACAGTTGCATGGTGGTGGATCAATAATGGTTTGGGTGGGCATTTATTTGGGAGCTCGCACAGACTTGGTAGTGATTGACAGAGGGAGTCTGACTGCAGACCGCTATATCAGAGAAGTTTTAGAAGAAAATTTCGTATCTTTTGCCCCATATATCGGTGACGATTTTGTTTTTATGCAGGATAATGCTCGGCCGCATACCGCTCGGGTAACTCAAGCTTATCTTAATGATATGAATATCACTGTTATGGAGTGGCCGGCGAGATCACCAGATATGAACCCAATAGAGCACATTTGGGACTTGCTGAAAAGAAAAGTTAAGTCCAGAATTCCAGCTCCTGCCAACGTGGGTGAACTGCGAATCGCCGTAGTTGAGGAATGGCGGAGACTATCCCAGGAGACCATCGATAACATCATTCTCAGTATGCCTAGACGGATAGAAACTTTAATAAGAACAGGTGGAGGAAATACGCGATATTAATTACCATTTTTCTAATTTAATTAATTGTTATTTTAATATTAATTTTTACTTTTGCCGGTTATATGAAAAGTTCAAAAATGTACCATTTTTCACAAATAGCCTTTACTCGCAAAATCTGTTCTTAATGTGATCTCATTTTAAGTAAAACTAATGAAACTTTAAATAACAAAAGAAGTGTAGTAAGTAGATTTTAAAATAAAACCATATTTTTTTTAATAATGGACCTATTTTTTGTGTTCCGCTAAATATGCCGGCGAGTGTATTATACACTTATATCATTCTTCTAATTCGATGTTTTCATTACTTCTTTAGACTATTTCAGTGGTTTGGAGTCTACTCTAGACACTAGCGGCAATGATACATAGCATGATAATGATATCGGTGAGATTAAGTACTTACTGTAGGTGTAGGTTCTGACTAATATGCGAGTTCAGAACGGGTTCTAATATTTATTGAATTTTCCTAAAAATGAATTCTTAGTAGCAATTTGGGAATTTGGCGGTTTCGTGTCAGATTAACGTCCAGTAGGAGTCTGAGAGAATAAGGAAAAGGGTGTATTTGTGTCTCTACAGTGTGATATTACTAGTACAATATAGTACTTGGATAGTCACCGGGAGTTGGCTGTAGTTATCGAAAATCGAATGGCTTTAGGACAATATTTTTCATAAAGCAGAAAGACAGTCGTTTATTTAACCTTTAAATTTCTTACTTTCCGTTTAATAATCACAGAAACAAAAGAATAAAGCGTTAAATTAAGCCATTGTTGCTTATTGCTTCGAAATTATCTTCAACAAAATCGTAAGATTTTTGAGCACAATGTTTGTATTTCGTAGCCTCAAGCTCCGGCGGCTTTCGCGTGATGCAGCTTTTATTATTCGCTTATTGTATAATTTCGTCACAATAGCAAAGTGATTAAATACTTACTGGGACTTTAAATATTGCTGAGAAATTAATAAATAACAAGATTATAACATTTAATATGGAGTATTTGTTTCCTTAGTTACTTTGTATTGTTAATGGATTAGAGTGTTGCTCGCTACTCGGTTTATTCTCGGCATGATATTTTGCTGTCAGTGTGTGTGTGTGTACAGTTTGTGGACCGGAGAGTTATATAAGTTTATTTAATTACTAGCATTGCCCGCGGCTCCGCCCGCGTTCAGGTGACCAAAAACTAAATTCTTCTTACATTGTAGTTTTTGTATTTTTTCTCAAAAATGAGATATTTTCCCGCGGTAAAAAGTATCCTATATGTTGACCCGGATAACCAGCTATCACCATACCAAATTTTATCAAAAATTTCTTGAGTGGTTTTTCTGTGATGTGGTAAGAGATAGACAGACAGACAGACAGATAAAAATTCTAAAAACTATAGATTCGGCCTCTGTATCGATAATAATGTTTATTTCAATAAGATTTTCCGAAAAAATCTAATGTACAGATTCGACTTAGTTACAATTTTATTATATGTATAGATATACCCACTACACAGTGGTTCCCACGGTAGGGATCGAGTGCAGTGACCTCGCGTCGATAGGTAATGATATTATGTATAAGTTAAACTTTTTTTTATTTTATAACAAACTGAATATTGTTGAGTTTATTTTACTAGATCACTTCATTTAACCATTATTTTTATATCACACATATTTTTCAATAGGACTTTAATTTATTGTTCATTTTTTAAATAACCTACCATTTATTTGACTTATAATCTACATGAAAAGTGTTCGGGCATTTTTATGAAAGCTGGCTTTAGCCATTTTCATGTTTTCGTTGCAGCGGTGCGCGATGAAATTGATATATATGGTCAGAGGACATTCAAATAAAGAGAAAATACCAGCTCTATATTGTCAAGTGTCCCATTTCCAAAATATTTGGATAAAATATAGTCAAATTAAAACATCATTTCTAAAAATTAACCTATGATACTTTAATATGCGTCATTTAATTTCAAATATTAGTTGCCAGGTTAATTTAATTAATTACTTAAGTACATTCTTAATTACATCGCCATCAACTTTCAGTTATAGTTATTTTCCTTAAATACATATTTAAATCCTTGTGCGCCACATTTTTGGGAAATAACAAAAATAACGGTTGGCAGCACCAAAAAGCTTATTCCTTGTCTGAAACTGGAATCAGCACCCTTTGCCCTTGTCAGAGGGGAAATTATTTATAAAGGATTCAAGCCAAAAGGACATCAGGATACTTTATGTATCAATGAAAATAAGGATCGATTGAAAGGAGAATGTAATCGATTTTATATAACTTCATTACATATTAATGTATTAAACGATGTACCCGAAAGTAAACGAGGCTAATATTATCCCAGAAAATATAATTAATGCAGTAGATAGGGCACAGAAGTTTTATCAGATTTTCAGCACAACTTTCAGTATGTACCAAAGAGGAGCGCGGGCGTTCTTGTAGACGACAAGTAGACCTAATGTCTACCTTTTGATATAAATAGGTAGGTAATAATAAATTATGTTATCTATTTATCCTTATACATAACAGTAATGTAATACTAAACCAGTATTATATTACTGTTATGTATAAGGTTTTCTTAGCGTAGATAATACATAAAGCAGCCGGAGCTACTTTACTGAAAATTTTATACACCTCAGCCAATTAGAAAGTATTATTATTAAAATGTTAAAGAAAAAATTAAATGAAAAAAAAACGGTAAAGTTCCTTCAATAAAAACTAAGAAAAGAATTACTCTTGTTGAAAAGCTTTTGTTTCTTATATTTCTTTTCTTAGAAAAGGCTTTTTGAAGAGTTCTTATATATAACAAAGAGTCGTAAAGATGAAGAAAAAACCAAAGAACACTTATTATACTACAGATACTGTTACAGTTCAATAAATAATATTTATTCAATTTAAATTTCTCTGTAGATCTCTCACTTCTACGCGTCTTTTATAATAATACAGAGATAACTCAACTGGTGATTTAACTTAGCATATACATACGTATAATATGTATTTTTGACTACTAATTGAACTGTTACACTATTCAGAAAAAAGCTGATAGTTTTGAAAAGGTAAAGCCTATCTCAATTAAATAAGCTTAAAATATATAAAAAAAAGACAAGATTGAAATCCGTCCATCTGTTTAGTATTTACGATCTTGCAGACCGATATGTACATCTGAACATACAGACATAAGAAACATATACAGATCAAACAGAACATACAGATCTTATTTTATTTCTGAATATATGTGTAATATTTTTTTATATATTAAATATACCATCATACAATATAGTTTAATAAATTTAGTATTTCTCCCCTCCCATATCTCATCCTTATCGTAATTACGGTGCAAACTCCGGCGTAATACGTTTAAGCCCTCTAAGTCCACGCGTAATGTATGTAAATTGTAGTTTTGTGTAAAGAGATTATGAAGGGATTCAAAGAAACGGCCGGGTCTGCTGCGTGACAAGGAGCTGTCAGCAAGAATTTAGCTATGATACGATTTACATTTATAATATTATTAAAATTACATACATTTGATTTCATTTTTAAAGACCAAAATACCATTCTTTTTTCCAAATTACACCAAGATCCTAATGATCTGTAAGCTGTGCCCTGCTCAATGCTCATGCAAATGTAAAAGGAAATGTTAAGCTTATTAGGAGATAAAATCTCATTAAGTGTCATTAATATTTTGTCTTCCAAATTGGATTAAAATAATTTGCAGGTTCGGGTTTTTATACACAAAATAAGTTAACGACAAACGACACGTCTCGCTCAGTTTTAGTGCCTCACTTGCTGTGCCAGCGGTCGCGGTTTCGAGTCCCGGTAGGGACATTTATTTGCAGAGATGTGCAAAATAGTTTATAAAATGTATTTAAATACAAATACTTTTTATGTTTTATTTCAATTACAAAATTGTTTTAATTTTGTATTCAAAATATTAAATGCAAAATACATATTTCCAAAATACTATATTAAAATATTTTTTTTTATAGTTTTAACTTTCTTTATTTTATTAGAAACCTGGCAATTTAAATAATTAAAGTAAAGGAGGGGTATCGATAAGCTAAGAAAATTTCTTTTTTATTTCTTATTGTTTTCGTAAAATATAAGACATTAATTTAATCCTACAATAATCTAAAAGTAAAGGTTCCTACGTTCTCTCTACGAAAAAAAATCGGCGAGTTGAAGTCAAAATAGCTTTTTTGTTTTGAAAAATTAACTTTTTTATACAACATCAAGTTTTTTTTTTTGGATATCAACGCATTTCTTTAGCAGTTAATTTTTTGGTTTTTTATATTTGTTGATGTCTCAAGAACAACATATGAATAAATTACTATACTCAAAATGCGCTCGTAAAATAAAACTGTTTTTATGCATAAAAAATAATATTTTTAATCACATTAATTTATTGCTGTTGACAAAACTTATCAAAAAGTATTTTGTATTTTGCAAATACAAGATAACATGTCCTTAAAGGTATTTCAAATAAAATAGAATTTGCTAAAAGTATTTAAATTTTAAATACAAAATGGAAATATGTAGGTATTTTGTATTTTGCATTTCAAATACTAGTATTTAAAAAAAAAGTCTCATCTCTTTTTATTTATGTGATGAGCACGGATGTTTGCACTTCAGTCATGGGAGGATTTATAATATGTATGTATTTAAAGTTGTATACATATGTGTAGTGTATCAACTATCTGGTATCCATAAAACAAGCCTCGTAGCGTAGTATGGAATGAAGCTTAGATGGTGCTGTTTTAATGTCCATACATATTAAAATACTATAAAAAAGTTAAGGATTTTCATTATTTTTGAAATCGGTTAAAATATAATAGTAGCTTTCTAAGGAAAATGATGCAAGTACATTTTTAAATAAAGTGTTCTTTGAGTTGATTTAATTATGTTCCCACCGTCACCCCCGGGCCGCGCCAGACTGCTTGTTTCCACGTATATGATAATATTTTATTTAAAGACAGTCAGTCTGTTATAAACGTAGACTTAAGGTCAGCTCTACGAGGTTTGTTACTGTTGTACTGAGTTTTCTTCAATCAACATGATATTTTCATAAAATAAAATCTTTTCCCAAATCCCGCACTATGAGTATTTACTGAATTTGAGAAAAACCAACAAGCAGAACAACAAAAAAAACGTGAACAAGCTGCAAGGGAAGACCTACAGCTGTGTATACCTGCGAAAACCTACAAAGCGGTAGGTCGGAGAGCGCGAAAGATATGCTTATGAATAGAAATGTTTATGAATAGAATTCATAGAAAACTTTGGTAAAACACTGGATTCGCAAGCCGTGAACATAAATAAAGGTTACAAGTAAACTACTAAATATCACACTATTATTTTATATGGGAGTGTTTGTATGTACGTATATATGTATGTTTGTTACAACTTTACGCTAAAATGGCTGGAGGAATTTGAATGAAATTTAGTATTTAAATAGATTATGACCTGGAGTAATACATAGGTTACTGTGAGTAACAAAATTTACCGAAAGATAACATTACATTTACATATAATTATAATCTCAAAAGGCACCTCAGGATCCACCTGAAGCAAGGGTAAGTCGCTCGTAAAGCTCGAAAGACTTTTACTAATTCATTTAAATAATAATATTGGCTTGTAAATTTACTTTATGTTCATTTTTCTTAACAAAGAATAAAAAGAGTAGTTTGAAAATTAAATACTAAACGTTGATGGAAATTGTCAGAGCTGAGTTATTTAAAATAAGGGAATTTCTCTTCCGCACTGAATTCAAATTACAGCAAGTTGGTTGACGTCAAATAACTTTCCAGCTGCGCTAAGAGCGACGGGAGCGGGACGGGAAGGTCGCCGCTGCAAGTTTGTGCTCCAGCATGCGACCAGCGACGTGCTTTACCAGTTTTACACTGTTTCCATTTTATGCCTTTCTTTCCATTTCATTTTCTTTTAATTTTGCGTTCTGCTTCTGGATTCTTAACCTATGTAGGTTGAAAATATATCAAATATAACACTAGGCTTGTTATTGGCAAATGGTATTTTATTAATAAATCAATTAATTTTCTACTCATAGTCTATTCATAACGGAAAATTACGGACGGAACAATTAATTACAATATGTACAATTCAATTATAATAATATTATATATATATATATATATATATATATATATATATATATATATATATATATATATATATATATATATATATATATATATATATATATATATATATAATAAAAGCTGGGCACAAGTTTAATATATAGGACGCTGCCCCTGGAGGGTGTGAGTGGGTGGTATTTTTGGATAGGGGAGGTGATAGAGAGCTCAAATACAATATAAAAATTATTTTGAGGAAACGAAGGAGTCAAAAGTTATGTTAGAACCTTTCCACACATTTCTATATCTAAATAAGTCATTACAAGATAAACATACCTTTAACGAATAGTAAACATCCCTTTTCGTGTAAAATCCATATTTTCATAACAATTAAGGCTTAATTGTATTGCTGTACACAAGTTGCTGTACCGAGAGTTGAGATCTAATATATAACTGACATTTAACTAAAGCTCCCGCAGAGATAGGTATCGAGGTTTGTAAAACTTGGCATACGGGAACTTTCAGAAAGTTCTATTTAATATGTAGTCCTGAAAAGGAAATTAACTTTAAAATTTTATGTGAAACTCTTACCTTTACTATACATATAAATTTAAAAGAGGACGTCAAGGATATTGAATACTGTTGTTGATAATGTTTTTTACAAAGCTATATTTTTTAAATTAGTGCAAGATATAATTTGATATTGTCCGTGTAAAATTCGAATCTAGGACCCTTTATACAATACTGCCACCACTGTGCTAGTTTTAGTCAATTTATGTTTGTACTACTCACTCGCTACTCAACCTAGCTTCACTCGGGTTCGTCTCTATGTTTGGTATCTATACTAATATTATAAAGAGACAGAGTTTTGTTGTTTGTTTAAACGAGCAAATCTCAGGAACTACTAATCCAATTTAAAAAAATCCTTTTGCATTAGATAGGCAGTGGTAGCCCAGTGGAAGGCAGTGGTAGCTTAGTGGTATCGCGCTCGCTTGGGAAACAAAATTGGGAAGAAAAATATCGTGAGGAAACCTGCATATCGGAGAGAACCTAGCAAGTTCTCAAAGTCATGTGAAGTCCGCTAACCCGCACTTGGCTAGCGTGGTGGACTATGGCCTGATCCCCCTCGTATTGAAGGGAGGCCCGTGGCCAGCAACGGGACGTAAAAAAGGGCTGAATAAATACATACATACATACATTATTGTGTTCATAATACGTTACAGTCATTGTATATAAAAATAAATTAATGTACCGATTTTGCTAAGTTACTTCTTTATATCATAGTATAGATTATAACAAAAAATACTGCATTTTAAACCATATCCTTAAAATCCGATAACTCATCAAGAATGACCGCTTTTAGGTTTTTTTCCAATTTTTATTATAATCCCTATTAATTATGATTTACAAGAAAAAGTAATTTGTAGGCGACAGGCGTTGACAAAGCGACAGCGACGCAGAGGTATTACAGGGAACAAAAGCAAACATTAATTATAAGTTCTTTGAAAAGATTATTACAAAATTGATTCAAAAGTAATAAGAAAGTAAATATTTTTAGATTTAAATCAAAATGAAGTATAGTAGAAATATAATAATGACATTAATATACTTCATTTTGTAACATTTGATTTGATAATATTACATACATACATACACAAACTATTATGTACCTATATTATAATAGTCCGATAATATATGAAATAACACTTGAGTCATACAAAATGCGTACGCGCAGGCAAACTCTCCACTCCACCGCTACATGCGATGTTTGAAGTTCATATAGGTTTTATATCACAATATGCATATAATGGATAAAATAATAATTGTATATTATTATTAAAAAATATTTAAAATGTCAACTTTAATGTTATAAGGCTTATCAGTGATAGTGTCAGGAAACTTTGTTTATTTGTCCTTGAAAAGGATGAGTTACTACGATATAAGCAAGGACCTATAAGCCACAGTACAAAGAAAATTGAACATAAGCAAGGACGAAATCTGAATAGATCTAATTAGGAAGAGGTCTATAATATATTATAATAGCTACCAATCACATCATCGAAGCTTTATAGAAAAGCATCGTGCGTGGGAAGAAAAAGAGTCATTTTAAATGCTCCAAGTGTGTACTAGCGAAATATATATTATTTCAAATGATTAATAAAATCTGTTTGTCTGTCTGTTATTAGCACAGTTAGTACAATTTTTTAATTTGTTTAAAACCTTAGCCTCTTCCGTAACCATGATTACTGTAAAGCATTCGAAATGTCGGGAACCAAAATTCAAAATTAATTCTATTATATTCTTGAAAGTCTAAATTTGGATAGGCGGAAACGGGCGCGTATAAAAATCAATGAAGAGTAAATTGTATTCTTTGGGATCCTAAGGAACAGTTCCTCAAAGTTAGAGCAAAATCTAAAATTAGTCAACTTTGCCGTTCAGACCTTTTCACATGGAATGTCTCAAACGCTAAAGTTTGAGGACTCAACAACGAGCTAAAAAGTTTTTTATTATATAAATGAGTACTAATAGTATTAGTTTACTTTAGCTTAGTACCTAACGGCCATGAGTGTGCGGCGTGTGCCTGGCACATGTACGACTCTCGTACATATCATGTTTGTGTGAATTACCAACATATTTCAATATGTACATACTATAAAAAAACTTCTTTTGTATTCTGATAAAACAATGGTAGCAAATGCTTGAGGCCCGAACCTGATCTAGAAAATTGTCTACCTTCGGTGTATTGAAGAAAAATTGTAATGATTGCATATAAAAAATCAGGCCGCCATCTTTGGAAGTCCGCCATATTGGATTTACAATGACGTCACTTTACTTATTGTATTTTGCTCATAAGCCTTTTCATTTGATATCCATATCATGGAGGTACATAAAAAACAGTCCACCATCTTTGGGAGTCCGCCATATTGAATTAACACTTTCTAATATCTAGTAGCCAACTCTTCAACCGCGCGCGCTCATTGGTCAAATCAAATAGTGCGCGCTTCCCTTGATCCCTGTTACACACCTCCGTTCCTTTTCACGAAATCACTCCCACAGATTGTAGGAAAGCGAGAGGGAAGATGTTACACATCAAAAAGATTTATTTGTAATAGAATGCTATGAAGTAATCATACTATGTTCCATTATTGGCAGTCTGAAGTTCGCTGAACTGTGATCATTACAAAAGTACCTCATCTCATGCCGTGCAATATTAGTGGACATATTATATTCGTGATCAGAATATGGAAGATAAGAATTTATTGCACGAAAACAATATAACGTGGATGATCCGCTCAGCGACGTGCCGCGGCCGACGCTTGGAGTAATTACTTTACCACTAATACGTGGCTTATCTCATTTCGTAGACGATTTATATCAAGCATTTGATTTTACTGCTAAGTACCTATAAAACATGATGAGTTTTGATTTAATTTTTTAATTGAATATTCAACTAGATAAGGATTAAGGGTATTAAACAAAGATGTTCGTTTTAACATAAAACTATGTTTTAGGATTTTTTCGCGGATTTATTTGATTTTTGTTTCCCGACGCTTCGAATGCTTTACAACAATCATGTTCACGGAAGAGACGTCTTAAACGAGTTTCAGAAGGTTCATTATATAGCGGTTACAGACAGTGCCTACACAAAATTACACAATGTTTTTAAAAAATACAAAAATAACAGCAAAGTAGTACTTTACAATATTTGTTAATTTTAAACAAATTTTATTATTTATATAAGTTGTTTTAAATTAAAAAAATTAAATGTCGAATATTCCCGTAAATCTAAGAAAGTGTTAAAGATTTTCGTAATAAATAACAGTATCAGGATTTGAGAATATATTATAATAACATTTGCATGTGGATGTGGAATGAATGTGAAAGCAAGACGTGATCTCTCAAAAGGCTGTCTAGTGTTAGCTAATCTAATAGAATCCACAATCATAAAACGACACAAGCAGTATGGGAGGTTTATGTGAGGTCGTGATTCCCATTAAAAATGTAGAGAAACATGTTCAGATAGCGAGTGCGTTGAAAGAATGATCAAAATAATATTAAAAAAATTCTATAGAAGAGTAAATGAAATTCTAATTAGAGGGACCTCAGAGGAGAACTCAAAAGCAAGGGTTTATTATATTTAAAGATGCTCAATTCTAAGCGCGAAAGCCTCCCGAGGAGTGTGTGAGGCATGATGATATTAGACCAATAGAGAATGTAGAGAGTGTAGTGCTTAGCACTTTATTCTCTCTGACCACTGCAAAGGAGGTATGATATGTATTACAATGTTTTTAAGAAATTGCACTCTGTAAAATAAGGCGTTGAATGTCTTTTAATAAGCATGTGCTTAATTGATCTTGTGGCGTCCCGTTAATATGCGGAAGGTTCCTTTGAGTTTTAGTAGATATTGCTGGATTTTTAGCCGGTAACTACCTGTTGTATAGGTGATATGCATAAACGAATATCCCAACGTTGAAAAGGCAGTGTCTGGATAAGATATATATAAATACTATCACACAAAATATGTATATTATTTTCATTAAAAAGCTATACTTCTGCTGATAGCACACACTAGCCCCACAACCAATAAGTATAGTTAAATGTTCTGAACAACTCCCTCGAGAACTATTCAGTACTCAGTAATTTTACATGAGGCAGAGTTCATTGTTATATACACCGACATCGCCAGCATTAGCCTCTGGTCCCTCAGTGTATTGCGTTCAAACTATTATTCGACCAGCTCAGTGAAATACGTTCTGGCTGTTTTGTAACGTTGTGATATCAAACGTATAATTTGAATTAAAAACACCCTACAAGTTCGCAATTATTATCACAATTTTTTCTAACGCGAAGTTATACTAATGTACAATTCTGAAGAGTTTATTTATTTGAACGCAACTGCGAGTGCCGGTTCAATTAGAAACTTTTTTTTTGTTTTATAACTTATTTATTGCGAAGGTTTTCAACATTACCATACAATACTTAGAAATAAAATATGCGGGTGAAGCCCAAGTAGGCGCTGGAAAGATATTATAATTTTATATTTAGAAGTAAACCTTTTAGGGTTTTTTAAGTATTATTCTAGTATTTTTTTAAGGTTAATTAAAAAAATTTCAAAATTATTCTACATGCCATATTACATTATGTATATTGCAACTACCATCATATTCTTATTTATGTTACATATATTTATTGTTAATCCCTTAATAAATTAACGTTTCTTGCTACAAAAATATTAAGGGAGCTTCTTATACAGATAGTAAATTACCCGCACATCTGTCACTTTGTCAGTGAAACTAGAGAGGAGATAGACTCGCTACAGAGGAGTTTGCGTCATCTCGCTGTTTTCACGATAACATTTCATTTACGAGTATAAACAGTCACTTTGTAAAATATTCCAATCAAAATTACGAGGGTATATTATAAAAAAAACTACTTAAATTATAGGTAGGTATTTCTAAAAGTTTAATGCACGCAAGTGCTCGCAGATACACATTTAGAAGGTTTCTATAAAAAAACGAATGTTCAAAATATTTACATATAGGTACAATTTTATTAATCATTGAAGAAAAGGAGTACCTAAATACACATAAAATATACAAGCCAATTAAAAAGTTCCTATTCAAAACAGCAATTCTATGTAAAATAAATAATTTATATTTTACTTAAAATAATTAATATGTTTATCTCAAAAAATATTTTCCGGTACCGGGAATCGAACCCGAGCCTCCTTAGAGCCAGGTATCCTAGCCACTAACTACTACACTAGCCGGAAACGTTAGATGTCACTAATTAATAATTATCGTTATAATTAACGTTTGGCAACACACTACCTACTGTGCGTTGTATTTACTGTGCTTAATATTTTATTTTATCAAAAGTATAAATATTTTCATTCTGAAATTCATTGTGAATTTAAAATAAATCTGTTATTGTTAGTAATAACACAGATCATATAATACTATACTGTAATAGTAATCAATTATTAAGTGTGGTCGAAGCAAAGCGCTTGAATTATTTGTTTAGGTTATTTTGTATTGGTCTTGTTCATTAATGAATTAGTATTTATTAAAAAAGTTATTTAAGTTAAATATACAAAGACTTATAATTTATGGATTTAATTATCGGCGACGGCTGTGGGGAAAATAAAGCGGTTTTTCTTTCTGAATATATTTTAACATCAATATTTTGAAATGATTTTCCGTTCTCTTCTTCTAGGCACCCTCGTAAGTATTTCCTCAACATCCCAAGGGAACTACTTCATGCACCGAGATAAAAGTTAGCTTTTCTACGAGTAAAAGTAGCCAAAACAACTAAAAATTGAAATTGTATTTTATAATTATTATGTATTAAATATTTTTGTATGCACTTTGATGTTTAGATAGGAAATGCAATATCCCGAGGCTCCGGGTTCGATCCCTGGTGCTGTAAAATAAAAAATATTATACATACATATTAAACATTTAAATCTTTGATATTATTCTATATATTCATTGTATAATAAGTATACCTACAATATGTAAATGTAGATGATTTCTAGCTTCTGTGCACGGCTTTCAAAGGTCGGTAATCTTTTTTTAAGATTTTATAACATTATTTTCTCATAACATTATCATTAAAAAATATATACGTATTCCTTACTTCAGTATGTACATATATATGCAATTCAATCAACTGCCTCGGTGGTGTAGTGGCTGGCATGTACGGCTGCACTCCCGGAGGTCCTGGGTTCGAGTCCCGGGTCGGGCCAAGTTTAGTTACTGATTCTTTCTGTATAGTAAGTCTCAGTAACAGCCCGGAGTTGGGAAGTTGGTGGTGTTTCACCCCCGTGCCTCGGAGAGCACGTAATGCCGTCGGTCCTGCGCCTTAACTTTCACCGGTCGTGTCGAGTGGTCGTCCCACCGGAGTATGAGAGTGATAGGAATAGAGAGTGCACGTTGTGTCTGAGCGTACACTTGAGCACTATAATATCTCCTGCGCAGTTGGCTAATCTCAATGAGATTGGCCGCCGTAGCCGGAATCGGCTAGGAGAACATCATCATCATCATATATGCAATATGCATACATTTTAATAAGACTCAACTACTTGATCGAGCTAACAACAGGGAGTTAGCTAACATCATTAATACTGGTATATTTATTGCCTCGCGATGCCTCCGCAGATATTGAGTTGGATTCCTGCCCACGCCGATGTTAGCGAGATGTTGTCAGACTTAGAAAACATCTCAACGATCTAATATAATGGATTCCTTTGACTTAAAATATTTTTAGAGGAAAGTTGGCGTTGTTACACCCCTTTGCCTCGGAGGGCACGTTAGCTGTCGGTATTTCGCCTTATCTCTTACTTCGAGTGTCGAATTGAAGTCTACCAGATTTTTTTCTGAAAGTTTGGTGAACTACTATTCAATACGGCTCAAAAGTGAAAGGAATAGAGAGTGCATGTGTCTGTCCACACACATGTGCACTATAATATTGCCTGTGCAGATGACTAGCCCCATAGAAATTGGCCACATGTTAAGTCAAGAGGGCATCGTCATCGTCATATTCACCATCATCATTGTTTCAAAGGCTATTAATGTTTGAATTGTGACAAAAACCAACACTTGTGGCAACCTCCATTGCACACACCCTTAACATTATGCTGTAAGAATTTATTATACATACTATAACTAATGTAAGCACATGACATGGCATGTTTGAAAATTTATCACCCGAATAAAGGTTTTGTAAAAGAAGTTTCTATCGGAGTCTGTCATTTTATAGAGTTTATTTATTTATTTATTTGGTTTATCAAGTTGTACACAATACACGATTACATACATACACAATGATATTTTACAATTTGCAACTTATAATGATAAACACCGCATGCATAATGACAGGAAAAGTGACGTTTGACAAAAAAAGGTAAATTTTAAATAATAAAAACAAAAATGACACATAAGTAATGAAAAAAAGAAACAAAATAAAACAATAAAATAAAAAAATAATACAAACAACACAAGATTTTTGTCTCACAGCTGGGTCTACTTCATGAACAGTAATATTTTTTTAATTTTACTAGGGGGATCGGAAAATATGTCGAATTTTCTTGCATGGTAATTAGCTAATCGACTAAGTCTCGGAATGGGTGAGTTAGCTCCAAGTACGGTTCTGCGAATGGGAAGTGAGAAAGGAGAGATGGAATCACGAGGACATCTTGATGGTACGTTAATGCGTAACTGTGCTAATATGTTGGGACAATCACTAAATGCGGTTATGATTTTGGAAACAAAAATAATATCTAAGGCATCCCTACGTTCTGAAAGTGATTTCATTTTGAAGTGTGTCAACCTTTCTTTATATGAGTTCTTTCTGTCCAAGATACCTTCTGAGTGAGTGAGATGCCAAAGAAATCTTTTCTGAATTCGTTCTAAACGCAGTGAATGTGTGGAACAGTGTGGTCTCCAAACTGTACTACAGTACTCAAGTTGACTTCTTACGTAACTATTATATAATTTGATTTTTGTATAGGTATTAAAAATTTTACAATTACGTAAGATAAAACCTAGTGTTCTTGAGGCTTTACTAATAATACTCGATAAATGGTCTTGAGTTAGAAATATTAATATTGATGTTTCAGCTTCTGTTATATGATGGGAAATCTCATCGGGCTTAATTCTATGTATATTGTATACTTTAACACAAAATAAAAAGTGTAACTTTTTATATTATTTTCTTTCACTTTGAATAATTTATAAAGGACTCACCCTAGCTTCGCTCGGGGTAAACAAAAACAAACCTATCCCACGAGAACCGTACCTACATTTTTCCGGGATACAAAGTAGCCTATGTGTTATTCCAGACTATAATCTATCTCTGTGCCACATTTAATCCAGATCCGTTAAGCCGTTCTTACGTGAGAGAGGAACAAACATCCATGCTCATAAACCTTCCATTTATAATATTTATATATATATATATATATATATATATATATATATATATATATATATATATATATATATATATAGATTATTCCTAATGTTATTTATATTCAAATTCAATCAAAGTATAAAGTTTTATAGCTTTATTGTAATATTAATGAAGTTACCAACGGCAGAAAAGCAGGCGGCGGCGGGAAATAAAAGTGAAAATTAAACATTCATTAGCGGTCCCCTACTTCAGTGAAAGTACTCAAATGTTTTATTATTGATGAAGGACATAATTTGTTTTTTAATTTTACTCTCAAAGTAAATGCTAATATAAGCTACATTTAGACTGTAGGTAGCTCTTCTACTGGCTATAAATGTGCGATCGCGATAAATGCTACATGATAATGAATATCGTTTATACGCAACGACAATATGTTACCAAAAAAATAAGTTTTCACAATATACAAAAATATTTGGACCGAATCGAAATTAAGTAACGTGTTCAAGTAACACTTTTAGATAATATAAAACACCAAACATCCATGAAATATCTCCACTTTGATTTATATTTACATATGTGTATACCCTATTTTCGTGCATCCTAACAAAACAAATAATCCTAAAACAAACAAACATCAACAGTTAAATGAATTAGTATTTATGAAGTTAGGTAGAGTTACTAGCGCGTACACCGTCGTAGCTTTCAGTATCCATTCAACCGTTTATATACGCATGAAGTTGGCTAAGTAACCGAATAAGTTGTAAGCCTCCACAGAATATTATAAACTTAGGTAATAATAGAAACACGCCCTACGGGTCGCAAACTCCGAGGGCTGCCTCGCGCTCGCCGGACCTGCCCGGACCCTTCTCATAAGAGCAATAAATTTGTAATTTAGTCGTCACTGGCAACTGTACTTATATACAATCTACTCATGTGAAGTCAACAGAGGAAATACTTTTTCGATTAATTTATAACCGATGATATGAAATTATAATACTTGTTAAAGCCGTAAAAAGTTTTTTTTATTAAGTAGCTATACAAGCGACTCGCCTTCGATTCACTTGGGTTCGTCCCTAGATGTATTTTAATGCTTAGTATGGAAAAGATAGACTATATATTATATATATACATAATAGTATATATAGTATATAGTAAGGTATGATGAGTGGTTGTGGGTTATATTATAACGTATTTTCACGTGGGAATGAGATAATCTCCCGCGGTAAAAAGTAGCCTATGTCACTCTCCAGCCCTCCAACTATACATCTCCATATATATATATATATATATATATATATATATATATATATATATATATATATATATATATATATATATATATATATATATATATATATCTCCACACAAAAAAATTACGCTAATCCGTCACTCTGTTTTCACGTGAAAGAAGAACAAACAAACGCACTTTCGCATTTATAATATTAAGTATGGAATCTGTCTTATAGTTCTTTCTTTGAGAAAATTCTTTGCCAATGGGCATCATCATCTATTGATAAGTCAGGCAGTGTTTTAACACTAAAGTTGAACTACGTATCTACGAAATAGCAAATATTCCATTTGCCTTTTTAATACTATTTAATTATATTGGGCTAATAAGGGGCGGGCCTGAATCTATGCTTTTACGGTTCCCTTACGTCATGCTTCGCATGGTAGTGTAGGCGCAGGCCTACCCTACTGTCTCCTTCAGAGACGGTGGGGTGGCGTTGGTCTTGGGGGAGAGTGACGCTTTTGTCGCAAAGATCCCCAAGGCAAGTTCGGTGTACTATCCTTCACGAGGTTGCCAGCCCTGTTATTGGTCTAGTTCGCTAGGAAATAGACGCAACAAAAAACACCGAGCGCTTGCTTTCATTTTCATCTTTATTTATATATGTATGTTTATGTATGTTTATGTAAGTGTGCTTATTAAATATATATGTAAGTATATGCATATCTTTAGCTTAGAACCCAATCCAAGGTGTTATTCGTACCGTGCCGAGGGATGCGTGGCTGGGGGGGAGCTCAGTCGCTAACGGTGGCTATCCGACACCTGGACGAATCGGATAGTATTTTAAGTCCTCCCATCGACATGCGGGGCTCTGTCGGTGGGCATTTCTATTTCCCTAGCTGCTCGTGGGACCTAAATGAGTATGGACCTTAAAAATAAAAAACAAAATGACGACACTACGTCACAGACCCTGGACGAATTGTGCCAGGACCTCATGCCGCTGACAATGGGTGCGGATGAAACCGCCCAAATGTCAGCGCAACCAATGGAGGTGACTGCAGGAACCGAAATGGCGATAGGGGCTCCTACGAACCCTGATTCACCTACTGGTAGCCCTGCTGCCACCTCCATCGACGCTGCCCGACCCAAACGAAAAAGATTGAGTGGGGCAGCATTAATCCGTCTGAAGGCACTTAGGGGACAGGGAGTGGAGGCTGCAAAAGCCTACGAACTGTCCTCAAAAACCTTTGCGGAACTTAGGGCTATGGGGTATCGATTCGATGCTTCGAAACCCGAATCCGAGCGCTCCATCAAAAGGACACGCTCGGAGGAGGAATCACCACAGGGACAACCAGCGAGGAAGTCCCAAAGGTCGAGCGAAGCACCATCGGCCCCCCCACCACCCGCTGCCTATAGTGCGGCCTTATCCTCCTGCAAAGTTGGTGTGAGGGACTCCACTCCCATGACTGACGCACAGCTGCAGTCACTCTACAACGCAATTGTGGCCCAAATCACCACTTCGGAGAAGGGTAAGGGACCTGCCTTTGGCGGACTATCTTTCAAGCCAGGTTGGCTACTCATCACCTGTGCTAACCAACATGCCAGGGAATGGCTTGAGAAATGTATACCTTCCTTACAGCCGTGGCCAGGAGCTAAGCTCGCTCTCATTAATGAGAGCGACTTGCCCAAACCGAAGGTTGGGGTGGTATACATTCCCGATCCGGAGTCCAAAGACGTCGATAAGGCGCTCTCCTGTCTCCGGATACAAAATGATGGCCTTAATACGGAGCTGTGGAAGGTTCTCAATAGGAAGGAGGAGAAGGGCGGAATCACACTCACCCTCTCCATCGACGACCAATCTGTTGAGACCCTTCAAAAAACCGGCCTGAAGGCCTACTTGGCTTTCAAATCGGTCCAGTTCCGTATTAAGGGCATCAACCAGACGCCAACGAATCCTGGGACACTTCCCTCTGAACCTGTGCCGTCTACCTCTCGTTCTGGGGCCGCGGCTGCTGGAGCGAACGCCAACGCTGCTGCGCCTTTACCATCTGCTGCACCTGGCGTGGCTCCAGTGGCCGGGACCAGCGGAGCGACTGGTACTCCGCACAGGTTTCCTCGTACAGGGGGGCACACCAGGGGTGGACAAACCCCCAGAGGCAAGAGCCAGCGCCCCCGCAAACAAAAGGGACCCAGACCCAGCAAGGGCAGTGACAAGCGCAATGGGACCCGTCCCCAGTAGCGCTTCACACCCAACTGGCGACGCCCCCACTAAAATACTCCAAGCCAATTTACACCACGCTATCGCTGCCACAGCCGTGGCAGAAAACACTTTTAAGGCAAATGGCATGGATATAGCGCTGGTCCAGGAACCATGGCTTAACGCCAAGTCCAAGATTTCGGGCTTAAATGGAGTAGGTAAGATCCTAGCAAACGAAAATGGCAACAAGCCTAGGGCCTGTATCGTTTTTAAGAAAGGTATTAATTTCTTGCCTGTTACAGAACTTTGCAGTGATGACACCGTTGCTGCAATCACCGTTCTCAGAGGGCGTGGTCAAACTAGAGCACTCGTGTGCTCGGCCTACCTGCCCGGAGAGAAAGCCAACCCCACCGAAGAACTGTCTAAAGTCGTCGACTACGCTCGAAAACACAAGACAGAACTAATTGTTGGATGCGATGCAAACGCCCATCACACAATCTGGGGAAGCACTGGTACCAACAAAAGAGGTGAGTTACTTTTAGAATTTCTCCTAGCTAACGACCTGCAAATACTTAATAAAGGCTGTAATCCAACCTTCGCTACTAGAGCTAGGCAGGAAGTTCTTGATATTACTTTTGCTACTGTACAAATCGCTAAACACATAAATAAATGGCATGTCAGTAATGAAAACTCTATGTCTGATCACAAACATATCGTCTTTAGCATACAAGGCTCAATAACCACTGAACCTATAAGGCTTAGAAACCCCAAAGCTACCTCGTGGGTAGACTTCAAAAACCTGCTCGCTGAGGCAGCTAAGGATTTCCCAAAATCAATAAAGACACCCGACTCCCTCAACATTTTAAACAACTTGCTAACGGATGGCATCCTAAATGCCTATGAAAATAGTTGTCCTGTTAGGGAACTCAAGGTTAACACCAATACTCCGTGGTGGAACAAAAAGTTAGAACGACTTAGAGTATCCACACGTCGCTTATTTAATCAGGCCACTACACCGTATGGGTGGGAACGGTATAAGAAGGCTCTGACTAAATACCATAAAGAGATCAGAAAAGCTAAAAGAGCATCTTGGAAACGATTCTGTGAGAATATCGCCCAACACATAAAGGAGCGAGAATCCACAAGGTCCTTGCCAAGACACCAAATATCTTTCTTGGCTTTTTAAAAAAGCGAGACAATTCCTTTACGACCACAGAGATGGAGACGCTGGAACTGTTAAGAGCAACCCATTTCCCAGGATCGTACCCTGTCTCCAGTAGTGAATCAAACCCAAAGGAAAACTACATCCACAGGGCAAATAGTTGCGACTGGAAGATGGCCAACATCATTTTTAGGCCTAACCAGATTAGATGGGCTTTGAAAAAATTCAAACCATTTAAATCAGCAGGGGAAGACGGAATTTTTCCAGCCCTACTTCAACAGGGCATGGAACTCCTTATCCCGCATCTGGTAAAACTATTTAGAGCAAGCTTTGCTTGGGGCATTATACCAGAACAATGGACTAAGGTCAAGGTTACCTTTATACCGAAGATCGGTAAAAACGACTACTCTCAGCCCAAATCCTTTAGACCTATTAGTCTTACTTCTTTCCTACTAAAAACAATGGAAAAAGTAATCGATCAGCACATTAGAACAAGGTATCTTGTGGCTAGACCACTCTCCTGCAATCAACATGCTTACCAAAAGGGTAAATCCACAGAATCTGCCTTAGTAGCTCTGATCGACAAGGCAGAAAGGTCCCTAGAGGATAAGCAGACAGCTCTATGTGCGTTTTTGGACATTGAGGGGGCCTTTGACAACACACCTACGGCAACCATCCTGAAAGGATTAAATGCAAAAGGTGTTGATGTCACAACCACCAGATGGGTGGAATATATGCTCTCCAACCGGTGTGCGAAAGTTACGCTAAACGAATACTCGCACAACTTTTACACTACCAGAGGCTGTCCGCAAGGAGGAGTACTTTCACCCCTATTATGGACACTAGCTGTAGACCTACTACTTGTAATCATGGCGGATCTCGACTACGATACACAAGGCTATGCAGATGACCTTGTTGTAGTAGTAAGAGGTCCCTGCCTTAACACAATTTCCACCAGGTTACAAGGGGCTCTCAACACCATCACAAGATGGTGTAGAGAAAATGAATTATCAATAAACCCGGATAAAACAGTTATTGTACCATTCACCAGGAAAAGGAAGCTTGAAAGGCTGACTGAACTCAGACTCAATGGCAAAACCCTTAACCTATCAAATGAGGTAAAGTACCTTGGAGTCACTATTGATCAAAAGTTGACCTGGAACTCTCACCTCAACAACATTATTAAAAAAGCCAAAATGGCACTTTGGATATGTTGTCGAATGGCTGGAGCCAAGTGGGGCCTCAAACCCAAAATGGCTCTCTGGATGTACACCGCCGTGGTAAGGCCGATTATAACATACGCCTCAGTCGTATGGTGTAACAAAACCAAACAAAAGACAACTATGAGTAAACTAGACAGCATACAACGGATGGCATGTCTAATCATCACGGGAGCCTTCCATTCGGCACCAGGCGACGCTCTAAATGCTTTGTTGGACATAGCTCCGCTATATCTCCACGTGCAAAAAGAAGCTAAATCTTGCCTCTACAGGCTCTGTACACAATCGAATGTAAAATTGCAATCGCAATACATGAACAAACTCAAAGAGTTGACATTCGAACACAAAACTCTGAAAATGCCAGTCGATGGCATGAATACAGAGTTTAACTTCGCAAAACAGTACCAAATAGATCTTCCCAACCGGGACATGTGGCTAAAAAACCAAGAGTCTCACAAAAAGGGCAGTCATGTTTGGTTTACAGATGGATCCAAGAAAGGATCTGATGTAGGGTGCGGTATCTATGGCCTTAAGCCTAGATTTGACATGAGTGTCAATCTGGGCAAGGAAGCCACCATCTTCCAAGCCGAGGTCTTCGCCATTAACAAATGTGCTGAAGTAATCCTGGAGAGAAAGCTTAGAAACCAAAATATCTACATCAACTCAGATAGCCAAGCAGCACTTCTGGCTATAGATTCTCTTGAGACCAACTCTAAGTTGGTCAAAGACTGTATGGATAATCTGAATGTCCTGGGCACATCCAACAGAGTTACCCTCAGATGGGTCCCGGGTCACTCAGGCATAGATGGGAACGAAAAGGCTGATGCATTGGCAAGAAGGGGCGCTGAAACCCCAGAATGTGGCCCAGAACCATTTTGTGGTATTGCAAAACAACATGCCTATTCAATTCTCAAAATTCACTGCAATCGCCAAGCACTTCAAGAGTGGCAATCCACTTCTGGACAAATACACTCTAAAGCGCTAATTAAGGGATATCGCAAAAAGTTTACAAAAGAGTTGCTTCAACTCAACAAGTATAAAACCAGTGCAGTAACCAGAATACTTACTGGTCACTGCAAACTCAATAAACATATGTTTACCCTCGGCCTCAGTCGGACCGCAATGTGCAGACTATGCCATGAGACAGAGGAAACTGCTATGCACATCCTCTGCTCGTGCGGTCCACTCATGCACCGCAGAAGTATCTATCTAGGGCAGCATACTATGCAACCGGAAGAGATACAGATGCTCCCCGCTCAGAAAATCTGGAAGTTCCTGGAGTCAACAGGACTAAGCGGAGAACTTTGAATTCACTATAAAGGGAGCTACAATGGACCTAAACTGGTCGACGTAGCTAGGGCCGACCTCGGCACCAAACCCAAAAATAATAATAATAATAATATTGGGCTAAGTATAAATTGACTTCTCATAAGTATTAGAATATAAATATGTATAGTTAAAATAATTTTATTCCAGAATTCGTATTAAGCATCGAGAGTTGACTCGCGGTTTTTTATTTCGTGCCACAAGTGCAAGTATGCTTTTATTTAAAGTGGTTCAAGGCCTCGCTCTCGTTTCCTGTAGAAACAGCTCCACCTATAATTACTGAGGTATCACAATTTCAATTCAAACTAAATTACTTATTCATAGTATTTAGTTAGGTTTAATTCATTTACATTATTAATACGCTTTAAAGAGGAGCTTCGCAGCAGAGAGGAGCACTGGTCTCCCTTTAATACCAGCCCCCTGGTATTAAAGGTATTGGTATCAGGCCATAGTCTCCACCACGCTGGCCACGCGGCGGACTACACAAGTCTTTCAAAAACTTAGGTTCTTTCGGACATACAGGTTTCCTCACGATATTTTCCTTCACCGTAAGACAAGCGGTAATGATGTTAAAAATAATTCACACATGAAAATATCAGAGGTGTGTGACCCGGGATTTGAGCCCACTTCACTCGGTTTCCTAAGCTAGCGCGTCACCTCTGAGCTACCACTGCCTAATTAATTAACTTAGTAATAAGAGTCAAATAAGAGACATTCGGAGTGATACGATCAAGTTGATTAAACAATTGATTAGATTAAAAGTAACGTAATTAAACGATAAATCAAATATCAAACGTCGTCGAGACGGTGCGTTGCTCCGGAGATAACCCCTCGTAGCCGTACTCCCTTATTGAATTTCTCGCTCATTTACTCACAGCCTACAACATACAACAAAACTGATATGTTGGCATGTATATATCATCTATTTTGATTTTAATTCAATTTCGAAAGTTATATTTTTGATTTTATATATGATTTGGAAACATTTTATTTGCGATTTAAGCGTTCGTATTTATATAATGTTATTGCACGAACTTGTTTAGTTCAGTCACTGTATGATTATAAGTTCTTTACAAAACGTATATTTACGTATTCGTTTTAGGAAACAGAGATAAATAACTATAACAGAAATTCAATTATTCCCAAAAGTGAATTTACAACAATAAAATCGATAGCCCGCAAGTACGTATCCGACAGCCTAATTGGGTTAGCTTCATAACTGTCAAATGTATCACTTGTAAGCCAACTAGTCTATTATAATAGTGGTCGCCATGACATATCTAAGTGCATTTTTATCAAGTACATTTTATTATATTCCGACTTAGAGTTCCGAGATCGAAACCGGAAATTAAATAGACAACTTATTCTTAAGCATCGTGCAAGCGTACTATTTCGATATAAAGACGATTTCGATATAAATATGAAAAAAATGAATATGTATATATAAAACTTTAAATATATACATATTATAAATATAAACACCCATGACTGGAGTAGAAATATTAATGCTCATCACACAAATGAAAGTTCCCAGTGCGACTCGAACCCGCGACCGCTGGCACAGCAAGTAGGGTGGCTCAAAACTTAGCCAAACGTTTCGTCGGATTATACTATCGTAAGCTTCTTTCAGTCCTCTGTTGGACTCCATAGAGTGTGTCATTACCATCTAGTTTGTACAAACCTCGTCGCATCACGTTGGTACCTCGAGAATAAATTCATAATAATGTAAGTTATTCGCCATACAAATGCTAATGATGGCTAACAAGAAGGGAGTGATCCCAGCTACCACTATCTTTTGAAATTCTACAAATGAAAATCGAATACTTTTTAACTTGTCTCGTAAAGGGGTTCTCATAATTTTAAACTGGCCAAGTGCGAGCCGGACTCGCGCATCTAGGGTTCTGTTAAATTATTTTTTGTTATGTAACTACAAATTTGCGGCTTTTGAATTTTTTCTTTTACCTGTGCTATAAGACATTGCTTCTTTCGAAATTTCATGATTCTAGGTAAGCAGGAAGTACATAGAAGTTTGATTCCTTTACGACAGAGTTCAGAGGGGTTAGGTTAGGTAATTTGATACCTCCCCCCCAACGCGCGTTCACCTTGTCGTGGTGTGGGGGGGGGGGGGGGCTGGTGGGCGGTGTACCATGCGGGTTGCTCCAGGTACTTCTCTGATAGCAGAGTGAACCTTGGAGCGACCCCATGGTGTGGTCTGCTTCGGCAGACCTGTCTGCCGAAGCAGACCACCACAACCATGTCGTCGTACGTCGGGGCGTCGTAGTTGAATGCGTAAGCGATCCCGCGACGCCCCATTAAGACGGGAGAAGGTTTTGTTGGGTTTTAGTGGGTAGTACTGGTATTTATTACGCCGGTGAGTCCCACACCTCGTGCGTAAATGCATTTCCCACCGTTAAAAAAAAAAGGTAACTTGATACCTCCCCCCCAACGCGCGTTCACCTTGTCGTGGTGTGGGGGGGGGGGGGGGGGGGCTGGTGGGCGGTGTACCATGCGGGTTGCTCCAGGTACTTCTCTACTTCTCTGATAGCAGAGTGAACCTTGGAGCGACCCCATGGTTGTGGTGGTCTGCTTCGGCCTGTCTGCCGAAGCAGACCACCACAACCATGTCGTCGTACGTCGGGGCGTCGTAGTTGAATGCGTTAAGCGATCCCGCGACGCCCCATTAAGACGGGAGAAGGTTTTGTTGGGTTTTAGTGGGTAGTACTGGTATTTATTACGCCGGTGAGTCCCACACCTCGTGCGTAAATGCATTTCCCACCGTTAAAAAAAAAAGGTAACTTGATACCTCGACGCATTCCTGAGAAAAACGGTCTTGACAAACAGATATACAGACAAACAATCCACGAAGTGATTCTTTAAGGGTTCCTTTTTATTTTCCTTTGAGGTACGTAACCCTAAAAATGCTAATACATAATACTTTTTGTCTTCTATTAAACTACAGTAAATACTCGTATATGTAAAATTTTTATCAATTAATATTTTCGAGAATATGTCAAATATAATTTAATAAAAATTCGTAAAATGTATTTGCAAACAGAACTCGTTACCAAGGGATTACGAGCGAGTGCAACCTCACGTCGGTCACAACTCACATGCACCGAGCATCGGCATTAAGTGGAAATAATTTTGTGTATTTGTGATTCATCTTATGTAGACTTAAAATCTACTATAAATACGAAAGTTTGTTTTTGTGTGTGCGTTTGTTACTCCACGTTGAAACGGCTAAACGGTTAAATTATACTAATAAACTATATACGAGTACATAATACATATTATACTTCAAGTCGTATACTTGTATATACTTACATGACCAGCAGCAGCACACAGGCATATTGTTAGGCTACCAAGGAAGCACCCGAGTGAACTAGCTACTGCCTACGACTTAATTCCTTACTATTATCATAATTCAAGTCAAATTTAAGTCTGTAATGCGATTTTTGGGTTACATGCTATCATAAAGACAACAAAATACAAAAATTCGTCTCGTTCAAATTAAAAACGAAACCACGTATTAGCAATAATGCAACATGTCAGTCGAGGCAGCACATGTCATCGAAATGTAAGTAAGGGAGGAAGTTTAAACTCGCTCGAGGTCTGATTAAGTCGTATCACGTCACTGTAATGTCTTCCGGTTTCTCGAACATCTTATGTACTATACGAGATTGAGTACTACCTACTGCCTGTGGCTTTACTTGTGTTTTTACCGTTACCGAGTTCCTAAAAGAAGGAGATTCTATGTTCGTCTGTATGTGTTTTTTTTTGTGTATGTTCATCGATTATTCGAAGACGCCTGAACTCATTTGGAAAATTCTTTTTTGCTTAAAAGGGTATACTTTCCAGGTGGCCCCATTTAAATTTTATCGAAATCAGTCTAGGATTTTTTTTAAATCAACAATAAAATATTTTTAAATAAATGGTTAATTCGAATATGTAATTAAAAAAAAACTTTCTTCTTAAAAATTACCTGCTTATTACGTCTACACTGAAAATGGGACAATAAAAACTTTCAAAAAAAAAAAAAAACTTCCAGGCACAAAAACGTAATATATAACTAAACGGGGGTTTTAATTTAGAATAGATACCTAATCAGATATTTTCGAAGTCGGTGTGCTTTGATTTATATCGGCTGTCACTGACTTTGAAAATATCTGATTAGGTATCTATTCTAAATAAAAACCCTGTTTAGTTATTTATTACTTTTTAGTCCCTGGAAGTCGGGTCTTTTGAAAGTTTTTATTTATACAATAAATACATAACATAATAAAATATAATTTGAAGATTTAGGAAGGAAATTTTTCCTCAATCTCTGTACACGAATTATGTTCCTTTATATAGATAGATTTGCCAAAGCTTATTTTATACTTTCATAAATAATTTTCAACTTTTAAGTAAAAAAACTTTTTTGGGGTAAAATATTTTTCCGGTATCGCCATAAATATTATGGTGTGAAAAGGATGAATACCATCAAAGTCTCCATTCAGTTTTGCTTTATTTTTTGATGTCCTATATTTTTCAAAATTGTATAATATCATATTTCATTAAGCAGCATATTATGTATTATGAAAAATACGAAATAGAATACATCCGGTAAATAGAAGGCAAAGATTTTACTTTAGATATTAATAATTAATATCTTACTTCAGATCTCCAGTTATAAATAGGCAAAGACGAAATAGTCCAGTACGTTTTCCTCCTCTATTTGTCAACCAATTTTCATTTTTCATGTTTAGTAGGTAGCTATTGACGATAAAAATTGGAAACAGTTTTTATATAATATTATTTCTAGGTGAATTCTATTTCAAATATTCCATAAAGATTATGGTCGAATTTAAAAAAAAAATGATTGCTATTGACTTACCTTCGGTTGTTTCTCACCAGAGAACTCTCACCCATGGGAGGTAACCGGTATATACGTGGGTACGGTACATAAAAAATAAATTTTAGTGTAAAGTATAAACTTAACTATATTTCTTTAAAGAACCACAACGACGTACAGCCGTTACTGGATGAGAGAACACAGTTATTGCAGTGGGAGAGATTGATTACAGCATACTTGGGCCCAAGCTTTTTCCAAGCGTGTACTTCGGTACATGCGGTAAATTAAGGTCAACAAACACGCGCTTTGCTCCGCACTCCGCTCGTATTATTATGCCAAAATCTAGACAGCTATCCCTCTCTTACTGACTATGCCTACATCTATAAATCTTAATTTATACATGTAAATTTGAATTACTTAGGTCGTAGTCTATATGTATACTAAATTTTATCTAAGTCGTTCAGCGGCTTCAATGAGAAGAAATAACAAAAGTGTATACATACACATACAAATTTTCGCATTTATGTAATAGCTCTTCAAAATCACAATTGTCTTCGGCCCTTTTTAATGTCACACTACTGGGGGTGGGTTTCCTTTCAATACTAGAGGGAATAGGTCATAGTTTACCATGCTGGTCAAGTGCGAACGGACTTCACATGTCTTTTGATAACTTTCTACACTCAGGTTTCCACACGATGATTTCCGTCACCGCAAGATGAGTGGTAATCACATTGGAAATGATTTACGAATGAAAATATCAGAGGTGCGAGACCTGGGATTTGAACCCGTTTCACTCGGTTTTCCCAGCGCGGACTTCTCTGTCTCTGTGTCTTACACAATAAGAATATTTACAACCAATGAAGATATCACTTAATATAAACACAAAAAAACGTGTAACAATTGAGTAACCTACTTTAACCGCTGTTTTGGAGTCGATTGAAATAGCAGTTATTCAGGAAGTTTAACTATAGATTTGTATATTATAACTATAGGAATTAGACGAATTATACAAATAACAACTGTATTAGGGCATAATGGCAGCCATTATTACACGTTACCGCTTATCTTGGACCCAACAAACAGCCTCTACATAAATGTCTTCAGAGCGGCAACATCGGTGCAATAAATTGCCATGAATGTAGAGACCTTGACCGTACAGATGCCTTTGAAATATTCTTAGATACTCTATTAAACTGTCCATTAAGTAAATAAATAGTTTCAAGCGTCATTGGTTTCCATTTTCCACTGTTGTGATACAAATGTTTTCTAATATATTATATTTAATCTACACTCATAGCTTGTTCTCTTTGTCTGTGATTCCAAAGTACGTACATATATTGTATTGAGCTTATAAGATAATTGCTTTGCTCTATTTAATTTTAATATGATAGCAAAATTTTAAGGACTTTATTTTTAGCAATTATCTTAGAAATTGAATATTACGCAGACTTAGGATACTTTTTATCCCGGAAATCATTCCTTAAGGGGGTGAAAATGGGGATGCAAGTTTGTATTGGGAAGCAAGCTAGGGACGAACCCGAGCCAAGTGAGGGTGAGTCACTAGTTTATAATATACAATGTAAGATCAACAAATACATATATATTAAGATGTCAAATTATTCGTGTAAGTCAAATCTTTCCTCTTTATAACATTAGTATAGATTCATTTATACCAGTATTTTAAATTTGTTTATCATAATAATGTAAATAATATTATGTAAAATAAAAAGAAAAGGTAAAAATTTGTGTTATTACGTCACACCTGTTCACTGGGAGAGAAGATGGTTCCCCGCGTCATGTTGTTTGAACAACAAAGGTAATTTAACCGAGCTCGTACTCGCGGTGAACTCTACCTTTAAATACATGACAAAAGCTATTAACATTACTCTGTTCATACATACATTATGTGTTCAGCGACGAAGCAATTATACGCTTTCACTTTGTAATTAAACAAATATAGTTTGTTTTTGGATTGCTCTAACTTAGTCCTTAATTTTAACCACGTATTTCTTAATATTTACATATATGATACTTTGAGGTGTAATTGGTATAGGATTATATTAATGATAGTCCTCCCGACTGATTTTAGAGACGATGGCCAATCTCATTGAAACTAGCCAACTGCGCAGGAGATATTATAGTGCACAGGTGTACGCGCAGACACAACGTGCACTCTCTATTCCTGTCACTCTCATACTCCGGTGGGACGACTGCTCGACATGACCAGTGACAGTTAAGGCGCGGGACCGACGACTTTTCGTGCTATCCGAGGCACGAGGTTGAAACACTGCCAAATTTTCAACTCTCGGCTGTTACCTACTGGGACTTTGTTAACAGAAAGATTCAATGATTAAACTCGGCCCGACCTAGGACTTGAACCCAGGACATCTGGATGCGCAGTAGACATGCGTAGGTCCGGATTGAAATAGTTCCCGGAACTATGTCTTTGGCCGGAACGATATCGTTCCAATCCGCGATGTCAATTGAAACAGGTTCGATCCAAAGTAAAAGTAAAATTAGCTCGGCCAAAATATTACATGAGATAAAATATGAGAATAATTTATATAACACTTGGCATATACATGGACCTGAATTTATTAATCGCTGCCAAAAACGTTAAACATAAAATTGAGAACAAAGCGAACGAAGTTACGGGTAGGAATTAGTATTTTGGTGTAAATAAAAGAAATTATAAACATCGAAAAACAAATGACAACAAGAAAACAAGCGCTCTTCTTTGAGGAAGAAATTAGTTAAAGCAATCAATTAAAAAATATGACGTAAAGTTTCTCCGCAAACTCCAAATATTGAGATGCTGCGGGAAGATTAACGGCCAAGTTTAGTTTACTCGTTAAAAACTCCACAAACTGGCGTCAAAGTAAAGTTTAAAACTGTACTATCGCATCGAAAATATTACAAAGTAAAAGATTTTTTTTAAGATACTTAATCTGATATTATTATTTTAATAAGTTAAACATAAAATTAAATTTCCGTAAGAACGTTGTACCGAAGTGAGGGTGAGTCGCTAGTATACTATATACATTATACATAGTATGATGAGTTGTTGTGGGTTGTAATTATAATGTGTTTTCGCGTGGAAACCAGATAGTCTCTCGCAGTAAAAAGTACCGTTTATGACTCTGTAGCCCTCCAACTATCTCGTCGAATCCTATTAAAATAAAGCTACAAAAGCAAGGACTCTTGTTCTTGTTATTAAATACTCGATTTATACCACATAGACGTAAATATAGTACTTTAGGTCTGATTTCACATTTTCCTTAAAAACAGTAAATTTTACGTTAAAAATGTAAACGTCGCTCGACGCCGACGGAGACGACGACGAGACGAGGGAAATTTTGCAGTTATTATACACTATTCCTATTACATTATATACTATTCCTATTCCAAGCTCCTAGATTCAGGCTATAACTATAAATATACGTATTTTAGGTACATGTTCTCTATTAAAGATTCTATGACCTGGTATTTACTCTCGCAACTGTCCCTACAGCTACAGCGCTATACCTTAAGTAATGTGTCATTATTTTGATATTCTTAAGAAAAATACAGTAAAATTATAAAAAATATACTAAAATTATTACATAAATATCGATAATCATATTAAAAGTAAGTAAAAGGTTTTAATATTCCGGGCGCTGTACGTCACTGTCGCTCACATCGACAAGTCTATTAAGTAGGAAGTGCAAGCGTAGACGTCGCGGGACTCGGTCAGCTCGGAGCTTACTTCAGCAGTGTCCCGAATAATTTGTTTCTAATAAATGTCATGTCACGTTCATGTCATTTTGCCTTAAAAATTTATGCAGGAAATATCTTCCCGAAAATATGATTTGATATTCATTGGTTGATTTTTGTATTTCTTATTTATTAAAATAATATTTTTAACTACAAAAATACCATTAGTAAAAAATACATTAAAACGGTGAAGAAAAACATCGTGAGGAAACCTGCATGTCTGAGAGAACCTAGCAAGTTTTCGAAAGATATGTGAAGTCCGCCAACCCGCACTTGGCCAGCGTGGTGATCCCTCTCGTATTGAAGGGAGGCCCGTGCCCAGCAGTGGGACGTTAAAAAGGGCTGAATACAAATTAATCACAATCAAGAATAGAATTTCAATTTAAAATTTACAGTAACATACATAAATAAATATATATGTTGGGGCATTAATATACAGCACCACCTCCATACTAAGCTACGAAGCTTGTGTTATGGATACCAGGTAGTTAATACACTACACATATATAAGTTTAAATACATATCTACGTCATATATATTATAAATATGAACACCGATGACTGATGTACAAACATTCGTGCTCATCACACAAATGCCTCCAGCGGAACTCGAACTTGCGACCGCTGACACAGCGAGTAAGGTCACTACAAACTGAGCCAAACGTGTCGTCCATATAATGTAAAAGTAATTAGTAAGGCTTCGCGCACTTTCACGCCACAAGACGCAGCGCTACAACGAGTTGGCAACAGATGGTTACATTTTATTTGCTTTCCTATTTGTTAGCTTTTCATTAAGTGATAAAATGAAGCAACATACAGATGTGACTTTATAAAAATAGCTAAATTGAATTAAGTTCCATTTCCGAGAAAATTTGTCAGAGCTTAATACAAGCTTCTACATTCTCGACCCAAAAGTTTGAGTTTTCTGTATTAAAAGTAAATGATTTTAGATTAATGGACGTATAAGCCATTGAAATTTATTACGAATAGTCATAAAAGGCAAAAAATATTTTCTTTTAATGTTGGTCAAAATTAAAGTGTAACTTGTAAAATCACTTAATAAAATAATTATAATTGAATTTTCCGGTACCAGGAATCGAACTAAGGCCTCCTGGGTGAGAGCCAGGTATTGTAGCCACTAGACCATACCGGACCGATGAGAATAACATAAAATAGTTCTTCAGTAAAAATCTTATTATTTATATGTATGTATATCTACTAGTAATTTTGATACAAATGTTGAATTAGAATTACTCGACACAAAAATATTCCAACATATTATCGAATAAGTTACGCCATAAGTATTATTAATGAAAGACCACGCCATTTGAGCTTGTCTTTGTTCTGGCTATTCTTAGAAACTATCAGTACACGCTTTTTATACGGTTTTAATCAATAGAAAGAGGTTTTATCTGAAAATTACCTAAGAAGGTTTTAGGCTAAAATTTATGAACGTCTCGTGAAATAAAGGCTGCTGGTGTAATTATATTATTGAATTACGTAAAAAATTCGTCCCTCTGAAAGCTTCCGTAATATTAATATAAATGTGAAGGACATCTAGAGACGTATCCAAGGGGAGCGAGAGTGGGTATAGTCTTTTGTAGAATTATATTATTAAGTATATTATACTTTCTTAAGTATATTCGAATACTTGACTTTTTTTGATATTTCCAGAGTTCAGCCGCGAGCATGGTGACCTGAGACAACAAAAAAAAAAAAACTTCGACAAAATCCGAAAAGATAGTTTCATTTAATGTTATAAACAGTTTTTAGACTTGTATAGGCCCTATTTTGTTTCGAGTAGTTTATATTATGAAATAGGGAAAACTAGATCCATCTTATGTACATTCCTCAATTCACTCGATCAAATAATACTTTTAACATTTTTTTATGAACTGAGAAATAAGCATATATACCTAAATTTAAATATAAGTCCAAGCCCAATTGAATTTTCCTATGAAATATTGATTTATTACGTCCCACAATTGATTAGATCGTAAATAAAGGCGTCGGTATTTCCAGTCGACATCTGTTAGCTCTGGCGACACAGTTTAGTGCTGCATTACGGCAAAGTGCGGCTTGCACTTACTAATTGTGAAATGCAGCTGAAATTTAAAGAAAAGAAAAAGATTCTAATATTTGATTACAATGGAACTAATGTACAAAGCTCATTTTAATGGATTTGGATATATAAATTTATTTATTCAAAAATCAAAATATTATGTTTTGTTCGATTAGATATTGGTTTTCCGTATATATGTATATCAAATGGGCTCGTTGTATGGGATATATTATATATATATATTATAAATTTAATTTTAAATGTAATTATGCAATTAAAAGTAAGAATATTGTTTATAATAAAATTAAATTCTCTGACCACTACTATTTTTTTTCTTATACTCGTAAACATTTGTTATATTTATTTAGTAACGTCACGGACTGAAGCTAGTATAGTCCAGTGTAGTTACATTTCACATGCAAAGTGCAAGTTTGACCTTACGAGTACAATCTGTGTATGAGGCACGGATGACGGAGCAGCACCGACATGTCCACTGACAGGCTGTTGGCAACAAGGGAGTGATGTCTCTAGTACTGAGCCTACATCTCTATTATAGTATTATCCGTACTCTATAATATGTTATTTTATGTTATAATATACAAGGGACTTGTTCTCGGTTCAATCAGTTGCGTCATAACCGTAACCATGTGCTACTTCAAGCGATAGTGGATAGTAAATTTCATCCAAAACGGTCCAGCCGTTTCAATTTGAAGAAGTTACAAAAACACACACACGCACGTGACAATATAAATAGAATATGTACATATCATATAGTTAATATTTACATTTAATTAATCAATAGAAAATCAATTTGAAGAACTTTCTTTTTTTTATAATAATTTTAACATGTCAATGTATTTAAAAAGTTATAATATTTATGAAGGAAGTGTATTGATTATTGTTGATTAAAACAGTTTTATTTGTGAATAAATTATTATTAATGGTATTAAGGTATTAATAATATAATAATATTTATTATATTATTAATAACGAATTCTAATTAATGTAAAACTAAATAAACTAATCTTTGAGAGGATGTTTGTCATTAGTCTGACTTTTGATTCCATTTGGATGATATAATAGGAACTTATTGTGAGGTGGGGTGGTAGTCTAATATAGACTACAGTACGGAGCACTATAATAACCAAGTTAAGTACACTTTTGTTGTTACTATGCTACTTAGAATTGTAAAATTATAAATGTAATTGCTTTAGTTGCTATGATTTATATTTAAGTTATATTAAACTGATTTTAGATACATAATTATTTTCTTATTTCATATATAATTACTGCTTAATATGCTCAATAGTTTTCCATGTAAATATATATTGAATAATGAATTCTAAGTATTAAAGATATTATTATTATTAAATTACCCTTTTATTTCCTTTACATAGTATTTATTTTTAACAATGAAATTTAAAAAGTAGAATTGCTTTATTATATTTAAACGTAAATTCTCACACACGCACGTACACACATACGCGCATACAAACTATCGCATTTATAGTAGTAATCCAATTTTTCGTTAACAACAGATAGACGTGATTTTTGCATAAAGATTAGATATTATTATTAGCTAACCAGGGCGGAGAATTGTTACCTTGTGAACAACAAGTGATTTCCTTTCTTCTCTCTAGTCTTTCAAACAGCTATATATGTGTAGTGTACCAACTATCTGGTATCTATAACAAAAGCCTCGTAGCTTACCATGGAACTAGATGGTGACGTGTGTTAATGTCCCAACATATTTATGTATTTATTAACTTAATAAATATGTTGGGACACGGACGCCGGCAACGCGCCACTGGACCCTCCTAAGTAAAGGTACGAGTAATTGCTATCTGAGAAATTGTCTTTATATTCTCTAAAGTTCTGAGGTTCTTTATGAAACTTGGTAACTTTTTTCCCTAAGAAAGTTATCCGTTTTGCGGAAAATGGGAAATAAGTATAACTATGGAACGTAGTTAATTAATCCTCCGATATTTTCTTCGAAACTTTTTCACCTAACAGCTAATTTGAGTAATCCTGCTGGCTATAATTTTTATTAACTGTTTTATTAGATCCTGTATTCTTTCAAGTAAATTTGCTTCCGCTTGGCTTCGTCCCTAGTTACGTTTTATTGTTTTTAATATATTTCTCAGAGATGAGATATTTTCCCGCAGTAAAAAGTATCCTATATGTTGACCCGGATAACCAGCTATCATCATACCAAATTTCATCAAAATCTGCCCAGTAGTTTTCACGTGATGTGTTCCCAGACAGACAGACAGACAGACAAAAATTCTAAAAAACTATGATGAGATCTAATTCGGACTCTTAATCGATAACAATGACTATTTCAATAAGATTTTCCAAAAAATATTTAATGTACAGGTTTAGCTCAGTTACAATTTTATTATATGTAGGTATAGAATATAGATAATATAAGAAATTAACATTCTCAAACTAGAATTGTATAAATGTTTCGTTAAGAATTGTTATTACAAATAACAATTCTAAAACAGACTACGAGTATAATTATTATAATTATTCGTTTACATTTTCTAGTTCTTATTTATCATAGATTTTGAATCAATTTAATTAATCTAAAAAATAAGTCAATTTATTTATAATAAAATTTATTCTAGTGGATTCATTTTCAGCAGATGTTTGTTACATAGTAATGAAGGTATCTTCAAGCCACAGACAAGATGTGAATAAATAATGCGACTGAGACGAGTTGACATTGCAAAAACCAATTTTTATGAGTCGGTAATGATTTCATTGCATTACACAAGCTTAAAAGCATATATGGAGTGTAAAATTCAATTATATAAAAAGCTCTGATGACAATTACGTCGATACATTGTGTACTACGTAGTGGCGGTGCGGCCTACGATGAAGACAGACCGTGATTTCCACTAATACTTTACGAATATTTGACATTTTAAATAAAACTCTTTTCGGATTTTTTCACGGATTTATTTAGATTTTTGGTTTCCGATGTTTCGAATGCTTTACAGCAATAATGGTCACAGAAGATATTTCTAATACCGAGGAATATGACCTGTTTCTGCCCGCGTTTACAACTCTACGTACACCGTTAATTATTGATATTATTGGTTTGTAATATTAAACGTGAATGTTTATGTGTATGTGTGTATGTTTGTTTGTTACTTATTCACTCTGAAACGACTGGGCAGATTTGAATGAAATTTAGTACACAGAATATGACCTGGAGTAATATGTACATAGGCTACTGTTAGACATCTAGAGAAATAACCAGGCCAACCGAAGGTAAGTCGCTAGACCAATTGAATCATGTTAACACAAAAAATAGAAACTCATTTAAAGTAAAACATTCGTTATATTATATTTTTCGTTATATTTAATATACCTACCTATAATATTTTTTCCCTACAAAATTGTTTCTTACCTAAGCTTTCAAATTAAAACTTATCTCAAAAGCTCTTCAATGTTCGATATAAAATATAAGTAGATAGCTGCTTCACTCATTCTCTGATAGAGGGTTTTGAGCATGTATTGTTCTGATACGCTCTATAGTATAACGCAAAGTATCTTTTAAAATAAATTGTAATGTTGAAACATGACGCTAGCTCTGTATTCTATACTTAATAGTGGTCTGATTACGTGGTAGCGTCATTAAAAAATAATATTTTAAAATAAAATAAATTGTTAATAGTAACTCAATGTATACTAATAATGTATGTATGTTTGTTTCTTACTCATTCACTCTGAAGCGACTGGGCAGATTGAATGAAATTTAGTATACAGATGTACTATGAAAAGAAGTATCGTATATATCTATATCGGTTAAATATCTAAGGACGCATAGCGCGAGCGACACGAGTGAGAGCTGCTAGTGATAGTATAATAATTCATCCCTTGACCGCTTCACTGCTGAACACGAAAAATTTCACTGTTTTGAAGTCGTTTTTGTATTAATTTTGGAACATATTTTTTGTATGAAATTATTTTTTGTCTGATTATAGAATTAGGAAATGAGACAAGATTATGAGTTTTTTTAATCTTAGTAGAATTTAATATGTGTGTGTACAAATTTGTTCTTCTTATATTTCAGGATATTTTTTATATATATTATATATATTTTTATATATAATAGTGTGATAGATTACGAATCTGTAATTTAAAACAGTAAATCCACCCGTAAGGGTGAAAAAAGTCCGCTTAAGCTTATTAGGTACATGGTAGATATTTTACAAACTTACACGGCATTTTATCTTGAATTGTTTATACCTTCGTCGTCCCTAAGCTTTTCTAAGTAACTTTTTGTATATATACATATAAAATAGAATATTCTACAGAAACAACTCTTCGGATCAAGAACATACTCTATGATGATATAGAACAAAGGCGGACAAACCGATAAACCGATAAATCAATTTGCTTTTACTAAAAAATGTAAACTGATTCATAATCACTTAAAAGAAATTATGATAATGAAACAGTTGGGTAAAGATGAAAGGAAGTATGGACAACTTGGTTTGATGGTGGCTCCGTATGTAATTTCATCGTGTTTGTGTACCAAAAACTTTTGCACCAACACTGATTGATTTTCTAATTGTTTTACTAAGATTTAATAGAGAGCATGCAGAGCGCGACCCACTGCCGTACTCAATTAAGGAGGTCTTTGAACTACCTATTCTTAAGGAACTTGGATATTAAGAAATGATAAGATTATTCTTAAGGTAATGTAAAAGTATGTCTAACACACATCTCTCGAAGAGTATTGTACTTTGAAGTTACATGAAACCACTTGAGGATATATTACTAAAAGAGAATCAACAAAATCAATCAGCATTTAAAAATACGACAGAAATGTATAGCCGAATTCAGTACCTCCAATTTTTTAAGTCGGACAAAAAAATAATATTTTATAATATTGTAGTAATACTAGCGACTCATCCTCGCTTTGCTGGGGTTCGTCCCTGGATTGCTTCCCCATACAAACTTTCATCCCCTTAAGGGATGTTTTCCGGGATAAAAAATTATCCTATGTCCTTTCCAGGGTCTCATACTATCTTCTTACCAAATTTCATCTAAATCGGTTCAGTAGATACTGAGATTACCCCGTACAACCTCACAAACTTTACCTCTTTATAATATTAGTATAGATTAATAAATAATGTGATGTAATCGTTTTATATTATCCGACCAGTTTCCATATAAACTGGTCATTACACAACGACTTGCAAAATCATAGCAATTTTAAAATAGCATCGTTGTTAGCTGTAACTATTAATATAAGGTCATATAAGAGAAAATAGAACTGCTTATTGATTCCATTTGAAGACCGCAACACGCCCGCACGGCATTTGTTTGACCACCGTATCCGTAACTGGCGAGTTCGTGTACCGTACCGGAAGCGGATGTTGATTGCCCTTTCACGTTCAATGTATGTACATAATATATCACTATTGACCCAATTATGTCAATTTATTTTCAATTTTTTGCACACGTTCGTTATTTGTACGAATAAATATTATGAAATTTTGTTCATTCACGTGAGTAAATACGATTTATCCATACAATCTTTATAAATTATTTAATCTATTTTATAATTATTAATTTTATTTTAAAAACCCATGTGTTTTTCAAAGGTTCAAATTATTCGCAAACAAATTTCTATTTATATTCCGCACAGAGCTATTTTCGTATTTATAGTATTAGTATGGATAATAAATCATAAAGAAACGATTTTTAATGTGGCCGAAATAAAAAAAAACCGGCTGCGTAATAAGCGAATTGAAGAGATGACAACATGTTGACGAAGGAACATAGTATTATGCAGTCGGTTTATGAAAATAAAGGTTGTATTTTGATACCCCACAAGTTTGATTCGAACGAAAAAACTTTCTTCAAGACACACAAATTGGCTCCTTATATCCAACGCCATCATTTTGATTTTTAATGATATCTATACATCCTATGACACGTGCGATTATCAAGACGTATCGAACGACGTATGAATCATCAAAATAGTTTTTTTTTAGTAATTACGAGGGAACAAAGGCTCGCACAAACATACACATACATACATACAAGTCGGGTAAAAAGCTTAAAAAACAAAGACGTAGAAGACATCTATGCAAATATTTCATAAAATTCATACATTCAACATATTTCCGACGAGCTCTATAGGCGAGTGTAATTACTGTTTCGTAGAACACAAACATGAAGCATTGATGAATTATTCCGCCGCTGTGGACGCTCTCAGCAACAGCAGTCTATAAAGAATATTCCAGATAACACCTTTCATAAAATAATAGCAACACTCTCTGTAGAAGGAAGAATAATGGCTGAAAACACTTAGCACGAGTAAGTAAATTTATATTTTTGCTATAATCAATTCAGTTTTAGCTCAATCAAAATTGGAATTTTTGTGCTTGTAAAATTTTCTAAAAAAATAATATTATAGTTCTTCGGTGAAACACATTTTCGTATTTCGAGAAATATCAAATAAAATCAAGCGACAGTTGAGGTTGGAATATTATAAGATACAGTGCAAGTTTCCTTTAATAAAGGAATTGTTAGAAAATCGCTTCACACGAGAAAAATATTAATATTTATATCGGAATTCTTATATGCAGTTTAAATTTTCTAATAAAAAAACGCATGTTATGGATATATACATTAGTCTACTAACTACAACCCTTTACATAATTATAATTAAAAAAAGCTAAATGGCATAAATACACTTGATTTGTGGTTAGCACTAGTGACTCTTCCTTAATCTATTGATAACGAGAATGCCATTTTTTGTCATTTCGTCTGCAAGTCAAATAATTTTATCTGAACTAAATTTTAATTATTTACCTAAATATTCAGCTTTGCTTCCTGGAATACTGGATATTCCGAGCATTCTGTGAGAGCTTATGTAACATTCGAAATGTTTGATAAATCATTTATCATTTGTAATGTATTTTCGGTTAAGTTTTATCGAGTTTCATTCAGATGACAAACTTCTTAGAAATTCAATAGATAATAGCTTTACAGCTTGCTCACATTGTGGAATACTAGCAATCTTATAAATTTGTATAATAAATATTTTAGACCTCACTTACTTTTTATACGTTTTGAGAGAAGTCCACGAATTAAGAAATGAGTGATTACTAAGGACTTCTAAACGGTATTTCGTCTCGAAATTCAAAATTTTCTATTTGTAGACAAATCATTCGAAAATAGCCTGTTAAAGTTATACTAATTAGTTGTATTTTTTTTATTACGCGACAAATTATTTTTCCCAAAAGCTTTATATTGTTAAACTAATTTTAATTTAATCAGCTATCTGTATTCTGTGTATATTACTTTGTGTGATGAGCACGAATGTTTGTACTCCAGTCATGGGTGTTTATATATATATATATGATGATGTTCTCCTAGCCGATTCCGGCCACGGCGGCCAATCTCAATGAGATTAGCCAACTGCGCAGGAGATATTATAGTGCGCAGACACAAGTGCACTCTCTATTCGTATCACTCTCATACTCCGGTGGGACGACCACTCGACACGACCGGTGAGAGTTAAGGCGCAGGACCGACGGCTTTACGTGCTCTCCGAGGCACGGGGGTGAAACACCGCCAACTTCCCAACTCCGGGCTGTCACTGAGACTTACTATACAGGAAGACTCAATAACTAAACTTAGCCTGACCCGGGACTCGAACCCAGGACCTCTGGGTGTGCAGCCGTACATGCTAGCCACTACAGTTATATATATATATATATATATATATATATATATATATATATATTATATATATATATATATATATATATATAATATGTATGTATTTAAAGTTATATATATGTAGTGTATCAACTATCTGGTATCCATAACACAAGCTTCGTAGCTTACCATGGAACTAAATGGTGCTATGTGTTAATGTCCCAACATATTTATTTATTATTATTATTATTATTATTCAATGCGTCACCATCTCGTACTAAACGAACTCATAATCTATACTAAAATAATATAAAAGATTATTGATTTTTTTGTTTGTTTGTTTGTTTTTTGTTTGTACTGAATAAGCTCTGAAACTACTAAACCGATTTAGATGAAATTTAAAATAAATATTTAGTTTGAGACCCGGAAACCATCCCTTAAGGGAGTGAAAATGGGGATGAAAGTATGGATAGGGAAGCAACCATATAAAACCATTGTTATATCAAAATTATCTGAACTCTACTGTAACACTTAATTATTGGGCGGGCGGGCGTATTTATGGGCTTATTCTAATTATTAAAGCTAATATTTTCTAAAAGTGCAATACTTGATATACTTAGTAGTTTAAAACTTGTGTTGCGTTAAGCGTATGTATGTATTCAACCCTTTTTAACGTCCCACTGCTGGGCACGGGCGTCCCTTCCATACGAGGGAGATCAGGCCATAGTCCACCACGCTGGCCAAGTGCGGGAGGACTTCACATGTCTTTTAAAAACTTGCTAGGTTCTCTCAGACATGCAGGATTGCTCACGATGTTTTCCTTCTTCGTTAAGACAAGTGGTAACCTTGCGTTAATCATTGTTGAATAAATACATTTTTTTTTATATTGGCGTGTACCGTTTATGTTTACTCACGTTGAAACGGTTGGATAGATTTGGATGATGATGATTTAGATACAGATAGACTACGACCTGGAGTAACACATAAGCTACAGTTAGGTAGGTTGGGACACTCGAGCAAAGCGAGGGTATGCTGCTAGTTTATCATAATGGCTGACTGAAGACGTAGGTATATTATTAATTCATAACGTGTAAGTTGGAGAAAAAGGTAGTTTTAGTTTCAGCTACCTACTTACATAAATCTGTTTATTTACGCTCCAATGTTCCCGGGATCTGAGACAAATACAAATTCAATTCAAAAGAACCTTTTTGTTTGGAACTAAGCAAAGTAAAAATAGACGTTTTAGGAGTTTTTTTGAAGTATATATATATATAGACAAATATAAATATGTTGGGACATTAACATGGCGCCGTATAGTTCCATGATAAGCTATGAGGTTGGTGTTATGGATATCAGGTAGTTGATACACTACACATATATAACTTTAAATACATACATATTGTAAATAAATATAAACACCAATCTAGATCAAATTAATTTGAAATCAAGATAAAATCCAATGATTGGAAAACAAACATTCATACTGATCACACAAATGAATACTCCCAGCGGGACTCGAACCAGCGACCGCTGGCACATCAAGTAAAGCCACTATAAGCTGAGCCAAACGTGTCGTCAATATACCTATAATATACGTAGATATACAATATCTACAGTTTAGTGCTAAGTTACTTAAGTATTTTAACGACTTTATTCTAGCAGCTTAAGGCGACTTTTTGTATTTCCTAAAGCAAATAATTTATACTGTCATAGTACTTTGATTTTTATAATAATAGCCCATACTGAAGTGATAAATGTAAAAGTAACTTTATCTAATTGTTACCTAACTACTAAAGAGCTTGCGGGTCGGAAGTAGTTAGACCGACGAGTTGGAAGAGTGATTACGAATAATGAATCAGTATCCAATTAGTAAGAAAGTAAACTACATATTATTCTGTATCTAACTCTCGTACAGGAATCGAATCAGCAACTTTCAAAGTAATGTTATCAACCAGACACAATGTCTGAGATTGTTATTGTTTTTTCTATGGATTCACGTTAAAACTGATCAATATTGATATTAATAACATATTTATTACTTCAATAAAATATTTTATCGTTAAGTTCGTTTAGTAAAGGTTTCTCAGATGACAGACGAAATATTTTCCCGCAGTAAAAAGTAACCTATATGTTGACCTGGATAATCAGCTATCACCATATCAAATTTCATCAAAATCTGTCCAGTGGTTTTCTCGTGATACGTTCCCGACAGACAGACAGACAAAAATTCTAAAAACTATTGATTCGGCTGTATTTATATATAGGATATATGGCGGCTCTGTGTCGATTATAATGACTATTTCGATAAGATTTTCCAAAAAATATTTAATGTACGGATTCGATTCAGTAAGAATTTTATTATATGTATAAATAATTTGAAATCTCTTACTTATATTACAAAGAATAACTTATTCTAGCAAACAACATTACATATTCAATCGTGACGAAAAAGTGAAAAGTCCAGACTAATGTAAAAACCATTTGAGGCCATAGGAAACACATTAGGGTCCCGTCGCGACGGCGGAGTGAGGCATGAAGACGTATCGTCATCTCCTCACTTGGATTTCTGTAGGCATTTTATGTAACAAAAGAAAATGAGGAATGTTTTTGATCTAAAGTAGATTGTTTACAAAACAAAATGTTATTTGTAAAACTTTAGTAACAGTGTACAAATTTCATTTATAGACTGTGCTTTAGTCATATTAAACGCTGTTTTAATTAATAAAGATGAGTTTTGTAAGTCATTTCATGAATAAATTCACTTGCTGCTAATCCAGTAAAAAAATCAACAAAATTTTGGAAATATCAACTCGTAAAATCCCATATTCTTAGCCAAAATGTGAATTCAATCAAACTATAAATAATGTTGAACTTTTGGATAAATTGTTAACTACCGAGGAGATAAATAGGGAATGATAGAAATTTCTGCATACAATTCAATGAAATGATTTATGTAGCTTACGCCAATTAAACCACAGCCAGCTGTTACGAGTACACACACTGTTATTATTGTTGCAGAGTTTTATAAAAATAACTAGCATAGCCCGCGGCTCCGCCCGCGTTCAGATGGCCAAAAACCAAATTCTTAAGTTTTACATACTATTACACTCTTACATTGCAGTTTTTGTATTTTTTCTGAGAAATGAGATATTTTCCCAAGGTAAAAAGTATCCTGACTATATGTTGACTCGGATAATCAGCTACCATCAAACCAAATTTCATCAAAATCCCTCCAGTGGCTTTTCCGTGATGCGGTAACAGACAGATAGACAGACAGACAAAAATTCTAAAAACTATAGATTCGGCCTCTGTATCGATAATAATAAGATTTTCCAAAATATATTTAATGTACAGATTCGGCTTAGTTACAATTTTATTATACTCGTATGTATAGATGGCTATTTTTTATTCAAAATACCCAACATCAAGCTCATATTGTGTTTATTTTCCTGATGTGAAACAATAAATATTGAATCAGTCTGTATGTCTGTATCTAAAGTTGCAGTTCCATCGAAAAGTTAACAACTCTTCAAAAAGTCTTGTTTCTATTTTTACATATCGAAAAAACATAATGGGTTGTCATTAAATTATCAAATAAACCTTTCAGTTGACAACTAGCTATTTTATTGCCACAAACAGCTGAGTCGAGATTTTCGGGACTTTTACTGGACATAAATACAAATAATTCTCAATTAAATAAATGAAAGGACTATCAAAATACTCGTAGATACCATAAGAACAAACATTTATAACAAAATATTTAGGGGTTTATTATAAACTAGCGACGTACCCTCGCTTCGCTCGGGAGCGTCTTTGATGAGTAACTTGTATTACTCCAGGTTATATTACCGGAATAAAAAGTAGTCTACAGTAATCGGCAGTAATTTAGCTTCCTATTAGTGGAAGAATTTCCAGAATTAGATCAGTAGTTTCAGGTATTACCCCCCACATACTAACTTACAAATTTTACCTTTTTTATAATAATATTAGTTGTAGATAAGAAAATATACGGTATGCGAATGTAAGAACCATTTGTAAACGGATATATTTTAAAATATGAAGCAATGTTCGAAAATTCATTTCTCACAGTCGTATTTGACGAGTTCAATCGGAGCGTGCGACAAAGCGACACTTGAGGAACAATATCTGAACGCAAACTTTTGTATTTATTTCGAGAGCGACTTGTTGAAGCGTGATGGTTATAAGACAACTTGTACAAAGATATCTTAGTTATTTGGTAACAATATATATTTTTAACAAAAAAGGGCACGCCGATTTTAAAATTATTTCAGAAATTCTAAAGAACTGGGGGAAAAATCTAAAGTACTGTACAATATAGTCTTTCATGTAATGCAACGGACAAAATGATTTCTTGCAAAGAGATAGTATACATATATTACATAGGACATGATTTCTAGAGTAAAGAGCACGGTTTATTACTAAGATATATAAAAAGGTCATTCATATCAAAGAAAATGTACTATTAGGTTTTGTGTTAATAAAAAAATCTTATTTTTCATATAAACTGCTTTTTCCCTAAGAAATCGAATTAAATATTAACGTAATCAAAATGTTAGAATTTCTTCTTAACTCACTTAAAAAATTGCATAAAAAATAAAATATTGAAATATTGATTTTGTAACAAAATCTTCCTGAATAAACCAACGTTAGTTTTATAAAATCTTCACTTGAGTAGGCGACCTTGAACAAATTGTATAATACGCTCAAACTGTCTGTTAGCCGTTATATGTTTAAATGAATCCACTGAAACGAGAAATTTGGTTTTACTTCGCTAAAGAGTTTTCAATTTAATACTTTCTTAGATTTACGCGAATGTTTGACATTATTAAATAAAACTATCTTTTCGGATTATTTCGCGGATTTATTTTGATTTTTGGTTCCCGACGTTTCGAATGCTTTACAGCATCCATGGTCACGGGAGAGACTGAGGTGTTACATGTCTTGAATGTGTAGTTGCTACAGACAGCCTACCCACAATTAACAAATTGAAAATTGCACCAATTACATTACAATATTTTTTAACTTTAAACATTTTTATAATTTTAATTATAATTGAATATGGAAAATTATTTATTTATTTTTTGCTATTATTTTTATAATTATTACAATGTTAGTGTTGCCATTATTATATTTATAACCGTAAAGAAAAATATAAAATTTAGTATTAATTATTTAAGCCATATAATTGTTCTATGTTTAATTTAAAAAGTTAAAATTAATTAAGGATAATAATTTTAATTTAGTTTGCTATTATTTAGAAACAACTTACTAAGCAACACTATTAATATATACTTTTACCAATGAAGTTTTCAATTTGTCAACAGAGTATAAATATATGTAATGTAATTTAATTTTCAATTTCAATTTCGTTTCTTTACTGGGTCACTCTTACTTCTAGAACGCTCTACGATGAGGAGTTGGCAAGTGTCTAGTGGCGGACTTCACATGTCTTTTGAAAACTTGCTAGGTTCTCTCAGACATACAGATTTCCTCACGATGTTTTCCTTCACCGTTAAGACAAGTGGTAATCATGTTGGAAATGATTCGCACATGAAAATATCAGAGGTGCGAGACCTGCGATTTGTACTCGCTTCACTCAGTTTCCCAAGCGAACGCGTTACCACTGGGCTACCACTGCCTTTCTCTCATTTTCTTTTTAGTTTTTGGAAGTTTGAATAGGACTCTAAGATTAAGGTGTTTGGTTGTGATTTGGTGAACCCAGGACCTGGCATCTGCAAGGACCAGGGCGTTTCCACCCTAGATAAGCTACGGTGTTTATGAAAAGTGAAGGCCGCCAGGTGTTTTACGAAGGGTTTTCCATAACATCAAAAATTTTTAGTGTTTACTTATTCAATAAATCTTCGAAAGCATGGAAAACTTGTAGTAAACATTGAAATCTTGTATACTACACCATAAATATCTTAAGTTCTTATACATTCATTCACTGTAATTGAATTACGAGGTGAAACCCTTCAGGCGCTCCACTTGTTAACGACCAGGCCTTTCTTTGCTTGGGTCTTGACTACGGTCATTCACTTTTATTAATTATTTGAGTAAGTAATTCTAATATTACGCGACTCTATTTATAAAATAGAACAAATATCTAGTAGCCTGCGTCAGATGAAGGCCCATTTTTATGTCAAAGGCACACAATCACATATGTACACTTAATTTTTTTAATTACTAAACAAAGATAGTAAGGGCAAGTAAGAAAAGTCTACTACAATAAAAAATATGTTATAAAAATATAAAACAAATTGTCTTTGCGAAATGTAGGTTAATTATTAAAAAAATCTTAAAGAATAAATACTTTGAAGACATGTTTGGCTCATATTGTAGTGCCAGCGGTCGCGGGTTCGAGTCCCGTTGGGGGCATTCATTTATGTGATGAGCACGAATGTTTGTACTCCAGTCATGAGTGTTTATATTTATAATATGTACGTATTTAAAGTTATATATTGCGTGTAGTATATCAACTATCTGGTATCCATAACACGAGCCTCGTAGCTTACCATGGAACTAGATGGTGCTGTGTGTTAATGTACCAACATTTTATTTATTTATTTATAATTTATTAACAATTAAGTTATATATAAACATTTTATTTTATTTTAAATTTTGGTAACTGGTTATTTACTAAAAACCGATTCATTTTCAAATGGACTCTTTGAAAAAACGGCAATATCGTAAGTATAGAGAGAACACCCTGAAAACATAAAAAAGTAGCTTTCATAATTGTGTCTAAAATCATATATATTGTAAGAAGCACATAAAATTAGATTTAATAATCTTTCAGTTTTTTTTTCTTAGATTTACGTGAATATTGAGAAACTTCGAAACGTCGTCGTTGGGAACCAAAAATTAGTGAAAAGATAGTTTTATTTAAAATATAATTATTATAGTTGAAAATATGTGTTCATAAATGTGTATTCTTCATTTTTCACCAACGAAAAAAAAAGAAGCAGTTTCTCAATTCGACACGTATATTTTGTATTTTTTTAGGAGATGAAATTGAAATGAAAAAATGAGAATGAAATTTTAAAATACTGTCTTCTTATTTTGCTACTACTACGTCTACACTAAAAATGAAAAAATTAAAACTTAAAAAAAGTCACTTCAAAAAAACAACATTAAAAAGCAAAAAATAACTAATTGGAAGTTTTCATTTATTATAGATAACTAATCAAATATTTTCGAAGTCGGTACCAGCCCATAAATCAAAGCACACCGGCTTCGAAAATATCTGATTACGTTATGCCTACTCAATACCTAAATGAAAATCGATAGCGCTGATTGTCATCGTGTATGTGGTTGGACGCCGAGCTATTCTTTACTTGGCAATATCGTTCTTCACGTTCAAAAAACTTAATAAGATCTTCACCAAATTTATATAGGTCTAACTTTGCGATACATCCTTTTCAAACATTTGTCGAAAGGAATATATCCCAAGATTCTTTTAAGAATATTCATCGTATTAAAAAAAAATGGCACGTTATTTTAGTATGTGTTACTGGTTTATAAAAAGATTAATTAAAACTAAGACATTTTTCCACTTTAAACTTGTCATAATTTGTTTAAATATTTAGTAATATAGCAATCAAAATACGAATTAATCGATTCTGTACGCAATGACCTAGCAGCTTGGATTTAATGTCAAAAATAAAAAAAAAAGTTATACGCTATCCAGCGGTAACCCTTTTCTTTCTTCGGGATAAGCTCTTTTTCAGTCCACTATTGGATAAAGGCCTCTCTCAGGGTGATTGAGCGAGATCTTGAGCTTTTTGCATCCAACCTATTCCCGCTGTGTGCTTGTGAAGCAGCTTTGGCGTGAGCGACCATGTTTCAGCGCCGTAGGTATATAACACTATCTATAATATCATAGTATCGGTCTACTGATTAAAGTATTGACACAATAATTCGAGTGGGCAGATGGCTGTTCTACAAAGGTAGACCAAGACAATTTATGGGCTGCTCAAACGGTCCACTCTGCTTTTAGAGAAGCAACCTGTATGGTACACCTTCCACCTCCCGTTTCACGCCCGGGTGCATTGTCAGAGGCTAACGAACATCCCACCATACATCGGGGGGACAACCACTGGACAAACGAGGTTATTAGAAAACATTACTCTTCCCCTACGCAGTCAGCTAAATAACATTATATACAACTTCTCTCGGATATATTAATGTCACTAGAACGAAACTCATTTAAAAAAAAACTTCTCTTTGCAGCGCTCTGGTGACATTTAATTAAAACTTTACGAGTGTAGTTTCAGCCGCCTCAATATTTACTCGTTGTTTTTAATTTGTAGGTATGGATCGCGATGCTTTGCATTATTTACTCGGAAAAACAGAAAGTGACCTCACATGGACACGACTTGTATATGAAAATTTAAATTTTGTAGTGTACATTAATAAAATTGTTTTGTATATAGGTGGTAATTATGTACTAGGTGACCCAGTAAGCTGACGTTGAGCAGCCATAGTTCTCGTTGATCGGAAACTTGGTCTAACTATGACTGAGAATCATCAAAAAGACCACATACGTATACACAGGAACCAAATAGGAAGAAATAGATATTTTTAGGAACCAGAAGTGGAATAGGTTATAAAATTTATAAAAGTAATAAATTAAATGAAGGTAATTAAAACTACAGTTTTACAGTTTAATGATTATTTTATTTGGAATTAATTCTTGAACTTAAAACAACATTAACGATTTAAAATTATAACTTTTAAAGAGAGCCAGCTTAGAAAAATAACAAACACAATACTAGTATCAATAAATCACAAAAATTAACAGAAATAATAACTATCAAGAAACAATCTCACCGGTTCAGAAGTCTCGAGCAAAATGCCTAACTTACTTGATACAAAGGTTTATATACTTGACTTGATGAGGGTGTTTTGAAAAAAAAAATATATATCGCGTTCCGTTTTTCCTAACACGGCCTTCCTGAGGTGGCGCCGTCCTCGTGCGCGTCTTTGGCAGCATATGAAGGACCTGCTTCTTGGTCAAGATCATCACCACACTCTGAAAAAGAAACATGCTTTATAAGTCCTCTTTTAACAAGTTAATTGAGTCGTATTGACCACTCTCATAATGCACACTTTCAAGGCCCTCGCTCATTATTCACTTACATACGTAAAAAAAAATATGACATTCAAGTTTCATAATTCACACAATCATACATCATCAATTCCATATAGCAAACACTATACAAGTAACACATATTTCTAGCGTAGTTTTACTAAAATTACGCACAACAGTCATAGGCCTCCATTACGCTTAACTGTATGGCTTCATGAGATAGAGGCCTCCATTACGCATATCTCTCATTCATACATTAGCTAGTAACATTAGTACACACCCTCGAAAAAGGCTGCACAAGTATCGGGGCACCATTCTCCTTTCCAAGGCACCATGTATTGTGCCGCTGCTTGGGTGGTTTTCCCATAAGCACCACTCAATAGTGTCAATTCGTATCGCCCGCTGGGTAAAACCTTTGTGACACGATATGGCCCTCGCATGCCAGGGTCAAGTTTACCAGTTGACTGCGTAAACTTAGTAACGAAGACAAAATCATCCACCTTAAACTCTCTGGGTGGTCTTCTTAGCTGGTTAGCGTAGCAATCTTGATACCTCTGGTTGTTGCTCAGCAATTCACATGCTCTGGTACGACTTAGTTCGCGCCAAGCTTCGCGATTGGGCTTAGTACCTTCCACTGCTACATCACGCACCAACGACCGTATTATAGGAGTCGTAGCAGCAATCCCTGTCAACAAATTTAGCGCAGACGTTTGCGTAGTTTTTTGTTTAGTAATATTTAAAACAAGCTGCAGCTTCCAAAGCGTTTCTGACCATGAAGCTTTTTTATGGCGAGTTTCTATGCGAATCATGTTGAGCACAGTGCGAACATAGCGTTCCACCTGGCCGTTAGCATGGTGCATTTCAGGCGTAATATAATGCACTTCCATGGACAACTCTTTTGTAAGTCTCATGAATTCGGCTGACTCGAACATTCGACCTTTATCGCAAACGAGTAATTTGGGTGCCCCAAAGAGAGAGACCGTGTTAAGAAAAATTCTTTTAAGCTCACTAACATCTTGTCTATATATCGCATATAACAAACAAAATTTTGTAAAGGAATCTACAATTATTATTACAAACTTATAGTCATTTGACTGCGGCAAGGGTCCTAATACATCGACATGTAATGTATGAAAAGGCGTATCAGGTTTTTCCCACGAAGTAATATATTGCAAGGGAGCCCTAGGTGCCCTTTTGCTGGTTATGCAAATCAAACAATGCGCTATATACTTCCGAACAAACTGTCGTAAGCTAGGGAACCAGAAATGCTTTAAAATCAAGTCTATAGTCTTTTCGGCATCGATATGGTCATGTTCATCGTGAAAAATCCTCAAGAGACTAAGTCGATGCCCTTTTGGAATATAGCATAGCAATCTAGTCTCCTCTCCCACGACAGAATATCGGTAATAGAGCACATCGTTTTGATTTACGTAGCGCCCCATGTCTAAATGACCTTCACTTAACTTTTGCATTAGCTGTTGAGTTTCACTGTCAGCAGCTTGTGCAATTTGAGCCCAGTTCCTTGGTTTTTGAATATGACTAACTTGCGCTATTGGTGGGTTGCGACTCAAATAATCAGCATGAGACATCATGATGCCTTTCCTGTATTCTATTGTAAAGGTGAAGTCTTGCATGTAAACCCACCAGCGTGCAACACGTGGGAGCAGGTCCTTCTTACGTTCGGTTGATTTTAAAGCATTGCAATCTGTGACAATTTTAAAATTCAAACCAATCAAATAATGGCGATAATGTTGCAATGCTTTTACAACCGCTAAGGTCTCCAATTCGTAAGAATGGTACCTGCTCTCAGCGCCTTGTGTTAATTTACTAAAATAGGCGACTACTTTCTTTTTGCCATCTATATGGATCTGCATCAGGACAGCCCCATAACCTATGCTACTCGCGTCAGTATGCAGTTCGGTTGCTAAGCTGGGATTAAAGATAGCAAGAATTGGTTCACTGGTTAATGCTGTAATTATCTCTAGCCGAACCCTTTCCTGTTCACTTCCCCATTCGAATTTAACATCTTTTTTTGTTAAGCTAGCTATACATGCGGTTTTTGACGCATAATCCTTAATGTAACGTCTAAAGTACCCGGCCAACCCCAAAAATTGTCGGACCTGACGAACATTTTCTGGCACCGGAGCATTAATGAGTGCACTTATTTTACGAGGGCTCGGCTTCACCTGACCACGACTAACTACTCGTCCTAAATATTCGACTTCTTCCGTAAGAAAAGAACACTTGCGAAGATTGATTGAAAAACCGGCGTTAGTTAAGGTCATCAACACTTCACGCAACAATCTTATACCTTCTTCGATAGAAGAACTGAGTAATAATACATCATCAACATAAACAATTACTTCACCTGCATCGATAAATTTGCGTAAAGTATTGTTGATTATCCTTTGATAAACGACTGGAGAATTAGTTAGTCCAAATGGCATCTTCATATATTCATAATGGCCCTCAGGGGTCACAAAGCCTGTTTTATGAATAGATGAATCGTCCAAGGGAATCTGGTGAAATCCGGTTGCCATATCAAGACTGCTAAAAAATCTACAACTTCCTAACCTATCAATACAGTCGTCTATCAAAGGCATTGGATACCTATCCTTAACCGTTACTCTATTTAGAGCTCGGAAATCAACGCACATTCGATCCGACCCATCCTTTTTTTTAACAAGGATAATAGGACTCGAATATGATGATTCCGATTCTCTGATAATTCCCTTGTCTAACAAATCGCGTATTATCTCACGCACCTTTAATTTTTCCCGATAAGACAATTTATAGGGATGGTAAACGATTGGAGTGTCGTCAGTGAGGCGAATATGCATAGTTCCCGTTTTAACAGTGGAGGTAGCAGTACCGGAAATAAAATGATCAGAAAACTCGTTAATTACTTTTTTCAATATCTCTAATTTTTCTCCTACTAAGGGTGTGCTAAATTCGGTATGTGTATTCGCTTTTACTACAGAACATATTTTTGTACAAGTAGAAGAATGTGTTAAATATTGTTGATCTTTAGTCCTCACAAAGACAATACCGTCCCTATTTAACACATCAGTGCCAATTATTATAGATGCGGTCATGTACGAAGATGGGACAACTAACAGGTCTACTTCAACAGTAATATTACGAAACTCTATATTAAGTGTGACATATTGCTTAATAATTATTTCTCGATCACTAATGCCTTTAATTGCCACATGAGTAGGTTTAGGTTGACACGACAAATATTTAAGTACGTTTGATGAGATTAAGGAAACTTCCAAAGCTCCACTATCAATAAGAACATCTATTGCAACTCCCTGAATTACTGCTGTGGCAATATCATTGTTAAAATCAACATTAAATGACTTACAAAGGTTAACTTTCCGGAAGTCCGAACGACTTTTCGTGAAACACTCTTTCTCGGTATGTCCTAGTTTTTTACAGAATGTACAGCACAGCCTAGAGACATTTTTAGATGACCTATCTTTCTGGGGACAAGAAAAAGATTTATGCCCGCGTTGATTACAAATAAAGCACGTGTAACTGGTTATATCGGTCGTACTTGAACGTTTGCTATTTGGTAATTTTTTTTGTTTAAATGCCTTATTGGCTATAGGGGGCTTGTTATACACGGAGAGAAATGATACCAGATCTGTAGTCGAGAGATTCGCGTTAGCGGCTGCAACACGTACTTGAGGCTCAGTAATTCCTCGTATAATTATCTGAACTATAAGCTCTTCACTTAGACCTTTTATTATACGCAACCGTAAAAGCGTTCTTCTCGCATATTCCGCATATGTAGAATATTTATCCGAATTAGTTTGCATCGCTTCATAAAGAATATTTGCATAATCTAGTCGTCTCGGGCAAAGAGACAAAAACTCTTTCTTAAAGTTTGTCCACGACCTATCATTTGTTGACCATTCGTTCAACCATGTTTTTGCGTCACCTTTCAGAAAACCAGCCACTCGTGATAAACACTCCATATCATCCCAACGATTGATCACTCTCGCTCGATCTACTTCTTCAAACCACGCATTAATATCATGTAAAACTGGATCAAAATTCGACACGTAATAATTTCGTGGTGTAATAATATTACTAAGAACATCTACAATATTTTGATTACAATCTGAATTCGATACTTCTACCGGCGATGTAGAAACGTTACCAGATACATTCAAATGGGGGGTAGTTGTCGATTTACTTTCGAGGGTATTTAAACGTGAAAGAATCGAATTTAAAGTTTTATTAAAGATGCTATCACGGCTAGTAGTCGGTGATTTAGACGGGGTATAAGTTCTACGTCTGGTACGTCGTTTTCGAAGATTAGAACGCGAGCGTGATCGCGGACGCGATCGCGACCGTGATCGTACAGGGTTTCTTGAACGAGGACGAGATTGACGCAACATAGTTACACAAAACCAGCAATTAAAATTTTAAGCTGGCTCTCTCTCTTCAGAATAACTCGAGCAAAGTGGGAATTTACGTGGATTGTATCCCACTTCTGATTTTAGGAACCAGAAGTGGAATAGGTTATAAAATTTATAAAAGTAATAAATTAAATGAAGGTAATTAAAACTACAGTTTTACAGTTTAATGATTATTTTATTTGGAATTAATTCTTGAACTTAAAACAACATTAACGATTTAAAATTATAACTTTTAAAGAGAGCCAGCTTAGAAAAATAACAAACACAATACTAGTATCAATAAATCACAAAAATTAACAGAAATAATAACTATCAAGAAACAATCTCACCGGTTCAGAAGTCTCGAGCAAAATGCCTAACTTACTTGATACAAAGGTTTATATACTTGACTTGATGAGGGTGTTTTGAAAAAAAAAAATATATCGCGTTCCGTTTTTCCTAACAATATATAATTTCAGAGATTTCATTCCAATAATACTCATCGTTTTAAATTGTAATTGAATTTATTGAGACAGTTAAATATAATTTTTGAAGGTTTTAACGGAATTCACATGAAACGTGCACTTTGTCTGCACAATACTAGATGCTGCTCACGTCCTTAAGTGAAGTAATGTATTTTGGACGGCCGGGTTCGGGACTCGGGAATCACGTTACTTGGTACTCGACAAGCACATTCATACTCTCGTACGTGATCACGTAATTCTACGTCGGAAATTACGATTGCACTTATGAATTGTGATTATACTTCGAATTGCGCTACAATATCTTGCTACTGTTATAAAGCTTATGCGTTCCTGTGTGTACGTTTGTAGCTCCTAAACGCTAAAACGGACTGATTTGGAAAAATACACACAGATAGATTACGATCTGGAGTGTTATCACATAGTCTACTGTTAATAAATTCAATAATTAAATTTAAACTAAAAAGATATTACAATAATTGGATTTTATGGATTTTTGGATTTTATATTTTATTATATGTATGTATGTATTATATAAGTAACTTAAAATATTTTCTTGAACGATTGTTTCGCTTAGATGTTATGGCAAGTGTGTGCGTAACAAACGCACTTTCAATTTCTTTTACTCTTATACTAAACTTACATATATCCATACTAATATTATAAATGTGAAATTATGTTTGTTTGTTTGTTTGTTAACAATACCATGGAAATAACTTCATGAAAAGCGAATCGATTATGCCCTGTCGGACTTTATTAAATAATGTTTGTTGTTACAGGTCTTTATCTGAGCCTACATCACGGTCACCTATGTACATAAGTTCGTTCGTATTCCTTCATGGCTATTTTGTAATACTTTATGTCGTCGACGTATTTAGTTTCTACGAAATATAATATTATATTCTTTATTGCACTTAAAATATGATACAGAAAAAAAATAACAAAGTAAACATAGTTCACAAAGGTGGACTTATCTCTAAAAGAGATCTCTTCCAGTCAACCCCTGGTTGTGGAAGAAGATGTCAGCGGGCAATATAGTGCAAAAAAAAAAAACTAAATATATACTAGAAATAAAGGTAATATAACCACTTATACATACATACATACATACATATATTATATATAAAAATATATAATACTATACATATATAATACCTAATGTAAAGACTACTTATACATACATACATATATACATATACATAGTTAATATATAAAATATGAAAATAGAGAAAGGTACTGATTGATACTGTCTACATTTGTGATAATAAATAATTTTTTACTTTACATTTAAAAACATGAATAGATGGGCTCTCATGGATGGTTTTGGGCAGTTGGTTCCATAGTACTGCGGCATGGACAGAAAAAGAATTTTGTTGGAATTTAGTATTGCTCCTAGGAATGTCGAGCATAGAAGTACTGCAAGATCTTATGGAACGTGTAGGGATTGGTAGAAAGTTAAAACGGGAACGAAGGTAAGGAGGGAAATTTTGATTTTTAAGGATATTATAAAGGAATGATAGGGTGTGCATATTACGGCGAAGACGGATGGGGAGCCACTTAAGTTGAGCACGGAAGTCAGAGATGTGGTCATATTTCCGCAAGCCAAAGATAAAACGTATGGCGAGATTCTGAAGACGCTCCAGTTTATTAAGTAGCTCCTCTGTCACATCCAGGAAGCAGACGTCGGCGTAGTCGAGAATGGGTAATAGGATGGATTGCGCTAGCATTATTTTGGTTTTGAATGGGAGAAAGTATTGGAGACGCTTGAGAGAATGAAAGGAAAAATGCATACGTTTACTTAGTTCGTTAATATGAGGTGCCCAAGACATGTTACAATCAATGATGAGACCTAAATTTCTCACCTTGTCCGAGTAATGTATAGGGATTCCAGAGTACAGGATATCAGGTACTAAGGTCCAGTCAATCCTACTTCGTAGTCTGCTGCTACCAATGATTATAGATTGCGATTTTTGGGGTTTACTAATAGACCGAAAGATTCAGCCCAGCTTTGGATCGCAGCTAAATCATTGTTCAAAGCCGTAACAGCCTCAGACAACTCAATTAAATTACAATGTCTGTATATCTGCAAGTCATCTGCATACAAATGGTAGGGAGAAGAAATGACATGTGAGATATTATTAATGAAAAAAGAAAAAAGTAGTGGGGAAAGTACGCCGCCTTGGGGAACACCAGCTGTAAGATCCAACCATGACGATAAGTTATCATTGGCTGTCACGCGCTGCCGGCGCCCGAAAAGATATGACTGGAACCAATTTATAACTGCGGGAGACATATTAACAGTTCGTAGAGTGCCAAGAAGTATATCGAAATCAACCGAGCTGAACGCGCTACTGAAATCAAGCAAAACCATTACAGTGAGCTTAGTGTTGTCCATGGCGGACCGAATGTCCTCCGTGATGTTCAGCAACGCACCAACAGTACTGTGAAAGGGACGAAAGCCTGATTGGAAGGGACATAACAAGTTATTCGAGGTGAGGTAAGTGTAAAGTTGGCTATTAACGATAGATTCTAGGACTTTGGAGAGGATAGGGAGAATAGATATAGGGCGAAATTGGGTGGGGCAGTTAGGATTAGAGGTAATATGGTTGTAACTAAGAAAAATGTTTATTGTACTGAAAATATAACAGGAAATACACGTACAGTTTCTAGAAAGTTTAATTGTCTATCTGCTTAGTCACATCTGTCTGGAGAACAATTGAGATTTTGATTCATTTCATACAAAGGTTATTTTTCATTGTTCAAATTAGTTTGAACTATGAAATTTGAATGAATAAGTGAAAATTTAACTGGTCCTTTCTGAGCATTCCAATGTAATCAGAAGTGATGTATGGCACTAAATAAAAGTAAATATGCAACAACCATTAGCTTATGTTTAATATCAAATAAATCAATCATTTGTAAAGAATTACGTATGATTAATTGATGTTGTAGACAAAGTCGATCATTTATCACAAGACTACATCACTGTTAACCCCATTTCACTTTATTTGATAAATTAAATTGGTCTGCTCATTTTTACTTCGAAGAAATATTTTTTAGTATCTTTTAATCACTCCGCTATGGAGAGTGGCGCTGTAGGTTTGGTTTTGAGACTATCTCGTGTGATGGGTATAGCTCCTTATCCAAGAGGATCGAGACTTCGAGTCTCGAAAGCATTAATTGTGTATGGATTCATACTAGTTACTTTTATTAGTGAGTATTATTTAAATTATTTTTAAGCAATACATTAAGTTCTTAAAGTAATAAAAACTGAATTTTAAAATTTTACCATATTATATATGTACAGTAAAATTGAAAATTTAACTCTAACTGCAAAAACAGGAGTAGGTATAATAAAATCTAATAATAATTTCTAATAAAATAGTAACAAAACGAAACATTTTAGTTTTCAATTTTTATCTGGTTGTCTGTATCTGTATGTTTTTCACGCAAAAAGTTCTGAACTAATTTTGTAAAGTGATAATACTCGGGTCAAAATTTAGGATACCTTTTACTACAGGAAAATATTTCAATTGCCTGGGAAAATAAAACAAACGGTTCTGCTGAGTTGTCCTCAAAAATTTACATGGCTAACGCTGGCTAAACCTTTAGAGATACATCAAACAATTTATTAGGAATTTGTAAGTCTTAAAATGGCCTACAAAAAAGATCTCCAACGGTGCACTCGCAATTACTATTTTTATATATTTAAACCGTAAGCCGACCGACGTGAGAGTGATGTTCTCCCTACCGATTCCGGCCACGGGTCCAATCTCATTGGGACTAGCCAACTGCGCAGGAGATATTATAGTACACAAGTGTACGCGCAGACACAAGTGCACTCTCTATTCCTGTCACTCTCATATTCCGGTGGGACGACTGCTCAACACGACCAGTGAGGGTTAAGCGCAGGACCGACGGCTTTACGTGCTCTCCGAGGCACGGGCGTGAAATACCGCCAACTTCCCAACTCCGGGCTGTTACTGAGGCTTACTTATACAGAAAGACTCGATAACTCAACTTGGCCCGACCCGGGATTCGAACCCAGGACCTCCGGGTGTGCAGCCGTACATGCTAGCCACTACAACACCGAGGCAGTTAACGTGAGAGTAAGACACTAGTAAAAAATAAAAAAACAAAACCAGATCATAATCAGTGAAAGTGACCATGTAAATAAGTAAATACTTTATTAGAATAATGTTGATAGTGAAATTTCCAGGTTTTTACTTATTATCGGGGTCCTTCGTCTATCTAATGAAGCAAAAACCCCCATTGTTAGCGCGAAACATCGCACGTGCTATCGGTAACTTAGTCACCGTAACGCTTGTATTACTTGGAACGTACACCGCTCAGGGCAGGATGCGGCATATGGCTCAATCACTTAAACAGCTAGAAGAGGTATTTTTACAAGGCTTTATTAATGCAATATTTGTTTGTTGCTATGTTTGTATGGGTGATATCTTGCAAACTGAGTTAAACCATTTCGTCATTTTCATCGAATTGTCTCCCGACGAAGAAACATCTCAGCGGTTAACTGTACAGAGACGAAATTTTATACACATATACATTCATTTATAATCTATAGCCCGTTCTAAAATTTACCATGACTTTGTTGCTACGTCATGAGTATGAGAGATCTCGGTAGTCAACGGCATGAAAGGAATTATAATTCAGGACTTAAACATTTCCTCCACAGATACGAGTACGATAAATATTAATTATTTTCATGTGCTGAAAAGAAGATAATACCTTATAAAGCTTGTTTTAAAAATTGTTTTTAATGTTTTTTATTTACTGTTTATTCCCGTCGATCATGGACATATAAAGAGAATTTCGCCTGTTTCGGAATCAACTAAGGCCTCATTGACATTGAACTTTGCACAAGAACGAAAAGAAAATAACATTTTATTGATGTAGATCGCAGCAATAACTATATACTTATCGTTCTGTATAATGCAGGTGTAATTTATAGGTTTTTTTTAAGTGACACTAAAATTTAGGCAATAATCAAGAATACTTAAAAGAAATCACGGGGCTTATTTTAGTAAAAATTTAAGCTGTACTATAACACTTTTACAAAATTCATTTATTCAAAAGAATGCCTTGATTAATGCACCACTAATCTCTCTTATAAAGTTAAAAAAAAAAAAGATTTAAAGTTTTAATATCGTTCTTAAAATTTTCAGATCAATAAGAAGATCCCCTATATAGGAGCCATTCCGAAAGATCGTATAACATTTTGGCTTATAGTTGTATTTATTTTCGGAAATTTCATACTTTATGTTATAGACACCATTACATTTATATTTGTAATATCAGAAAACATATGTGAGTATAAAATTGATTGTTCCTATATATTATCTTAATAACATTGTACTACGACGTACTTATTGTCCAAAAACACTCCTGAACCATACTTAAGAATAGAAATCAAGCCAATTGTCCATCTTTTATTAACGGTTAGAAACGCATGTGCACATACACGCACGCTTACACTTGCATACATGCAGTTGGTTTTGTGGAGACTCGTCGGCTAGTAAAGCCAGTATTAAAGCCCAAAGTAATACTTCTCCGTCTATATATTGGGGTGCTTCTACGGCTGATTGGCATACTCAGGCAGACGTCATCCTGTTGTTCACGAGAATCAGAAGATTGCTCTCGCGATCAACTCTGTTTTCAGAGAAATACCAGGAGCAATCTACTGCCTCCTGGTGTATTTCTTAGCTTCACGCCTGGCCGATTTTAACAAAAAAAAAAAATGATATTCTCTCAGTCTCAAAAAGTCTCAGTTGTAAGACATATTTGAGTCAATAACCACATTAGTTCAGTATTTTATTATTTTTTTGATATTTCAGGAATAATAGTTGGATGTAAGTAAGTAGGCTTCACCGGGACCTTATTTATATTTTAATTGGAATACTAGATCGACTAGTTCTAGTCCTTAGCACATATGACTGCAAAAATTGCGGTTAAATTACAAAGAAACAATGCGATAGTTAATTATTACTGATCTTGTTATAGCGATTGTCTACATAGGTCTTGTCGCATTACCTGTGAATCCTTTATGATATTTATTTATTTCATGTTTATACAACAGCATGAAAACATGCAAACATGAAATTGTCAATGTTTGAAACAATTATATGTTTTTATCTTTATTAACCTTGTATCATTGAAAAATATCCTACCTAATATCAGGCCTAGGTGTGAACCCAGTGTTACTTCAAATGATGTCGTAAATATATGCGATTGATATCTGGCAATAATAACATTCATCTCTAGATTCGTTAAATAAGATTTACGCTCTAATTAAGTTACCGAAAATTCCATACCTTCTAAAAAAAAAATTAATAGGCTTTGGTTGTTAATTACATCAAAAGCTTCAATAAATGTTTAATACATCTGAGAGGTAATTTATTTGTCCAATAAACTCATGCAGCCTTAATTCCTAATTTTAAAAGTAATTTAAAATGTTTTAGGGCTTCTTTACTTCATTATTTACTTCTTAGAACAAAGTTTAGTTGTTCTACTTGAAATGCAACTGGTAACGTTCGCAGCTCGAATTCTTCTGACTCTAAAAATGATATACAAAAGTTTGCAACACTTATCATGCATAGAAAGCAAATATATGCCAAGTATGATTTTTACAATATATTTTATATTTTATATTCCTTTAAATAACACAATGAAATTATTTTCTAAATAGTACATTATATTTTATAGGAATGTATACTATAAATAGATATCGTATAATGCCGAAGGTAGCATGGGAGATAGCGAACAGTGAAGACACTCCAGTAGACGTGAACAGTGCTATTAATACGAATAATGCTAATAAAAATAATTATATTTTCACAAATAAAGATGTTCTGGGTAAGACTTAGTTGTTCTGTAATATCTTCTTATAATCTGAACCCGCTATAGTCAACCTGTGGCCCGAGGGCCGCATGCGGCAGCATTAAAAATCGCATTATAATGGTATCCTTAACACAAGCCTGGCGGAACTAGATGGTGCTGTGTGTATATTTCTGAGAGATCCAAAATAACTTTATTTAAAATACAATTGTCCTTCTCCTTCCAAAACTTTCTTAGACTACTGTCTACTGATGATGTTCTCCTAGCCGATTCCGGCCACGGCGGCCAATCTCATTGAGATTAGCCAACTGCGCAGGAGATATTATAGTGCTCAAGTGTACGCGCAGACACAAGTGCACTCTCTATTCCTGTCAATCTCATAATCCGATGGGACGACTGCTCGATACGACTAGTGAGAGTTAAGGCGCAGGACCGACGGCTTTACGTGCTCTCCGAGGCACGGGGGTGAAACACCGCCAACTTCCCAACTCTGGGATATTACTGAGGCTTACTATACAGTAAAACTCAATAAGGACCTTCGGGTGTGCAGCCGTACATGCTAGCCACTACACCACCGAGGCAGCTACATACATATATGTATGTCAAACACATAACCCTCCTTTGGGCTTTGTTGCAGTCGGATAACAAACAATAGCTCAGATGACAGCCACTTATTGTGGCTGAGGCTCTTACAAACTGGTATTAAAGCTGTATGCGAAGCCGGCATTGTTAAAAGGATTTCGGATTATTTACAAAGGCTATCTTTAAATGACCTAATTTCATTTAAGCTTAGAAAATAATTGAGAAATACAATTGTTAAAATCAAATAACTCTCGTTTTGATTTTTAATTTTTCTTTGACTTTGAAATATTCATAAAAGTGAAATAAAAAATAAATAAAAAAAACTAAGTTTTTTAAATTGGAAATTAATAAAATTTTAAATTCAAAACATCAACACAGTGTATCATTTATATGGTTATATTGGTGTCCGATTTCAAATGAGATGAGCTCACATCATCACAGCGTGCCTAATCACAAAACAAATTATACTTAACTGATTATCTTGTACTAATCCGCGTATTTTGTAAACGTCAATTTCCATTTTAATAAATCATATAAATTAAAGATATTTGTTCGATTAAAACCAAATTAAAATATAAAAATACTAGTAATAGTATAGTACTATACTATACTTATTACCAATATAAAAATTAAAGAGTTAGAGCAATACATTTAGATACGAGCACCTACAAGTGTATCGATGTAGATTTATTTTGCTTTCTATTTCGTACCTAGACCCCGTTCAGTTTTTTTACTTTTAAATATCTGGAAGCTACATTTAATTATTTTTTTTCATTTTTAAATAATGGTTATGTTAAAAGTACTGAAAAACATACCAAAATCAGCTTCCTGATTTACTAGAGTATAATATTATAGAAGGCCATTTGGTATAAAACGAAAATGGAATTTACAAGGGAGATAGCTTTAACGTATACTTTTATAAAGTAACTTGAAGTTTTTGATAACTTGTTATGGCATTAGATGCTTCTATAAAAGTTTTGTTTAGCGGAAGCTGTCTGAAGTTGGTAACAAGAAGTTGATTAATGGAATGAACCTTTGAAATATACTTAATATAATATAAGTTTAATTATTTTTAAAGCAGCTTTTAAATACTTACATCATTAAATTTTATATTTATATTTATTTCCTTATATTACTATTATATTTAGTACAATACTCTATAGCTTAAAAGGGTGGACAATGTACTCTATAATGTCATGTATAGGAAAATAAACTTGAATGAAATTGATCATTAAGATGGTGACTGCCGCTGCAGTATCGGCACTAAAGAGTTGAAACCTGAAAATAAGATTATGTTGCATTTTTATTGGAACTCCATTTATTTAAAACTTAAAAACACCGACTTCCAGGCACTAAAATGTAAAAAATAACTGAACGTGGGTTTTCATTTAGAATAGATACCTCATCAGATATTTTCGATCCGGATGAAGTCGCGTTTTTTCAAGTTTTTATTTTCCCATTTTTAGTGTAGATGAAATAAGCAAGTAATTTGTAAGAAGAAAGTTTTTAAATAACATATTCGATTAAGCAATGTATTTAAAAAAATAAAATTGTTGATTTTTTTTAAAAAACTGCTTGACCGATTTTAATAAAATTTAAATGGAACCACCTGGGAAGTATATGTGTAGGTACCCTTCGAAACAAAAAAAAAATCCAAATCAGTTCGGGTGTCTTCGAGTAATCGGTGAACATACATAAAAAAAGATTCCGTCGAATTGAGAACCTCCTGCTTTTTGGAAGTCGGTTAGTAAAATTAAAATATAATCAGTCATCGATAGTATTGGATAGAAATTCGATTACAAAATATTAATTATGGAATAGCTAATTATTAAAATAAGCAATGCTTGTTGTTGTGACGCTTAATAACATTTAAAAAAATGTCCATATAAAACATACATACACACATCGATTTTTATTTTATAAATATATGATTAAAATCAATAATTTAAATTTATTTATTGCTCGGGAAATGGAGTCTTATGAAAATTTAGTGGCACACCGACTACAGAGCCACCTACCGGATTCATTTGTGAATTCAAACCTTGCAGGGACCCCCCTCTCGAACATACACAAAAAATATCACTAAAACCACCCCTGCCGTTTAGGAGATGATCAGTGGCACACCGACTGCAGCGCCACCTACTGGGTCCATTTGTATTTTCAAATCATCCAGGAACCTATTGAAATATACAGACAAAATTTCATCCAAATCGGTCCAGCCATTTAGGAGGAGTAGGTTAACAAACACACTTACAGAAGAATTATATATATATATATATATATATATATATATATATATATATATATATATATATATAAGATGAACTAAAAATTGTTCCTTATAATTAGTTATTTTATAGTACATATTTCTTACAGTTCTAAACATCTTCTTGGACGTAAACTGAAACAGGAAAGGGGAAAAATAAGTCACTCTGACAGTAAGAAACTTAAAGTGGGCGAATGCAGAAAGTTGCGGAAATTTAAAAGAACGAGCCCTGAGACGTGCTGAAATTTTATTAGAAATTGTTTTCAAAAATAAAAAGATAGGGAATTCTCTTACAAATACAACGTATTTAAACGTATTTAATTATACTAGAATTTATCTATCTCTATTAAAAAAATCCCAATTTTTTATTGTTAACATTCATCAATAGCTACTAAACAAAAAAAACAACGGTGAACAAAGAGAGGAGAAAAAGGCACTGAACTGATTTGTCTTTGCCTATACGAGTATATACACGTAGATGTACAGTGTGTATATATGTAGTTTAGTATAAATAATACAATGCTGGGCCTTTGTTCAAATGATAGGACCATCAGTTTGACCTTTATCTATCGAAAACTAAAAACGTTCTAATTCGAATATTTCCTTATAATGCTTTCTTTTTCGTATCATACATGATGCATATGAGATTGAAAATTTAGTTAATCGATAACCCTATCTTATCTCTGAGCTAGCTGCCACTAAAACTATATACTGAATATGAAACTCACTCTCCCCCGTACAATGTAGCGATAAACAAGTAAAAAAACATCAGTTGTTCATTAATAAATAAGTGAAATTTAGGTACTTATTTATTTCTTAAATTGAAATTTATTCACTCGCCTAAGTCATATTTAATATCTTTAACGGGAACAAAACATAAATTACAGATGAGGGTATTAACTGAAATCTAAATTTATTATTTAAATGATAATGGTGATAAGTCTTAGAAAATAATTTAATATTCGGAATCTAGCCATTGTACATTGATATTAATTGAAAATGAACTCACACAAGGAACGGTAGAACAATAATGAAGGACTTTTTCCTTTAAGTCACAATAATTAGGAGTCAGGTACTCAATAAAGTACTCATTATATTTTTCCGGGATAAAAAGTAGCCTATGTATTATTCTGATATATGAGCTATATTGTTGTAAAGTTTCATTAAAATCCATTCAGTAGTTTTTGTGTGAAAGAGTAACAAACATCCATACATCTATACATCTAGTTATAATAATAGTAGGATTTTTTAAAGGAAAATATAAATGTCCGCTTTAAACCTCTGAGAACAGCGCTAATACTTCTTAAAAGACATAACACATCGTCTTATCACCTCTACTGATGACAGGATAGCTGGCTAGTTTTTCGCCCAAAGAGTCGGCATTGCCATTCAGCGAAAGAATGCCACTAGCATTCTTGCCACTATCCCACGCTATCATGACTTGTACAGTAATAACTAAATGTAAATTTGTTTTGTATATGTAATTAAGTGTTTTTGTATTTTCAATGTAAAAAAAAATTCATTTGTTAGTCAAAAGTTTATAAATGAATATTATACAAACTTTATGTAATTATAGTTCAATCTCTAATATATTTTCCTTTTTTTTTTAATTTATGAGAATATGAGCAGACGACTGACACCTTAATAAGTCGTCGTGTGTATATCCTCTTGAATCACTTTGCTTGAAACGATGTTACCTAATCTGTAATAATATTATAAATGTGAAAGTTTGAGAGTATGGATGTTTGTTACTCTTACACGCCAAAAAGGCTGAACGGACGTGGTGGACGTGGCCTTGGTTTACTATTGGACGCTTGCCTGATATCAATCCTTTTTGGGAATTTTCTACTAACATGGGCGTTAAATTGACTGCACCTGATTTTCATCACTTGAACGTCAATGTTTGTCGTTGTATTTGAACTAACGACACGAGGCTTGTTGCTGTATTTACATATAATCTATCATTGATTGATGTTTACTATGATCCAAAATAAAATAAAAAACTTTATGCGACGCAATTAACTGATGTTTACTGCTTTAATGTTTAGAATAAAAGCAGAGGATTTATGATTCATGAGAAGGCTACTCCGGCATCAATAGTAAAGAGAGAGCTTTATGTGGAAAATACTTCTATAATGAGAGTGATGTTACCATAGTTATTAGATTAGCCTATTAATAGTAAATTAATAATTTATTTGTAGTCCACCAGTAACTGGCCCCTGCGTGCCTTTTTCAAATCAAAGTTATATAGAACTAGTCCATCTATACTACTTTAGAGTATTATATAATAATTGTCTTGCATTTTTATATACTATCATAGAGACATATCTATACTATAATATGTTTAAAAAATTACAAAACCAATATGAGCAATGATTGTAATTAATGGAGGAACAACTGATGTAATCTTTGTTGTAATGACCGAAATAGCTACACGTAGATATAACATTAATAAAGGCACGAATGTTTTTTTAACTAAAACCATCGATATCGTGAACACTATCTATTTTATAATTCTAGAAAAATAAGTTTTATATTTTTTAACTGATAAATGTATAGTTCTACAGAATTTTCCTACAGTATTTTCATGTGATCCATTTGTTGTATTGATTGAAACAAAACGCAAATCAAACTCATACCTGGTTCATTTAATTTCGATGTTATTGCTAGTAATGTTTTTATTATAATGTCATCTCATCTCTCAACAATTATTATCTGTTCCTCATAAGTCATATTTTACTTGCAAGAATAATCTTATCGTATTTAAATTTTTATGATTTGGCGCATGTATCAGTATTTGTCTATCAAATTTTACTGACTTGAAAGTTATTTTGTAAGTAAGTGGGAAAGAAACCCAGGTGTTAAAATAATGATCAGAGCATAATGTCTATTTGTACATAATATACTAAAACTAACAAAAATATAAACAGTCAAATTAAATCTCTCTTGCTTTCAGTTGCTTAAAAATTTTGACGTTTTTGCTTAAAAATTGACGACAAGTTTGGCTCAGGTTATAGTGACCCTACTTGCTACAGGGTCATTTTTAATTTACTGAAAACCTTTTGGGAACATACTATTTACATTATAACAACAACATCTGTAAGAAAAAAATATATTTCTTAAATTTTACAAAAATAGATATATTTTTATTGCACCTTCTAAACGGTAATAGTCCAGCATTAGCAAGAGTAAGCGTGTGACCGGTGGAGTGGGAGGGGTGGAGGGGACTACGTGGCGGCGCTTTCTTATTTAAACATAACCAGATGCTAAGAGTATTATCATTTAGAAGGTGCAATAAAAATATGTTTATTTTTGTATGAAAATAAATATTTTTTTTTCTTACAGATGTTGTTGTAATCATGTAAATCCCAAAAGGTCTTCAGTCAATTAAAAATGACCCTGATAGTTCTTAAAAATATTTTAGATAACAAACAATAATTACTATTGTGAATAATCCATTATATCGACTAATAAGTCGTTTCCATCAATGAGTGTCATCAACTTTGTATCACTGACTGATGATATTTACACAGTTATAAAAAGCTAAAACTGTACAGTGTGTACTGTGTCTGTTATTAGCTTATCTGCTTTTTGTGTCTACAAATATATGACATGAAAAACTGTATTTTATAATATAGTAACTAATATATTTAGACATAATTTGTTTTTGTAAAGTTAGTATGTTATAAGATGGAGCGCGGTTTAGTCAGTTTGGTGATGCACATGTCTCGAGTATGGGGAGTAGCTCCTTTTAAATCAGGAACATACGAAATGTCAATGCCACTTGTCATTTATGGATTTACAATAATTTCCGTCCTTAGTGAGTTTAATAAGGATATTATTATCTCGTGGATAATTTAGTACTAATTAAGATTAAGAGATCCGGGCACTGGGGTGTATAACACAGCCGACTTTCTAACTCCGTCTACTAATGGCCAGAGCCAAGACTCGAACCCAGGACATTCAGATAGACTAAACAGTTTAATATTAAAATGTACTTTTTTAAACTATAATCACATTTTCCAGAAGAAAGCTTGCTATTTTTTAAGTAAGCGAATATGTGTAAAATTAAGTTTTTAAATTAGTACTCAGACTTTATTAAAATTTTTAGCTCTACATGAAATATGGCATTAGCTTTTCACCGTTGCAATTGCAGAGAAGGAAAAGATAGCGGTATTAGACTATATAAGGCTCACCAGCTACGTTTCAATGTTATTGTATTTAATGGTTGGAGGATACTCAGCAGCTGGGAGGACAGCACGTTTGACTCGACTACTAAAGCAATTAGAACAGGTTTTCTTTGTAGTAACTTGTTTATTTACGAAAACCAAACCCTGTTTAAATTGTTCAAATTATCTTTAAATTTACATCAGACACTATATTATATATAGATAAACATCCTGAAAAGGAATTAGAGTTTAGAAATTGAGGAGGGAATTAAAGAGATGAAATTAAAGAGGGTGAAAAAATATTCTTTATAAAAGTGTAATATTTCTCAATTTCCATATCAATCATGAAGAATTAAAATAAAATAATTCTTCCACCTTTCTCATTTCAAATCACCAAAAAATCTTTTGCATATTATATTTTTGAGAAACTTAGGGTTCTGGCTTTTGGAACTCCAGCCAATGGCTAAAATCATTGGTAAATGGTTATATTGAACATGAACATACATTGGCCTAGACTTGAATGATTATCTTAAAATCTAGATTTCAATGATTATCTTATTTAATTCCACTGCTTATTATATTATCAAGTAATTACTTGTTGATGTTTATGTTACACAATTTTTTCTGGCGTCCCTAATATAATATATTTTTCTTTTACCCATTTCTAGATCGATAAAAAAATAACCCCATCAAATAAAAGGTACAGGGACAGATACACAATGTTTGTTTTAGCTTTCTATACAGCTATTCGACTAATGGAACTTATTCATGCTGTATACTTCTGGATCCTATTTGATGATTGTATGTAACTAATTCTATGTTATTTTATGTATGTTCGAATATAATTCACCAAACATTTTATTCTTGTACATATGTTTAAGGATAAAATATTTGATGAGCAACATCAAAGGCATCGTACTAAGCTTTATAAAATTGCAACTAGTGGCTTTTGTTGCAAGAATTCCGGTAACTCTCAAATCGATAAACAAACATTTACATCATATCAAGAACAATTTAAGTATGACAAGTAAAGATGATAATATAATCGTTTACCCTAAAAAACCGAGAGCTGCCTGGACGACATCAAAATGTGTCAATTATATAAAGGCTAATGAAGGTAATTTGATGAGATTGATTTCACGCAGACATTAATAAAATACCGGTATTACATATTTTTATAAAGAAATACACCTATTTTGAAAACCTACGTGACGTTTTTTATAATATATAAGTTTATGCTCATATAAAAATAGGTACATTTTATCCAAAACTAAGAAGAAACCCAATAAAGATGATGAAATGGATAAACCTGAACATCGAACAACCACCAACTGCTCAATAAGCACTAGATATCGCTAAACTAGTACAATTCGTTTTGATCCATGAGGATATTCCCACTACATCCTAATACATAACATAACGAAGTTAAATTAATTAGAACAATTTAATTATCTATTAAAAGTATTCAGATTAGTGAAATTTGGTTATTTTTTATTCCTTTAGTCGATATAAAAACTCTTTATATCGAAAAAAAACGCTTGTTCCTCGTCGAGTTTCGTTGAAAACAGTTTACACGTTCACTCGTTTACACGAGATTGTTTATAAGAAGTATTATGTAACAAATTAGCATTAGTAAAAGATCCGCTCATTAATTAATTAATGTTACGTTCTATGAGTACGGGGATCGGAAATGAAAGCACGTCTTTTGCACTATCGATGTTTTTGACGATCGATGTTGTTGACTCCTGATTAACAAGAGTGACCTTTGGAGATTCATTAACACACGCAGTATATAAACAGTTCTGGTTAAAATCAGTCACTAGACACTAATTTCCACCACTAGATACACCACTTTACCTTCAATAATATATTCACTTTCACTTCACTATCTTTTCACTTTACTTTCACTTAGAATCACTATACCTTCACTTAATTTTTCTTCGCTTTTCACTTTTTTTGTATTTCTTCGCAATATTCACTTAATTTCGAAATTCAACTAATCTCTCGACACACTGTCGGTCTTTTCATATGCATAAACAAATAACATTCTAGTATTCGAAAATAAAAAAAAAACCTATCCTTTCTAGTCATTTCGAATGTTTTGTTCCTCTTTCACTCTTACCCACGGCAATTTATAATTAACTGTTCTTATCTAAATTCAAGTAATTTCTACGCGTCTCTCAAAATGGTTTGACAACTGTCTTAGGATGCATAGAGCATGCTCCAGCCGTGTTTTTTTTAATTATTATTTTGATGTAATGACGTTACACACTCTCATTATACGACATTAATATTACATAAGCAAAAGTGATTTTCTTCGCCTGTCTGTTGATTTCTATAAAATATGACCATTAATAAAATAAATTTGTTTAATTTAAAATTAAATTTTTATATTATAAAAACCCTTAGATACAGTTTTTGAAAACAATAAACATGTTAATAGCTGATATATCATCGAATAAAAAGGAAGCAATTGAAAGAAAAGTTCGTCAACTCTCTACTTATTATGCAGACATTTGTCGAATAGTTTATTCTACTACTAATATTGAAGGATTGGTCATAATTTTGATTATGTGCTTCCAAATGATGTATCTACAGCTACAGTTCTTTAAAGTAATTGTGTGGATGACGCTTGGTGAGAATGGTAATATTTATTTATTTTCACGCAATTAATTTAGTTTGTGGCTAACATAATTTTGGACATAACAATAGTTATGTTAAATTAATAATGTGCCTTGATTACAGGCAATGGGAACTATATCTTGTTGAGGTCGGTGGTATTAAGCTTCGTTCATATTTCATCTCTGATACTATTTATAGAACCCTTTCATCGTATTCATGTACAGGTAAATTTCTTTTTATAGAATGTCATGATATTGTTACAGGTTTTGGTTCATAATTTCTTTAGTTGGAAATTATAAACGCTATCTTTGGAGTTGCAATGAAGATGTTTTTATTACTAACACACATCTGAGCGCCAGAAGGTGTTAAAATTGAGTTTAGGGGATGATTGGCCCCTTGGATCGGTCTGTCTTCTTGTTAAAGGTTTTGAAGTAGTTGTCTGGCAAACATATATAAAAATGGAGCATCAGAATTGACATGAAGTTAAGTAATTATTTTGGGAGCTTTAAAGCGTCTGCAAAGCAATACGGCCGGCGGAAAGTATCTAGGAGTATTGACGACTTATTTTTAACGATATTGTCTAAAATATACGTGAAAATCAGCTTGGAGAATTTACGTGAAGTAATGTTTTTATGTACCTTGATTACCTGATACCTGGAAGTTGGCCGTCTAACCAAGCTAGCAGGAAGGCACACGATCGTAGTACATACTAACACTACTCAATCGTCCACATTTTGTCCGTCAGAAAATACGTGACGTCTGGTGGCCCTGGGATCTTGGACTCATACTATATAATTCCAAGATATAATCTATATGTATGTGAATCTTTATTCGGTTTTGCGGTTTACGCCTAAAAAACTTAAGTAGTAAATTATTTTTATTTTTATCGATTTCTTTAACAGATGGAAAACACCAGTCTTTTAGTGCAGGAACTTAAGTGTATATGCGGCGAGCGTCAAGCACTGAGTAACGAGCTGGACCTGTTCCTGCGACAGCTGGTCCTGCTGAGGACGACCTTCTCACCACTTGATATTTGCACAATGAATAGAGATTTGACCTTCAAAGTAATGTACATTTTATCTTCCTTTAGATACGCGTATATAATAAATTGAGTAATTACATATCTCATGTTATGTTCATGAATTTTAAAATCTATGATGCAAATGAAGGCTAGCGGTTTTAATTAATTTCTAAAATTTTTGAATCATTTGTTTTTATTGTATTTACAATTTTTTTCATTTTGTGACAAAATAATTCAATCCGTGTCTAAAAAATTATAATTAAAATAACTTATCATTTTGTATGTCATGGTCTACCTTTTCAGATTTTAGGTACCTTTTTAAGCTATTTAGTGATCATGATGACGTACGGCCTTGAATTCCAGTTGTCTTCGCTGGTCCAAAAACAAAGCAAGTGGATTTTCTTGTAGAATATGAATTACCTTTAAAAAAATAAAACCGAGTTTCTTGCACGTAAAATAAACATTGTAACGTGACCTGTGTTTTGTGGCTTATAATTGTATATTTTGACCCGATTTTATTTTAAGATAGTGTTTTGGAATGAAGTTCCTTAATTCGGCTTGCGGTAGTAACGAGTGTCCCAATATGTGTTCACTTTGTCGTAGTGGGGGGACTCATTAGCGTCCAGCAATCCAACTGGTCCACCTGCCGGCCCACCTGGTGGGTGATTTTCCACGCGGGTTACTCGTGGTACTTCTCTGATATCAGAGAGGAATGTTGGAGCAACCCCATAGTTGGTGTGGTCTCCTTCAGTAAAACTGAGTAGTACTTACTGCCTTTGCCAGCGAGTCCCACATAACCTTATGTCTGAGTTGATATGCCTTATTGCAATTCCCATCGTTAAAAAAGGAGTTGACAGGTAGAAATTGTAACATAACGAAAAAGCGTTACGTGATGTTCGGTTCCGTCCAGCGTATTTAGGATGTTATCGTCAAGCGCTGGCCGTCGTACTTGTTTACGTCACTTATTAGTTAAATGTGCTTAATGGTATTGTAGTGATCCTTACCACACAAGGAAACCTTACTATGTATAAGTTTATTGGCACTGGCTCACCACTACACCCAGATCCAGGCGCAAACGCACGTCCAACTCGCACCGCGTCTATGACAGACTGCCCGGTCGGATGACGTTGACAGTTACACCCTCTCTCGGTGTACATGAGACAATGTATTATATCTACTTAATAGATACAAACACTACAGGTATACTTCCGTTAAATAAAACCTTTTTTCAATTATTAAGAATTTTATTAAAAGTTAACAACATTATCTGATTATTGCAATTTTGTAAAGGACATTTAAGAAACGGACACTGCAGCAAGTATCTGTAATACAAACTTCGACAAGTAAGTTAATTTTTTTTTTTTATTTCGATACAAGTATTTAATATTTCCATACGTTTAATGTTATATGAGTGTTAATTGTTTGCTATTTATATATATATTTAAATTATCCGTGCTTCTAAGTCTAAGGATTCCCATGCTAAAATATTATATGTAACCGTGGAGTATGCCAAAAAACTCTTTATGTCAAATCACATCCGGAATTAAAAAAAGGCGTTAGAAACTTATTTCCTGACGGAGGTCCCCCGACCGCATATATAATTTTTTTATATATTTTAAGTATTACATTTAGGCATTACAAAGTCATTGTTAAATAGTGATGAATATATAAGCTCTTTTTGCACTACGCCCGGACAGAGAAAGTATTAGATACTTCCAGATTGCCAGAGCATTTGAGGGGTAACATTTAGAACATAATATATACTAGATTGGCCTTTTTATGACGCTTTTTATATGCTACGAAATAAAATCCAACAGATTTTTTTTCATTAATGAGTAATATCTACACGCTCATGTGGACTTAATTTTTTTTCTTATCTCAGTAAAAAAAAGTAGGAGTGGTACTCCATATATTATGTAGTGGTGAGTGTTATTTTTTATTTAATACCTGTACCGAAGTGAAAAAGGTGGTAGATTTCTCAGATTTAATTTAAATTTAAAATTGACTATTCAAAAGAGCTTGTAAAAGTCTATTTGAATAAAGTATATTTTGATTTGATTTGAAAAAGACTAAAAAGTTCAGTGGTTTTTGATGGTGTGATTATATTATATTTCTTCACAAAATCCATTCCTATATGGAAATGGATACAAATGGGTTCATATTAATTTCATTAAATTACGCTAACAATATAATTGTGAAAGTTTGCGTGTGAATGGATGACACTCTTAATATTGGCTTCTTATTTGTTCATGCAGTAACTGCTTAACGACTTTGAAGTGTAATCAGTTATATTTTAATAAATGTAGGTAACGCGAGCAGAGCCGAGAATAAAAAGGTATTTTTCTTTTTCTTTCTTGATTCAAAATAATCTATATGCAAAAAATCCGTTACTCATTTATATTTAAATTGTTTTTTTCATTAATGTACTTGGACTACTAACTAAATTTGGATAAAAAGTAACCCATAGCATATTTACTATATCAGAGATGGTACTGATGACGCAGATTCGACCCCTAGACCTAGATCCTACCTAGTATATGAATAAAACTTCATAGCAACTTGCAAAGATTACTGTGACATTGGTAATTTTTCTGCTCTGGGCTGTTACTGACATTTTTTCAATGGAAAATTCCAATAACTATCTTGAGTCAACCCAAAAATCGAAAGATTGACCTCAGGATATAAACTGGTTATATATATATATATATATATACATATATATATATATATATATATATATATATATATATATATATATATATATATATATATATATATATATATATATATATATATATATATATACTTACTGGTTATATATATAATACACACGTATATTTTCAATAATCGGTTTTTGTGCCGCACATGGAAGTCTAACATGGCATAACCTTTTCTTTTACATTACTTCTAGCAGCCAATAGCAGGTAGCCAGATAAAAATACTACTAATCGTTGTGTTTGTTTTGTTCTAATATGGTGTACAATAAACTGTATCTATCTATCATAAGCTACAAAATCATTTTATAAAAAATATACATACAATTATACAAAATAAATATAGTAAATATATGTAAACATTTAGATGAGTAATTAGTAGCGTAGGGAGTAAAAGAGCTTCTTAATGTTACCAGACAGATTTTCCTGAATGACTCACGATATGCAAGATGCTGCATTTTTATGGGTTGTTGTACATTTCAGACAAGTCTAAGTCGGCTTTCATTGATAACTGAAGTTAAAAGTGTCATTGATCGCCTCTTTAACAGAATTCGACGCCTCACTCAAACGAACAATCAACAAATGTTAATTTTGAAACACGGCAGTAAATCTCAAAAATAGCTTGTAAAACCCAGTGAAGGTGTCTGAGATTCAGGTCCATATGTCAAAATTACCGTTAAATATGTGAAAAGGCCACCAAATATCTGAAAAATAAAATATATTAATATAAGTATTTATGTAGTAATAATAATTACTTTTGACTGACACCTGCCAAGATCGCCAATCTCACTGAGACTCACCAGTTGTGTGTACTTGCACCCTGTATTCCATTATTTTTTACTCATAAATTTCAGTGGTACAACAATTTTATACGACCACTGACAGATAAGTCGCTGTATAGATGTCTTTACGTGCTGTTTGGTACATATTCCGAAACCGAGCTATTGCCGACAATTGAAAAGTCTATTATCTACAGTTTGCTGGACGCGAAACTCGAACCAAAGGCCTCTGATCTGTAGCCTTACATGCTAGCCACTAGGTGCATGGTACAGTAGTGTGTATATTGAGTTATTGAGCAACACGTGAAACTACGTTTTGACTTAACTATGCCTTAAGAACATGCGCACCTTAAAAAGGAGTGGTCTGCCGAGAGTGCACATATCAAGAGGAGAGTAGCTGGTTTTCTGCAGTTTCAACATGCGTAAAAACTGATCCAATTCGTTTCTCAGTGGCTGATTCTCCCCGCAGTTACACTTCAGAGTCTGGACGATTATAGACGTACGTTCCATCTATACAAAATAAATAATTTAATATAAGAACTAGTTTATTATCTGTTACAAGATATGACAGATAAATGATTTACAGTAGTAAAAGAAAATTCGAAGGAAGGATATGAAGGATTTAGGTACCTTTTTCTGCTACAATGTGAAACCTTATTGTTTAAAGTCACTATGTTATTTAATTTACTTTCTATTGCTTTGAAAGTTATTTTAAAGCTAAAAAAATCCCCGTACTGTGTCTGCGTCTATCTGTATGTACACTTTTGCACTATAATATTTACTGCACCGATAGCTAGTTTCAGTGATGATGTGAGATTGACCACCCTGGTCGGTTATTTGGTCAGGATTCGCCTAACTATGTTTATCCGAAAAGATAGCATTATTTAAAACGAACTATGTTTTCTAAATATTTGCTTTTTCTTCATATATAACGATTGAGCTCGATTTTCAACATGACACGAGGGCGCGTGAACTTCAGGACGGCCGTGGTAGAGGAAATAGCGATTGGGCAGTACCCACAAAATCACCCTAGGGCATCACCCTAGGCGTGTAAAAGGCAGGATGGCCGTAACGGAGCAAGATTAAGTTATATTTTTCTGCTAGAATGTGAAAACTTATTGTTTAAAGTCACTATGTTATTTAGTTTACTTTTTATTGCTTTAAAAGGTTTTTGAATTTAGAGCAGAGATTACGTCTCGAGCGGGGTCGAGACGACATTACGACATTCATTGGAGGTACGTGGCTTAGTAACGTTGGTTGATCATAGAGAGTTATGCTTTGATATTGATTGTGAAAGTCTGATTGGTGACTATAAGCCCGCTGCTCCGCTAAATTATTAGAATTGCCATTTCAAGCTTATAATATTGTGATTTCCCTGATTAAATATATATATATATATATATATATATCAGTGGCGAAGGGTAACATTTTAGCAGAGGTAAGCTGTTCCAAAAAAAAAAAACAGACACAAAAACATTGATTTACAATTTTTATACATCAATTCAAAAAAAAAGATGTAATTGTGAAGATATTTTACTTTCTTAATAAGACTATTATGTGTTTTAAATGTATGTAAAATATTGTAGCAAAATACATTAGAATACGCTTAATAAAATAATAAAACCTCATAAATTATTAATAACGCCATCTTTGAAAAATCATTACGCATCACTCAATAAGTGAAAGTACCAAAAATTTGATTTAAGAACGCATTATTTTATTTTTGTTTATTATGAGTATATTTAACCTGATTATACTTTTTTGGAATTTTAATATTTTTTTCTTTGTTAATTTTACGTAAATGAATGTAAACAATATATCTTATATCTTTAAACGAGCAATTCATGTATATATATATTTATATATATAATCTGAATCTCGGAAAAGGTTCCAACGATTTTCATAAAATTTAGTATACAGGATGTAGTTATTAGTCTTATGTCTAAGAAAACGCGTGTTTTCGAGTTTTCATGCAGTTTTCTTTTGCATTATTCTACGCAAAATATGGTCGGTAATTTGCACGCTTGGACATAAGCATCGTGGTCAAGCGGCCAAGGTGCAAGATCAACAATCACAGGTGTCCAGGTTCAAATATCGGTCGCATACAAAGTTTTTACTTTTGTTTTTTTTTAAATATTTATACAAGTTTTCAGTTTAAAAAAAAAATGAAAATTGTACTTTAAGCCAAAAACTCCGAGCAAAGCTCGGTAGCCTAGGTACTTTAAATATAAGCGTCATCTACTGACATCTCTTTGAACGACTTCGTCTTTCTTACTGAATTTATTTATCAAGCGAAATTGAACGAAAATTATGAAATAAGTAAAAGTAAATACTCCACATAAAAAAACAAACAATAAGAAGCGCAGGCTTTATTTGATACAATATTTATTGCAATACGTCCGTTTTTTAAAGTGTCCTATAACCTATAACCTATTTAGTATTTAGCTTATTTCGTCAAATTATATTGTTAATTAATGTGACGTATTTAAAATAATTTTATCATGTTAATATTCACTCTAAACTTAAATGGAATCAGACAATAATAATCATGGCAAACTAAATATTTTTCTAATTTAGCACATTCACACATATTTTTAGTAAAAAGTGTTAGGAAAATATTTAGATAACTCATTTCAAGTAATAATTAAGCTAAAATACAACGTCTTATCGTCGCATTTCTATGAAGAAACGCCTAAGCAATTTGGAGCGCAAATTCATTTTTTCTTATGATTTTTTGTAGCCGTTATATTATTTTTAGAAATTGACCCAGTAATTGTAAGTTAATTTTTTAATTTCTAATGTTAATTCGAAAAATAAATATTTATAATAAATGACATATCATTGGATCTGTAAAAGGTAAAACGGTGGGAATCGTTTTGTATGGACCCTTCGCCATTGATTGATGGATATATAATAAAATACTATAATTATAATTCTTAAGCAATAAATATTTCTGTTGGTAACAGACCTGAAAATGAGTTCTTTGAAATGGCTCCACAAACAATACTAACGCCATTACATGCTTGATACTGTTTATTGACGAATATAATAATACATTAAGAAATAGTATATCTGTAAATAAGGATGAAAAAATAATAATAGATATTAGGTAGGCACTCTTGTTGGAATAATGCTGGGTGTGGTTATTTTAATTAAGATTATAATTAGGAGTTTAAAAAATATTGTATTTTTTTTTTATTTCATACACAGCACCATCTAGGTCCATGGTAAGCTACAAGGCTTGTGTTATGGATACCAGATAATTGATACACTACACATATATGTATAAACTTAAAATACATAGAGAATAATATGTATATATTATAAATATAAACACCCATGACTGGAGTACAAACATTCGTGCTCATCACACAATGAATGCCCCCAGCGGGACTCGAACTCGCGACCGCTGGCACAGCAAGTAGGATCACTACACACTGAGCCAAGCGTGTCGTCAAAATTCTATAATCACGATTGTTAATAGAAAACCAGTAGACAGTACTCGAACGAAGTTTTGCAAGGACAAGGTTATTAGAGACCCAAAGTCTCTCAGAACTATCAAAGATTACAATATAAAGCATATATAAAATTTTAAATACTAATTATATTATTTATACTACATATTGTAAATGTGGAGAAAGGTGGATCAAACGAGGCGAAAAAGTGGTTGCAGTTACATTTGTAATTTACCTGAATTTTGTGTCAATTCCATGATCAATCTCTGTAAAAGTAGCACCAAATGAAACATACGGTTTATGAGCATTAAAGCCATCAAGAGGCCGTCTGAACTGGTCCATGTTCTAATTATGCCACAGATGTGTCGATAGTAGACAGCTAATTGACGTATCATATACTCTGTTCTCTCTAGTTTATTTGTACCTGTTTAAATAAAAAAAAAATGAATTAATTAAATCTATACACCTCACAAGGACATCCAGATAAAATTACAAATTAAAATAATGCGGATCTCGCGTGCATAAATAATACTAAGTAATAGGTTATAGTAGACATCCGAGATTTGATTCAGTGAGACAGTCAGTCGACTAGTTAAAAGTTTGGTGGTAATAAGTAAAAGTAACAAGGTGTGTTAATAAAAATGAGTGGAAATTACATATCAAAGTATTAAGACCAGTTTAGAAAACTCTATCTCATATAATATTTTTCATTTTCAATTGGTCTGAGGGGACTGTTTTATTAAGCACTACATTGCATTAATTTATTTGACTATTCTATTCTCTTGTTAATAACTTCAAAACGTGCCATATTTGATCTTATTAATTGAAGCTTTTAATCTACATTATATTATAAGAAGATATGACACAACAACTAAGTCTTACCAGAAACATCATTATTATTAAAAATATTATTATTTTTATTAACATTAGCACTGTTCACGTCCAATGGAGTGTCTTTAGTATTTGTCATCTCCCACATCACTTTCGGCATTTTTCGATATCTATTCATAGTATACATTCCTATAAATAATGGAATATTTAGAAAATATTTTTATTGAGTTCTTTAAAGGAATATAAAATATAAATTATATTGTAAAAATCATACTTGGCATATGTTTGCTTTCTATGCATGATAAGTGTTGCAAACTTTTGTTTATCATTTTTAGAGTCAGAAGAATTCGAGCTGCGAACGTTACCAGTTGCATTTCAAGTAGAACAACTAAACTTTGTTCTACGAAGTAGATAATGAAGTAAATAGACCCTAAAACATTTTGAATTACTTTTCAAATTACACATACAACAACCAAAGCTTGTTAAAATAATTTAGAAGATATAGAATTTTCGGTAACTTAGTTAAAGGGTTTAAATCATATTTAACGAATTTAGAGATGAATATTATTATTGCCAGATATCAATCGCATATATTTACAACATCAACTGGAGTTTCGCTGGGTTCTCACCAAGGCCTGATATTATTTAGGATATTTATCAATGATACAAGATTAATAAAACTGAAAAATATATTATTGTTTCAAACATTGACAATTTCATGTTTATGCTGTTGTATAAACATGATGCGATACGATGAAAGACGTATATGCTAAGAACTATGTAGAACTAGTTGGTCTAAAATTTCAATGTAAATTTAAAAATGTCCCGGTGACACCTACTTCCTTACAACCAACTATTATTCCTGAAATATCAAAAAATGAATGAAATACTCAACTAATGTGGTTATTGACTCAAATACGTCTTTCAACAGAGACTTTTTGACACTGAGAGAATATCATTTTTTTTGGATAAAATCGGCCGGGTGTGAAGCTAAGAATACACCAGAAGGCAGTGGATTGCTCCTGGTACTTCTCTGAAAACAGAGTTGGACGCGAGAACAATTTTCTGATTCTCGTGAACAACAGGATGACGTCTGCCTGAATATGCCAATCAGCCATCGAGGCGTCCCAATTTATAGACGCAGAAGTATTACTTTGGGTTTTAGTGGTTAGTACTGGCTTTACTAGCCGATGAGTCTCCACAAAACCAACTGCATGTATGCAAGTGTAAGCGTGCGTGTATGTGCACATGCGTTTCTAACCGTTAATAAAAGATGGACAATTGGCTTGATTCTATTCTTAAGTATGGTTAAACAGTGCTTTTTAGAAAATAAGTACATTTTGATATAATGCTATAATGATAATATATAGGAACAATCAATTTTATACTCACATATTTTTTTTGTTATTACAAATATAAATGTAATGGTGTCTATAACATAAACTATGAAACTTCCGAAAATAAATCCCACAATGAGCCAAAATTTTAAATGATCTTTCGGAATGGCTCCTATATAGGAGATCTTCTTATTAATCTGAAGTTTTAAAGTATGTTAATAAGACTTTAATTCTTCTTTTAAAAATAACATTATAAGAGTGATTTATGGTGCATTAATCAAGGCGTTCTTTGTTGTTGTTATTATCATGCTGAAACTATAAAAAAACTCTAAAAAGGTTTCATACAAACTTTCATTCCCTATTTTACCCCCTTATGGGATGAATTTTGAAAAATTTAATAACACGTATTGATTTAATTGAATTAAAGAATTTTAAGTAATTCTGATTATAAATATTTTTTTGGGTTGTATTTTAATGTGTTTTCCCGTAGGAATGAGATAATCTTCCGTGGTAAAAAGTATCCTATGTCACTCTCCTGCTTTCCAACTATCTTCACAGTAAAAATTACGCCAATCTGTCATTTCGTTCCCACGTGAAAGAAGGACAAACAAATACTCACACTTTCACATTTATAATATTAGTATAAATATATATTTATTTATTTATTTATTTATGTACCAGAAAAAAAAACATACAAGTTAAAACAGATGCCATGTGTACAAAGGATGACTTATCTCTTTAGGAGATTTCTACCAGAAACCCTCAAGTGTGAGAAAATATAAAAATAATAATGCGGTGCGGTGTAGGTACAAACTACAAACATCAATTATAATATAAATATACATATATACAAGCATACATACATACATACGTACATAGATACATACATACATATATACATATCATACATATTACATTTATATATATATATTATATATATATATATATATATATATATATATATATATATATATATATATATATATATATATATATATATATATATGATATAGTTTCTTGTTCAAAATTGTTCGTTCAATGTCAATGAGGCCTTAATTAATTCCGAAACAGGCGAAATTCTCTTAATACGTCCATGATCGGTGGGAATAAACAGTAAATAAAAAAAACACTAAGAACATTTTTTAAAAACAAGCTTTTATAAGCTAATTTTCTTCTTTTCAGCACATTATAATAATTAAAATTTATCGTATTCGTATCTGTGGAGGAAATGTTTAAGTCCTGAATGATACTTGTAATGATATATGCAAATATAAAATTTAGTATCTGTGCCGTTGACTACTGAGATCTTTCATACTCAGGACGTAGCAACAAAGTCATGGTAAATATTAGAAAGGGATATAATTATAAATTAATGCATATGTGTATAAAATTTCATCCCTGTACAGTTAACCGCTGAGATGTTTCTTCGTCGGGAACCAGTTATAGATAGATAATTAAGTCATAATTATTCTAAAAAGTCATAGTTATCGAAAACCAACATGTGAAATTTCAAATCTTTAAAACATGACCAAGTGGTTTTAACTCAGTGTGCACGATTTGAGCCATACAAAAATACCAACGAACAAACATTAAAAGCTTGTAAAAATACCTCTTCTAGCTGTTTAAGTGATTGAGCCATATGCCGCATCCTGCCCTGAGAAGTGTACGCTCCGAGTAACACAAGCGTCACGGTGACTAAGTTACCGATAGCATGTGTGATGTCTCGCGCTAGCAATGGGGTTTCGTGCTTCATTAGATAGACACATGTCGCCGATAATAAGTAAAAACCTGGAATTTTCACTATCAACATTATTCTAATAAAGTATTTACTTATTTACATGGTCACTTTCATTGATTATGATCTGGTTTTGTTTTTTTATTTTTTGCTAGTGACTTACTCTCGCATCGCTCGGCTTACGGTTTAAATAGATAAAATAGTAATTACGAGTGCACCGTTGGAGATTGTTTTTGTTGGCCATTTTAAGAACTTCGTAATAAATTGTTTTGATGTATAAATAGACCTGTGTAGTAAGCTTTAGCCATGCAATTTTTTAAGAACTATTCAGCAGAACTGTTTGGTGTACTTTCCCATGCGATTGAAATACTATTTTCCTGTAGTAAAAGGTATCCTAAAATTTGTCCCGAGTATTTTCATATTTATAGTTTTTTAGAATTTATTTAAAATGCCGAGTATTATCACTTCACAAAATTAGTTAAAATTGGTTCAGAACTTTTTGCGTGAAAACCATACAGATACAGATAACCAGATAAAAATAGTAAACTAATGTTTCACTTTGTTACTATTTTATTATATATATATATATATATATATATATATATATATATATATATATATATATATATATATATATATATATATATATATATATATATATATATATATATATATATAGATTATATTATACATCTGTTTTTGCAGTTAGAGTTAAATTTTCAATTTTACTGTACATACGAGTATATAATATGGTGAAATTTTAAAACTCAATTTTTATTACTTTACAAACTTAATGCAATGATTAAACATAATTTTAATAATACTCACTAATACACGTAACTAGTACGAATCCATACACAATTAATGCTTTCGAGACTCGAAGTCTCGATCCTCTTGGATAAGGAGCTATACCCATCACACGAGATAGTCTCAAAACCAAACCTACAGCGCCACTCTCCATAGCGGAGTGATTAAAAGATACTAAAAAATATTTCTTCGAAGTAAAAATGAGCAGACCAATTTAATTTATCAAATAAAGTGAAATGGGGTTAACAGTGATGTAGTCTTGTGATAAATGATCGACTTTGTCCAGAACATCAATTACTCATACGTAATTCTTTACAAATGATTGATTTATTTGATATTAAACATTAGCTAATGGTTGTTGCATGTTTACTTTTATTTAGTGTCATACATCACTTCTGATTACATTGGAATGCTCAGAAAGGACCAGTTAAATTTTCACTTATTCATTCAAATTTCATAGTTCAAACTAATTTGAACAATGAAAAATAACCTTTGTATGAAATGAATCAAAATCTCAATTGTTCTCCAGACAGATGTGACTAAGCAGATAGACAATTAAACTTTCTAGAAACTGTACATGTATTTCCTGTTATATTTTCAGTACAATAAAGGTTTTACATATTAGTATACTCTTACAATGCAGTTTTTCTATTTTTCTCAGAAATAACATGTATTCCTGCGGTAAAAAGTATCCTATATGTTGACCCGGATAACCAGCTATCATCATACCAAATTTCATCAAAATATGTCCAGTGGTTTTCTCGTGATGCGGTAACAGACAGACAGATAGACAGACAGACAGACAAAAATTCTAAAAACTATAGATTTGGACTCTGTATCGATAATAATATCTATTTCAATTAGATTTTCCATAAAATATTTAATGTACAGATTCGACTTAGTTACAATTTTATCATACGAGTATGAATAGATTTCGTAGAAATACATCGACGATGTCAAGTATTACAAAATTGGCATAAAGAAATATGAACGGACGGACTTCGAAATTTTTATCTCTACTTGATCATATGCATGTAAAGCACACTTATGTATACAGATGTCCGTGATGCAGGCTTAGATAAAGACCTGTAACAACAAACATTATATATTAAAGTCCGGCAGGTCTCAATCGATCCGCTTTTCGTGAAGGCTTTCTTGGCCACTTTAGATTTTAATATAAACAAGTCAACATTTGTTTTAATTAAAAGTAACCTGCATTTTATTCCAGTTGATTTAGATTTTTTTAATTATGCGATTGGATTGATGATTTTTTAGATTGGATTTAATTCAATAGAACTAATGTTTGATATTCAAGGTAACTCGTTAGAAATATCTAAAATCACCATAAGTACCGATGACTGTATGGCGCTAGCACCTCTTATAATATTAAAAATTAGCCAAAACTGATTTGATTCATTTTCAAAATTATTTTATTAATAATTATTTTAGACTTAGATACAGACAGACATATTCTGTTGTTATAAATATTTTACTTAATATCAAATTGAGTTCATGGTCTCACTCGTGTGATATATTTTGATGTTAGATACTTCGATTAATTCTCAATTCTTTCCAGATGAATGGAAAAAGACGCGTATTGAATTAGTTTATAAAAAAGGAGATCGATCAGATATTAAAAACTACCGCCCCATATCCATTCTTTCATGTTTCTCAAAAGTGTTTGAAAGTCTAATATATCCCAACCTTGTTGAATACTTTAATAATAATGTCTTTTTTAGTTTACAACACGTGTTCAAAACTGGGTTATCAACCTAAACAAACCTAGTTGTATTGGTTTCTACCTAATTTATTACTTGACGTTAGTGCGATAAATAATGGGGAACAAATTGACGCCATATACACTGATTTTATTAGTGCTTTTGACAAAGTGGACCACAAAATACTTATTGATAAGCTACATCAGTATGAATTGGGGATTTCTTTAATTAAATGGTTTAAATCATATCATTGATCGGTCTCTTAAGACGACAAATAAATTAAATCCAGGATGACCTTAATAATAGCACCGAACCCGGTATGCGACAAATCTACGAGTATACTTAATATTATAAAGAAATAAAGTTAGTAATTTTGTGACTTTGTTTGTAACGGATAAACTAAAAATTACCTGAACCGATTTAAATTGAGACCTTGGGAAGAATATAGGATAGTTTTTATTTCAGAAATTATCCCGTAAGGGGACGAAAAGGGAGATGAAAGTTTATATTGGGAATCAATCATTGCTCAAGTAAGGGGCAGGGGTATAAAACTCAACATACCTATATACAAATATATGTGTAGTACAGTCGTACCTGAATAAACGAGACTTCAAGGGATCACGATCTCTTTCTCGCTTATGGATTTTTCTCACTAAACTTATTTCTAGCTTATAGAGGTACAAGAGTGACCTTTCTCATTTATAGAAGTTCAAAACAATGCGTAGTGATAAAAATGTATGTATTGGATGTGTATTATTCAACAGAATTTGACTAGAAACTAACATTAGTTTCCCGAAATTTAAGAAAACAAAAACAAGTTCCAGTATTAAATTATAACTAATATTATGTACTCTGTTCATTCTGTTTTGTATTTATCTATGAAATTAACAAAATTATACTTAAATTTGTACAAATTTTTCTTAAACAGTTGTTTGGGAATAACTTTTTTTGACCTCGTAGATCGAAATATCTTTAGTGAAGATCATTCTTCCAAATCGAACGATTTCAATCCAAGAATTTGGATTTTTACCTTTGGACTTCTTTTATTGAAAAGTTCCGCTATAAAACTCCTGGTTCTGTAACTAAATCCGCTAATAATATTTTTCTATATCAGATCACACATACTTACAAAATTTCAAATAATAAACAACATGTGAAAATAAAACAAACGATAATAAAAGAAATAGGTTGAAATTGACTTTCAAAATTTGATTACATAATTTGTCAGACAGTGAGTCAGTCACATAGTCAGTAATTAGGTGACCAGGTTGTGTTAGTGAAATTGATTGGAAACGACATATTATCAAAGCAATAAGTGGCGAGTTACTCTGAAAAGGCATCTTCGCTGAGAGAATTGGTTCACTAAATAACACATTGCATTAATTTATTTGTCTAGTTGCTTTTATAAAAGGCTTTACTATTTTTACTACCTAGCTAAATCTTACCCAAAATATCTTCATTAGTGCAAATATTAGCGTTATTTATATTAGCATTATTCACATCATCCGCAGTGTCTTCAATGTTCGCCATCTCCCATGCTACTTTCGGCATATTTTGATATCTATTTATAGTATACATTCCTATAAATCATAGAACATTTTTAAAATATTATACCTAGCGTTTTTGTGAAAGAAAGAAAATATAATTTTATTATTGGGACCTTGAATAAGTTCTCGCTGTTTTTTTGTGAAAATGAATGCTTTATTGAAACTCAGTCGTTAAAAATATGTCACTCAAAGCATTGCCCATTACTAGCCACTACTTTTTCCCATCTTTTTGGCAGCATGTGAATTCCACGTCGGAAAAACGACTTCGAATAAAATCTAAAAAAAAGAATCGACCCATTTTTTGGTATTTTTGTAAGAAAAAAAGTGCTGCTAAGTCAGGCCATGTGCCATCGACCGGAATAAGTGATAATCTGAAGGGGCTATGTCCGGTGAATATGGCGGTATTTTCCATTGAAGCGTTTCCAGATAGGTTTTTACTGGTTTCGCAACACGAGGCCGAGCGTTGTCGTGTAACAAAATCAACGTGTCGTGTCTTTGCTCGTATAGCGGCCGATTTTCCTTTAATGCGCGGTTCAAACGCATCAATTGCAGTCGATAGCGATTTCCAGTTATGATTTCATTCGGTTTGAGTAGTTTGTAATAAATTACACCCTGCTGATCCCACCAAATGCAGAGAAAAACTTTAAACTATGAATATTAGGCTTACCCTACGATGATGTTGCATGGCCGGGCTTACCCCACAATTTTGATGCTTAGTATTATCGTAATGTATCCATTTTTCATCACAAGTGATGATACGATGAAAGAAACCTTTTCTTTTCTGCCGTTGAATCAGCAGTTCACACGTGAGAAAACGTCGTTCGATGTCTCTCGGCTTCAATTGGTACGGTACCCAATGTCTTTGTTTCTGAATCATTCCTAACGCGTAATTAAGCGTTTTGAAACTGTTGTGTCATCTACTTCTACATTCGTCTACTACTAAATCTACATTCTAATAATGATTTTGCAAATTCAGCTAGCACTGACATGAATGTTCGTCAAGTAATGCTTCCAAATCTTCATCTTCAAACTTCTTTGGTGTACCAGAGCGTTCCTTTTATTCAATATCAAAATCATTATTTTTGAAGCGTCGAAACTAGTATCTGCATGTTGTTTCGGACAGAGCATGCTCTTCATAAGTCTCCAAAAGAATTCTGCGCGCTTCAGCTGCGGTTTTTTTTTTGGATAAAATAATATGTACAATAAAATTCTTTTTTTTGGTGCGAAACTTGACATTTTCAAAACTCAGAAAAAAGTTGTTTACATTTTGATAAACTAACATATATTAAGGTTAAAGCTTACTAATAGTACTTTCTTGTAGATTCGTTACCATTTGATATTACATGCACGTAGTCCTAGTAACGTCTTCTGTTCGGAAACAGCGAGAACTTATTTAAGGTCCTAATATAAAAATTAACGTTAAAATTCTAACTTGAAAAATATTCGCTTTGGACACAGTCTAAGTGTTGCAAGCTTTTGTTTATCATTTCTAGAGTAAGGAGAATTCGAGCTGCGAACGCCACTAGTTGCATTTCAAGTAGAACAACTAAATTTAGAGCTAAATAAAAACAAAAGTAGAAAATACGCCCTAAAACAGTTTAAACTACTTTAAAAATATGGAGTTAACTAGTTTTTTGAAAAATAATAAACTGCGCAATAATACAATAAATAGTTCTGCAGCGGCAGGTCTGGTCAGGTCTGTCCGTGTTAACTGTTAACCTTGCATATAAACCATACTTTAACAACAGACCTTTAACACGCCCAATAGTATATGAAGCATTAGGCCTTAGGCTTTAAAACTCCATTCCATTCAATTTTTATGTTAATAGTTCAAAGCATGCTAGTTGAGCCCAGATTATTTTTCCAATATCATGTAGGAAGAATGGAGAAGATAGGTTTTAAACTCTCTAAGATATGAGAGTGACAGTAAAGTTAAATCATCTGACAACAGATTCGGCCTGCTACTCAGCTACGATTTTAGCCAAACTACAGACGACTACTACAAACGAGACTCCGACCCAGAAATTTAAGTTTTTGGAGCCGTAAATGCTTAAATGTTAATCTCTCAGAAAATAAAATAAACTTTTGAGATTTAAAGATGAGAAAAAAATTGGGTCGGATCCATTTTCGCAACTACGTAATAACAATCATATTAAACTGATAAATACAAATATAATATTTTTTATACTCACACAGACTTTCTGGTGTTATGGATGTTATTATTATAGTTTCTATGATATGAGTTATGAAACTGCCACAGATATATACACCTATAAACCCAAATGTTATTCGGTCTCTTGGAGTGGCTCCTGTATACGGTATTTTCTTAATCTATAGTAAAATTATCAATTAAGTCAGTAAGTTTTTATAAGTGTTGTAATTAACAAAAAAATAAAAACCGACTACAAACAAAAGCACTAAAAAGTTAAAAATAACTAATTGGTAGTTTTCATTTACTATACATACCTAATCAAATATTTTCGAAGTCGGTGTGCTTTGCTTTGTATGGGCTGGCACCGATTTCGAAAATATTTGATTAGGTATGTATTTAATAGGTAGGCTTTAATTACTTAGCCAAAGCACACCGACATCGAAAATATTTGATTAGGTATGTATAGTAAATGAAAACTACCAATCAGTTATTTTTAACTTTTTAGTGCTTTTGTTTGAAGTCGGTTTTTATTTTTTTGTTAAAAAGTTTTTATTTTTCCCTTTTTAGCTTTGTAGACAGTAGTAGCAAAGTAAGGATTCTAACGTGTTAGGCTTGTCAAATCAAACAAAATAAGTCCAAACTCAAAGTATCTACTATTAGCCGTTGAAGAGTTCCACCTATCCACCTTCTGGCCTTGCCATCAGATCAGGTCAACAACACCGAACCACTGTACTATCAACGGAAATAGAAATACTTGCAAAGTTTCAAGTCAATATTACAATTAGAAGTAGGTTAAATTCATCATTAATTGTTTTTCCACCCTTAGGGGTGGTATTTTTTTTTTGAAATTTAAATGGGACCAATCTGGAAGTATACCCTTTCAAACAAAACAAAAATTGTCCAAATCGGTTAATAAATGACGGAGTTCTGAGGTAACAAACATAAAAAAAAAAAAACATACAGTCGAATTGAGAACCTCCTCCTTTTTGAAGTCGGTTGAAAATTGCATTGTATTAGTAAGCAATTGAACATTCAGACCGTGTTTTTTTGATAACAAGGATAATAAATGTTAAAGTAGGTGCCGGTGGATTTCCCCCAAATGTGCGTTCACCTTGTCGTGGTTGGGGACGGGGAGGGGGAGGGGGGGGGGGGGTTGGCTTATTGACGTCCAGCAACACGGCTAAGAAACGCGCAGGGAGGTGGCCCTATGAGGTATCAGACATATATATCGCCAGCCAAAAAAAATATAATGTGCGAGCGCGGGAATCCCTGACCGAGCGTGGAAACAATTCTGAGAACATTCTCCAGCGCCGCGCACTTGAGATCTATCAAGTAATTTATATTGCCACAGATTACATTAAAATAATTGTTTACATGGTACCCACGTCATAATACAGCAAAAATAAAACAGCGAGCTTAAGTTTTTACTAAAATCAGTCTCACCACTCCTTTTAAGCACTCCGTCATTACTTTTAAAGTTCAAGTGACTTAACAAAATTATAAAAGCACTAGCATTGCACGCGGCTCCGCCCGCGTTCAGATGACCAAAAAGCAAGTTGTGGCGTTTTACATATTAGTATACTCTTACAATGCAGTTTTTGTATTTTTTCTCAGAAATGAGATATTTTCCCGCGGTAAAAAGTATCCTATATGTTGACCCGGATAACCAGGTATCACCATACCAAATTTCATCAAAATTCTTTCAGTGGTTTTTCTGTGATGTGGTAACAGACAGACAGACATACAGACAGACAGTCAAAAATTCTAAAAACTATAGACTCAGCCTCTGTATCGATAATAATGTCTGATTCAATAAAGATTTTCCAAAAATTATTTAATGTACAGATTCGGCTTGGTTACAATTTTATTATATGTATAGATTTATTTAGAAAAAAAAATGTTTTTTGTTGCCAACGTCAAATTAGTAATTTTTTTCAGCATACAATCTAGTAAAAGTTATTCATTAAACACCAATCAAACTAATACTACTTCCAAAATAATTGAAATTATCCCAAAAACATTCATAATTAACGGGAATAGCAAAACCTGTTCTAGCTGTTTAAGTGATCGAGCCATATGCCGCATCCTACGCCGAGCAGTGTACGCTCCGAGTTACACAAGCATCACGGTGACTGAATTACTGATTGCACGTGTGATGTCTCGCGCCGGCCACGGAGGTTTCTGGTTCATCAGATTTACAAAAGACCCCAATAATAAATAAACACCTGGAAATTGTCATTATCGTCTATTTTTTATTTTTTTAAATTACTCGGCAATTTTTCTACTAGCACATTCTTATATTGAATTTTTTTAGATGATATATTAATACATTCTAGCCGTCGTGAATTTTTGTCGACGTCCAAGCAGCTCTTTGTAATTTTTATGAATTATATTTTTATGTAGGACGTGATATTTTTATGTTAATTACGAACTATATTTTGTTAATTATACCCTGTCGTTGTAACATGAGCTAAATTTTCAGTCTATCCTGTATATGGAAAAACGTTTAAACTCAGCTTCTATTGGTGTACAATAATTATTTGAAAATAAAATTTCTAATTACTCACTAAGAAAAGTAACTAGTACAAATCCGTACACAACAAACGCTTTTGAGACTTGATCTCTCGATCCTCTTGGATAAGGAGCTATACCCATCACACGAGATAGTTTCAAAACCAAACCCACAGCGCCACTCTCCATAGTGAATAATTAAAAGGACATAAAAAATATTTTTTCTAAATCAAGCGTAAGTCAATTTAATTTTTTGTAGAACTGGAATGGAGCTTACCGTGTAATCTTTTAAAAAATAATGACCAACTTTGTCCACAACATTAATGAGTCATACGTAATGTTTTCAAATAATAGATATATTTGATATTAAATACTATCTAATGGTCGCGGATCTGTCTGCATATTTATTTTTATTTAGTTACATTCAGTCTCTCTCCGATTCTGTCAAAAGTGTTTGAGAAGATCCATCTAATAAGACTCTATCCCATGTTACTTAAAAATCATGTAATACCTAGACACCAGTTTGGATTTAGACAGCTACATTCCTTTGTAGAACAGGTACATCGGGTCTATGAACATATACGCAGATCACTTGAAAAGAAAGAGTACTAGAGGTATGGCACAAGCGCCTCCTTTACAAAATAAAAAGGTTCCTGCATCACTACTATTTCTTGCTTTACAAACAAATATTATATAATACTAGCATTTCCCGCGGCTCCGCCCGCGTTCAGATGACCGAAAACCTAATTATTAGGTTTTACATATTAGTATACTCTTACAATGCAGTTTTTGTGTTTTGTATTTTTTCTCAGAAATGAGATATTTTCCCGCGGTAAAAAGTAGCCTATATGTTGACCCGGACAACCAGCTATCATCATACCAAATTTCATCAAAATCTGTCCAGTGGTTTTCTCGTGATGCGGTAACAGACAGACAGAAAGACAGACAGACAGACAAAAATTCTAAAAACTATAGATTCGGACTCTGTATCGATAATTATGTCTATTTCAATTAGATTTTCCAAAAAATATTTTATGTACAGATTTGACTCAGTTAGAATTTTATTATATGTATAGACTAGTATGTATACATAGTAAAGAAACAAGGTTATTTTTGTGGCCAAACGCGTGAAAAGAAAAATATCTCATACTAGAATTAGACAGTAGTAGCAAAGTAAGGATTCTAACGTGTTAGGCTTGTCAAATCAAACAAAATAAGCCCAAACTCAAAGTATCTACTATTAGCCGTTGAAGAGTTCCACCTATCCACCTTCTGGCCTTGCCATCAGATCAGATCAATAACACCGAACCACTGTACTATCAACGGAAATAGAAATACTTGCAAAGTTTCAAGTCAATTTGACAATTAGAAGTAGGTTAAATTCATCATTAGTTATTTTTCCACCCTTGAGGGTGGTATTTTTTTTTTGAAATTTAAATGGGACCAATCTGGAAGTACACCCTTTCAAACAAAATAAAAATTGTCCAAATCGGTTAATAAATGACGGAGTTCTGAGGTAACAAACATAAAAAAAAAAAAACATACGGTCGAATTGAGAACCTCCTCCTTTTCGAAGTCGGTTGAAAAAGGTTACCACAATAAATCATCTTTCAGCTTCACCTACTCCTGATATTCCGCATTTTCAATTTAGTCAATTCTCCATAAGTGATGTTAAGAGAAATATTTTGTCTATAAAATCCAATGCTGTTGGGGCCGACTGCATTAGTCGTAAAATGATCGTTCCCGTCCTTGAAATAATAGCTCCTACAATCACTTCAATTTTAAATTTTTCCTTTTGCTCCCATAAATTTCCTACTTCCTGGAAAGATGGACAAATAATTCCTATACCGAAAAAATCTAATCCTTCTTCTTTTTCGGATATCGTCCAATTTCTATTCTCCCTCTCTTGTCGAAAGTGCTGGAGCGACTTGTGCACCGACAACTAAGTACCTTTCTTTACAATCACAAATTGTTAAATCCCTTTCAATCCAGTTTCCGCATCGGTCATAGTACGACTACTGCCTAGATCAAAATTGCAGATGATATTATAGAAGGTATGAGCAGCCAGAAAGTTACCATATTGACATTATTGGATTTCAGTAATGCCTTCAATACTGTAGATTTTGATATCCTACTTGCCATATTATCTTCTCTTAACATATCTCCTGAGGTGATTGATTGGTTTCGTAGTTACTTGTGCGGGCGCTGCCAACGCATACGAATTGAAGATCTTTTCTCTGATTGGTCTTTGGTTAAAGCCGATGTACCACAAGGTGGCGTGTTGTCTCCTCCCTTATTTTCGATTTTCATTAATTCTATTCCCCATCAAATCTCCTCTCTACCACCTATATGCGGACGACTTACAAATTTACACATCGTCGTCTGTGCCAGACTTACTTCATGCAATTAGTTTAATTAATGGAGATCTGTCCTGTATTTCAGCATGGAGTGAATCTTATGGCCTTGATATTAATCCTTCTAAATCACAAGCAATTATAATAGGCAGCCAGAGGTTACTATCAAAAATTTCACGATCTGGGACGCCACCGGTTATATTGAATGGTGTCGAAATTTAGTATTCTGATAAGGTAAAGAACCTGGGGATCATTTTTGATCAATATTTATCTTGGGCATCACAGGTAAGTGAACTGAGCCGAAAGATGTTTGGTGCAGTTTCCGCTCTTCGGAGGTTGCGAAACTTTTTGCCCATATCAAACAAAATTGCACTAGAAAATTCACTCCTTCTACCAATTCTTGATTACGCTGATATTTGCTATCTTGACGTTAAAGAGGAGCATCTAAATAGACTTGAGCGGCTTCAAAATCTTTGTATTTGGTTTATATTTGGCCTTCGTAAATATGACCATGTTTCAGAATTTCGCAAAAAGCTCAAGTGGCTCCCAATCCGCCTTCCCAGGAATACTCATGTACTTCATCTTCTCTACTGCGTGCTGTTCTACCCTTCTTCTCCTTTCTACCTTAGAGAGCGTTTCCAGTTTTTGAGTGATACCCATACTCTTCCACTTCGCTCTAGTGAAACGTTGTTGCTTAAAATTCCTTCTCACTCCTCCTGTTTCCTTACCAACTCCATCGCAGTAAAGGCTGCTCGCTTATGGAATAATCTTCCAATAGACATCAGGCGTGCCAAAAGTTTTGATAATTTTAAGGTACAGTTAAAATCATATTATTTGTCTCTATAGTATCTTATATTGAACTTTTTATACTTTTTCATCTGATCTGCATTTATGTATGTATGCATTGTATTTATGCATTTATGTATGTATGTATGTATGTATGTATGTATGTATGTATGTATGTATGTATGCATGTATGTATTATGTATGTATGGATGTATTATGTATGTATGAATGTGTGTGTGTGTGTATGAATGTATGTATGTATATATGTATGTATGTATGTATATATTTATGTATATCTGTATTTAGGATATGCAATTGAGTATAGTAAGTACACCGCCTACCATTTCATATAATTTCTCCTACGCCCTAAGGTTGCCTGGAAGAGATCGCTTATAGCGATAAGGCCGCCTGCTGTGCATCATCTATTGTTTATATCTTCTTTTTGTATATTTATTTGTGGTGTACAATAAAGCATCTATCTATCTATCTATCTATTATAACGTGTGTTTGCGTGGGAATGAGATAATCTTAAACAGTATTATTACTGTCGTGTGAGTATTTGTCGCCAAACCGTCACTCCGTTTCAATGTGAAAGAAGGACAAACAAACAAACATTTTTTCATATTTATATTATAAGTATGGATATTAATATTAAAGTAAAAGTAAAATGTAAGTTGCAAATTGCTTAAGTGGTCTCGGAGCTTTGGCTCCGTTCAGCACCTGTGCCAATATCGTTTGGAATTACACCAATCATTTATAATAGGTATGTATTAGGGGTGTTAAGGTATGACTAGAGACACGTCCGACGAATTTTGCTGTAGAATAATATACCATGGAAAATATTTCTCATGGTATTTTATTCATGTTCCGGAATAAAAAGTAACTATTTCACTCTTTAGCACATAAAATATGATATTTCTACAACAATTAATATCGATTAAATCCTGCATAAAATGAACACAATCGAATATGCCCGCGTTAGAACTTTCAAGCAACTGAAAAAAATGTTTACGCTCTTTTGTATCCTTCTTAACGGATCTACGGACTCAGAAATCTACAATCCTATAAGGAACCCACCTGTCAATTTTTTAGTATTAGTATTAGTTTCTTTCAGACATTAATTTAAAACAATAGGACGTAGTTGCGGAGTTATATGCTTCTAGAGATGGAAGTTTTTGATTTGTACTGTTACGTTTAATTACCATTACCTAAAATATAACAAACATTCAAGAATGGTCTCATATATTTATTACGAACAAAAATAAAAGACGTTTAAAATTTTAAATATAACAGAATTTTTAGATTACAAGAACTTGAAATGCAATAAAGTATTGCATTTCGTATGGCATTTTTTGTAATTCTCATTTAATCTACCGCAGTTGCTAGTTGAAACTATTTACATTTTAAATTTTAAAATAAATGAGAGGGATTTTCGTTTGTAAAGCTGTTTGTTGCGCAGATACTGTCATACATAATGAGTTTTTGTGACGTTTATTGTACAAAGATAATTAACGATATGTTCACTAATAAAAAAACTGTCAACTGAATGAACTTTTATCATTATTATTCAAAATTTAGGGCCTTAACATCCATCTTATCGCTTGTGGGTCTTCATTTTTCAAAACAGCATACTTGATTACAAGTTAGAAATATCAGTTCTTCCAAAGTTCGTTTCAATTTATTTTCATTTACCATAAAAATCATATTTTTCATATATAATAAATCATATTATGTATTATATTAGATTTAAGATTAGTTTGATCAAAATAATTATTGATACATCCAGTAATTTAGATTTTCATGTAAGTATCTATATCGATATAAATCTAGTCGACGACAATTAAACTCTTACATGAATAATAATGAATCTAAGTTAAATAAGAAAATTAGCATTAATTATGCAGAAGCAGACCAGGCACGTCGCTTTCCCCATACAAATATGTATATTTAAGACAAAATTATACTCAAGGGTAAAATGGAGCGATCTATATGAACAAGACGTGGTCCGAAAAGGCTGCAAAGTTTGCTCAATCTTATGTCTTCTCATTTGAGGTCTGTATCATGCAAAGTTTATGAATTATTACATTAGAGTAAAATTCATTTTATAATTTCATTTTAGGATTCCGCAATATAAGAGACAGATAGAGTTGAAATTCTATAACAATTTGAATAAAATTATCTTTTCGAATTTCACGGATTTATTTTGATTTCTTGTTCCGAACGTTTCGAATGCTTTATAGCAATCGTGTTTACGAGAGACTATGGTTTTAAGGATGGAAACCAAAAATCAAAATAAATCCGCGAATAAATTCAAAAAGATAGATTTATTTAAAATCCCATCACAAACTCGAAATCATCCATTCATTTGCTAGAATTTCCTTTTGAACTTAATAGGGATAAATTTTTTATAGCTGATTATAATATTAATACGTTATAACGGCCACCATTCACCTACTAACCAACCACTCATATGTTTCTTTAATAATAAATAAATATGTTGGGACATTAACACACAGCAGCAGTTATGGATACCAGATACACTACACATATATAACTTTTAAATACATACATATTATAAATATAAACACCCATGACTAGAGTACAAACATTCTTGCTCATCACACTAATGAATGCCCTCAGCGGGACTCGAATCCGCGACCGCTGGCACAGCATATAGGGTTATTACAAATAAGCAAAACGTGTCGTCAAACGTTGTTTCTTGGATGGAAGTCACAGAAAATATGTACTTACTACTAACATTAAAATTTTCAAAAATTTTGTTCTATTTTATGGTGGTAAGATAACAAAATATCATAAAAACTAATCAGATATAATTTAGACTTACATTTTAACCGTTATTTATCTAATTCTATTATTTATTATATTGCGGATGTATCGAACCCTAGGTATGCAAATCCAATTCGCCAATGACCAAAGTTTCATTTCTGTCTGTCTGTTCCGTAAAATAATGTTTAATGTTTAGACATTGTGTTACTGTGAGACTCATCACACGGCTTATCTCTTGTTTGGCTTAACTGCAAAAATATATTGCTTTTATACCTCGTTTATCCTCTGACCTACATACTCGTATATCATTTAATTAACTCTCGGTTGGCATCTGGATTATTAAGGACATTATTTAAAAAAGTCTAAAGCATCCAAAGTTAAAACTTGTAAAATGTACAATCTATAAGTATTATTTTTTACTGTATGTAAATAAATTATATTTTTGTAAGTTGTAAAAAAAAAAACAAAAAAAAAATGAGCAAAAATTTCATTATTGTAACCTCTTCGGTCGACAATGACATAATTGTCAATTTTGTATTTTTAAATGAGTCATATAAATTATCTAACATTATTTTAACAAGTATTTGCTTCAAAATGGCTGAGAATATTCCTTTGTTACCGGATAAAAAGTTAGTCATAATGAATCAACCACTTCCTAGAAACTAGGCACAAAATAGTAGTATTTTTTACAATATTGGTATAAAGTAAAGCTTTAGATAAGCTTTTTTAATTTAAATTTCTGACTTCCTGGCATCATTTTTCAGCCCATTTTTTAAATATATTTACTATTTACCATTACTTATTGCTATTAGAGATACACATAATATTTATATTGCATAAATCGATAAAGTGTAGGAGAAAATTGTGAGGAAACATCCGAGAACCTAACTTGTTTGTGAACGAATTTATGAATGACCAGCGCAGGCTGTGGTTTGTAGGAAACTATGACCTGCTCCGGTCCAGACTGAAATGTTCAGCAGCAGAACGTTAAAAGCCAGAAATATTATTATTTTACTGTCTAAGCCTAAAATGATTTTTTTTGTAAAATCGTTTAGTGCAGATTCGCAATGATATAATATCTAGTATGACAAAAATTACTAGCGAGTTGCCATCGCTTCGCTCTGGTGCGTATCTATCTATCTATACTTATTATAAAAATAAGTCCCCCGGCCGCGTCTTTCTGTCCTCCTGTCTGTCCTCCTGTCTGTCCTCCTGTCTGTCTGAACGCGATAAACTCGAAAACTACTGAACGGATTTTTATACGGTTTTCAACAATAGAAAGAGTAATTCTTGAGGAAGGTTTAGGTATATAATTTATTATGCTTTTATGTAAATTAGCTGAAATACGGCGACAAATGTTGAAGAGGTCGCAAAAAATCTCGCCAAATGGGAACTTTCCACGCGAACGCCGCGTAAACTAGCAAAGATACAGTTAAGTAATGTACTAGAGAATTCAAAATCTATAAAAATGCTACAAAAAAGTCCGCGATAGCATATCTCTATCTCTTACGGTTGACTTACAATAACCACTTTTATGTTAACATTTTTAATTAAAAACATTACGTTATTTTCAAAGTTATTTTCTTTAGTTCGGTATTAATCCTTATCCAAATGAATATTTTAGTTAGCTTAGTCATTTAATGCAGATTAAAATTGCTCTTTACACTAAATCAATCAGATGAATAGTTTTTGAGATATCGTTGTTAGAAGTAATTAGTAGCGAAACATTTTTAATGCTTGGCGAGCATTGAGATGCCTACGGCGAGTCCATCCCCTCTGCCCCGCATCGCTCGACCGCCTGCTCAAGCTATATAAACCGGGCGATGTAGCGCGCGATCCTAGGATACTTTTTACCGCGGGAAAATATCTTATTTCTGAGGAAAAATACAAAAACTGCAATGTAAGAGTATACTAATATGTAACACCTAAGAATTTAGTTTTTGGTCATCTGAACGCGGGCGGAGCCGCGGGCAATGCTAGTTATATAGATAAAAATAGTTATTGTGAGCGTACTTTACGAGACAGATACATGTTATAGAGGACTTTTCTGTAGGTTTTTTTAATACTTACAATTTTCTGTCTTTCCTCCACTCCTCTGTTCTCTTTTCCAGCGGTAGCCATGTAATCGTAACAAGGAATAGTTTTTGACAAAACTTCGTCTAGGCTCAGCTATTTTAAAGAAAATATTTACATAATATTATACTACACAAACCTTCCTTGTTTATTGCTCTTTCTGTAAGTGAAAACCGTATCAAAATCCGTTGGAAGAAGTAATCGGAGAAAAAGACAGACACAGGCAGCGACTTTGTTTTATACTACATATGTACATTGTATAGATATTATCATAGAGCAAGTTGTTTTATTAAGATATATATTTATTTTCTTAGAAAATGTCGAGTGGATAGAGTGCATTATAAAATATTCATACATGATTTATTCGGAAACTTTACAAATGTTCTACTTTGTTCTATGCATGATGTAACGAGGCACTTCTGTTTCTCTCCTATTGTTTATTCAATATTAAAATTAAATTCAAGATTTTATATTATATCGAAGATAAGGTATCTGTAAGAAGACTTTGATACAATACTTGTCTTCTAGAGACTTGAAAAATTATCTACAAAATTTACATCACATATTAAGCGCAAAAATATTTTTTCTGAGTAAGTTAGTGTGCGAGTATTCTTTACTTTTTCACGCTGAAACGGAAATGGTGATAGCTTATAGCCCGAATATCATATAGTCTGCTTACGTCCTTCTAGACATAGACCTCTCCTACAATACAGACTATAATTATTATAATCATAGACGTACACATCTGTCACGCAAGCGGGCGGGCAGTTATTTATAAATCGTGTAACTGGTGGAAACAAAAGATGGTAAATAGCCTCTTTAATAATACCATATAAATACTATCTATATGCTAACAAGATCTAGACCAATGACGGCCTTCCAAAAGACATACTAATTTACAAATAGATAGTCTGTAAGTTAGTATGTAGAGGGTAATCTGTAAAACTACTGATTTGATTCAAAAAAATCTTTCATTATTAGAAAATTATGTTAGCACCGAGTGTATGGACTATTTTTTATTTCCATTAAAATGTGTTTAGTATCAGAAATCATAATAACTTTAAGTCGGTGACCTACAAAAGGGGCCTAGAAACGCACTCGAGCAAAGCAAGGGTGAGTCGATAGCATGATCTATACATCTATACATATAATAAAAGTGCAACTGATCGCTCTCTGTACATGGAAGATATTTGAGAAAAACTATCATTGGGGTCTTTATTTACGCAATACAACCCAAAACAATGATTTTTAAAGTTTTTGTCTGTTTGTCTGTGCGTTTGTGCGCGCTAACCTCAGAAACGGCTTAACCGATTTGGATGCGGTTTTCACTAATATATTGTAGTAAGCTTTACTTAACATTTAATATTTGTTTTATTTCAGTCGGTTCATAAATAAAAAAGTTACGTCAATTTAAAGAATCACCGAGGGACAAACCCGAGCGGAGTGAGGGTGAATCGCTATATAATATGTACAATACAGAACAGTATAAAATGTATTCTCTTGGGAGTTAGTCCTTGTTCTTTGGGTGTGTTTATCTTAGCAAGTTGTGGGTAACTTTATGATGATAGTAGCCTTGGGCTAATGTAATTGAAATATATATAATTCTAACATAGTCGAGTGGTTGTTTGTTTATAATTTTTACACGGTATGTCAATCTTATAGCTATCAGATGACACATTTACATTCACCTACTGCGCCTATAAAAGTTATAAATAACAATGACTTTTAACTTGGGACTTGCTTCGTTCGGGTACGTCCCTAAGTGGATTTGAGTTTTTTGAGCAGAATCCTAATTATTTTTTTGAAAGAAAAGTAACCTAAGTTACTTCTTATAATATCAACTATATTCCAGTAAAAGTCCCGTCAAAATCAGTTCTGCTGTTTTTGAGATTAACCGGATTAGACAGACAGACAAAAATTAAAAAAAAAAGTATTTTTCTTATAAGTAAAGTCATTTCATGTGCATTTAGTAAAAAACTGTTATTTTTATATTACAAACAGACACTTCAATTTTATTTATCTGTATAGATTTATATTTGTAGATATACAGTTCTTTATGTTATGATTGAGATAAAGACTAAGGCTCTTACTTGAGCCGTAAAAATACAACCATAAAAATATATTTCAATTTTCAGAAATGCAATATGTGCAGATGTTAGGGAAGTTTTACGGGAAGCATTTCGAGAACTAGGTTATTTGCCACCGATCATAAACGAACAGTTTGGAAAAGAAGAAGCTGACCAACTTAATTTATTTGATTCAGATTTCTTAGTAAGTACATACATATTTTATAAGCAAAATACTCCACAGTGGCCTTTATACTGTAAAGTTTACAGAAATTTTGAGATTCAATAAATATTACTGTTAAATAACTCACATGCCCTTGCGTTGAAAAGTAACCGATTTCCACATTTCTTCTTCCATCATTTTTATATAGGTTACTAGCGACTCACCCTCGCTCCGCTCGGGTTCGTCCCTGGGGTGGGGTCTGGGAGGACCACCCTTATCCTTATCACTTAGGGGTATGGAAAATAAATAGTAGCCGATTTTCAGACCTACTGAATACGCATATAAAATTTGGTAAAATTCGGTAAAGCCGTTTCGGAGGAGTACGGTAACTAACATTGTGACATGGAAATTTTATATATTAGATATAAGGTTTTAGCGTTCATAATAGCTATTTGAGTAACACTTTCTTAGATATACATAAATATTTGACATTTTAAATGAACAGCTATCATTAAACCAAAATTATCCGCTAATATATTATAATATAAAACTGCGATATAATCCGAGCTTATTAGGATATTGATGTTATAAAATATAGGAGTGTGGATATTCATTTATTATGAATATTAATTTTATTACTGTATAATTAATTAGTAGATAATGAGATTTAACTGCCTCGGTGGTGTAGTGGCTAGCATGTACGGCTGCACACTCGAAGGTCCTGGGTTCGAGTCCCGGGTCGGGCCAAGTTTAGTTATTGAGTCTTTCGATATAGTAAGTCTCAGTAGCAGCCCGGAGTTGGGAAGTTGGCGGTGTTTCACCCCCGTGCCTCGGAGAGCACGTAAAGCCGTCGGTCCTGCGCCTTAACTCTCACCGGTCGTGTCGAGCAGTCGTCCCACCGGAGTATGAGAGTGACAGGAATAGAGAGTGCACGTTGTGTCTGCGCGTACACTTGTGCACTATAATATATCCTGCGCAGTTGGCTAGTCTCAATTAGATTGGCCGCCGTGGCCGGAATCGGCCAGGAGAACATCATCAGATAATGAGCTATCAAAATTGGTCGGTTCCGCCCACACTATCGCGTATTTGATAGCCGTTGACAATTTTAGTCCCATAAATATTATGTATGTCACAGTTTTTATACAAAAGTTATATAATATTTACTGAATAGATTTTTCTTTCTAGATTAGAGATTTATCAACAGAATGTAAGAAATTGGGCAAACATGAGAAAGACCTACAATATGAATATGCAAAGCGCCTCGCAAGGGATCCTTTACCGAACATCTTCACGTTGCACTCGCCACGTAGTCCTGCAGAAGATAGATCATGGAAGCAAAAATTCGGACTTCTTCAAAGAAAAGATTTAAAACCTTCTATTGAACAGAATGCAAATCGTAATAATTACTTTGTCATATTTTTATTTATTTTATTATTGAACCGAAAAAAATATGTCTAATATTAAATAACCAATTCTTGTATATAATATATGTACATTAGATGTACATAGTATCTTAGAAACGGCTCTACAGATTTTGGTAAAATTTTGTATGTAACTAAGGTTTTGCTTTTTAGTTTATCTATATGTATACATAGGAGTCCTTTCTTAAACACATTTTTTATATCTTCTCCGAAAAACGCCGAGCGACGCTGGTACCTACTATTGCTAAAGGCAGCAAGTATCGACTGATAGGTACAAATTTATTCACGCCACTACAGTACTACAATTACTGACTTTTTTAAATTGCCTTATTAAAGATGTTCAACATACCAATAGCTGACAATCTAAAATTTATTACTATCTTACTTTGATTATCTCAAACTTACATGCTTGTTACGAAATTTTTCCTTCTAATATTTCATGGAAATAGCATCTTCCATACAGTAGCGTAAAAGTACATACAACTACAAGTTTATCTTATGACTAGAATATGATAATATTCAACGCTGTAGTGTATGATTTCCCGCAGAATATGAAATATAAAACTATTTTTCTTTATCTCCAAAATGATTGTTTTGATTTATGCAGATGATAAGAGCCTTTGGGTACAAAACATATTGAATCGAAGTTCCGGTGACTTAACCGTTCTAACGAAGGTGTCACCGATAGCACAGCAAGTATCGTTAGAGCCCGCCGATGAATATTCATTGCAGTCTATGAGGCAAGTGTAAAGTACAATGCTATCGCTGCCCTCTTATTCTGCTTAGATGGTCTATGTTTTGAAGTACAGCCATGCACATGCTCTGGGACTTAATGGATTAGATTTAAAAGTATTACTAATTAGCTATTATATTGTAATTTCACAAATAATTAATGTAACGTACATCGTCCTACTCTTAGTGTAAAAATTTGTGTGTATGTTTGTTACTTCTTCATGCCGAGAGTCTGAGGTCTTTAAAAACTAGGTAAGCGATGGTAATGTCGCTAGTATATAATATGAATGATATTATTATAGTTTGGGCGAGATAATACCCCGAGTTCCCCCACCCCCTGTGCCCGTCCCGCCGCCGCCGCAGATGTCGGCTTTCATCGTCTGCATTCCATCACAAGTGGAATTTGTGAATTTCTCTGTCGGGGAAGTACATACGGTGATGATTATTTTATTCGTTCTCTTTGATATTTACATTTGATGTACTAAAAATATATTTAAATAGCTACGGTGGTTTTGTTAAGCTATGCGTCCTTAGTAGAATATCTTGGCCTGCTTGATCTAAATGAACACTTAATTCACCATTTTAAAATAATCGCATTTAAAAAGACAACAATTAATGGATAAAACCCTCTATTTAAGTATAAAATATGACATTTTTTACCTTTTACTGAAATCGAACCTTTGACCTCTACTTTAGCAATTAATGCCAGAAAATATTGTACCATGACATTCTTTAACTACCATATAACAAAGTTACTATCACGTAACATATATATTATTTCCATTAGCGATTGCTACGTCTAGTGAATACGTCCAAGGTAGAAATAAGTCTATCTGTCCGTCCACCCCCACGTCAAGACCTGCGATTGGAGCTCCGGTCTCGACTGGCGGTGACTTCGGGTGCTGCTGCAGAGATCAGTCTGCACTTCACTCCACAGAGTGTACGTGCGGTAACAGAGGAACTTTCTGTTCGCGTCTCTGTTGGACGCTCTTTGGTTATACCTATCCGATGTTATATGGAGCCGCCTTCACTTGAAAGTGAGTTTGAGTAATAGTTACACTAATATTATAAAGAGGTAAAATTTGTAAATTTGGATGTACAGAGGTATCTGAAAATACTGATCTGATTGTGAAAGTGTTCTAGCTAATTATGGGATGGCTACATTACCGCCGAGTGCTACAGTCAAATTTTTATGCCAATAAAAGTCAGAAATCATTATAACTTTAACTGTAATCGAAAATAAACCGAAAACTAGAACCCGACTGTACCCCACTTACCGGGTCCATTTGTAAATCTAAACCATCAAGCGAACCATTCAAAGATATACGCGTACAGAAGAATTATACATACATATAAAAGAATTATACGTACATTTAAAAGATAACCGTATGTCTTACATTTTTAATTTAGGGGCCATATTTTCTAAAATAAAATTATTTTGGGAAAATAATATATACCGGATGTACCTATATTTTAGTATTCTTAAATAAACCTCAATTTGTATTGAAAATGTGCAAAAAAGGTAAGTAACGGCTTTTACTATGCAGAGTATCGACTGAGCCCACTCTTTGGCAATTCCCTGAAGTGGTCTGTGTAAACTACTCGTAGTAACAAATCTTGTTTGACAGTTCTACTTCGAAATGTAACAGCCGACATACAAACGTTCGATACATCAGAAATTGTACAAGATGTATTGGACTTGGGAGCGAAGCTATTGGGAGATGTGCATCGTAAACCTTTATTGTTCAAATCTGATGCAAGACATGCTTCATTCTTTATACTGTCTGAAGACTCGTGGCAAGAAAGTAATATTGAGGTTAGAGTAACGCAAGATATTATATACCTAAACATTTTTTTACTGTTTTCATGAATTTAATTGACATATTTAATCTTAATATATTTTCTCAATTTTTTTTTTAATTTTTATCATAATAAAAATATATTATGTTTTTTTGTTATATATACATTCTCTTACGAGTAGGTTGCTCTATTATAGAAAGACAATTGATTATCCAGGTTGTGAGAAACACGACAAAGACGTCATCTAATTTTGGCGTCGTGACCGACTGCTTTTATATTTCGCCGGCTCATTGGGTAGGGGGTGCACGAGGATTAGGTCGCTCAGAGTGCACAAGGGGTGTAGATTGTGGGTGTAACGAGACGAGAGGGACAGAGGGTGTGGTGGCAGCGCGTCTGACGTCGGCTGGCGCACGCGTGGCAGCTTTGCGCATTGTCTCCTCAACTGCCACCGTGCGTTCACTGGATTTGGTAGCTGATGCACTCATGTTCAGCCCTGAGCATGTTACGATCAAGGTTAATGACCTCTATAGTATATATTATGTATCTACACGATATTTTCCAGGACTTGACCAAACTACTGAACCTGAAATGCTGATATTTTCACCCTAGTCCTATATCATATGAAAGTAACTAAGAAAGGTTTCTTATAGTTGTGAAAAATGTTGTATTTAAAGAAATTCAAACCCTAAAGAAGTAAAAATACTGTAGTATAGTATTATATGATCTGTGGTACTCTATAATGTAATGAAATATTTCACTTTATTAATATGAAAAATGTAAAAATATGGCGGTCTCGTTTTTCGTAGTGTATAAACAACAAGTTTTATAAAATATAAAACAGATTTTTGTATTTACATAGGTCAAAGAGGTGGGGAAAGGCTTTTTGAATAAAAAATCAAATCAAAATGTACTTATATTCATATAAAACTTTACAAGCACTTTGGAATCGTATAATTACCGATAAAATATATGAGATTGACATTGTACACAAATTCTGTCTAAACACAAAATTTACTTGATGGATTTCCAAGAAATTTCACATGATTAATCGTTATTTGATACCTCGTCAACTTTTAGAATAGCTTGAATACATAAAAAGTTGTGTACCTTTTATAATTACTTTTAGACATGACGTATATGATGTATCGACTGATTTTCTTTTAGATTGCCTCGTAAGAATTTTTAAATTCCCGAATTTCTAACTTTGTTAAATATCCTATATAAATGAAATGATTTTGATTAATATATTGCTATAATGGAAATAATTATGACCTCGGATTAGTATTATATAAATGTTTAGTTTTAGTTGTGATGTTTATTCCACTTTCTGAAACTTTTCCATATCCGAAAGATGGCTGGTAAAAAATGCTTACATTCTATTTACTCCACCTTCTTTTAGTGAGTGTAAGTAAGTAGGTATATATTATGTATAAATATACAAAATATATAATAATAAAATTACAAAAAATCGACAGGCTCAAGAAAAAGATTTTGATATCTGCAGTGAAGATGATCCTTATTGTAAATATTACATACACCTTGGTACTGCGTTCCCCGACCAGTCGCTCTCTGCCACCGTGCTGGTTATGAACCACAGGTGCGATTCATACCAATATTATTAAGTTGATCCCGTAGTTCTGCTCGTCTATATAACTGAACTAATTTTAACGTCTGCAAATCTAACTGAGACAAGCTATACGTAAGTAAGCCCTCTGGCCCTGGAGAACAGTAAACCGACAAGATGGAATCAGTCATAGAACCGGTGCCTTTTCCGGGGTATTTTATTAAAAACTTTCCTGAAATTCAAGAAATACCTGATAAAAAAATCTAATACGTTTTATTTGAAAAATTCGTAACTGGAACTCAAGATTATTATATCTCATTTTTACATATCAACTACAAGAGTCGAATCTGTACATTGAATATTTTTTGGAAAATTTTATTTAAATAAACATTATTATCGATACAGATGCCGAATTTATAGTTTTTAGAATTTTTGTCTGTCTGTCTGTTACCGCATCACGGAAAAACCACTGAAGGGATTTTCACGAAATTTGGTATGATGATAGCTGGTTATCCAGGTCAATATATAGGATACTTTTTATCGCGGTAAAATATCTCATTTCTGAGAAAATATACAAAAACTGCATTGTACTACTAATATGTAATATGTAAAACCTAATAATTATTAACCTAATAATTAAGGCAGTGGTAGCCCAGTGGTAACGCGCTCGCTTGGGAAACCGAGTGAAGCGGGTTCAAATCCCGGGTCTCGCACCTCTGATATTTTCATGTGCGAATCATTTCTAACATGATTACCACTTGCCTTACGGTGAAGGAAAACATCGTGAGGAAACCTGCATGTCTGAGAAAACCTTGCAAGTTTTCGAAAGACATGTGAAGTCCGCCAATCCGCACTTGGCCAGCGTGGTGGACTATGGCCTGATCCCCCTCGTATGAAGGGAGGCCCGTGCCCAGCAGTGGGACGTTAAAAGGGCTGAATACACATACATAATAATTAAGTATACTAATATGTAAAACCTAAGAATTTGGTTTTTAGTCATCAGAAGGTGGGCGGAGCCGCGGGCAATTCTAGTAAATAAATAATATATTATAATTTTGTTTTGTTTTTAAATAAAGAACCCCTTTTATATAAAAAGCGATAAAATATACATTAAAAGCTGATTCTTATCTTAAGACATAATGTATAGTCATTAACGATTATTACCACGGCTATTTACATATTACCTTTATTACGTTTGCACGTCTAATATTTGATTAATTGTTAGCCCTTTGACGTACAACTACTATTGGGCTCCTCGAAAGTGGGGTGAGGAAGTAATCGCAGAGGAATTTAGCGACAAGGTATGTACTCGTACGTAAGATAACAAGTAAGCAAGTAAAATATATAAGGAGTATTATTATTATATATACTAGCAAAACCCGCGGCTTCGCTCGCGCTAAAACTACAAAAAAATCTCTAAAAAGGTGTTAACAGAAGTCGTATAAACTTTCATCCCCTATTTTACCCCCTTATAGGACAAATTTCGAAAAATGTTAAAACACGTATTTATTTATTTTTATTGAAGAGCATTAAATACGAAGTTTCAAGTAATTCTGATCATATTTTTTTTTGATAGTACTATAACGTATTTTCCCGTGGGAATTAGATAATCTCCCGCGGTAAAAAGTAGCCTATGTCACTCTCCATCCTTCCAACTACCTCCACACAATAAAATCACACCAATCCGTCATTCTGTTTCGACGTGAAAGAAGGACAAACAAAAAAGCAAACGAACAAACAAACACACTGTCACATTTATAATATTAGTATGGGTAATTATAAAATATTTAAATTTACACAATGGAAATAGTATAAGTAAAAGTTACACTTTTCTTACAATGTGAATTGTAAAGATATGAAACACTTGTATCATATTTTTTCTATTTTTTTCTCTTTCTCTCTTGCCTTATTTCCGAAACTGCGCAAAGTATAATAATATAACTTGACTCATCGTTTATACCATATTAATCATGATGTTAGTACATCAATGTTCTATGTTATTAAGCTCAAAATATACCGAACTTAACGCGATTCTGACTCATTTTGACATTTTTTAGTGATATCCTTCACATACTTATGGTGAATTATCTTGAAATTTCAGAAAGAACAAATAGACGAGTTTCCCGTTTCAGTGGAAGAATTCAATGGTATTCTATTACCACGCATCAGCAACCCGCAGAGGGTACGTGCTGCGTACTGCGGATGTGAGCTTGGGACGCAGAGAGCTGTATTAATGTAGGTCTTCGGATTTTTTTTTATAAATATTTCATTATACAAAAGTGGTCAGTTGATTCAATAGTTAAGTACTTGGTCAAATACCTGGGCGGCCGAGTTTTACTTGGCGGTTTATTGTTTTTTTTTTTTTGTAAAAAATTACCATTTTTCAGAAAAGACACCTATATAGATAAACTTAAAAAGCAAAACCTTATCTAAATACAAAAATTAATCTAAATCGTTAGAACCGTTTCAGGGGTACACGAAACAAATGTATATATACAAAAATTACTCATTTAATATTACAAGATAAAGAAATAAATTGCTCGAGATGCAAAGTTCACAACTTAAGGTTGAACAATCAAGTGCCTTAGAAGATTTTATTTTAATTTTTGATACCTATTCAGAAACACTACAAACGCTTACGCATATTCAAAGTCCATAAAGGGTTTTGAATACACATAAGCATTACATGTGTAAAGTTCCTCTCGGTTTAATATTTTTGAAATTTTAATGAATAATTGTCAAGCGGTTAACAAGAAACACGTACTGAACAAATTTCAGCAATCTGTATATCTGTATAAATATTATAAATGTGAAAGTTTATGAGTATGGATGTTTGTTACTCTTTCACGCCAGAACGGCTGAACGGATCTGGATGAAATTTGGCACAGAGATAGATTATAGTCTGGAATAGCATACTTTTTATCGCGGATAAATATACGGTTCTCGAGGGATAGATTTGTTTTTGCTTTCCGAACTTTTTTGTTTTTAAGCGAACCCGAGCGAAGCGAGGGTGAGCCACTAGTAGTCCATAATTATGTTATTAGCTCCAATAGTCACTGAGTAAAATGACTATAGCATAAGGGCCGACGAATTTATGAGGGTAAGTGTGTAAGATGAATTTATTAGGGTTTTATCTTTACATTAAGGCTGTGGGACCCTAAAAATGAATTAAATTGATTTTGATTACTAGTTTAACGGAGGCGTCATATCACATTATATGACTAAATACTATCTTTTCTATGTTATCTGTATACATAGTATTTACTATCAGAATATTTGTACCAAATTGTTTATTTCAAACAGGTTAATTCTGAAAAATATCCCACGAGACAGTCTTCCGAGTGACTATGACCCCATCATTGTGGATTCTTGCACAGTACAAGAAGAGGCTATTCCTGGAATTAGTGCGGTAATAAAATTATATTCACAAGTCCGTATCTATTTATAGAAAAACTATTAATCGTTTTAAAATTCATAAGGTAGTTATATGGACTTAACTACATTGAATTTATTTAAAATTTTCGAATTTGATGTGAAAGCTTTTTATATCAAAAGTATACAAGTTACAAACAAGATATAATTGAATAACGATTTAAGTTTAGTTTTGTCACTTAATATTATAACCATATATACAAAATCACAATTATATATAAATGCAAAAGTTTGTATGTGTTTATTACTCTGAAAATTGGCTTGGCAGATTTTAATGAAATTCAGAACAAAGATATACAGAGATCTGGAGTAACACATAAACTACTATCCATAAAAAATGCCACGAGATGGCGCTAATCGAGTGCCAAAAGAAACTTGGTCTTAGTACATTAAGGAGTAGATAGTTTAAAAATATAACTCCATTATCGTCTAGAGCTGGTCGCGCGAGGTGTGCTCCCTGGTGTGCGCGCAGCTAGAAGTGCGGTGGGTGGTGGTCCCCTTGCGCTTCACTGTGGACCCACCATTCATAAGACTATTTTGTTCTAAAAGGTGATTGATCGAATATTTCTTTCAATTAATTTTCTAAACCTTCCTTTCACAAGGCAACGTGGGTATGTAAAGAAATACAAAAATCGGCCCCTTTTTGACTTTATGTTGACATAGAGTACTCGTACCCTTAGATCGTCTATACTAGATCCATATGCGTACCGCACTATTGGGCTTCATGCAGTGAGGGAGAGATGCCAGAGATGCACCTTTTTCACCTTTCTGGAAAAAAGCAACCATCGCTTATAATTGGACCCAGTTATGCAAAAAACAGCCATGTGCGTAAAAGTACCAACAGACTTATAAGCATTTTTCTGTCGATAGTAGCACTTGGGTTATGTTTTGTTTTTCTGGTTATTTTCAAATTGAAAAATTTTTAATTTTTTTTTCATAATTGTTTTATTTTTTATAATAAAATGCTTATAACTCTGTTGGTATTTTTACGCACATGGCTGTTTTTTTTGCATAACTGCGTCCAATTAAAATCAATTAGATAAGCCTTATATTGAGATAATTGTCTTTGTCATATATAAAAATATATCTATATTTATTTATTCTTATTCATAACACTGTAAAAATATAACTAAATTGATAAACTATATAATTTTAATAGGGTTAACTCAGTGACGATACCGCTACGTGTGACGCAGCTGTACGGTGTGACTGCTGTCGATGTTAGAAGAGTTTCACAAAAAGAACCACTAAGACTTATCCCAGGAAGACCTGTCACCACGACTGTTGTTTTGCCACTACAAATAACTAATAAACCAGTAACAGAAGTAATTACGTAAGTATAACTATATGTTTTTGTTAGCGTCGTCCAATTTTATATTGAAACTAGCAAATCACCTTAGCTTTGTTCGAGTTCGAGTCCCTAGGTACCTGTTAACGGTTAGTATGGAACAGATAGACTATATGTGCATAAGTATAAAAAAGTTGGTAAGTGCCTACTTTAAAAAATGATTGATTCCCCATATAAACTTCCAGAGCACTTTTCACTCCCTTAAAGTTATTATTTAATGATTTCCGAGATAAAAACTATCCTATATCCTTCCCAAGGTCTCAAACTATCTCCATATCAAACATTTTATATAAATTAGATCAGCGGATTATGCGTGAAAAGGTAACACATAGACATACAAACAGACAGAAAGTAACTTTATTACTTTAGCATTTATAACATTAGTATTGATGTACGTACGCCATACATTTTTTTACAATACATAATATTAAGATGAATTTCCATCTATTTCAGACATTACTATAAAGAATAGCATGACTAAATAGATTTGTTAAATTATCTAAAACTATAATAATATATAACATAAAACGACATACTAACAAGTGACTTAGTAATTTTCTTTTCCTTGTTTTCTGTATTTCATACTCATTTCTATATACATAATATTATCATTCGTAAGAACTGCCTCATTGTCTTGCGGCTAGCGTATCTGATGCAGATCCACATTTCGAGGAATCAAGTCCCGGGTCTGCCAAGTATTGCTACTGGCTCTTGTATTTGTTCTTATTACGAGTATTATTCATAAAATCAAAAAAACAGTCACTCTCTATTGCCTAACATATTATATACAATTAATATTTTCTTTATATTATAAAGAGAAAATTGTTGCTTTCTTTTGTGTTGGATAAACTAAAAATCGACTGAACCGATTTAGATGAATTTTGATAAAGTTAGAGATCCTGGAAAGGATATAGAATAGTTTTTATCTCGGAAATCATCCGTTAAGGGGGTGAAAAAGGGGATGAAAGTTTGTATGGGGAATCAATCATTTCTCAAGTAAGAGATGTAAAACGCATCATACCTATGTATATATACTATATTCTAATATATAGTTTATCTATTCCATATTAACCGTTAATAATAATTTTATTAATTTCAACAGGTTTACTAGTATGGGAGGTGAGTGGAGTGCATCCACTGTAATAGAGTATACGTACAGACCACGTGGTCTCACCCTAGCACCCGCCACCACGCGTCTCCGCACGCGTCCTCCCACCGCCGCCGTCTGCGCTGATCTTGCTATATATAATAATACTTATCAAGATGTAAGAGGGTGTTGTGTAATAAGAAAATATACATACATTTATATGTAATACTTTCTTAAATTTACGCGAATATTTGACATTTTAAATAAAACTATCTTTTCGGAATTTTCGCGGATTTACAGCAATCACAGTCACAAGAGTCTGTCCCGAAAAGATACTTTTGTTTTAAAAATTTTCATACGTAATTAAAAAAAACGTAAAATGGCCACTAAAATAAATTTCCAAAAAAAATGTTGCATTATAATGATAGTCTAATTCCTTCACATTTATGCAGATTATTTTGTTGGTTTGATGAATTTTGTCTGAAGGAAAAAACAGCCCTAATTCTACTTTGTTTTTGTAGGTTTATATAATTTTTTTTTCATTAAATGTTAACTTTAAATCAAAACCCTTCTATTCCCTTGGTAGTGTATCTTATTTTTTTAATTTAATTGGCTCCATCCATGAGACATAATATTGAATAGACATAAGTATAATCTATACCTACTAATATTATAAATGTGAAAGTTTGTGAGTATGGATGTATTTTTGTTACTCTTTCACGCAAAAACTACTGAATGGATTTTGATGAAACTTTACAATGATGATGATGATGATGTTCTCCTAGCCGATTCCGGCCACGGCGGCCAATCTCAATGAGATTAGCCAACTGCGTAGGAGATATTATAGTGCTCAAGTGTACGCGCAGACACAACGTGCACTCTCTATTCCTATCACTCTCATACTCCGGTGGGACGACCACTCGACACGACCGGTGAGAGTTAAGGCGCAGGACCGACGGCTTTACGTGCTCTCCGAGGCACGGGGGTGAAACACCGCCAACTCCCCAACTCCGGGCTGTTACTGAGACTTACTATACAGGAAGACTCAATAACTAAACTTGGCCCGACCCGGGACTCGAACCCAGGACCTCCGGGTGTGCAGCCGTACATGCTAGTCACTACACCACCGAGGCAGTTAAACTTTACAATAATATAGCTAATAAATCAGGATAACACATAGACCACTTTTTATGCCGAAAAAATGTACAGTTCCCGTGGGATAATTCTGTTTTTTTGTTCTTCTAGAGGCAAACCTGAGCCAAGCGAAGGTGAGCCGCTAGTTATTAATAAAAAAGAACTTTAAGAAAGTATTATAATTATTTCAAATGTATGTTTATAACTCCTTCACTGTGAAACAGTCTGGATTTAATTGAAAATTCATGCACAGTCTATAACATAAATTAACACATAAGCTATAAGGCATCTAAATCGCTTATTATAATAATTTGTTAAATATTTATTCAAATATCTATCTATAATCTATTCAGTTGACATGGCACGCCACGAGCCTCCCATGGCGCGAGCGCGCGGCCGCCTGCCCCGGCCGCGGCTGCAGCGCGTGCGCGCGCCGCGACTGTCGCTGCGCCACGCTGCGTCCCGCGGCCAGCGAGGTGGCGCACGCGCACGATGCTTTACTTCGGTATAGCGCTACTGCACCTGATGTGAGTGATGTTGTATGTTAAACTAGTGATGTATCGTGCCTTATCTTAGTTAAGAAAAACTTACCTGTTTTACTTACGAGTCTTCCAAATATCTATGTAGAAAATCATATTAATTAAAATTTTCTGTGTATGAAATTTACCATAACGTTTTTCCTTCGAATGGTACGTTTTCTTCTGGTAAAAAGTACCAACTCCATAAAATGTAAAAAGTACCAATTCAGCTCTCCATCTGTCTTTGTACAAAAAATAAATCTTAAATAAAACTATCTTGTCGGATTTTTTCTCGGATTTATTTAGATTTTTGGTTCCCGACTTTTCGAATGCTTTACTGCAATCATGGTCACGCGGGAGAGACTAAGGCTATAGACGTCTCAAACACATACTTGTTACAGACAGTGCCTACCCACTATTTTACAAAAATGATTTCAAAAATTCAAAAAATTGCGATAATCTACCTTACAATATTTGTTGATTTTTATTTCTAAACATTTTAAATTTTAAAGTAAAGAGCAAACAAACTTATTTCAACATATATAATTTTCATACATATTTCATTCTTCTTTAGTCACCTTTCTTTCACCTTTTCATAAAATTAGTGACCTTCTTTATTTAAAGGTCGAAGGTTGTTTTGCCACCTTAATCGAAGTGACTACAGAGGAGAAAGGAGAAGAAATAAAACAGAGAAACACAGCAAAAAGCGCAGCACTAGTCGCGTATAGAGTGTTGGCACCGCGCCTTGCTCTCCGCGTTGTACCTTGCGGTGAAGACAAGAAGGGAGAATGTTAGCTAATTCTTACTATAAATATATGTATAATATTATTTTAATAAGTTATTACTTATTATAAACCGTATCTTACAGTAAAAGTTTAGATGTTTGGATGTTTGTTACTCAATCACGCCAGAACAGCTAAACGGATCTTGATGAAATTTGACACAAAGATAGATTATAGTCTAGAATAGCACAAAGTCAACTTTTTATTCCGGAAAAATGTATGGTTCCCGTGGGATAGATTTGTTTTTGTTTTTCGCTAGTTTTATAAAACTTTTTATTTTTATATCTTCTAAAATTTAAAAAAACTATTTTTTTAATTATTGATTGATTTTTTAATGGTTAGTAATAAAAATTATACTTTATATAATTTAATTACTAGGCTCGGGGTGTATGCTGGACGTGGGCATGCATAGCGTGGGAGTGGGCAAAGGCATGGCTGTGCTTCGCCCCCTGTCTCTGCGACGCGGCGCTCGAGCGTGCTGTAGGCTACGCGTATGGAACATCACTCCGATAAGCACGCGTGTAGTGTGGGAGCAGTGCGGTTGGTGACCATTCATCATATCATTCACTGCTTTACTGGCTTTACCTCTATCTTAAGTTAAACACGCACATACACAACATACACATACTACGCATAAGTTCAAAATACTCACTGTTTTAACCGTCGTATTAGTATATGTATAACTAGCGACTCACACTCGCTCCGCTCGGGTTCGTCCCTGGCTTGCTTCCCAATACAAACTGTCATCCCCATTTTCATCCCCTTGAGGGATGATTTCCGCGATAAAAAGTATCCTATGTCCTTCCCAGGGTCTCAAACTATCTTCTTACCAAATTTAATCTAAATCGGTTCAGTAGATCCATAGATTACCCCCTACAACGTCGGATTATATAGATTATCCGGTATAATTTGCACATCACCTACATTATACTTTGTTATACTAAGTGAGAAATTTTTATGGTGTAACTCATCAAATCTTGATCGCAATCGGACCAGAAACGCATAAGCTAACAGCATATAATTTTAAAACATTTTGTATAGATTTGTGCAATTTTGAGACGTTGTTATTGATTTTCTGAGTAGATAAGAGGGGTAAAGATGCACGATACGAATACTCGAATTGATCGTTATAAAATATTTTGAAGCTTTAAATTTATTGTAATTCTGGATGCTTAATACTTTCTTAGATTTACGCTAATATTTGACATTTTAAATAAAACTATCTTCTTTGCCGAAAAAATCTGAAAAGATAGTTTTATTTAAAAAGTCCTGGATTCGGAGTAGAGTAAAAAATCTCTGTGTTTTTTACTATCATGTAAAACAGATTTTAATTTAAGGTTTATTTCGTTTTAGAAGACGACGCGCTGAAAGTTACATTTCTCCCTAATGAATTCGAACTGGAAGGCTTTACCGAAGCTAATATCATGGTAAAACTTTAGTCTAGGATATAATAAACGTCAGTAACATTCACGATGTGTGACATCTTCAACTCCATTAATATATTCTATGTTAGAGATGACAATGATTTTGAGTCAAAAGCTCTCAAGTTTTAGACGCATAAGTAAAAAATATGATTTCGTAATGAAGCATTTACATAAGTGTGATTATATATAATAAAGCTTTACAAAATGTAAAAACACTTAAAGCGTTTTTAGGGCAATAATTGAGGTGAAAAAACTGATGGAGCCGTCGCCGGTCGCGTTGGTTTAACTTGAAACGTCTATCTACAGGCTACAGCACGAGCTGAGGCCGATATATTGAAATTACATAATATTATTTATACGTATATCATTGTTCAGACAATAACAACGGTTACTATGGCAATCTAATTCAATCTACATAATATTTCGTATGCAACCTATTTCATTACGATCTACTTTTCTGAACTGGTACCCGTATGTTTCGGTGTGATTTTAAAGACGTCAAAACAGTTTTCATAAGTTAAAACATCGATACAGTAAAGAAAATCATTGAATCTATGTAGCATCCAAGAAAAACATACGAAAATTGAAACGCAGGATAAATGCCAATCTCTAATCTATGCTTCTCATCTCTAAAATTACCATACAAAAATTTTGCGAAAAATATTCATGGCATAAATTTGTGTCTGATATTTATTATAGATAAAGCTTTACGTATATTCAATACGGGAGCGGCTTTTGTACGAATAAAATCTCCACAGCAATTTTCTGAAAAAAAAAACATACAAATGACCAGTAAATTACTTTAGTTTTTAATCCAATCACTCCAATCTATTAACGAAAATATTAATTTATCAATCTTGCACTATGCGTAAAATCTAATATATATAAATCTTGTGTTACGGTGTTTATGGTCGCATTTAATAAATTTTTTCTTGTATATTTGGCAGGTATGAGAATAGATAAGGTATTTTTCACCCTCCTACCCCCACTACAATTTTCAGCATTTTTGTATGAACAATATTTAAAAATGCATAGCGATGAACCCGAGCGAAGCGAGAGTGAGTCACTGTATAATGTATAACGTAAAGCCAAAGAGTTTATTTTTATAGATTGAATGCGGGCATAGCCGCGGGTTCTGCTAGTGACAGTATAATAAATGTCAGAACCAAAGATTCGTGATTATTTTGTGTAAAACCTACTTTGCATTGGATTGACTTACATAGCGCAAACCTACGAGAAATAATTGTTAATATAAATACTAAAATTAATATCATCATATTAAAAAAAATATATCCTAAAGGAACCATACATTTTTCTGTGATAAAAAGTATATTTATCTATCTCTGTGCCAATTTTCATTCAGATCTGTTCAGCCGTTCTGGCGTAATTGAGTAACTAACATCCATCCATCCAAACTTTTGCATTTATAATAATAATGGGATTATAAATTTTACAAAACGGGATTACTAAAATTCGTTTCATTTATTATTTACTTTATTATGTTTCAAAAGTACTTATAATAAGTCTAATGTCTAAATTGAATAATGTTTATTTCATTCATTCATTCATTATCCAGGTCCTGCTAGAAGCGAAGCAAGTGTGCTGCCGTAAAATGTTTGTTTGTCGCGCGCACGTCACGCACGCACACCCTCTCTATTTACTCATCGATACTGCCATAACTGTACGTATTATATTTATTATTTATGTATTCAGTCTTTTTTTATCGTCCCACTGCTGGGCACTGGGCTCCCATTAATTCGAGGGAAATCACGCCATAGTCCACCACGCTGACCAAGTGCGGGTTGGCAAACTGACTTTTTCGTTCACCATAACATATGTTGTAAAGTGGTAATCATGTTGGAAATTATCGCACATAGAAACAACAGAAGTGTAAGAGCTGGGATTTGAACCCGAGTGATTTGGTTTTCCAAGCGAAACGTTACCACTGGGCCATCACTGCAATATGCAATTGGTATTAATTATTATAATACAGTACAAATATAATATTAACCATATTTTTTTAATGTTATTTACTTTGACTTTATTCTATAGGGAGTGGAAGTTACAATAGAGTTTCCGATCGGAGGAGATGAACATACAGACTCCTTTGTTACTTTTAAAATGACACAAGTAAGTAAACTAATTATATAATACTAGTTTTGCCCGTAGCTTCGCTCGTGTGGTAGTAAAGCGGGGATCAAAGGTAAACTTTGCCCGTCTCAGGACGCAGTCTATGTCCTTCCCAAATTTTATCAAAATCTGCTCAGCAGTCTATGCGTGAAAAGGTAAAAGACAGAGTTATTATTATATTATATTTATACAGGGTCATTTTTAATTTACTGAAAACCTTTTGGGAATATACTGTTTACATCATAACAACAACATCTGTAACAAGAAAAAAATTATATTTCTTAAATTTTTATTTTCATACAAAAAAAAAATTTTTTTTTTGCACCTTCTAAACTTTAAAGTTCTAGCATCTCGCCAAGTTTAAATGAGTAAGCGCGGCTTCCTACACCCCTCCACCCCTCCCCCTCCACCGGACACGCACTTTCTTTTGCTAATGCCGGACTATTACCGTTGAGAAGGTGCAATAAAAATATTTTTATTTTTATGAAATTTAAGATATATTATTATTTTTTTCTTACAGATGTTGTTGTTATGTTGTAAATAATGTATTCCCAAAAGGTTTTCAGTAAATTAAAAATGACCCTGTATATAAAATTAGTACGGATTAAACTATTTTTCTCTTGTGGCTCAAACAGATAAAATGTAGCTTATACGTTATTCTAAGCTATCACGGTTCTGAAAATCATTGAAACTCATTAGTGCAATTATATCTTGAAGAAGTCACAAACAGACGTACAGACTTTTGCATTTAAATATTAGTACCTACTCGTAATATTATTATTTATTTATTTTTGACTTAATATAAATACACAAATATAAATCCATTTATAGCAGTAAGTAGCTTATCTTGAGATTAACTGATAAAATATATTTTCATAATCTTTATAAAAAGCTCGCCGTCATTTTGCTAAAGCTTAATATTATTAAAACCGTTTTCATTTTTAACCACTTTTATAACATTGAGCTAAAAATATATTATTATAAGAAATAGTCGCCTAAGATCGATTATTAAATAAATATGATATAATTCACATACCAAAATAAAAGTAACTACTATAATAGCATTTTTTTATTTAATATACTTAATTGTATCAAGAAGAAAAATAAATTAAGAAAAAAAAAGATAAACCAACATACCTTCACATTGACAGTATTACTAAAGATTGACTTTCTAGAAGCTTTAGAAATAATCCATATATATGAAAATTGATTGCCGTTCGTTTGTCTCGCTAAAACTAAAAGACGGCTGAACCGATTTCAATAATTCTTTTCGTTATTTTATTGGGGGTGTGTCAGGGGTGGTTTAAGTATAAAAAAATATGGTTAGCCCAAAAAACAGTTTGCTATGTATGTATAATATGTAGTCTATCTATTCCATACTAACCGTTAAAACTTACCTAGGGATGAACCCGAGCGAAGCGAGAGTGAGTTGCTAGTTTATTATATAATAAAATTTTTGTTTACAAGCCTCTAAGGACCGCTCTGCGTCACTCCAACAAACTCATAAGAGCTCAACATGTTTATTCACTTACCTTTATGTCTCGGCCATACTTACTAAGTCCCTTTATCCGAACGAGTAATAAATCCTACAAATGCGATTTTGATTTAGCTGAAAAGGACCGTTTTTTGCTTATATTTTCTGAATCGCAAACATTGAAGGTAAATCTGCTTTTGAAATATTGTTCAAGGACCCTACGAACCAATAAATGTTATATTATCAAAAGGCAAATTTGGAGAGGATAGTAGAATATATATATATATATATATATATATATATATATATATATATATATATATATATATATATATATATTTTTATCTATACACTAACTTTATTATAAAAAAAATACACACACTGAAATTAAAGATATTTCTTTTTATTAATTTTTAACGAATAATTAACAATATTAACAATACTAAAATAAATAAGAGAAGCGATGATGTGAACGTCCGTCCGTTCCGGCAGCCACGACAAAAGTAAGTTAGCCGCTCCAGTGTCGGCGCCTCGTGCGTTGTCAAGCGAGCCACCACTCCACCATCACGCCACAAATGACGTCACTCAGGCCACGCCCCTATTCTTGAGCATTCTCCGCTAACACGGCCTCTCCTGACGGCGGAGCGCCCTCGCCCGCTCTTTCAGCTATGGTGACGTCATGTAGGTGCGACGGGCCAGCGATGATGCTATTGTCAGAGCAGCTCTCATTCTCATCACCTGGAAATATAATGTTTACGATAGAATTATGCCAACAAAATAAACCATACCAGCAATAAAATGCTGAAAAATTGTAATTCAACAACAGAGGCCGCAGCATGTTCTTAAATACATGAATTTTAACATGTGTCAGAGCCCTCAGGATGACCGAGACAGTGACCGCGGTATATCTCAAAATAAAACAATTATACATAACATGTTATGTGTCAGAGCCCACAGGATGACCAACATGTAATAAAGTACTATTTTTATTATATCGCTTAAGTGATACAATGCAAATAGTCCCTATTACAGTTACAAATATACTCACACTCGAAGAATACGGCGCACACATCTGGTGTCCATTCTCCGTGCCAAGCACTTATATGCTCAGCAGCAGCTTCTGTGGTCTTTCCGAGTGAGCCAGAAATAAGCTTCAGCTCGTATCGACCATGAGGCAATGCGCGCACAACTTTGTACGGACCGCGCATGCCAGAGTCAAGTTTGCCCACAGATTGACTGTTCTTATGTACGAAGACCATGTCATTTTCATGAAAAACATGTGGGGGCTTGCGCCGTTCATTTACTCGAGTGTCTTGCTGTTTTCTGTTTTGATCCAGCAATTGAGATGCTCTTTGTCTGGCCAGCTCACGTAGGGCCTCGCGATTGCCACTTGTTCCCTCAAGGGCCACATCACGCACAACTGAACGGATAACGGGCGTCACACCATCGCTGCCAATTAACAAAAATAAGGGTGAATATTGAGTGGACTTTTGTTTCGTAATGTTCAGAGTGAGCTGCAGTTTCCATAAGACTTCTGACCAACTTTCATTTCTAAAATTAACCTCCACACGAATCATATTCAGAATTGTCCTGCAATATCGCTCAGCCTGACCATTACTCTGATGCATCTCAGGTGTTATAAAGAATAAACTACTGCCCACGTCTGACACCCATTGTTTAAATAATCTACTCTCGTACATTCTACCTCTATCGACTACAATCTGCCTAGGTGTACTAAATAAGGATATAGCATTCTCAAAGACACGCTTCAGTTCATTAGCGTCTTGTTTAGATATTGGATACAACAAACAGAACTTACTATATGCATCAACTATTAATACAACGAATTTGTAGCCGTTCGACTCGGGGAGAGGACCTAACACATCACTATGTACCGTATCAAAAGGTAAGTCAGGTTTTTCCCACGACTGGATCGGCTGCAAAGGTTGACGTGGTACCTTTTTATGTGAAAGACATACTATGCAATGACGTATATATTTACGAACAAATTGTCTTAAATTAGGGAACCAAAAATGATTTAGAATTAAATCAATTGTTTTATCTGCACCAATATGATGATGCTCATCGTGAAACACACGCAATAGACTAAGACGGTGACCTTTAGGGATATAACAGAGAAGTTTAGTAGGCTGACCAGCAGAATCAAACTTATAATACAGAATATTATTTTTTAATACATAACGTGTCCCATCTAGTACACCGTCCTCCAATTTTTGTATTAAGTTTTGGGTTTCCTCGTCCGCATTTTGCGCTACCTGTGCCCAATTACAAGGTCTTCTAATCTCACAAATATTTATCGGATTACGACTTAAATAATCGGCATGAGGTAACGCAGCGCCTTTGCGATACTCTAATACAAAATCATAGTCTTGTAAATAGATCCACCACCGAGCAACCCTCGGTAATAAATCTTTCTTTCGCTGTGTGAGCTTCAAGGCGTTGCAGTCCGTAACTACTTTAAAATGTATACCTATGAGGTAATGTCTGAAATATTGCAACGCCTTGACCACTGCCAGCGTTTCAAGCTCATAAGAGTGGTAACGCGGTTCAGCACCCTGAGTAACTTTACTAAAGTACCCAATCACCCGTTTACTACCACTCTCATGATTCTGGATTAAGACAGCCCCATAGCCTAGTGACGAAGCGTCAGTGTGCACTTCCGTAGGTAATAAGGGGTTAAAAATGTCAAGAACTGGTTCGCCAGTCAAACGTGTAATGATGTACTGGCGAACTTGCTCCTGTTCGTCACCCCATCGAAACTCAACACCCTTTCGAAATAAATTGGATATGCACATTGTCTTTAATGAATATTCAGGAATATAACGTCTAAAATAACCCGCTAAGCCTAGAAATTGACGTGCTTGTTTTACATTACTGGGCCTCGGTGCCCTTTTCAAGGCTTCTACTTTATGAGCGCTTGGCCTAACCTGACCATTGCTGATTGTTCTCCCCAGATATTCTATTTCGTTAGTAAGGAATTTACATTTCTTTAAATTTATTGAAAATCCGGCTTTAGTTAAAACTTCTAAAACTTCACGCAAAATAAGGAGTCCTTCATCAATAGTCTGGCTAGGCAGAAGCACATCGTCAATATACACTAAGGCCCTTCCCGTTTCAATGAATGTCTTTAGGGTATTTGTGATAATGCGTTGGTAGACAACCGGGGCATTCGCCAACCCATAGGGCATCTTGAGATATTCAAAATGCCCCTCAGGTGTTACAAAACCAGTTTTGTGAATGGAGTCGCTAGCCATCGGTATCTGGTGAAAGCCAGTAGCCATATCAAGACTCGTGAAATATTTGGCATTACCTAATCGATCCACGTGATCATCTATCAATGGCAATGGGTAGCGATCCTTCACAGTATTTGAATTAAGTGCCCGGAAGTCCACGCACATTCTGTCGCTACCATCTTTCTTCTTGACTAGTAATATTGGACTCGAGAATTCTGATTCTGACTCCCTTATGACCCCTTTATCAAGAAGGTCCTTAATTATATCCCGAACGCGGAGTTTTTCACTATGCGATAGTTTATAAGGCCTATATACAATAGGAGTTTCATTGCTGAGACGAATTTGCATAGATCCGGTAGTAACAGTACTGATCGCGGTACCAGTAATGAAATATTTTGAATATTGTTCAACTAAATTCAACAACTTATTCTTGTTTTCACCTATCAAAGGAGTATTAATAACGGAGATCAAATTAGACTCAGTCGTCTCAGCAATAAATACCTTTTCCATACGAGTTAATCGTTGAATACCCTTCTTCCTTATATACGTAACCCCTTCTCGGTTCAAAACATCGGTTCCAATTATTATCGGGGTATTCAAAAATTTGTCATGCACTATTTGAAAATCAATTTCTAATGTGATTTCCGGAAACTCTACTGTTAAAGTACTAAAATAACGGGATTCAATATCACGATCACTAATACCGCGTAAAACACAAAAAGAGGGTACTTGCTTGCATTTAAAATACTTCGATACAGAGTCTGACATAAGCGAGATCGTGGACCCACTGTCTATGAGGATATCAACCGGTATACCCTGTATGACCGCCGTAGTTATATCATTCTTTCTATAGTTATCTACAGTGTCACGGCAAAAATTAACATTAGATTTTCCATTAGCCTCGACACGTTGCTTGGCAAAGCAGTCCTCTGTTTTGTGACCTAGTTTTTTACAAAACGAGCAAATAATAGACTTTGATTGAGAGGAACTGCTACTTGTTTTTGATGTTGTAGGTTTATCATTTCTAGTAGGTGAATTATGTAATCTTGCACGCTTCGAACAATTTATCTGCTTATGACCAAAGGATCCACACGAAAAACTACCCGTCCTACTAGAACTATGTTCCCTTTTACGCGATAAAGTCGGTGTATTATGAAAACGACTAGAAATGTTGCGGGTATTATGATTTACTTTCGTCTGAGAGGGTTTTACATATATAGACAAGAACTCGACCAGATCATTGGGCATTAATTTTGCATTGGTAGCAGCCGCACGGATCTGTGGATCAACTATACCACGAATTACGATCGCCGAAATTAATTCGTCACTAAGTCCGTTTACTATACGAAGACGTAACAAAGATCGCCTAGCATACTCCGCATATGTAGGGTAGTTATTAGAATCAGTTTTCATAGTGTCAAAAAGTATATTCGCTACGTCTACCTTCCGCGGACACAAAGGTTTGAACTCACGTTTAAAATTAGTCCAGCTACGATCGCTAGTAACCCAGTCATTCAACCACACACGAGCGTCCCCCTTTAAGCAGTTACCAATACGCGCCAAACACTCCCTATCGTCCCATTGATGAATGATTCGTAAATGGTCGACCTCGTCACACCAAGTATTAATATCATTTATATTAGGATCAAAATTCGATATATAAACATTGTGATTAGACCTTACCGGAATTAATCCATTGATTGCACTTACAATCTTGTCGGCTACCTCAATAGCAGCGCTATCATTGGCGGAGACCTGCGAAGCGTGCGCAGACGGCAGTGGAGGCGTCACACACGTCGTTGGCGATGTAGATGGTGCACGCGACACTATGGTGCCAACCGCCGGACCCGGCGACTCCACTACGCGCTGCCCGCCAATGGTAGCCACACTAGTTGAACCTAACCTGGAATTGTCTTCCAACACATTCAGACGAGAAACAATCGCCTGGAGTTGTTGGAGCAGCCCAGGGCTCGGAGAACGTTCACATGTCCTACTTTTATTTTTTCGTTGACTTGTACTTGATTTCGGCATTATAAACAGCTGATGAATTTTCACTCAAAACTAAAAAGATTTACAAAAACAGTTACATCAGAATGCCACAGTAGGCTTAAGGACACACATCAAGCTATAGAAACTTAATGCGTATCCCACTTCTGATTTTATCTATACACTAACTTTATTATAAAAAAAATACACACACTGAAATTAAAGATATTTCTTTTTATTAATTTTTAACGAATAATTAACAATATTAACAATACTAAAATAAATAAGAGAAGCGATGATGTGAACGTCCGTCCGTTCCGGCAGCCACGACAAAAGTAAGTTAGCCGCTCCAGTGTCGGCGCCTCGTGCGTTGTCAAGCGAGCCACCACTCCACCATCACGCCACAAATGACGTCACTCAGGCCACGCCCCTATTCTTGAGCATTCTCCGCTAACAATATATATATATATATATATATATATATATATATATATATATATATATATATATATATATATATATATATATATATATATATATATATATATATATATATATATATATATATATATATATATATATATATATATATATATATATATATTTGTTTTTAATCGCAGAGTCGCGGAAAAAAGCTAGTAAAATAATCAAAATAATTCCATAATTTTCGTGTATCTCGTATAAAAGTAGCTAAAACTATCAGATAGAAAGACATGTTGACAATTTTAAAGTTATAGAGAACTATAGAAATTTTTAACAATTCGTATCAAATTCACATAGATATTTTTTTATTAGTCGTTCAAAAGATTTTTAACGTGAAAAATGGTCCGTTAGAACGAATTGTTCAACGAATGAAATTTTAACTTCTTTGTACCAACATATTCCAGTGGCTGCATACATACTATTACGTAATTGTAAAAACTTTCTTTTTTTTTTTTAACGTTGGGAAATGCATTTACGCACGACGTGTGGGACTCACCGGCGTAATACAGCCAGTACTACCCACTAAAACCCAACAAAACGTCTTAATAGGGCGTCGCAGGATCGCTTACGCATTCAACTACGACGCCCCGACGGCAGGTCTGCCGAAGCAGACCACCACAACCATGGGGTTACTCCACAGTCCACTCTGCTATCAGAGAAGTACCAGGAGCAACCCGCATGGTACACCGCCCCCCGAAGAGGGCCACCTCCCACCGCCCACCGAAGTGGGCAACCTCCCTGTGCGTTTCTTAGCTTCGCGCTCGGTTGGATTGCCGGGCACTACTGAGCCCCCCCACCACGACAAGGTGAACGCACGTTGGGGGGGATGTAATTGTAAAAACTAATCTAACCTATGTAAATTCTATTTTTTCTGCAATTTCATATAAAGTAAATTCTCAAAGGAAAAATATAAAACACATTTTGTTCATATCTTATATATTATAATTTAACAACACATTTGAAGAAAAATGTGTTTTGAGCTTTTTTTAGTGTTACACACACTAATTTTTGAAAAAAATATGTGTGTTGTTTGAAAAAAAAACTTTGGAATTAGAAATTCACATTTATCTAACACTTTCTAAGATATAAGTGAATATTTGTCATTTTTTTTAAATAAAACTGTCTTTTCGGATTATTTCGCGGATTTATTTTGATTTTTGGTTCCCGACGTTTCGAATGCTTTAGAGCTATCATGGTTACGGGAGAGACTGAGGTTGTAGACGTCTCAAAGTCGTTATATACTTGTTACTGTCTGTGAAAAGATAGTTTTATTTAAAACATTTATCTATTTAAATAGAAAGTTACTATTATCCTCGAGTAACACAATTGATTTTTTAACCACTTTGATCTGAAACAAAAGGTCAAAAACCTGTTATTAGAAATCTACACTGAATCACAATAATTTTCACCTATATTTACTTGTTTCGTGCGAAATTTGAACTTATAACATTTTGGGACATTAGCACACAACACCATCTAGTTCCATGGTAATGGTGTTATGGATACCAGATAGTTGATACACTACACATGTATAGCTTTAAATACATACATATTTTAAATATAAACACCCATGACTGGAGTACAAACATTCGTGCTCGTCACACAATGAATGCCCCCAGCGGGACTCGAACCCGCGGCCGCTGGCACAGCAAGTAGGGTCACTACACACTGAGCCAAACGTGTCGTCAAACTTATGAAACAGTTATTTTACAATCAATCAATAAAATCAATTGTTTTGTCACAATTTCCATTTGTAGTTACTTCAAAAGTAATGATCTATGTTGTAAATCAAAATATAAGCTGCCACAATCTAAGCTTTTATTTGTATCCGTCAGTAAGACAATTTCAAGAAATTCACTCATAAAGTTTGCATTTATGGTATTAAGCTGATTCTTGAAATAACTAAATAATCTAATAATTGTATGTTTATTTAATCGATAGAAAGAAGAATCTTCAAACATTTTTCCTGCAGAGATGTCAACGTCTATAGAAGATATATTTGCTAAAGAAGAGATTAAACGAGCGAAGCAAAAACGTAAGCAACTATTATTGCTACTACTATGTAACTATTATATTGTATTTTTCGTCTTATTTCTGCCAATTTGAAAATGTAAGACCGCAATTTGATGTCATTCTCACAATTCTTAGCTTTTTACCAGTATATTGACGTGAAAAGTGTTTAAAATCAAACCAAAACATACGGGTGCCAGATCAGAAAAGTGAACCATAACGATATAAGTTGCATTAGGTTGCCATGGTAACCGTTGTTATTTTCTGAAAAATTATATAATATGATATTCTTTCCGTTGCTATCTTCAAAAATAACTATTTTTACTAATTCGTTTTCATATAAGCAAGATATAAAAAACATAAACACTAAATCGACTCGGTGAAATAGATGTTAAACCAACGCCGGTGTGCCCCGACACAGCCATATCTGATTTTTTTTTAGTATAAAGTAGTTCTATAGGTAGAGTCTTAAACATTAGCTATTAAATTGTTACAATTTTATACTACGTAGTTTTTTACATGTTCGGAAGGAAACAAGAGTTTCTGTCCTAAGAAAAACTTTCGGAAGAAATTCAACGGATCTAATATTTTTATGTTATCTTTATATTTTGGTAAATAAAATCATAAATTGCAATAGTTCTCTAACATTGAAATACCTTGGAAGTAATCGTATCACTCCCAATGCGTGTCACATTTTCTATAAAATTATTTATTGCATAATAAACCTTTACTTATTTAACATTTTGTTTTGAACTTAGCAATAGAAGCTTCTTGAAGGTCCATAAATTTTTTATTACCTGCTTATTAAAAGCTATTCCTGTTCAAATAACGTCATATATTTTTAAAGATTTTAAATAAATAATTAAAGAAAAAAAATCAAGTCTTAACTCATAAACATCTCATTCCAATTTGAAAAGATTTAATTTATTCAAACTTAAAGCACCCAAAAGAAGTCAAATATTGAGGAGAGATTCAAAGAAAACTAAGTTTATATCATTTAAGTAGATCACATATCGTAAAAGGAACAGAAAAAGATCTATCTGAATTATGTTATCTAAAATAAATTGAGTGATACGATCCTCTACGGGCGATCTGGTAGGGGAAGAAACTCATACAGAATTCGTAAGTAATTTTTAACAACCAGGCTGGTGTCACTTTGGAGGAACTATATATATATATATATATATATATATATATATATATATATATATATATATGACCTCTCAAGATTAATTACATTAATTTGGAAAAAAAGAAATACGAGTAGCATCGGAAAATATTAAAAAATGAATAAAAGTGTGAAATAAAAAAAAATTGTTTTATGAATAATGCTAAATACTCACTTTCGTTTCGTTCGGGTTCGTCCCTAGGGTTAGTCCTTATGTTTTCACTTTTAGTATAGATTTATCAGAGCTGATATATTTAGCCGCAGTAAAAAGTATATGAAATTTACATCGAAATCTGTCCAGTGGTTTTGTCATGATGGGTTCCAGATAGACAGACAAAAAATCTAAAAACTGTAGATTCGGCCTTTGTATCGACAACAATGACTATTTCAATAAGATTTTTCAAAAAATATTTAATGTAGAGAATTTTATTATATGTATAGATAACATGTATATTATTTTAAAAATTAAATATTGGCTATCTAGCATTTTGTTTATTACTATCAACCTCTCCCGGCTTCATCCGAACTTTCTACCGACTTCAAAAAGAGAAGGTGCCCCATTCGTTAGTATTTTATTTAACAGAAGCTTCAGACCAATTTATTCCTCTACAATTAAATCAGTCTAGAACAATAAAATAACGGTGCACTTCGGGACTTAATTGCACAATAAAAACGACGAGACTCACCAACTGTTGATATATTTACAGCTTTTAGTTTTAAACGAGCTTTCTGAATGTTTTTGCCATTTATCTTTATAGCTTTGTTTATTTAAACTCATTTGCTTAATCTACATATATACACACTTCACTCACTTCAATTTATTTCTTAAAGATTATATTTTTTATATTAGGAATAAGAGACTTATCATCGCTTCCCTAGGAACGATTTTTTTGACGGGAACCCTAATTCTTTTTCTCAAATAAAATTACTCTAAGTTACTCCTTATAACATCAGCTATCTGCCAGTAAAAGTTTCTTTGAAATCATTCAGAGATTGGCCGCAACAAACAAACAGACAGACAGATAAAAAATTTAAATTTTTTCTTATATGTACTGTATGTAATTTCATAAACATTTATTAAAAAGCTTTTATTTCGATACTATAAATAGACACATCAATATTATTTATTTGTATAGATGTACATTGTACATATTATATTAAAAGTTAATTTTTTCGCCGTTAAATTAACAAAATCTTATCTCGAAAACTAATTTCACGTGAGATAATCCCAAAAATTTTTTTATTAAGATTATCAAAAAGCTCTATTACCTCAATTTTTTAAAAAATATCCAAAAATTAACACGCTCACATTTTCACCTGTAATTTTATCTAAGCTATGAATATGGAGTTTGAATCATGTTTTTTTTGTTTTTCATACGGACATAGCTTCTTTGACTATTTTAATATAAAATCGTATTTTATCGTACGTAACATAAAATAAACTGTGCGGTGCGCGGACTCCCACTTAGCCGACTTTCATTTAATGTGTTTAGATTCAATTTACTGAAAGTGCCTCGAGGCCGACTGAGGTTTTAGTTAGAAAATTACATTTAAGTTCTTTATAAAGCTAAAGTAAGTTTGTATTTCTTAAAAAAATATTATAAGGATAATTTTGTGACCGTTAATCTGTCGTTCTCAAGTAATGCACAGATCATGTAACTAAAATATCTGTTGAAGTGATACTACTTTTGGCACGTATGTAAAAAAATATGAGAGTAAATTTTTTAAGATGCGCGCGCACACCGACAGCCAAAAAGCGACATACTGAAGTTAGATGAAAGCGACATGAAAGCGTTAGCTGCATTCCTTTTATTTTACAAACAGGGAGTTGTGACATACGGGATGAAATCTTTAGCTATTATACACGTAACGCACGCAGAAGTATAACTTCTTACGTGCGCACATAAGTACACACACACGTTTTTTTTTTAAAATTACGTGCTACCATTAAGTACTACCATTTTAGCATTTTGGTTGCGGAAACCTAAAAATAAATGTATATAAATTTTACCCCATTATAATTTATTATTTTATTAACATTTACTCTTCATCTTTTTCATTAAGACACTCTGGAACTAAATTCCATTCAAATAGACTTAGTAATACTAGGTTAAATTATACATCACTTTTACGTTATTTAACCGATACATAACTTTATATAATTATCTTGTTTTATACTACAGAAAATATATGCCACTGCCCAAAGAAGATGGTGTACATCCCTATAGTGAAGAAGCCCCAACCTCCGAAAGGACCGGACGAATACTCCCCAATTGAAATCGGTAAAACCTATTATTTATTTGTAACTTAAACTTTAGCAGCGTACATAAGTGTTTATCACGGGTTCGATTTTCTTAATGTACGAATGTTCTAGTATTTTCTTCTCTGCTTTCTTAACCGTATTGATTAAATAAAAATCTATACTAATATTACAAATGTGAAAGTTTAGATGTTTGGATGTTTGTATGGATGCTTGTTCCTCAATCACACCAGAATGGCTGAACGGATTTGCATGTTTGGGACAGAGATAGATTATAGTCTGTAATAAATAGCACATTGGTTACTTTTATCCGGGAAAAATGTATGGTTGATTAATATATAATCTTCTATTAAATTGTAAATTAATATATGGTTATTCAATTCAATTTAAAGACAAATTTTCATAAATATCAAGCTTAATGCTTAAGCGATTACATTTAATAATTAATAAGGACTTTACATGCCTATAGGATATGCTCCATCGCTATGGAAACACAGTGAAGCGGATAGAAATCCCAGGGCTCATGTCTAGAACTCTCATTTTTGCATATGTTTACCATTTGCTATGAAATGGGGAAATGGTCCAAAAGTCTTGTGAACTCTGCCAACTCACATTTGGCCAGCTTGGTGAACTATACCTTAATCCTCGCTCGTATAAAAGGAGCCCATGTCCAACCAATACTATAACGTTAAATGGGCTTAAATCAATATGTAGATAATTATTGCTGATATGACAGACTTTGATATTTGTGATCTTTAATATCATAAACAAAATCCATCCAAAAAAATACTTAATTTGTCCCGATTTTCCCAATTTTCAGGGATTTTTTTCCCCTTATTCGAACTATTACGATTATTTTAGAATCAAAGCTATTTAAATTGGTCCAGCCATTTTCAAGTGCACAGCATTTTTATTATTTTTATCTTTTGTTACAGTGGACACTCCTCCTCTCACACGCGTGTGTCGCTGTACGTTTTGTTCCAAGCCGATGCTGCCGGAGCAAACTGAACCTCATTGCTTACAGTTTAGAAAACTCCCTTTGAACACTGGTAAGTTATACTATCTTACGTGCGTATATCACTGAACTTCTCCTAAACGGCTGGATCGATTTTAATAATTTTTTCTTTATGTTTGAGTGGGTCTCTGGATGGTTTAGATGGACCAACACAACTGGAAACTATTATAATTGCGAATATTTGTATTTGTGGGTGCGATAGTGTGTGTGTGTGTATGTGCAACCACACAAATACATATCAAAGACTAGTGCTAGGTACCAAGGGAAGAAAGCTAGGTAGAATAAGTGACTAGTTTTAGATAAATTCATAAATAATCTTATGTCTATCTCAGTAGCAAATCTCACTGAGATAGAAGTGTTTGCGAATCACAAATCTGCTCTCAATTTACTTCTCTTATTTGTTTTGAAGTTTTTGCTATTACTGCTCGAGCAATTTTAATATCAATATATTGAGATGCGATCAAATATATTTTGATTTTATTCTATGTTTGTTTAAGGACTTGTGTTTCATAGAGAACTAGCAAATGTAAAGTAGTAAATAATTATTAATAACGTAAGTTAACTATCGAGCTACCCTCGGGTGTTTAACAGTTTGTACAAAAAATCCTATTCATTTTTTAGCTCATAATAATAGCATTATTAAAACTTCAAATATGTGTACCTACAGTACGATCTCGCACTGTGGTTCTACGTAACGAAGGAGACACGGCAGCACACTGGCGCTCCGCAGTGCGACGATGGCCGCGTAAATGGAATGGACGAAACGGTTAGTTACTCAAACTATAAACTTCAAATGCAATTAATTTAATGTATAAGAGAGATTCAAATTTCTTATTCATTTGGGATTTTGAGATGCTTAAATATGCTTAAGGACTCTGCTTTCGCTAAGATGGTCGTCATAAATACATAATATACCGTAAAGTATTATAGTTTTGTAATAATATTACATCAACTTTACAATGTTCTCAAAATCATTTTCATTGCTTGTATAAATAAGTTGATGACACGTTTGGTTCAATTTGTAGTGACCCTACTTGCTGTGCGGTTGCGGGTTCCAGTCCTGCTGGGGGCATTCATTTGTATGATGAGCACGAATGCTTTTACTCCAGTCATGGGTGTTTATATTTATAATATGTATGTATTCAAAGTTATATAATATGTGTAGTGTATCAATTATCTGGTATCCATGACACAAGCCTCGTAGCTTACCATGAACTAGGTAGTGCTGTGTGTTAATGTCCCAAAATATTTTTTTTATTCATTTATGTATGTCTGTACTGTTGGCTGTCGAGGAGCTGCTTCGTCTGGAGTCAATTGTAGATGGGAAATCAGGTCATAAATATCATAACAGGTCTTCGAAACTGCATCAACATTATAAGATTTTGACTTTGTAGAATAAGAAGAAGGGGTTCTAATTCACCATTTATATAATAATAATAAATAATAAATAAATATGTTGGGACATTAACACACAGCACCGTCTAGTTCCATGGTGAGCTACGAGGCTCGTGTTATGGATACTAGATAGTTGACACACTACAGATGTATAACTTTAAATACATACATATTATAAATATAAACACCCATGACTGGAATACAAACATTCGTGCTCATCACACAAATGAATGCCCCCAGCGGGATTCGAACCCGCGACCGCTGGCACAGCAAGTAGGGTCACTACAAACTGAGCCAAACGTGTCGTCATTTAGATTACTATTAATTAAAGTTAAAATATTAAGCAGCACTATTGCTACCTTTATAGATAAAAAATATTATCTAATCTGAATGGCTATTATTGCGATCCACACAGTATGAATTAAGTTACATCTAATGGTCTCTACAAAAGAATTACTTTCATATGTAAATAGCGTATAGAAATTGCATTCTTCAAGTATATTATATAACTCGACTTGCTTACAATCTTATAGCAATAGATCAAAAAAACCGCCATATAAAGGAGATAACTGGGAGCTTATACAAGGTTATAAATTTCAACGATGCACGAGGGGGATGAAATGACTCCCTTACTCCTTATACAGGAAGAAATAACAGGAAACAATCAAGGGAGAAATCGAAAAAACTTGTGTTAGCTTCTTCTGACAAAACTTATTTGTAGCTTAATTTAAAACGAAATTAAATCCAATAGTTAGTTCGGACTTCGGAGTTAAATGACAAAAACTATTTTGAACAAAATTTATATTTTTACTAACGTTTGTTTGTAGCGGTTGATTCTCCATACAAACTTTCATCCCAATTTTCACCCCGTTAAGGGATGATTTTAGGGATAAAATGTAACCTATGTCCTTCCCAGAGCCTCACGCTATCTTTTCAACCGACTTCAAAAAGGAGGAGGTTCTCAATTCGACTGTTTTTTTTTTATGTTTGTTACCTCAGAACTCCGTCATTTATTAACCGATTTGGACAATTTTTGTTTTGTTTGAAAGTGTATACTTCCAGATTGGTCCCATTTATATTTCAAAAAAAAATACCACCCCTAAGGGTGGAAAAATAGCTAATGATGAATTTAACCTACTTCTAATTGTCATATTAACTTTAAATTTGCAAGTGTTTTTATTTCCGTTGATAGTACAGTGGTTCGGTATTATTGACCTAATCTGATGGTAAGGCCAGAAGGTGGGTAGGTGGAACTCTTCAACGGCTAATAGTAGATACTTTGAGTTTGGGCTTATTTTGTTTGATTTGACAAGCCTAACACGTTGGAATTCTTACTTTGCTACTACTGTCTACACTGAAAAGGGAAAAATAAAAACTTTTTAACAAAAAAATAAAAACCGACTTCAAACAAAAGCACTAAAAAGTGAAAAATAACTGATTGGTAGTTTTCATTTACTATACATACCTAATCAAATATTTTCGAAGTCGGTGTGCTTTGCTTTGTATGGGCTGGGACCGATTTCAAAAATATTTGATTAGGTATGTATTTAATAGGTAGGCTTTAATTACTTAGCCAAAGCACACCGACTTCGAAAATATTTGATTAGGTATGTATAGTAAATGAAAACTACCAATCAGTTATTTTTCACTTTTTAGTGCTTTTGTTTGAAGTCGGTTTTTATTTTTTTGTTAAAAAGTTTTTATTACCAAATTTCATCTAAATCGATTCAGTAGATCCAAAGATTACCCCCTACAACGTCACAAACTCACAAACTTTACCTCTTTATAATATTAGTACCTGTAGATTATGGACTATTATTATAAATGTGAATGTTTGTATAAGTGCGTGTTTGTTACAACTTACTCTGAAATAGCACAGCAGAAGACAGACTTGATCGAAATTTAGTACATCTAGGTTACCGAGTGGTACCTAGAGAGTAGAGACGCACCCGAGCAAGGTGAGGTTAAGTCCCTAGTATAATATAAAAGGTAACACTTAACACGCTAAACACGGTGAACGCAAAGATTAATAGCCGGACGTGAAAAAAGCTCAAAGGAATATACGGGTCAAAGCTCAGATCTTCACACGTTACAATTTCACTGTCCAACTAAAAGTATATTGTGTTCATGTAAAGCCGATATTCCACAGCGCGCGAATTCTCATACCAACGTTAAGCTAATAAGCTATCATTTCGCTCCATTTTCATCGAAAAAAATTGTATATATATAATAACAGAATATTGTATATAAAAGCAGTATTGGGCTTATATCTCGTTTTGGCTATATTTTAACTTCTCCCGCTAAAACGACTGGACGAATTTGGATGAAAAATACAACATCTTATAGGTTACTGTTTAGCACTTATATATCTTCTTATATAAATAAAAATGAATGTTAGTAAGCGCATAACACAAAGAATGGCTGGACCAATTTGGCTTTTTTTCGTATGTTCCTTAAGGTCCACGGAAGGTTTTAATAAAGAGGAAAAATTAAAAATTTACGAAAATAAAATGAAAATTTATATGGCTAACGCTGGCTAATAACTATTTATATTATCAATTCCAAACGTACCTAGGGACGAACCCGAGCGAAGCAAGGATGAGCCACTAGTTATTAATATAGTCCATTTAACTTATGTCGTGGGAAGGCAACTTTAGACGTCACGTCCTTCGCAGCACTGCGAGCCGACCGGAGACATCTCATTTCCTATTCGGCCTGTAATCTTAACTTTTCACCACTTTTTCTGCTATAACTATTAAACCTTGTGAAGCTATAGGGCTCGTGCTCCATTAATTTGCTACTGTCCATAATAAGAGTGTCTGGCCTGAACATAACTAGGCCAAATCGAAATATTATAGAATAATAATATAACCTTAAAATTAATGTACAGGTACATATACTAAAATTCTAACCGAGTCGAATCTGTTCATTAAATATTATTTGGAAAATCTTATTGAAATAGTCATTATTATCGATACAGAGGCCAAATCTATAGTTTTTAGAATTTTTGTCTGTCTGTCTGGGAATGCATCACGAGAAAGCCACTGAACGTATTTTGATAAAATTTTGTATGATGATAGCTGGTTATCCGGATCAAAATATAAGAGATTACTGCGGGAAAATATCTCATCTCTGAGAAATCTATACTAACCTTAAAACATAGGGACGAACACGAGCGAAGCGAGGGTGATTCGCTATATAACATAAAGCAAAAAAATTTTTTTTTGTAGATTAAACGCGGGCGAAGCCGCGGGCCCTGCTAGTTATAAATATAAATCTGTATGTTTTTGATACTTTTTCACTCTTAATTTGCTAATCAGATGTTGATGAAACTTGTCAAACAATTATAGCCACATGGGGAACTAAATAGGGTAAGGGCATACGGGATATCTTTTACCCCGACCTCGTTTACCAATAAAATACTAATACAAAATAAGTCGTTTACACCAAGTAAATCCGTAAAATTTAAAGGTATTTTATTACTGAAGCAATCTTGTTACAAAGTGTTCACGAGGCGACGAACCAATACACGTCCTAAACGATCTACAGTTGAAGTGACAACGAACTGCAGTATAATAAAATCCTAATTTTCTTCTCGGAATTCAATTAGTGTTTTACCATTTAAATAATTATTGACCAAATGAAAGAACTGTTCAAATTGCGATCTGACTCTGACTGAAATGTAATTTACTTTAAAAGTTTCGTTCGTGTTTTAACGAATGTAATGTTGAAACGAAAATAATTTATTCAAAGACGCATCAAAGGATTTTAATCCATTATAGAGAATTATAATGTAAATTATATTATTAAAATCTCTAACAGTGACTGTCTATCAATGTGAAAAGCTATTTGAAGACTAAGAGCTGAAACTTAAAAGTCTTACATAATCCATATACTATACTAATATTATAAATGTGAAAGTGTGTTTGTTTGTTTGTCCTTCTTTCACGTCGAAACAGAGTAATGGATTGGCGTGATTTTTTGTGTGGAGATAGTTGGAGGGCTGAAGAGTGATATAGTTTTTTTTTACCGCCGGAGATTATCTCATTCCCACGGGAAAACACGTTATAATACAACCCGAAAAAAATATTTATGGTCAGAATATTTGAAACATGGTTTTAATTCTATTCATCAAATTTATCCCATATGGGGGTAAAATAGGGGATGACGGTTTGTATAAAACCCAAGTGTGCCTACCTTACCTTTAAAATAAAAAAAATTAAAATCTTAAATACAGCTATCAAATTATTACTAATAACATAAAACCAAAGAGGTTTTTCTAGTTTTAGCTATATATACGAGTAATTAGGCAAAGACCAAAAAAGTTCACTACATTTTTCTCCTCTGTTTATATTTTTTTTAGTAACTATTGACAAGCAATATCAATAATACTTTGTTAGATTTACGCGAATATTTGACTTTTTAAATAAAACTATTTTTTCGGATTTTTTAGCGGATTTATTTGATTTTTTGTGTGGATCAAAATGACAGCATACCAGATTATTATTTTTCATTTTTCATTTGTAAAAAAATATAGTAATAGTGTTGCTTAGTAAGTTGTCTTTTAAATAATAGCAAACTAAATTAAAATTATTATCCTCAATTAATTTTAACTTTTTAAATTACACTTAGAACAATTATATGGCTTAAATAACTAATACTATATTTTATATTTTTCTTTATGGTTATAAATATAATAATGGCAACACTAAATATAGATTACTAATTAATATTTTTAAAATTGTAATAATTATAATAATAACAGCAAAAGTTAAATAAATAATTTTCCTTATTCAATTATAAAACTAATTAAAATTATAAAAATGTTTAAAATTAAAAAATATTGTAAGGTAATTGTGCAATTTTCATTTTGTTATTTGTGAGAAGGCTGTCTGTAACGACGATACCTTCGAGACATCTAACACCTCAGTCTCTCCCATGACCATGATTGCTGTAAAGCATTCGAAACCGCGTCGGGAACCAAAAATCGAAATATATCCGCGAAAAAATCCGAAAAGATAGTTTTATTTAAAAAGCAATATCAAATTTTCAATAATGATTAAGGCCGAATTTCGACCACTGGACGAAAACTAGTATAATTTCATAGATATTATACCCATGGATAATTCTAAAGTAAGTCATTGTTCAGAAAAAAGAAAATATTTTCAGAAGATAAATCTTTATTGGTTGACCTAATACTCTCGCTATGTTACTTTATATTGTATTACTGATACATCGCCCTCTAATACGGATTTATTCTTGTACAAAATATATTTTCTCCGCGCAACTACTTTGCCTCAATAATGTGTGTTTGTGTCCCTATATTATTTATTTATATGATAATATGATGTCTATACATATACATAAAGTTGAAGAGTATGTTAGTATTTTTGTCCTTTTGTACTCGTAAATCTTATAAGCTAGCAATCCAATTAAATTGTTTTTGTGTTTTATATTCTTTTTATTAGGAGGGCTATCAAACGTTACGTCAGCTCACTGAGGGGCGGAGTCACTATCCATCTTATAATATTAAATGAGCAATTCTTGTACATAACATATATAAATTTGATGTATCTCGGAAATTCTAATGATTTAGATTAGTTCTAATGATTTAGATCATATTTTATATTTAGATTAGGTTTTGCTTTTTATGTATAAAAAACAGTTTTTTTTTCAGAAAATATTCTTTTGTGAATATATATATATATATATATATATATATATATATATATATATATATATATATAATATATATATATATATATATATATATATATATAATAACATGTACAAATATTATAAATGTGAAAGTATGTGAGTATGTATGGATGGATGTTTGTTGATGATGTTTGTTTGTTTTAAGCCAAATCGGCTGAACGGATCCGGATTAAATTTGGCACAGAGATAGATTATAGTCTGAAATAACACAGAGGCTACTTTTTAGCCCGGAAAAATATACGGTTCCCGAGGGATAGATTTGTTTTTATTTTTCTAGTATTTAAATAAATAATTTACACGTGTAAATGAGGATGCTATTGAGTATAGTTGTATCAGACGTGATAGTTATAGGTAAGGATTTCAAAGTATTTGTATGATATTTTATAAACAGTGCCCTGGTCCGTCGCGCCAGGCGTCGCTCTGCAGTGTGCGCCCGCGGCCGGCAAACTTCCACCGCGCGGGCTCGTCAAGCTGACTGTAGCTGTATGTGCTGACAGCTGGGGACTTTATCATGACCAAATAGTTATACAGGTATTATACTTTGTAAATATTTATAGGTATTGTAAAGAAATATGTATATATGTTATTTTAATGAACTACTCTTTTTTTTTTTTTTTTTTTTAACGTTGGGAAATGCATTTACGCACGAAGTGTAGGACTCACCGGCGAAGCCAGTACTACCCACTAAAACCCAACAAGACCTTCCCCCGTCTTAATGGGGCGTCGCAGGATCGCTTACGCATTCAACTACGACGCCCCGACGGCAGGTCTGCCGAAGCAGACCACAACAACCATGGGGTTGCTCCACAGTCCACTCTGCTATCAGAGAAGTACCAGGAGCAACCCGCATGGTACACCGCTCTCCAAAGAGAGCCGCCTCCCACCGCCTACCGAAGCGGGCCACCTCCCTGTGCGTTTCTTGGCTTCGCGCCCGGCTGTATTGCCAGGCACTAGTGAGCCCCCCCACCACGACAAGGTGAACGCACGTTGGGGGGGTTACTGAACTACTCTAGAAAGCGTATTATGTTCTTAGGACTAACTAGTGGCATCTTAGATTTACGCGAATATTTGACATTTAATATCACATTACAATATGCGAGAAAATATCTCATCTCTGGAAAATCTATACTAACCTTAAAATGTACCAGGGGACGAACCCGAGAGAAGCGAGGGTAAGTCGCTAGTTATAAATAAGACCCATGGATGAATTAGAGACTGGACCTGACATAAAATACGAATGTATGAAAACTAGTTCAACCAAGTGACGCATAACGCACACAAAGATTTTATTACATTATTATAAACACTGATACACAATACAATATTTCTAGTGTTTGAACCTAATCGATAAAATACATATATCGATGAACCAATGAATGACATTTTAGACATTGGTTAGCATAGTCATCATATTTTACATCTTTTAATTTAAAATATCTGTATTTATTATAATAAATTAAAATAAATGAATTAAAGAGGCGATAATAATGTGTCAAATAATAATTATTCTTTAATTTGATATATATAAATACGATGGCGTTGATGGCAACATTCTGTTGTATATTCCATTAATATATAGTAAATATTATTTTGTAAAGATTAAAAAAATATTAAGCTAATTTAATTAAATAAAGTGATTTTGTTGATTCTGTTATTGAACTATTTTAATTGGCAATTGATTGTCTCGGGTAGTTATAAAAATGTGACACTGTCCTAATATTGCTCAGTTCTTAATAAACATTTGTGAAATTAGGAAAAAGAAAAAGTGATTGCTAATTGTGAAAAAGTGAGTGTTGGATCGTGAAAGTAAAATAATTAGTGCAAGTGGTAAAGCGTTTTATTACAAATCGCCAACCCAGAAGTTTAGTGCTAAAACAATATTGTTTGATTTTGTGTAATTTATGTGTTGAAATAAAATGATCTTTATTATTATTACAATGGAATAATATTTGAAAGTATATAAATGTGGTATAAAATAAAATAAAAAATTAAGTACACATACTAATTATAATTTTTGCATTTATATTTTTATTTGATTTAGAAAATATTTTTATAAATTTATTGTCATCAGATTGTAGGATACTGTGATAAAAGTATTTTATGTTATTGTACTGTACAAATAACACAATTCGTTCAGTTATTTCGTCAAATATCGATATATTTTTCGACATTGTCAAGCACTAGTCGATGTCAAATGGACTCACTCGACAATTTTGTCATTTGTTCTGAATGGTATAATCCAGCCCGTTTATGATGGTTGTCAGATGTCAACAATACATAGAAATATCGACTATATTTAATATAGTTGGATAATATGACATTTTATTTTACATTTAATTAAATTTTGTGATAAATAACAATAAATGTAATAAAATAATGTATTTACAAGTGAAAAGAAATAGTGCTACTTCCGCCGTTATAGTTTTTACACCATTTAACAGAACATTTAGTCATTTTTGGGAGATGTTTTGTTGACAAATAAGTGCTTGAGACTGACGCAAAAAACAAACGACCAAGCCTAAAATCTCCTGGTTACTGAGAAGACCGATGAAGGTACGTCCGCTTTTATGTCTGGTCCAGTGGTTAATTCGTTCATGATAAGACCTTTTCAGAAAATTAGTTGCTTATGTAATTATGAACTGGTAATTTTATATAAAATATGCTAAGGCAGTGGTATCCCAGTGGTAACGCGCTCGCTTGGGACACCGAGTGAAGCGGGTTCAAATCCCGCGTCTCGCACCTCTGATATTTTCATGTGCGAATCATTTCTAACATGATTACCGCTTGCCTTACGGTGAAGGAAAACATCGTGAGGAAACCTGCATGTCTGAGAAAACCTAGCAAGTTTTCGAAAGACATGTGAAGTCCGCCAACCCGCACTCGGCCAGCGTGGTGGACTATGTCCTGATCCCCCTCGTATTGAAGGGAGGTCCGTGCCCAGCAGTGGGACGTTAAAAAGGGCTGAATACATGTTAACTTTACATTTCTGTTACCTCAAAGAGCTATGCCTATTACATGGAAATATTATAAGCAAATTTTTGACCGACCAAAATATTATGATGTAAAACGGGATATTTACCGTCAACACTTACTTTGAAAGTTCTCGATATTTCGTATTACATAATAAATAAATTGTCAGTCTGTGACCATGAAAGTTTAACGACTAATATTTTGATCAAAACCGACCGACCGAAAGGAGAAGTTAGGTACTCAGTTCTTTAAATTGGGCATAGTATTACGAGATATATTCGTCAATTTTTAATTGGTTTTCATAATTCTCTTTCAATTAATAGATTATATAAACCTCGAGAAACGGTCTCATATAAATTTCCACCTTTCACTTAAAAAAGTCCATCCTAAAGATGATTTTATTATAATACAAACGTTTTTGAAATCCTAATAAAAGTGAGCTTGTTATTAATAATATTATTTAATAATTTCCTAGATTTACGCGAATATTTGACATTTTAAATTCTAATTTTTCGGACGGGATCGGGGGAGACCTCTCCCGTGACCATGATTGCTGTAAAACATTCGAAACGTCGGGAACCAAAAATCAAAATAAATCCGCGAAAAAGTTCGTAAAGGTTATTTTATTTAATACGACTTATATGCTATGTAGTACATATTACATATTTAATTAAAATATCGATAAGTATTAAGTCAGACCCAAAATAAAATTACAACAAGGAGATTTTACAATACGAATTTACGAATACGAGAAGGTAGGAAAGCAAATAAATGTTATTCTATTCTGCTTTCAAAATAATTGTATTTATTTATTACATTTCACTAAAACAATGGACGGGAAAAATAGCGCTTTTATATTCGCCAGTTTCGAAGAAATTGGTTTATTTCTATTGAATTTGAACAAATAGTTTGTCAAGTTGAGAAATGAGGACGGCGTGAGTAATACATACATTGTTTGGTTTAACAATTGTATTTCTTAAATCAAATCAAAATATGCTTTATTCAAATACTAAGACTTTTACAAGCACTTATGAATCTCATTCTTTACATTTAAATTAAATCTCAATATGTAAGTCCGTCAGGAATCTACCACCGGTTCGGAAAGCAGTTCCGCCGAGAAGTACCGGCGAAAAACTCAACAATTGCTCTTTTAAAATAATATCTGCTTACAATATTGCAATACAATAATTATCTTCTTATCCTACATGAGACCAGACAATAGTATCATGTCTCCCAATATATGTTTGAAAATTTTAGATTTTTATTTACGTTTTAGATATACGTATGTGTGTATTATTATGCCCTGTAAAAGGCTACAACTTTACTTATGTAATTAATCATACCGCATGAAGCCCAAAAGTCTATACAATTTTTTTATTAGTAATGAAGTGGATTTTTATATTATTCTTTTGGTATTTCATAATAATCTTCTGTTTTCCAACGATAAAAACGGTATACCATAAGCAAGAAACTAAATGATTGAAGTCTAATAATAGCAGTTAAGTGGTCCAATTAACTACTGTGGTATTATAATTGAATCATTTAGTATAATCAACTCAATGTCTGTGTTTTGCTTCTTGTACATAGAAATATAATACAACATTTTGTTATGAAGCAGTTAGTTCTTGATTATAGCTTCACAAATATTTTTTTGAAATGTTATTATTTAAATTATACATATGTCCAAAATTATGTGGTCCAATAATACTTTCTTAGATACTGTTATGATGTAATACGGGATATTTAACATGTTTAGCACATACTTTTGAGAGTTTCCGATATTTCGGCAACCTTACTAGTAGGAGTATAAGTTCTAAACGTATACATGGTATATATTGGGTTTACATCATAACATTATTGTCATTTGTCAGTGATCATGAAAGTTTAAAGACAAAAATCTAAATAAATCTGTGAAAAAATCCGGAAAGATAGTTTTTTATTTAATACAATCGGCTCACCCAGCTTCGCTCGGATTCGCCTCTAGAAAAACGAAATCGAATCTACCCCACGGGAATCGTATATTTTTCCAGAACAAAAAGTAGTCTATGAGTATCTATGTGCCAAATTTCATCCAGATCCGTTCAGCCATTCTACAAGTAACAGACAACCAAAAATCTAAACTTTCACATTTATAACATTAGTAAGATGTGCTCAATATTCAGAACTGGTATCTTATACGTAGAATAAATAGCCTTCCAGCTTTCTGGATTAAAACAAATATAAATTCATATCTCATTGTTAGCCACATGTGGGCCGAACCCCGATGGTTATACAGACGTTTTATATAAACAAATACCATTAACCCAGTCCAAATCAGTTCATTCAATAAAGTTACTTCGTTAGAATTTGTATTGGATTAGTTTTTTAATTTATAAATTGTACTGTAAAATAGACATTGTAGGCCCTGAGTCAGGAGTGGAGGCCCTGATCCCCCTCGTATTGAAGGGAGGCTCTGCCCAGCAGTGAGATGTTAAAAAGAGCTGAACACACAATATACAGCCGTACATGCTGGCCACTACACCACCGAGGCAGTTAATACAATATACACTGAATACCTAAATATATTTTATTGTCACCTAATAGTAATTACAAATAGGTTGTTAAAATTTGTTAACTTGACTTGTTTGTTGCCATTTCATATTAATTAGAGCAGTGAGAGACGAGTGTGGTTTAATCTAAATCATAATTAAGGAGTCAAACTTTATTAATTTGCATATAAATTATTAACATTTATATAATACTCATATTTGATTTCATATTGATTTGGATATTTTTATAAAAGATTAAACTAAATTTGATTTTTATCTTTGAATCTTAATAAAATATCTTTTGGCAGACTATGAATGTAGAATTACTTAATTACTAAAGACTCAGACTTAAGAAATGAGAAGAGAAATTCTTGGTTTAATTTTTAAGAATTTGCTAAGTTTGTACTTGCTTTGCTTTCGATCTGACGTTTTGATCTTCGAACTTCTTCGAAAATTGACAAAAAATGGAAGAAAAATATCTGAAAAACACCTAAGTTGGCATTTTACCCTCACAATTTCGTAAGAGTTAGAAGATATGATGAAATTAAATAATATTGAAATATTGGCAGCAAATTTTGTGTTACGTAACTTTATTGAAGAAGCCCAGTGCTCCTAAAGCCACTTTAGTCGGGAACATCGTTAAGTCGTGACAATTTGGCACCGTCCCATGAACATGAACAGTTTAGTGTTTTATATTGTTAGTGGAAAACTATTTTTATATGTGGTTTGATTAACGTTTTACAATAAGATATTCTAAAGCCTACGGCTATGGGAAAGTAATTTGTACAGTTAAATCAAGCTTTTTAACCCAATCAAGATTAAATTAAACGCTGCCTGTATATTTAATATTACGTTTTAGAATCCCTATAAAATCCCTTTCGTGACCATGATTGCCTTAAAGCATTCTAAACGCCGGGAACCAAAAATCACAGTAGATCAGCGAAAATATCGAAAAATTTGTTTTATTTTAAAACTAGCGAGTTACCCCCGCTTCGCTCGGATGCGCCAACAATTTCATACGTTTTAATTTTTTGCGCGAGACTCAAACTTTTTTTAAATATAAATATAGTCTAAGTTACTCCCTATAACATCAGCTATCTGCCAGTGAAGGTTCCGTTAAAATTAGTCCATGTTTCTTTTATTACCCGGAACAAACAGACAGACAGATAGATAAACAGACAGACATACAAACATTTTAAAAATTGTTTTTTTTTCTTATAAGTACCACAAATACTTTCATAGGTATATAGTAAAAAGCTATTATTTTGACATTACAAACAGAAACTTCAATTTTATTTATTTGTACTGATGTCCAATATAGGCGTAAATCTAAAAAAGTATTATTAAAAATATTGTATGTGGAGCGACATGAAGAAAAAAAATTATGAGATATTTGTCAGCAAGTCGACGATTCGATAATATTGTTGCACAGAATATATGGATTTATACTCGAGATATTGAATCTGTAGGTAATTAGTAGAACGTTAATTAGTGAGATGAGAATAAAATTTCCGCATCATCATGCTTACCAACATTTGTATAGACATTTATTCATTACAGTAGCAAGCCGTCTGAATTAAGGAGGGTGTTTAATTAATATGAATGTATTTAAAAAAAATACATTTTTCATTGACAATGTCTCCTACAATTATTATGGAACCATATTTATTTATGTGCAAAATATACAACTGTATGTGTAATCATAGTCTTTTATAAACAATTACTATTGTATCATACTAATATTATGAAGAGGTAAAGATTGTAAGTTTGTGAGTTTCTTTGTACGAAGTAATCTCTGGAAATACTGAACCGATTAAGATGGAACCGATTTAGTAAGAAGATAGAGATCCAAGAAGATAGTTAGAGATCCTAAGAAGGATATAGGACACTTTTTATCCAGGAAATCATTCCTTAAGGGGGTAAAAATGAAAATGAAAGTTTGTACTGGGAATCACCCTAAGGACGATCCCGAGTGAAACGAGGGTGAGTCACTATTCTATAAAAAATACATTCTCATCAAAAGCGGTTTATTCATTTTTCCATAATGCTAGAACAAATACACAATCAAACATGAGAGAAAAATCTAAAATTGACAAAATATTGCTATCTTTAATGTACAGGCACATATCTGTTACAATTTTACACGTGTGTGTATGAATATATATATATATATATATATATATATTTCCTTAACATATTTTACTTATTTCAGTTTTATCAAAACACTCAAAAAAATCAAAGCACCGTCTCATTTCCGTCTTATTAAAACCTCTCACCAAAGGTTGTCTTGTAGATTGCTTTTAGCAATAAAACCTTTACATGCCTTACGTAGGTACTTTATCTAACAACATCTGTACTATTTTTTCTTTATGTTGTGTTTGCAATAAAGATTAATAAATAAATAATTAGTTATAATAAGTTTTATTATTTAGGTGGAACATTTAGAGGCCATAGTAATAGACGTATGGGTGGAGGCGTCCGGCTCGCCTCTACAGTTCGCCTTGCGCCCTTCGAAAGCAGATGACGATAACGCACCTGTGTTTTGGTAAAATGGTTTTATAATCTATACATATAATAAAATTGTTATCAAGTCGAATCTGTACATTAAATATTTTTTTGGAAAATCTAATTGAAATCGACATTATTATCGATACAGAGTTCGAATCTATAGTTTTTAGATTTTTTGTCTGTCTGTCTGTCTGTCTGTTACCGCATCACGAGCAAACCACTGGACAGATTATGATGAAATTTGGTATGATGATAGCTGGTTATCCGGGTCAACATATAGGATACTTTTTAAATATCTCATTTCTGAGAAAAAATACAAAAACTGCATTGTAAGAGTATAGTAATATGTAAAACCTAAGAATTTGGTTTTTGGTCATTTGAACGAAGGCGGAGCCGCGGGCAATGCTAGTTAAGTATATAAAACTTTAATTCTTAAGCTATATAATTATCTACGTTAAAATATAATCTCCTAAATGATTCAATTCAATACAATTCTGTTGTTAATGGCATCAAAGCGTGTCAGTTGAGCACAGATTACTTCGCCAATATCACGTAGAATGGAGAAGACACGAAGGAGATTGGTTAAACTTCTAAATGATTTTATGTTAATAAATCTTAATATATTAATATTTAATACCTTCTTAGATTTACGCGAATATGAGACATTTAAGAAACTATCTTTTCGGATTTTTTCGCGAATTTATTTTGATTTTTGATTCCCGACGTTTCGAATGCTTTACAGCATCATGGTCACGTTGCTGTAAAGCATTCGAAACGGAAAAAAAATCGGAAAAATAGTTTTTTTCACCAAAAATCAAAATAAATCCGCGAAATGATCCGAAAAGATAGTTTTATTTAAAATAAAAAGCAAATTATAATTTTGGCACATTGAATATGGAATATCTCATAGTGATAATAAATCAATTTATTTATCGATCTCCACCGTGAAACATCTATATACCCCAGATTATGGCGAATACTTGTATGATCCATACAAATATTTGTCATTCAGCACAGGACTCGAACCCAACATCACTTGGTACATAGATAAGATGATAGTAGATTTATCTCGCAGGATGTCAGCCTCCGATCCCGAGCGTTCCGTCCGCTTCACGAACACTTCTCGCGCAGATCTAATCATCTACCCGTATATATTAAAGAACCATGGTAAGTTATAAAATCAGTACTATTATAAATGCGATAGTTTGTATGTATATATGTATGTATATATGTATGTTTGTTACTCCTTCAAACTCCAAAACGGCTTGACGGTTTTAGATGAAATTTATTATATTATATAGATAGACTATTCTGGAGTAATATATATGTAAGCTACTGTTGGAAACATGCACATATATAATATTATAAATATAAAACTAAAATAAAGACGTAGTTATATGTTAAGTTTTATAAGAATGGATATATATATATATATATATATATATATATATATATATATATATATATATATATATATATATATATATATATATATATATATATATATATATATATATATATATATATTATTTTCTACCTTTTCTTTTGCGTTCACAATTTTATTTTACAGCTTTCTAAGTAATTTCTAGGGATAAACTACTCTCACTAACTTGATTAAACTTACTATAGTTTAAATTAAATGAAAATCATGAAAATTTTAAGGCCCACAAATGATCTTTACGTAAAAAAACTTTTTAACAAAAAAATAAAAACCGACTTCAAACAAAAGCACTAAAAAGTAAAAAATAACTGATTGGTAATTTTCATTTACTATACATACCTAATCAAATATTTTCGAAGTTGGTGTGTATTTTTCCCTGTTTAGTGTAGACAGTAGTAGCAAAGTAAGGATTCTAACGTGTTAGGCTTGTCAAATCAAACAAAATAAGCCCAAAATCAAAGTATCTACTATTAGCCGTTGAAGAGTTCCACCTATCCACCTTCTGGCCTTACCATCAGATCAGGTCCACAATACCGAACCATTGTACTATCAACGGAAATAGAAATACTTGCAAAGTTTCAAGTCAATATGACAATTAGAAGTAGATAAAATTCATCATTAGTTGTTTTTCCACCCTTAGGGGTGGTATTTTTTTTTTGAAATTTAAATGGGACCAATCTGGAAGTATACCCTTTCAAACAAAACAAAAATTTTCCAAATCGGTTAATAAATGACGGAGTTCTGAGGTAACAAACATAAAAAAAAACATACAGTCGAATTGAGAACCTCCTCCTTTTTGAAGTCGGTTGAAAAGTATGGTTAACTGTCCCGGCCGGGGCTTACCAAATTTCATTGAAATCTGATCAGTTGTTTAAGCGTGGAATGGTATTAGACATAAATAATTACTTTCACATCTATATATTATCTACATATAAATAATAATAAATTAATATGTTGGGACATTAACACACAGCACCATCTAGTTCCATGGTAAGCTACGAGACTTGTGTTCTGGATACCAGATAGTTGATACACTACACATATATAACTTTTAAATTCATACATAATATAAATATAAACACCTATGACTGGAGTACAAACGTTCGTGCTCGTCACACAAATTAATGCCCCCAGCGGGACTTGAACCCGCGACCGCTGGCACAGAAAGAAGGGTCACTACAAACTGAGTCAAACGAGTCTTCAACATAATAAAAGTGTAACTGATCGCTGTCTGTACATGGAAGATATTTGAGAAAAACTATTATTGGGGGTTTTTGTAAGTTCGTGCGCGTTAATATCAGAAACGGCTTAACAGATTTGGGTGCGGTTTTTCCTTACGTAATATGGTAGTATTTGTTTTATATCAATCGGTTCAAAAATAAAAAAAAGTTATGTCAATTTAAAGAATCAGCTAGGAACAAACCCGAGTGAAGTGAGGGTATCGCAGATCGCTAGTTTATAACTAAACTAGCGACTCACCGTCGCTTCTCTCGGGTTTAGCCCTAGCTCGATTCCCAATACAAACTTTCATCCCCATTTTCACCCAATTTCAGGGATGATTTCCGGGATAAAAAGTATCCTATGTTCTTCCCAGGGTCTCAAACTATCTTCTTACCAAATTTCATCTAAATCGCTTCAGTAGATCCAGAGATTACCCCCTACAACGTCACAAACTCACAATCTCACAAACTTTACCTCTTTATAATATTATTAGTATAGATTTATAACTAAATGTATTCAAACCAATCTTATACTTTCACTTTGCAAATGTTTAATGTTAAATTTAAACTTCGTCATAACTTAACTACTTTGTGAATAGTTTACTAACAAATACGGCGCGTTATTCACATCTATGCTGAATAATCTATTAATGTAAATTATGTTTATGTTAAACTCGTGCGGTAATCTTCCATACAAGGTTATATTTGAATCAATTCAAATGTACTTAATTCAATATTTGGCTCTAGCATCAAATTTCTCAAATCTATTTAACTTGAGAAACTAAATTATAAAGCAATCAGCAATTTATACAATTATTATAACGTATTTGTATAAAATTTGCTTTAACTAACGTAAAGTATTGATTTAAAACTAGCGACTCACCCTCGCTCCGCTCGGGTTCGTCCTTAGTTACTTTTTAACGTTTAGTACTGATTTCTCAAAGGTGAGATATTTTCCCGCAGTAAAAAGTATCCCGGATAGCCAGCTATTATTATCATACCGAATTTCATCAAAATCTGTACAGTGGTTTTCTCGACCGAGAGAGAGACCTACAGATAGGCAAAAATTCTAAAAACTATAGATTCGTTCGGCCTCTGTACCGATAATAATGACTATTTCAATAAGATTTTCACACAATATACATATATAGATAAAGATTTAAATTATGCAAGGCGCATCGACCTTTAATATTTTATTTATGTATGTATGTATGTAGGATTCGGTGATACTAATAAAAGCGTTTAAAACACTTTTAACTATTTATTCCTTTCAAATATTACAAAAACAATGTTCACGCGTCTCGCCGTGTCGTCATTATGACACAACATTTTTCTTTTCTTTTATTCATATATTTCATTCCATTCCATTCTTAAAATTCTAACGTCCGTCTCTTTTTATTCTTAAAATATCATTTCATGCATACTCATCTTGCAGATCCTACATGTATCATATGTACTTACTGGTCTGTAAACTGCACGACACATTTACGTATTATTTATTCACATTGTGGATACCATCCCAATGCTCGTTACACTGTAGTCTGTATCGACCTCGGAGTCCGCAACAAATATTTAAACAACAACAAGTAACATCTATTTTAGTAGGTAATAAAATACAAGCTATATGTATGAAGTGCTATGATAATAAAATTAATTAAAATTTAAAATGTAAAATTCCTTATTCAATATTGTTGTTTCAGAAATTATTATTTCAAAAACTCTATCAGCAGTTGGGAAAAATATAGCTCAGTCCTGAAAAAAACTGCCGAATGAAACTAATAAATAACTTATTATAATATTAATATATTATTATGTATGCTTGTATAATCTATACATATAAAAAAAATCTAACAGTCGAATCTGTAAATTTATTATTTTTTTGGTAAATCTTATTGGAATTGTCATTATTATCGATACAGAGGTTGAATCTATAGTTTTTAGAATTTTTGTCTGTCTATGACCGCATCACGAGAAAACCACTGGACAGATTTTAATGAAATTTGGTATGATGATAGCTGGTTATCCGGATCAACATTTAGGATACATTTTACTGTGGGAAAATATCTCATCTCTGAGAAATCTATACTAAACGTTAAAACGTAACTAGGGACGAACGCGAGCGGATCGAGGGCGAGTCACTAGTATCAAATAATATCTAAATAAATAGTCTATATGACGACATATAAGCCGAAAGTTTGCATATTGTTATATTTTACAAACCACTATACAATGCACCTCTTAATGTTTCTGATATAAAATGTTTTTTAATTGACCTGGATTAGACTGCAATCATGTCACACAATTAACTTTCACGCCGTGATATTTTCTCAATTTTAACATTCTGTTGATTAATAATTAGAAACATATTCTAAGCTTTCTATTAATTAACTATACATGACTTAAGTACTGATAGCGTATTTACTGATTATACTTTTATTTTACTAAAGTTTTCTGTTAATTCCTATTATAATAACTAATAACTTCATATTATAATAACTTTAAATGATATATAAAAAAAAAAAAAACATTTTTTTATTTTAATTTTGAGGAGAAACAATGGATTCCGTAGCCAGGAGGCAAAAACGGAACACTTATGTCACAATCTTTAACTTATTCTTATCTTATTAAAAAGCTATATAATTCAAATAAAAAATTAGTATGTTAGAACATTATCACACAGCACCATCCGGTTTCATGGTAAGCTACGAGGCCTGTGTTATGGATACCAGATAGTCGATACATATGTAACTTTAAATAGATACGTATTATAAATATAAACACTCATGACTGAAGGACAAACATTCGTGCTCATCACACAAATGAATGCCTCCACCGGGACTCGAACCCGCAATCGCTGGCACATCGAGTAGGGTCACTACAAACTGAGTCAAACGATATTGTATATATTTATCTACTAAATTCGTGATAAAAACACCCTGAAGACATAGAGTTCATATGAATATTATTAAACATTAATATTATTGTTTTATGTAAAAGAATACTTACAAGAGTCCCTGCCATTTCGTCTGTACCTGCGGCTCTACGATGTGCTAACGCCATCTTGTCCCTGCGTTGGCGCGCTTCAGGGTAAGTCAAAGTAGTCATTTTATGATTGCTACGATTCACCCAGTGGTTTAAATTGGATGATAATCATTATTGAAAATTTAAAGAAAGCATTTATGAGTAGAATTTACCAATCTATATAAAAACTGACGTTTTCAAAGAGTTTCAAAGAGTCTTCATTAATTGTAGCAAAAAAAAAACGATTAACAAACAAAGGATAAAAGGGAGCTAAGATATATCTAAGCTAATATATATATATATATATATATATATATATATATATATATATATATATATATATATATATATATATATATATATATAACTTAGCTTAGATATTTATAACCATGCATATTGTAGGAGACAGTGAAGAACATTCAAAAAGTAGCTGCTTTAAGGAAATGGACACAGATGTGGAGTTGGTTCTCGCTCCGGATTATGGCGTGCAGGATAGCAGTTTCTATCAAGTTAGACTATCCATATATATATATGATGATGATGTTCTCCCGACCGATTCCGGCCACGGCGGCCAATCTCATTGAGACTAGCCAACTGCGCAGGAGATATTATAGTGCACAAGTGTACGCGCAGACACAACGTGCACTCTCTATTCCTGTCACTCTCATACTCTGGTGGGACGACCACTCGACACGACCAGTGAGAGTTAAGGCGCAGGACCGACGGCTTTACGTGCTCTCCGAGGCACGGGGGTGAAACACCGCCAACTTCCCAACTCCGGGCTGTTACCGAGACTTACGGTACAGAAAGTCTCAATAACTAAACTTGGCCCGACCCGGGACTCGAACCCAGGATCTCCGAGTGTGCAGCCGTACATGCTAGCCACTACACCACCGAGGCAGTATATATATATACATAGATTTATTCAATACATCTTATTATTATGTTGTTTACATTAGAATTATCATCTAGCGACGCACCCTCGCTTCGCTACGTTTTAGCGGTTAGTATAGAATAGATAAGCTATATATCAATCATGTATCGTGAGTTTTATATCCCTTACTTAATAAATGATTAATTCCCTATACCAACTTCCATCCCACTCTTAACCCTTCTAAGGGGTGATTTTCGGGATAAAACTACCCGATGTCCTTCCCAGGATCTCAAACTATCTTCATACAAAGTTTCAAACAGACAGTTACTTTAACAATTCTAATATTAGTATGTATGCCCCGGAGATAATATAGAGGAGTCGATCCTGCGTGCTATCTTTCACCGCGAAAGTTAAGTTGGAGTGTCAGAATGAAAGAAATACGTTAGAAAACAATAGTAAAGCATAGGTGTTTACGCACATTCTTGTGTACTATAATATCTCCATACATGGCTAGTTTTAGTGTGATTATGTTTCATGAGATATATTTTAATGAATTAATAGTTTTTGCCTGTGGCTTATTTGTTTTAGGTCATTTACATCCGATTTGTTTTCATTGTCCAAACATGATAGATTTATACGGTATTGCTATAAAAATATTAAATATTTTGTTTTAACCTATTTATAACATTACATTTATACTATTGGCACGGATATACATACATAGGCACATAGTATTTTACTATACATAACCTCTTCCATTCTATTCTGCAACCTTCACACAAACGTGGCTTCTCTCTGAGCATTGTTAAACTTGAAAATGCTAAAATCAAAATAGATTTCATAAACAATTGGACATTTTATATAGTTTATATTTTTCTATTCCATACTGTAAATAACTTATTTGATAACTCATAACATTTACTTAGGTCGAACCATCCCAATTGCAAGTAAAAGCGCACACTAGTGAGGAATTCCGGGTTCACCTGTTACCTCTACGCGGGGAAGCTCCTCAGGCTACGCTTCTGCTACGACTACTGCCGGTCGTCGTAGCGAGGTGAGTTGTAGAGCAAAAAATTATTATAACACTAGTGACTTGCGCTATATTTGCTTGAACACGTCCCTAAAAGTTTTTTGTATTTATAATATTATATACAGGTAGCGACACCTTTGAGATAATTTTAATACTAACAGTAGCATATGTGCTCCCATTCACACATATTGCAAACTTTCGCATTTATTACATGTAATATATTACATATATTACATGTAATAAATGCGAAAAAAACTCTGAAACGGCTGGAGTAATTTTGGTGAAATTTTCAGGCAATGTTCAGAATAGCCCCGCTGGTGAGTTTGGTAGCGATCGGTACATCGATCGGTGGTAGAAGTTAGAACGCGGGCAAAGCCGCAGATACTGCTAGTATAACATATTACTTCATACTACGAGTATAGTACGTAATATATGAAGAATTTAGTATATTGGAAACGAGTTTTTAACGAAAATTATGTAGCTCGCGAGTGTCGTCCTATACGCGATTAGAATATGAATATTTTACAAAATATGATCGAAGGACCCGAATGCTTGAAATATGATTTGAGTATCAAATCCCTGGAGAAGTTCCACTTTGCACGGTCGGAGAGACCCGATTCTTGTAATTCGATAAAAACTTTGCCTCACAGATTTCTCGGATGAAATTAATAGTTTGCTCTTACTTAAACTTTTGGGAATATTTAATTAAGGAGTTGTCGCTTCAATTGGGCGCGTTAAAATATTGGCTAATATGAACGTTTTAACTTGTTGTTTTAAAATTACCATCGCTTTGGCGCTCACGACAGCTTTGCTTTGCTTATCTATATATTTATATAAATAAAAATTAATGTTCGTATGTTTGTCTTCTATGACTTCGGATTAATTGTGTACAATTAATCCGATTGTAATGAAACTTTGGTGGCTTATTTTATATACTCCTGCGATGGTTCCTGGCGCAAAGATTTTTTTTTCTATGGATGTTTGTCTATCATGCTTTTGCTAAACCATACAAACTCAGGGGCGCATACAAACTTAGGGGCGACCCGAACGAAGCGTAGATAAATCGCTTGTTAATAATATTCATAGAAATATATGTTTCATGATTTATTTACATCAGATTTTTACATCAGATACTTTTTTTACATCAAATCACGTAATTATTATAAAGTGTTAGCAGGTATTTTACAAAAAATAATCTAAGAAGTAGCATGTTTGTACGTTACTAGTGTATTTATTTCTTTTAGAACTATGTGTACTTCAGTAACTTCTGTTCAATTAAGACAAAGCGCCTTATTGAAAAGAAGCTCTAGCCCACATCTTCTAAGGAGAGTTTCTTGTTCTCAAAGTACGCCAAGCCTACAAATGAATATACACTTAATTGTCAATATAATAAAGATCGAAATAGCGTGACAAGTGTTTCTAAATCGTAATGTTATACGCTGCACGCTCTTACTCTTGTGGTACAACTAAAGTTCATAACGATGTAACTTCCGGAATTCTTAATAAAACTTTAAGCTGCCTCGTCGATCTAGTGATTAGTATCTACGGCTGGAGATCCGGAGGTCCTGGAATCGAGTCCCGGTTTGGCCAAGTTCTATCATTGAATATTTCTGTCAAGAAATTTTGAGGAACATCAGGAATGTTATTTTTTTTCTTTATCGGTCTTTTGGGAAGTTGGCAGTGTTTCCTATATAATAATAACCCTCATTCTTCTCTCGCATTTTCAAAAATTCATGCCGTAAAATAATGCTTTGCAATGATTGCTGTAAAGCGTTCGACAAGTGTGGCTCAGCTTTTAGTAACCGTACTTGCTATGCCAGCGGTCGCGGATTCGAGTCTCGCCGGGGGAATTTATTTTTGTGATGAGCATGAATGTTTGTACTACAGTCATGGGTGTTTTTATTTATAATAAGTATGTATTTAAAATTATATATGCGTAGTATATCAATTATCTGGTATTCATAGCACAAGCCTCGTAGCTTACCATGGAATTAGATGGTGCTGTGTTAAGTCCCAACATATTTATATTTATTTAAATTATCGAATTAATAACATCTGTAATTGTTTGATTTTTTTGACACAGAGAGGGTTGGTATCGACCTACTCCACCGTTCCAGCCAGTCCACATCCGCACAGCACAACGCTTGGCACATCTACAGGCATCCTGTTCAGAGATACGCATCTCAGTTTGTGCACTTGATCTACCTTGCAATGACGTTATGAGGTATGTGGGAACTTCGTTAAACCAACTTAGCAATACATATGAGATCCACACTACACCCACTTTCCTATTTCAGAAATGTACGAAGAGTGACTCTCGACTATGTTGTCAGAAAGACTGGTTAATGTACTTATAGCTTAAATAGCGAAAATATTTGTTGTTTTTGTATTTTCATTCGTGTAACAAAAGAAATGCACAATATCATAGTATACTTCTTGTTCGATATTAATAAAGATGTTATAGTTATGATATTATAATAAAATAGTAACAAAGTAAATACTGTACATGAACTTTTTAAATAACAATTTTTTGCCTTTTGTGACCATTTCACGCAAAAAGTACTAAAGGAATTTTATTTATATGTAACGATAACTTATTAATCGGGTCAACATTTAGGATATCTTTAACTAAAGGAAAATCTTTCATTCCCACGGAGAAAATACAATAACTGGTTCTGTCGAGTCGTCCTCTGAAAACATGGTTTCTCATGGTATTTGCCATGCGCTGGCTGAACCTTCAGAGATACATCAAAACAAAAAAAAAACATATAGAAAAGTACGCAATAGCATACGTCTAACTCTTAAGTTACACTTGCAATAACTATTTTTAATTTGCTTAATACGTAATTACTACTTAGGGACGCACCCAAACGTAGCGAACTACTTGAAACTTATCTATTATCCGTAATGAACAAGTTATTTCCTGTTTAGATTGCGAAAGTACTTCTGTATCCGCAACACGGGAAACTGCGCCATACTAACACGTTACAAAACCCCGCCCCCGTGGCGCGCCGGCCGCGTGCACGCCGCGGGCAGCTCGCGTCGCACGTCAGCCGGAGTGAACACAGAATCCAGCCTAACTGTACCACCTCATAGCTCTACTGAAGTAAAACATTATATCTAAAAATATATTTAGAGATATCTAAGCCATTTTAAAAAGCTACTATTAATAATATCAGTAACTAGCGGCTCACCCTCGCTTCGCTCGGGTTCGCCTATAGAAAAACAAAACCAAATCTATCCCACGGGAACCGTACATTTTTCCGGGATAAGCCTATGTGTTGTTCATGACTATAATCTATCTCTATGCCACATTACATCCAGATCCGTTCAGTTGTTCTGGCGTGATTGAGTAACATCCTAACATCCAAACATCCATTTAATCTTTCACATTTATAATATTAGTAAGATAGTAAGATTTACTAATTATATAACGATATTAGTGATTTACTATAGTAGTCCATATATGTATTACGTTACTCCAGGTCTTAGCCTATTTGTATATACATATGTATATAAATTTTATCTAAATCTGTACAGCCAAGCCAAGAAGTAATAAAAATACACACGTATACTAGGTATTTATAATAGTAATCTCATTAATAATTTATTAACTATAACTAAAGTAAGGTTAGCCTAGTGGGATCCGATGGAAGCGGGTTCAAATCCCATGTCTTGCGCCTCTGATATTTTCAAGTGCGAATCATTTCCAACATGATTACTACTTGTCTTGCGGTGAAGTAAAACCATAATAGCGGCGAAGTCGCAAACTCTTATATCAAAAATATCCCGTTTTAAATCATAATAATGTTATACTCGTATCTGTTAAACTATGTTACAATTATACACATATATTTAAAAAAAAATTATTGTTGATTTTTTTAAAAACCGCTCGACCGATTTCTATAAAAATATGCACCACCTAAGAAGTATACCATTTGAAACAAAAAAAAATCCAAATCGGCTTAGACGTCTCCAAGTAATCGGTGAACATACATAAAAAAAAAGATTTCGACGAATTGATAACCTCCTCCTTTATGGAAGTCGCTTAAAAAGTTGGCCGTCACGGGATGACAGGCAAAATATGTAAAACATGTTAGTATTAGAATTCATAATTAATAACAAAATATAAATATATTTAATTTATTATATTATAACTATTTTCTTATATCGTATAAATGTTTAATTACAACGATATATATATGTGGGCAGATGTTTGTGGAGGTGTCTGTAAGCGCCCAGGCGTGGTGGCCCGCGCATGGAACAGAGACGCAGGAAGAGTATCCTTTGCGACGGATCGAAACTGACTCTCTACGGTTCTACGACACTGATGATGTTCTGTTGTTGGTATGATATTTTGTTATAAAATCTGTGGGTGTTAGACTTTAGGTACTCATAAAAAAGGCCTTAAATTATGAAATATCTCATAAATTGTCATATATCTTCACAGACAATACCCCTCATACTTCTAATTGATCAGCCGCGTTTAACGCTAGAGCCCAGTACGATAGACTTCGGTGAACTCAGCGACGGACGCACCGCTAAGAGATACTTCACTGTGGCCCACTCTAGCCGTGAGTATTGTTGAAATTCATGGCAGGATAGTGATACTTTCTGAGATTTACGCCAATATTTGTCATTTTAAATAAAACTTAATTTTCGAATTTTTTTGCGGATTTATTTCAATTTTTGGTTCCCGACGTTTCTTTTCGAATGCTTTATAATAATTACGGTCATGATTTTTTTTTATTATAAGAGATGTATTGTATATAATATATTATTTTTAGCTAGTCGTTTACTGTAGTTTTGAGGCAATCCGGTACAAAAAGTCGTAAGCTATGATAACTTCTAAAGATTATGCTAACAGCATATTAGCAACTATTTCAATAACCTCCACGTGCGTAGAACGAGGCACTAAAATTTCATCACAAATGGATAAGCAGTATAGGCACATTATGAACGTATATTTATATTTTTATATTAAAAAATCGACTGGCCCATACTAAATACTAAAGAATAGACAAATAAATATGACATCACACTACATAAATTAATAAATGGGAAAGTTTGTGTGAGTATGTTTGTTACTCCTTAACGCTAAAATGACCCCACGGATATGTATGAATGCATTCATGGTATGGGGTACCCTACAATCTGCATACATACAAGTGGTTATGTGGGGCTCACCGGGTAGAAAAGCCAACGGAACCTCCCGGCTTATTGGGACATCGCAGGGTCTCTTATTGGCCTGCCGAGGCAGGCCACAACAACCATAGGGTTGCTTCAACGCTCTACTCCGATATTAGAGAAGTACTAGGAGCAACAACAAAATACAAAAAGGAGAAGTGAGCCGCGTCCCGGTGCGTTCTTTGGCTTCGCGCCCGGCTGGATTGCCGGATGCTAATGAGCCTCACACCATGACAAGGTGACCACACATCGGTAAGGAGATAGACTATTACCTGACTATTAGGCACCTAGATACGTAAGAGACGTAAATCGCTAGTAAACCTATAATTTAACAGCTCAAGCCACGGTCGAGGTGGTCATCAGAAGCAACGACGAGCAGTTCCGCGTGTTCCCGCGCGCGCTTGAACTAGCCCCGGGGGAGACACGGCGCGTGTACGTGCAGTACACTGCGAGGTCTGTAATATAGGGATAGATATAGGAATTATGAACAAAGTATCTAATCATAACTTGTATCAACTCATCTGTATCACTCATTTATTATATTGGACTTATAATTAAAATGGGTTTCATTCAATTTATATATTTAATTTCGTTTCGTGTTCGAATACCTACACCACCATGTAGCCTGCCAGGAAATCCCATCCTTAAATAATGTATGAGCTTATTTCTATTTTATACGAGTTATATTATTATTTTATTGAATTTTTTCAATATATAATATCATATGATCCAATAAAGTGTTCAAAAATCTCCAATATTTTATAAGTTGTAAAAATCATATAATTATTCCAGCCGTTATTGTTAGCGATTAACACACATGATACAAGTTACAGCGAGGTTGTAATCTTAACTGATCTAATAAAAAATTAATCAAAATTTTAATAAAGTTTCACCGCCATCGGTAAAATAAAGATAAAATTAAAATCTGTTGGTTCGATTCCTGCTTAAAACAAAAGTTCTTACTAACCTTACAAAAAGTATAATAAGTAAGTAACATAAGCATATATCCTCGTTTTTTAGCCACATCTTATAAAACTAAACATAATGAAATGTAACATTATTATTTTAAACTACCTTTATTCAGATATCAACCCTCTACCGCCCCCGGTAGTGGCACATATCATACCAAAGCCAGTATCGACGTGCGCGCGATCGCGGGCGGCGCGGGCGGGGGCGGGGGCGGGGGCGGGGGCGCGGGCGGGGGCGGGGGCGGGGGCGGGGGCGGGCGCGGGCGGGGGCGCGTGCGTGGGCGGGGGCGCGGGCGCGGGCGGGGGCGGGGGCGCGTGGTGTTGCGGCGCCGTACTGGTGACTGCGCGTGCGCAGCTCTGTGGCGAGCGAGGGGGGCAGCATGAGGACCATACTGATGATGTGCATTTAGTACCTGATGACGTCTGTCAATTGCTAAATATTTAGTGAATAGTAATTTTTTTTAAACTATTGATACTTTTTTTATGAATAAACCTTTATCATGTAACTATAGAGGTTAATTCACTTATTAAAAAAATTAAAGGTTTTTTAAATATATATGTTATTTTAAGTGTTGAAACATGTTCATCGGTTCTACTCATATATTTTACCAGCAACTCACTCTCGCTTTTCGCGTTTTCGTCCCTAGGTTGCTTCCCCATACAAACGTTTTTCCCCATTTTCACCCCCTTCAGTAATGATTTCCGGGATAAAAAGGATCTCAAATATATCATAGATATTCCAGGATCTCAAACTATCTTCTTACCAAATTTCATCTAAATCGGTTCAGTAGATCCAGAGATTACCCCTACAACGTATATATATATAGTTAGTTTGGTTTGGTTATTATAGGATAGATTAATAGTAAAAGCTTGGGCGAGATATTCATCCAAAATATGCGAGTATTTCTCACTACATTCTGCATTCAGAGATGCGAGTTGTATTTTAATCCAATGAGACATAAATCGAGCGCGACGAGGACAATAAAATAAAGACGTGAACTGCATACTAATAGCGATATATGAGTTACAATATTATTAAATTTGAACAAGAAAGTACACCGATACCCACTGCTGGGCATAGCTTCTTTTCAATACAAGGGATGATTTCATGGCGCCACCTTTCCATCACCTTTTTGGCGCAGCGCGGTTTAGGAACTTCACATGTCTTGAACACATGTTAGGTTTTCTCAGACTCAGGTTTCCTCATGATATATTTTTTTACATCGTAGGAAGAATGATGATCATGTTGTAAATGATTCGTATATGAAAATATCAGAAGTACAAGACCCAAGTTTGAGCCTTCACTTGATCTTCCAAGTAAGCGCATTTCCTCAGATTATTATAGTGAAATAAATGAATATTAATAGAACGTATCACACTTTCAGTATTTATACAAGTTGTATTTTGCATATTGCAAACACAAAGCGAGTCTGTTCCTATTGCTACTGTATGAAAGCACTTTGCTCTTACTTAGAAGTACTTTGACAGTGAGCCAACCACTAAGGTATAATACGTAAATAACAAGATTCAAAAATTGTATTATATTCATAACTTCTAATATTATAATTCTGCTATATAACATTGTATTTAGCCCTTTTTAACGTCCCACTGCTGGGCACGGGCCTCCCTTCAATACGAGGGAGATCGGGCCATAGTCCACCACTCTGGGCAAGTGCGGGTTGGCGGACTTCACATGTATTTTGAAAACTTGCTAGATTCTCTCAGACATGCAGGTTTCCTCACGATGTTTTCTTTCACCTTAACTAGTTTGTTTATCCTTCCTTAACGCCACTTTTCGACGACGATATTACTCTTGTGCATTATAATTTCGAGACGCATGTAAGCAAAATAAAGGTCCATCACTAGTGTGGTATATTTAAAATATAAGGATAAATTCATATATGTCTTCTCAAAGCTATAGAACGGAGCTCAACTGTTAGAAACTAAAGTGAACTTTGACGCATTAGAACTAATTAATGTACTTCGAATGTGGCGAGAGATGAAAGGATATTGAGGTGCTCGTATGGTCTGGTTACTAAGAACTAACCTATTTTAAAGACTAGCTAATTAAAATGTGTAAGTAAAATGAAGTAGTCTTCTAAAATTTCTTAGTAAATTTGTATAATTTTGCTAAAATTAAACCAATTTTATTTCAGTACGTAATTTAGCGGAAAATTAGTTTTAAATGTTGTTTCTCTCAGGATAAGATCATTATGTCATTATCTTTTAAAAAAGTATAGTTATGTTGTTTAGCAACAAAAATAAATTATTTTTACAGAACAACGCAAGTTTTTTTTTTTATTTTGCCAAAATAAGAGTTTTTATAATAACACTAGTGACTTACTGTGTAGTTTGTTGCTACAGTTTAATACATATTTTTAAGTCAAATCAAATCAAAATATTTTATTCAGCATTAAATTATAACAATTCTTTACTGCACGTCATGAGTCTACTACCAGTTCAGAAAGAAGAAACCTCAGACCTGAGAAGAACTGGCGAAAGAAACTTAGCAAAAAGACGACTAATTCCGTAAGACGAATAATTCCGTAATACATTGTTTTTATATAACTTTGTTAGATTACGCGGCGCACGCCAATAAAGCTCACAGTCGGTATATTTTATTCCGACATCTTCAACAATCATCGTCATATTACAGCCAATTTACACAAAACCTTGATACCATAAATGTTCCCCATGAATCACTCCGTCTATTTGTGAAAACTATATGAAAATCCGTTCGGTAGTTTTTAAGTTTTTCCCGTTCAGACAGACGCGGTGAGGGGACTTTATTTTATAATATATATATATATATATATATATATATATATATATATATATATATATATATATATATATATATATATATATATATATATATATATATATTTATAAACAACGAATCTAGAAAATATACATCAAATTAAAATACACTTTTATTAAAGTCGGTTAAAACATGTAAATTAGAACTCTAAATATTAGAACATTCAATCAACATTTCTATCCAATCAAGTTAAAAATACTTCTTTGTAAATGAAGTTTATTGATTAACTATAAATAAAATTGCATTGCGTTTTGCATTTAGATACCGTTCTACAAAATTACTTTGTGGATTTTGGCCTGGTAGGCCTTTAAAGGGCAGTCCACGCCCATCAGTAGGACGTTAAATTTACAACAAACATATAGTTAGTAGCTGATTGGGATATATAATTATTTATAGCGTCACGTGGATTCAGAATCGTCGCTAAATTTATTTAAAATCAATACATTAAACGTCACGTCATTCATAAAAGCATAAGAAATAAAAACTAAATCACTTGCAATTTCTAAAATACCATACTTAGTAACAAATATTACTTATATAGACTAATCTCAACAGTGAGATGTGAAAGATTCTCTTTGTATATGGCCTATTTATTGAGATCATCTAATCTATAAAACATCTACGTCACAATACGACGCTAAGGTCCAGAGCAATTATAAGCAAATAAATTAGCGAGCGGTGCCGCAGGAAAAAGCTAAGTTATATGTATAGATAACAAGTCCAGATGGAGTAATAAAGAGATATGACTCGCCGCAATCAGATCTAAAAGCGAAAATACCGTTGAGTCAATTTAAATCTAAATACAATTTTGCTTGTCATAAAATGGGTGGACCTATTTAGATAAAATTTAGAATACAGATAGACTATAGAATAAGAGATAGTAATTATTTCTGATTGTATTCAGCCCTTGTTTTTTAACGTCCCACTGCTGGGCACGGGCCTCCCTTCAATACGAGGGGGATCAGGCCATAGTCCACCACGCTGGCCAAGTGCGGGTTGGCGGACTTTACATGTCTTTCGAAAACTTGCTAGGTTCTCTCAGACATGCAGGTTTCCTCACGATGTTTTCCTTCACCGTAAGGCAAGCGGTAATTATGTTAGAAATGATTTGCACATGAAAATATCAGAGATGCGAGACCCGGGATTTGAACCCGCTTCACTCGATGACCCAAGCGAGCGCGTTACCACTGGGATACCACTGCCTTAATTTTCTGATTATTTAAAATTAAATACATAATATATAGTATATACTATTTCAAACAAGCTTGTTCTAAAGACATCGTGCTATGCAATAGGGTTGGAAAGTGCACGTATTATTGTGACAACACAATACTTGACCTACATAGATGTTTAATCTCAGTGAGATTGGCCTCCGTGACTGAACCGAGGTTGGGAGGGTATTATTATACCTGGCTGTTTGATTGTCTAACATACGACTGCATCTGTTTACTTCAGAAACTAATCCGCTAAATTGATTCCTTCGCTGTGAAAACAATATACTGTGATTGCATTGTCAAGCGATATTAGATAAGTTCCATTTAGAATTACTATATACATTACTAGCATTGCCCGCGGCTCCGCCCGCGTTCAGATGACCACAAATCAAATTCTTAGGTTTTACATATTATTATACTCTTACAATGCAGTTTTTGTATTTTTTCTCAGAAATGAGATGTTTTCCCGCGTTAAAAAGTATCCTATATGTTGACTCGGATAACCAGCTATCACAATACCAAATTTCATCAAAATCCCTCCAGTAGTTTTTGGGTGATGTGATAACAACCAGACAGACAGACAAAAATTCTAAAAATTATAGATTCGGCCTCTGTATCGATAATAATGTTTATTTCAATAAGATTTTCCAAAAAATATCTAATGTACAGATTCGTCTTGGTTGCAATTTTATTACATAACGTAAGTACAGTTTCCTATTCTGTAATACAGTCTTATCATGTTCATGTTTTATGAAAATATAGTATTTAGATATGGCCAAAGTGAACCACGAACTTCAATTTACTCCTAAGTTTATAGCTAAGCTGATAAATCTCGTTTTATTACAAAGATCCATTTCCGTTTCCTACAGCACGAGCTTGGCTAACTGCCACAAGGGGTATTGTCCAACCGTCTTACTCTACAATGTTACAGATCTGCACACTAAAGACATTATTATCTAAAACGACAAAAAAAAACTAAAATGGTCGGTTTTATACAAATTTTCAACCCTATTTTAACCCCCAATTATGGGATGAATTTCGAAAAACAATAAAACACCTATTTATTAAATTGTATTGAAAAGCATCAATACCAAGTTTTATGTAATTCTGATTATAAATATTTTTTTGGGTTTTAGTACGAGTTTTCCCGTGAAAATGAGATAATCTCTCTCGGTAAAAATAACCTATGTCACACCCCAGCCCTCTAACTATCTCCACACAAAAAATCACGCTAATACGTCTCTCCGTTTCGATGTGAAAGAAGGACAAACAAACAAACAAACACACTTTCACATTTATAATATTAATTATGGATAGCATATTTGAACTTTTCTTCTTGCATCGGCTTTTCCGTGTGTCTTGTATTATTATAATCCGACTAAACTCTCATCAGATAGAAAGTCTGGAGTGTGTGGACACTTTTACATTACGAAACATCTCATATGTTTCAAGTATTATTGTTGTTTTACTTCTGATACATTAGATATGAGATTAGTTTTGTTTTTTGGGTTCCGTTTCCGTAGAGTAGAAAGTTATACTATTACAAGTCTACTCAGTAATATCTTTAAAGGGAACCTTTAATGTACGTAGCCTGATATTTTTTTCATACTGAACCTCGACTTTTGTATCGCTTAGGTGCGTTTCTCGATGAATAACAGTAAACTGCTTTATTCAGTCAGTAGGTACCTCTTGTTACAGAGATAGCCCATCTGTGTATTTTATCTAATTCCATGGAAGAAAATGAGTAACTTACATAATATTCGTTCACACATATACATACATAAACACTTTCGCAATTACGATAGTAATCCGACAGATATGGATATTTATGGTACAGCCAATAGAAATAACTGAATAGAATATTTATTAAAAAATGATAGCAACAAAAATGCTTTTACTATCTTTTAAGATCTTTGTAAGATATTTAGGTATTGTACAATTCCTTATGTAATTTAGTATCGCTATAATGGACGTACATATAAATATACGCCCTAAATATATATATATATATATATTTTAATGTCTTCTTTCATTTCTAACATTTCTGTTTTATGCTGTCTTATTTCTTGTTGCATGTTTATTAACAACTTTTTTATGTCCTCCATTTTAGGTGTGAAGATGGAAGTAGAAAAGCTGATTGAAAAAGAACACCTATTATACCTTGTGGAATTGCAATTTTATACCGATTATTAAATTTTGAGGTTATAAACTTACGTTTTAATATTTTACGCTTTCACTTAACAAATTTATTTTGTTTTATTATCATCACACACAGAAAAGATGGTTTTGCACTGAAAGTATCTATAAGTTATGTTTGTCACTTTTGTATTTGTTTGGTAGGTGAATTTTTATAACCTCATTTGTTCTTCAACACATCATGACTTGGTGATGTTGACATATTGCCCATAGGTTTTATCGATTAATTAGTAACACTTTTCTTTAGATTATTTGCACTATAATATTTTTAAACTTGATTTAAATACGTACACGATGTAGTGTAGACAGTTGCACAGTGGCGCCTTCCACCCACCAGAAGTGACAACTGACAACTTACAATGCAAAAATTGTGAAAATGCGAAAGAAAATCGCATAAAATTTCGAAAACTCGCGTTTTCCCAGATATAAGACTAATCTAGATCGATTTTTCGCCCCCGAAACAGCATACTAAATTTCATGAAAATCGTTGGAGCCGTTTCCGAGATTCAGATTATATATATATATATATATATATATATATATATATATATATATACAAGAATAGCTCGTTTAAATATATAAGATTTGATATTTATTATCAAATTATTATATGGCTTTTTAATTTTGTTCGTGTATAATAATAATTTAAGATACGAACTTGTTAAATTCTAAAGCTAAACATACAATGAATTATAATATTCGTTAGGGCTCAACGTGTGACGACGAGGAGGACATCGTGGTTGTCCCTTTAGAACAACTTGTATGTCATCAATCATCATCAATCAGCCTATCGCCGTCCACTGCTGAACAAAGGCCTCCCCCAAAGAGCGCCAACCATCCCGGTCTTGGGCAGCCTGCATCCATCCACTGCCAGCCACCTTTCTTAGGTCATCTGTCCATCGTGCTGCAGGGCGTCCTACACTACGCTGGCCTAAACGTGGTCTCCACTCTAGCACGCTTCGGCTCCATCGGCCATCCGTACGTCTGGAGAATGACCATGCCCACTTCCACTTCAGCGAGCTTATTCTGCGCGCGATGTCGGTTACTTTAGTTCTCTGGCGAATGACTTCATTTCGAATTCTGTCTGCCAGAGAAACTCCAAGCATCGCGCGTTCCATTGCTCGCTGAGCGACTTTGAATTTGTGGACCAGCCCTACGGTGAGTGTCCACGTTTCGGCTCCGTAGGTCATTATGGGTAGGACGCACTGGTTCAATACCCTGGTCTTAAGGGATTGTGGGATAGATGACTCTAGAATATGACGAAGCTTCCCAAAAGCTGCCCAGCCCAAGCGTATTCTTCTGTTGGCCTCCTTCTCAAAGTTGTGCCAGCCGAGTTGTATAGTTTGGCCAAGATATATGTATTCCTGCACAACTTCAAGAACAGCGCCATTCACGATCACTGGTCTCGGGGATACATGACAATTCGACATGATCTTGGTCTTGTCGAGATTCATCCCGAGACCCACCCGCCTCGAAGAATCGCCTAGGCTGTTTAGCATTTCTTCCAAATCCTGCAGAGTCTCTGCCATGATGACTATGTCATCGGCGAATCGCAGGTGTGTTATATATTTCCCATTTATATTTATGCCGCATCCGTTCCAATCAAGCGTCTTGAAGACGTCCTCCAATGCACAGGTAAACAGTTTCGGGGATATAACATCCCCCTGTCTTACCCCGCGGTGCAATTGGATTGGCCTTGTGCTCTGACCTTGTACTTGGATGGTCATCGTTGCGGCTTCGTACAAACACCTTAGTACTTGGATGTACCGATAGTCAATAAGGCATCTCTGCATGGATTGCAGAAAACGGCCCAGGTCTCGATGGTGTCGAAGGCTTTTCTCGTAGTCCACAAACGCTAGGCATAGAGGCTGATTATATTCCTCGGTCTTTGAATTATTTGCCTTAGTGTGTGTATGTGGTCTACGGTACTGAAGCCTTTTCGAAATCCGGCCTGCTCAATGGGTTGGAAGTCATCGAATTTTTGGGCGAGACGGTTCATGATAACCCTTGAAAACAACTTATACACATGGCTCAGGAGTGATATGGGTCGGTAATTCTTCAAAAGGAGCTTTATCCCCCTTCTTAAAGAGAATAATACCACCACACCCCCGCTCCATGCCTCCGGTGTAATGCCATTGTGAAGAACAGAATTAAACAGCTTTGCGAGCTCTGATAAAACAGGTGTTCCTCCCGCTTTGAGAAGCTCCGCAGTAATTCCGTCTTCACCCGGAGCTTTCTTGTTTCCTAGTTGTCCAAGAGCTATCCTAATCTCGCCCACGTCGATTTCGGGAAGCTCGTCTGTATGGTGGCGTACCAGTCTGGCACGTGGATCATCCGCGTGGTGGGACTCAGGTGGAAATGTTTGTGAGGAGTAAAGATCCGCATAAAATTTTTCGACTTCGGCAAGAATCTCTGATTTCGAGGTGACGGTTGTACCCTGTGCAGTTCTAAGCTTAGTCAGGTGACAACAGGAGGTGTGGGATTCAGCAAAGACTTTCGAGCCCCTATTGAGTTCTATAGCGTCCTCAATACTTCGGGGTATTCGCTGTCTTAAATCACGCCTTATTAGATGTTTTACCTTCCTGTCAAGTACCTGACGCTTAGACTGAGTGGTATTTATCATATCGCGTCTCTTCGACATCTCGTCCAGAGTCTCGCCTGAGAGCTTTGACTTCTGTCCATCTCTCCTCGGTCGACCTCGACGAAATGTTTTTGGCCCCACATCACGGATTCACACGCATCAGACTGTTGGTGGTGTCGTCAATGTCCTGAGTGGTTTCCAACATGTCACATGGCGAATCTATTCTGTAGCTCTAGCTGGAAGCTTTCGCAACCCAGCTTGCATCTGGGGTGGTGTTGGTCTAAGAGTCGACTTCATTAGCCGCGCTCGTTCCATCTTTAATGTTGATATTGATATTCAGGGCTCCCCTTACAAGTCGGTGATCACTACCTACCGGTTTTAAACCCTGTTAAACACTGAGACATCCTGAATATGTGACGCTTTGTTGGATATAATGAAGTCGATCTCGTTCTTTGTGTAATGTATCGGGGCTTTGCCAGGTCCACTTTCTTTGAGGCTTTTTCTGGAAAAATGAGTTCATCAGAAACAGCCCCTGAGCCTCAAGAAAGTTTTACTAACATTTGGCCCACGATGATTTCTACGCCCATAGCCAAATGCTCCTACCCTCGATTCACCATCTTCTTGTACTCCCACTTTGGCATTGAAGTCACCCATGACAACTGTATAGTAGGTGTTGGTACGAGACATAGCTTTTACTATGTCTTCGTACATGGCTTCGACCTCTACGTCAGGGTATGTGGACGTAGGGGCGTACACTTGTATAACCTTCAAGGAGTATCTTTCGGTTATTTTTGATTACAAGGTACGCTACTCTCGTCGACACACTGCCAACCTCTACGACGTTGTTCTTGAGTGACTTATGGATCAAAAATCCGACACCACCTTGGGATGGTTGGTGTCCTTCTCGGAAGAAGAGTAAGTGGCCAGCATCTAGTACTATCGTCTCCTCACCCTCTCTTCGGATTTCCGATAGACCCACTATTTGCCAGTTAATATGACTTAAACTCTTCTTCCAGTTCGGCAAGGGTGTTCATTCAGCCTTAAAGTGCGTCCATTGAACGTAGCCAAGTGCAGTCGTTTGTGGTACCCTGCCGTAGCCCGGGGATTCTTAGCACCCCCTGTCGCACCGTTACCATGGCCGGTACCGTGGCCAGGAATAGTGCGACTACCGGGAACTGGGGGCCTTAAATCTGAGTTGTCTCTCATTAGGGGGTATTTGCCTTAGTCACCACGCTTGGCAGACGGGTTGGTGACCGCAGTTGCTGGAATATTTCACTGGTGGCGCTGCTGCCCACAACCAGGATTAGTATTTGCGTATTCCAGCCTTAATGTGGATATACCGCCATGAATTCGGTCGCCAGAGCCTCGTTCGTTATTCAGCAGGATGTACCACGAGCAGGTGAGGTTGACAATAGAGGGCCTTAGGTGGAAGTTGGCCCCACTTACATCCCACTTGTATGTAGGTGGTAAAAAAGGGTTTTCAATTAATACCCGAAATCAATATTATGGTGTGATATTATAGAACCCCACTTTTCTAGTTCCGATATCTATTCGAGATATTTTGTATAAGTATATTTTTTAGTCTTGTAACTGCTGTCAACAGGGAAAGTACCAAGACAGCTGACCACACTGCCTCGTTGTGTGCCTAACTTCTCTTCTGATATTAATTTATCCTCTCGTGTGATAATGATAATGTTAATTATAATTATTTATAACCAGTACTCTAGAAAAACAAAAACAAATCTATCTCACGGGAACCGTACATTTTTCCGGGTTAAAAGTAGTCTATGTGCTATTCCAGACTATAAGTATCCGTGTGCAAATCCATTCGGCCGTTCTGGCGTGATTGAATAACAAACATCCATCCAAACATCTAAACTTTCACATTTATAATATTAGTAAGATATAAATATATCTATATTTAAACATATTCCATGGGACAGGTAATTTTATTTCAAGTCAGCGGTAGTTCTGAACAGTCTGGTTACTGATTAATAATAATAAAAACATGAAACATTGAAATCCATTATTTATAATGCAAAAAAAAAAAATTTTTTTGTAATGTTACTATAAATTTTGTTCTGCTATAAGACATTGCTCCCGCCTTTCATGATTCTATGTCAACGGGTATCCTATAGGTTTTGATTCCCTTGCGATCTTCAAAATATGCGGCCTAAGCGGCCGTATTTTTTGATTCCGTTGGCTTAGAAGTTTGATTTTTTCGCAGCTTCAAGGGATTACAAACCCTGAGTATTTGATATAAATTTCAATTTGATACCTCTATAAGTTCCTGAGAAAAATGATCTTGAGACGGATAACGAAGTGATCCTATAAGAGTTCCTTTTTTCGTTTTGAGGTACGGAAACCAAAAAATTACATATAACTTGAGCGAAATCGCAAGTAGAAACTAGTATAAATGTTATGAAATCATTGCCATGTATACTATTTTCCTTGTTCATTCAATATGTTAACGATTTGTCATCTCTATTGTCATGAACATAGAGTATATTATCCTTTATTAATTAAATATTATTTTAGTTCTATAAATAAGCATTTAGGTAAAAACATATTATAAGGAATTAATTTAAAAATTCCAGTGTTATTGGGACTTTTGTGACAATTAATTGTGAAAGATGAAAAGTGTTGTGATTGTTCTGTTTTGGTTTACATATTTTCGTAAGTACGATTATAGTGAGGGGTTTAGGTGTTTAAAATACCTATACTTATAATAAAATTCTGAGTCGAATCTGTACTTTAAATATTTTTTACAAAATCTTATTGAAATAGTCGTTATTATCGATACAGAGGCCGGATCTATAATTTTTAGAATTTTTGTTTGTCTGTCTGTCTGTCTGTTTTGGAACGCATCACGACAAAGCCACTTGACACATTTTGATGAAATTTGGTATGATGATAGCTAATTATCCCGGTCAATATATAGAATACTTTTTACTGTGAGAAAATATCTTATCTCTGAGAAATCCATACTAACCGTTAAAACGTACTAAGTAACGGAGTCGCTAGTAAGTACATATTTTTTAATTCAAAAGTGGACAATTCCTAGAGACACTTGGCGTATTGCTTGGCTTGGCTGAACATGTGTTTTAATAAATGATAAAATTTTGTATTCCTAAATCAGTATAATGTTATCATTTTAAGCTAATATCTCAATTAACATTCATTTTGATATACATAAACTCTTTGATAGCAAAATATGTGTTAGATTTTCAATTGAATTCAATTCATACCAGATTTCCAGTTTAATTCCAGATTTTATCGAAATTGGTAAAATCGAATGATAACAAACAAACTATTCTAACTTAAGAATATTTGGTTTAATGATATTAATTTAAGAATATATGCTGAATACTTTTTGACTCATTCATTCAATTTTTATAAAAAAAACATTACAGATACAGACGGGTCAAAAGCAAGTGCTACTAAAAGTGAGTGGTTTATCCATAATATGGTATTTTATAAGTGGTATAGATTAATATTCTATACGGTGTATTATTATGCTGTGTATTATTGTGCTGGTTCGATTTTTTTGGAATAAAAAATCAGCGCCCATATAAAAAAGGCAGTGGTAGCCCAGTGGTAACGCGATTGAGAATCAGAGTGAAGCGAGTTCAAATCCCGGGTCTCGGGTTCTCTGACATTTTCATGTGCGAATCATTTTTAACATAATTACCACTTGCCTTACGGTGAAGGAAAACATCGTGAGGAAACCTGCATGTCTGAGAAAACCTAGTAAGTTTTCGAAAGACATGTGAAGTCCGCCAACCTGCACTAGGCCAGCGTGGTGGACTATGGCCTGATCCCTCTCGCATTGAAGGGGGGCCCAACAGTGGGACGTTAAAAAGGGTTAAATACATATATAAAAGGTGGGCATGTCCTAACATGCTTATAAATGTTTTATTTATAAACTACTACTTATTCATTTTATTTTTCAGTGTTGCAAATAGATGGTCTTAAAAATGAAAACATATTGGACAATAGAGGGTCAGAAAGTATTTTTTATAAATTTACAAATAATGAAGTGTTAATTTTGACGTGTCGCAGGAACCAAAGACCAACTAACGGCACAATACGCTTATCATGGTATAAAAGTAAGTATCCATTCAAGGTAGGATTTTTGGAATTTTTGGATTATTTTGGATTTTCATTACATTCGAATAGACGGACTATTGGAATGCAACGAAAATCTAATGAATGTTAGTGCAATGCTTTTTCAACCGACTTCAAAAAGGAGGAGGTTCTCAATTCGACTGTATGTTTTTTTTTTATGTTTGTTACCTCAGAACTCCGTCATTTATTAACAGATTTGGACAATTTTTGTGTTGTTTGAAAGTGTATACTTCCAGATTGGTCCCATTTAAATTTCAAAAAAAAATACCACCCCTAAGGGTGGAAAAATAGCTAATGATGAATTTAACCTACTTCTAATTGTCATATTAACTTTCAATTTGCAAGTGTTTTTATTTCCGTTGATAGTACAGTGGTTCGGTATTGTTGACCTTATCTGATGGTAAGGCCAGAAGGTGATTAGGTGGAACTCTTCAACGGCTAATAGTAGATACTTTGAGTTTGGGCTTATTTTGTTTGATTTGACAAGCCTATCACGTTAGAATTCTTACTTTGCTACTACTGTCTACACTAAAAAGGGAAAAAATAAAAACTTTTTAACAAAAAAATAAAAACCGACTTCAAACAAAAGCACTTAAAAGTAAAAAAATAACTGATTGGTAGTTTTCATTTACTATACATACCTAATCAAATATTTTCGAAGTCGGTGTGCTTTGGCTAAGTAATTAAAGCCTACCTATTAAATACATACCTAATCAAATATTTTTGAAATCGGTGCCAGCCCATACAAAGCAAAGCACACCGACTTCGAAAATATTTGATTAGGTATGTATAGTAAATGAAAACTACCAATCAGTTATTTTTCACTTTTTAGTGCTTTTGTTTGAAGTCGGTTTTTATTTTTTTTTGTTAAAAAGTTTTTATTTCAGCTAATTTCCAGATAGTAAATAAATTAAAGTGATTTTATTTTAATAACGTCATTATATAAAAAAATACAGCTCAAGTTCCATTCTTGTAGGGATTTCATTAGAATGTTCATTATACATATTATAGGTAGAACTCTAACTGCATGATTTATGTCTACTAATAAATCGAAATTATTGTAAAATCTGTTTTTTAACAGTTTTCCTTGAATAAAATCTATTCAGTAAAAAACAATCATAAAAAATTGGCATACGATTAGCGTAGATATCCCCATCATAAACAAAAAATATAATATAAGCAAATTGAGTATTAACTCCCTGTGAATTATATCTATAAGTATACTATAAATCCTCTTTAAATAAAGGGTAAGCATAAAATATCAATAAAACTATTTGCTTAAAGTATTCTCAGTGATTATTTTGATTTGTTGTTCCCGTCACCTCGAATATTTTACAGCAAATATGGTGACGGGAAAAAGTTAGGGTTTTAATACAAAAATCCCATTTAAAAATCAAAATAAACTGGCGCAGAAATCCGAAAAAAAATATTTTAAATGTCAAATATTTACGAAAATCTACGAAAGTCTTATCAATGCTAATATCAACAACAATATTTCAGGTGGTGTAAGAGTGAGTAGCACCATTGAAGATAAACTAAAACATGAGTTCATTTTAAATGAATTTGACGCTGATTTAACTCTCGAATGTCAACTTGATGAAGAGGCTTCTCAAAACTTCAATGAAAATAATCTACAATATCAGGAGCGGAAAGAGATCAAACTAAAGTATGAGAAGTATACACCTTCTAGTGCTGAGCCGGAAACAGAGATACCACCTCGTTTAGGTAAGGTTAAATAATAATTAAAAGTATATACGTTGTACAGTATGTACATCTCTATATAATAAATAACAGTAACTTACGAAATCTGTATATGAAATATTTTTTAAAAACCATAACTGCATGTGATTAAAATTTTGTCTGCTTGTCCGTGTGCATTTCACGCAAAAAGCACTGAACCGGTTTTAATTAAATTTTGTGTAGTGCTAACTTATTACTTAAGTCAACATTTAGTATACCTTTTACTACAGGAAAATCTTTCGTTTCCACGGCAAAAGACAATACATAATTGGTTCCAGTCATCCTTAGAAATTTACATTACTAACGCTGACATGTTAGTTTTAACGAGGTCTAACTGAAAAAGGCCTATAGAAAAGTCCACAATATCAAGCATGAGTCTATCTCATAAGGCACACTCGTAATATCTATTTGATGGCACGTTTGACTCATGTAGTGACCCTATTTGCTGTGCAAGCGGTCGCAGGTTTGATTTTCGCTAGGGGCGATGAGCAAGAATGTTTGTACTTCAGTCATGGATGTTTATATTTATAACATGTACGTATTTAAAGTTATATAATATGTGTAGTGTACATAATATCAACTATCTGGTGTACATAACAGCTCCTCGTAGCTTACCATGGAACTAGATGGTGCTGTGTGTTAATGTCCCAATATATTTATTTATATTTAAAACGAACCTACCCAAGGATGCACCCGAATAAAGCAAGGGCATGTCGCTAGTATATAATAAAAGACATTGGAAAATGCAGGCAGTGATACTAATAAATTTACGTTTCAGAAATAACATTAAAGGAAAAAATTATTGTATGTGGGATTATCACTTTGATAGTAATCATTATAGCATTTTTATTGATTTTTATAATGCTAAAAATATATAAATCTAAGGTACGTATTTATGTTATTTTCACTAATATTTTAATAATTAAAAGGTCCTTCAAAAGGGGAGTAAATAGGTTTTTAAAGGGTCGGCAACGCGCATGTGATGCCCCTGGTGTTGCAGGCGTCCATAGGCTGCGGTAACCATCAGGCGGGCCGCTTGCCTGATTGCCACCGACGTGGTATAAAAAAAATTATTTAAAAAAAATGTCGTCGCACTGAGAGTACCTGAGTGTAAACTGCCTTCTTATCGAAATTCGCGGGTTCAATTAGCGCTCAACGCAAGTTTGTCTGTCTATATAGATATTTTTGTTCAGAGTGAATGATTTTTTTTTAATAATATATGTTTAAAAAAAATGGCAAACGTAGTAATAATAATAATAATATCATATAAAAACCTATATACTGTAAGCAAAGTGATTCATGATAGTATGAGATGTATTTAATTCAATTATCTTGTTAATGGTGTGAAAGCGTGTCTGTTGAGGCCAAATTACTTCGCCAATCTCGTAAAATGGAGAACACATGAAGAAGATTGGTCGGTAAAATAAGATCATTAAACTATATTGAGTTATAATATGTACAAAAATGAAGTAATTAATAAACCTTGGACCTACAACAATAGACAACACAATATTAATCTATACATATAATAAAATTCTGACTGATTCGAATCTGTACATAAAATATTTTTTAGAAAATCTTATTGAAATAGATATTATTATCGAGATCAAATCTATAGTTTTTTAAATTTTTATCTGCCTATCTGTCTCACGGATTGATCACGAGAAAACCACTGGACAGATTTTGATGAAATTCGGTAAGATGATAGCTAGTTATTCGAGTCAACATAATATAGGGTTTTTACTGCGAGAAAATATCTCATCTCTGAGAAATCTATACTAAGAAAACGTAACTAGGGACGAACCCTAGCGGAGCGAGGGTGATTCGCTAGTATTTATATAAAAACCTTAATAGATAAGTTATATGAGATATATGTTATGGAGATGTATTGTCTTACTAATTTGTTACCGATTTTTAAGTCAGAGGTCTGTTGAAAGCTTAAAAATATTTATGACTCAAGTGCGAACTATGAACAGTATACTCCCCAAAGTAGAAAAAAAGGTCATTTTCACGCAAAGTTATTATTACACACCATCCTAAAGGTGATATCTAGCTATCAAATACTACAAAGAAAATGAGTTCCCGTGAGATAGTAGATGGGACTTAGTATGAAATTTCTCTTATCACGTGAAAATTGCCAGAATTTCATTATATCGCTTATTATATATAAGATTACCTTAATGTTTCAGGAAAAAAAACGTATACGTACGGCGAAACCGACTTTAAATATGAGGTATTCGACTCCTAGAGATGCTCATTTTGAAGATCCCAATTTTGAAGAATTGAACGTTTATAGCATTCCCTACAGTGAAGCTGGGAAGGTTTATTCTGTGCCATTACAACCTATTGAAACTAACAAAACTTTAGATACCACTGTCTACAACAAATTTACCAAAAATAATTACTATGAATACGAAAACAAATACCAAAATCAATACAACTATGTTAATCAAAATATTTCACTTCCAAAAGATGCTGCAAATATTTGTGATGTAAATGTTAATGATTTTAAGTCCAATTTATATTCAATTTAGATTTTCTTAAATAAAAGATATTTTAAAATCACTTACAGTAATTCCAATTTTATTTATAAGTATAATATAAAGTTTAAAAATAAGTAAAAATGACTAATTCTTAGTATATTGCACATATATCGCACCATATTGTGTAACATTGTACTATTTATTATAGAATAGCAGACTAAAACCATTTACCGGCTTTTATTGGGAGCGCATAGAATAAATAACGCCTAGTATCGCTGTGCACAAAACGAATGCAGTTTGCATATGTAAAATTCTAATATAATTTATGCGGGGAAAAAATTGGGAAAAATTTGAAGAATTCTGTTTTCATACACAGAGTATGTACCTATTTAGTACTTGTCTTCTAAAGTACTACATAATTCAGATTTTAACTAACAGATCACTAAAGATATTATATCAAAAGTGAAGAATAGTTTATTTATAAGAATAAATTATCTTGAATTTTAAATTTTCGATCACTTTACATAAATATTGTAAAAATAAAGTTTTCAACTTAGATATAATTTTGAGGAAAATTCTATTTTTTCTGATATTTTTGCGAATTTATTTTGATTTTTGATTCCCGATGTTTCCAATATATATATATAATGAACTTATATATTGAAATTTGAGACGTTAGACTTCCTCCATTTCTCCCTTTACCATGATTGCTGTAAATGTCAGGAATGACATTTAAAATGTCAGGAACCAAAACTCACAATTAATCCGCGAAAAAATCCTATAACATTTTTTTTAATGTCAATTATTCGCGTATATCTAAAAGCGTTTGATACTATTTTTTAAAAGAAACAAACAAACGTTTTATTATTCTTTTAGATATATCCAAATCACTACATTACATAATTTACAACATTTTTTATTGGTAATATAAAAGAACATAAGAAAGAAACAAAAAGCTTTAGGAAATGGAATCATATATCATTAAATACGTAACTTATTTATTCCCAAGCTCTAAATGTTAAATATTTATAACATTAAAGACAAATAAAATACATTTTCTCAACAAAAAAACAGCAAGTCACATACAAATAAACAATAAAGTAATATTAGACACGCGTCCCTCGTCTATAAACCCGTATATATGTATACTCGTACGTAAAATAGATGCGAGCACTCAGGGGATTGTTCAATTTGCACAGCGATATACCGCTGCAATGGCACTTCGAACGAGAGTGCCTAAGAAAATATTTTTTGAAATTTATTCAAACTATCGTCTAAAAGCAACTCAGTTATACTAGCGACTCACCCTCGCTCTGCTTGGGTTCGATCCTGCGTCCCATTAAGATGTGGGAGGTTCTGTTGGGTTTTAGTGTGTAGCACTGACTTTTCTAGCCGCTGAGTCCCACATAACACCTACATTATGTATGCAGGTGTTATGCGTAAGTACATTTCCCAACGTTAGAAAAATGATAATATTTACATGTAAATTGTGTAAAGAAGTAACAAACTCACATACATATACAAAAACATTTATAATAGTAGTGTGGCATACTGTATAGAACAGAGCGTTCTATCGTGAATACATAGATCTAAAATTCCGTAAAGGCTAAAAGATGAGGTAGATATTTTCATTCCACACGAAGGCGGAGTTTGTTGGCAAATATCACAAAGGGTGGAAATAAAGGATTTTATGAAAAAGATGATATATGAACCCTGCATTAGAAGGATTATTTAGGACTAACAACTGAGTGAGTAATGTTTATACATTGTTTTAACACTAGACTCACCTGCGACTTCATTTGCGTATTTATTTGTACTAGCGTTCGTCCAGTTATCAAAATTCGACGATAATCATTATTGAAAATTTAATGAAAACTTATATGAATGGTATTTACCTATCTATATACAGAAACACTACTATTTTACCAATTTTTTTTATTGATATTACGAGGCTTTAAATACATATATATTATATACATAAACACCCTTGACTGAAGTACAAACATTCGCACTCATCACACAAATGAATGCCCACAGCGGGATTCGAACCCGCGACCGTTGGCACAGCAAGTACACTAGTTGGGTCACTACAAACTGAGCCAATTTGTCGTCAAATAAGTCAATATGTATGATAACTTCATGGTAGTTTCTTTAAAATAACATTAATTTAGATTTTTACAACAGTTAGGTTTATTTAATCTATACAGCATATGGAAATGACAAAGACATAGAAAGAATTGCAAAGAAATAAATAAATAAAAAGAAATACATTCTTAGATTTGGGAGAATATTTTAAATTTCAAACGAAACCATTTTTTAGAATATTGTCGTGGATTCATTTTACTTTTTGGTTCCCCAAAAACATTTTTTACTTATAAAATCAAAATAAGTTTAAGCACATTATTTTTAATACGAATACTATTAAATAATTTCATAGATTAGTAACATAATAATGATATGTTCAAGGACACCTGCTATACAACAGAAGGTTTGCGAAATGAAATAAATAGTCTCCAGATATATTTAATAATAATAATAATAATAAATAGTATTTATTGCCATAAAAAACAGTAACAAATGTAAGCAGAATCAGTAAGGCTTAAATTAACTTATGGCAAATTATTATTTATCAGATAATATTTATGACATAAAGTTTTCTTTAATTTTATTGCTAACGATCTAAGTTTTGATGCCGATCGTTAGATTTATTGCTGTTTTTAGTGATTTTTTGTCGATAAAAGATTCTTAATATCTAGGATTTTTGTCATCGTAGGTTTAAATAGCAAACGCTAAAGTTGAATGGAAGGAATGGAAATAGATTCAACCTATGATTAACAGATCGCTTATCTTTTATCTATTGGCATCCGTTTCCTTTTATCTGAGTGGTTTTGATCCCAAATATATAACACAATGTATATATAAAATTGCTATTAATTTTAAATGTACACCATCTATTGTGTTAGATACCACGTGGTTGTGATATAAAGTGAAATCCATACTCCATACTAATATTATAAATGTGAAATGTGTTTGTTTGTTTGTTTGTTTGTTTGTTTGTCGAAAAGGAGTGACAGATTGGTGTTTTTTTTTTGTGTGGAGATAGTTGGAGGATAGAAGAGTGACGTAGGCTACTATTTACCGCGGGAGATTATCTAATTCCCACGGGAAAACACGTTATAATACAATCCAAAAAAATATTAATGATCAGAAATACTTGAAACTTGCTAATAATGTTCTTTAATAAATGTTTTTTAGCATTTTTCGAAATTCATATAAGGAGGTAAAATAGGGGATAAAAATTTGTATAAAACTACCTTTTTAGATAATTTTTTGTAATTCTGCGGGTTCTGCTAGTAAAATAAAAACTGTTATGCAGAGAAAAAAGCTTAAGTAAGTATAAGATATGGATGAATTAGATGTTTTAAATAAGCAATTGAAATACTTTGAATGCGATTTTCCTCACTTCAAAAATAACAGACTTCTAACATTTTCAAAAAAAACCTTTCTAAGTATTCACTTACTAAGTGTTCTCCTACGTATGATATATAATATCAGCAGATATTTTCTTGCAGGAGATTCGACTTTTGGTTTTCTACTAGCGCTTACACGCGGCTTTACATAGTTTATGGATGTACGTCTGACTGCTGCACTCCTAAGAGTCGTATGCCCGATTTCACCAACAACCCATAAGCTACCACCCACGTATGGGATCCCTAGCTTAAAAGTCCCCTAAACTAGCCCCTAAATTAAATTTCGTTTTACGATCGTCTTTAAGCCCATATTTCGAGCACCTAAATTTAGGGGGCCGTTTAATATTTAGGTGACCCCTAACTGTCGGTGAAACAGAAACTGTCCCCTAACAGCCCCCTAACCATGCTTAGGGAATCCCTTAAACTTAGGTGACGTTGGTGAAATCGGGCAGTAGTGTGGTAGTTTATAACCTACTTAAGTAAATGTACTATAAAATACAAAGAGAATAATTTAAAAAAACGGATAGTTACGGAGATTAGCGCGTTCAAAATAGCCTAATTCTATTAAAAAAACAAGCTCCAAATAAAATTATTATTGACTCATCTCGTAACTCCTTCAATCCAGCATATCTACCCATCCCAGACCTCCTTAGTATGTAGGTCTTAAATATTATTCAGAATATAATCAAGGGATTTTTTCTTAAAAAAGGTAATGAGCTTTTTCGTATGAGTAACTGTTTAACTAAAGAGCTTAAATCTTGATAAATATTTATTTATATTAACATAAATAATACAGAGAAAAAGATTTTTCTGGTTTAAGTTTCCATTCACAATAAATAAAATAATAAAAAAATACTTTGTTTAAAAATGTAGTTAGTATTAAAATGTATAAAACCATTAGATCACTATTAAAGAGGATTCCGGTACCGGGAATCGAACCCGAGCCTCCTGGGTGAGAGCCAGGTATCCTAGCCACTAGACCATACCGGACATGACGATTTATGTAGAACAGTCGTACTAATAGTATCTCACTTATATAATTTTAACTTTATATTTTACTCTGATACTAGCGACTTGCTCTCGCTTCCCTCGGGTACATTTTTAATAGATATAAATAGCTATTGTGAGCGTACCTTAGGCCAAAGACATGTGCTATTGCAGACTATTCTGTGGGCCTTTTTAAGACCTATAATTTTCTATTACATTGGTTTGATGTATCTCTAAAAGTTTAGCCAGCGTTAGCCGTTAATCGTATAAGACAGTTTTTTTCTGACAAAACACCGTCTAAGCTCAGTTATTTTGTACAAAATAATTACAAATTATATACACAAACCTTTTTCGTTTATCGCACTTTCTATTAGTGAAAACCGTATCAAAATCGTTGCGTGGTTTAAAAAAAATAAGCGGAGAAACAGACGAACTCAAACAGCGACTTTATTTTATACAACAATATTAAAGTTATAAATACGAAAGTTTCATGTGTGTGTTTGTTTATATCGGTTACTCTTTCACGCTAAAACAGCTGGACCGATTTGGATGAGGTTAACAGTTATATATAATAATAGATTATGATCAGCAATAAACCTAGGATACTGATAGCAATAACTATGGTAAAAGGTGATCATTTGCCTAAAGATGAATTTCATATTAATTATTATATTACAGTGATTTCGTTCTTGCTTCGTTCGGGTTCATCCCTAGGTATAGTACAGTAGCCTATGTGTCACTGATAGTGTCGTTGGTCATAGTCTGTCTGTGTTATTAAGTTTCATTCAAATCAGTCAAGCCATTTCAGTGTGTAGGAGTTACAAGTATACACCCAAATACGCACACACACACGCACACAAACAAACTATTTCATATATAACAGTAGTCCGAAATAAAGAAAATTCGATGTTTTTGTATCAAGTTTCAAAAGGTACATAGAGAAGTGAACTTCACCCACGAGAAGCGAGGATAAAACTGGGTTTATGAAGCTCTACAATGGATACTATTAAGCTCAGACTAAGAAAAAACAATATTAATAGATATAAAGATTGTATTATAATAAGGAAAAAAATGAAATTTATTTATTTATTACATAGGTCGCTAACAGAGCATACATCCTTACAATTGTACATGGTAATAAACAAAAGAAGATCTAGTCTTAATGATGCCCTAATTATAAGCAACACTGCATTCTAATAAGACAACAACATAGTAAAATACGCCACTATTAGGCCTATCTCTCTTCTAATATAATTCTTAAGTACTGGAGTACAATCTTCGAGATTCAATGAAACAAATACATTATAGTCGGGCTAAGACATCTTATTTTAGAATATGTACTAGCGACTCACACTCGCTTCGCTCGTGTTCGTCCCTAGCTTGATTCCCCATACAAACTTTCATCACCATTTTCACCCCCTTAAGGGATGATTTCCGGGATAAAAGGTATCTTATGTTCTTCCCAGAGTTTCAAACTATTTTCTTATCAAATTTCATCTAAATGGGTTCAGTACATCCAGAGATTACCGGTTGTAGGGACAACATCACAAACTCTCAATCTCATACACTTTACAATATTAGTATACATAATATAATTATTTATATGTATGAATATTAAAATACGTAGTTTCGTAATGTAAAATCACGTCTGAAGATTATAAAATTATGTTTTATAATACAATACGTGATGTAAACACTGTTATATTTTTTCCATTATGTAGAATCCGCGTAAATAATGACATTTTAGGGACGCGAATAGAATTCGTGTTGAATGTTTAATGTTCTCGTACTTCTCCGTTCACTTGAAAATCAGTGCGAGGTGACCTTTATTATTTCAAAACCGCTATTTCACGACTTAGTTTATTTTCACAAATCATTTATTGGTGTTTAGAATAAAAAGTATGAGCGCTAAAGTGGAAAAATTCTTAATGACGTCAGTGTTCCAAATGTCATTTTTAAGGGGTGTTATAAGTTTGATGTCGATGTCTGTCTGTTTATGTGTCTGTCTGTGGCATCGTAGCTCTCAAACAGATGGATGGATTTCGATGCGGTTTTTTTCATTTCAAAGCCAGTTTCCTTGCTATGTTTGATTAATATCGGTCCGGTAGTGTAAGAGTATCAGCACTTATCCAAAATGATGTAAGTCATTTTGGCGTATGATTACTCGATTAAGTGCTTCACGCGAGCCAGTGTCATCGTTAAATGACAATTAATTTGCGTTGTGGTTTTTTTTTTAATTTTTTAACTTATTACAATGAATGTTTTTTTAGAATATAACACATCTTGGGAATGATATGACAACCTTTTAATGGTTTACGTAAAAAATATTTTTTATGTATTATTTTAAGTGTATAAGTTAAAATAAAGGAATAAAGGTACCGCAGAATCTCTTCAAGTTCTTCTTAGGATTGAGGCGTTTTTTCAAACTACTGTTAGATTGTTTTTAACAAACAATAAATGTATTTCTTAAATACCAATATCGTTAAAATAGTTATGAATTTTTTTTTAATGAACTATCCTCGGAAGTAGGTTGTCAACAGGGTGATCCCCTTGGGCCTGCAATTTTTAGTTTGGCTATAAATCCGATAATTAAAAAATTAAATTCTAAATTCAACGTCTGGTATTTGGACGACGGAACTCTAGGAGGTGATGTGGATACTGTGTTTTCGGACCTTTTTTTAATCAAAAATAAATTTGAAGTCATTTTTTTGGAACTTAATTTTAGCCAATGCGAACTTTTTATAAATAACTGTGACTTAAATTTAAATGATGTAAAACAAAAATTTAATATTCTGGCTCCAAATATTAAAATAGTTAACAGTAATTCTCTTTACCTTTTAGGTTCTCCAATTTTTGATGAATCTATTTCTGCATATATTAATAATTCAATCACTAAATTTCAAAATTCTGTTGACCGTCTCCTTGAAATTAGTCCACATTATGCACTTTGCATCTTAAAATGCTGTCTTTTCGTCCCAAAATTTACGTATGCGCGCCGTTGCTGCTCCTTTTGGAATCACCCAGATCTTTTAACACAAGTAGACGACTTAATCAAAATCTGCTTTAAATCGATTCTTAATATGCAACTGAATTATGAACTACTTAATATGCAACTGAATTATGAATAACTGAACTGTTATGGTGGTTTAGGGATTCGCAAAATTTCCAGTGTCGCTTTACCAGCCTTCCTATCTTCTATCCATAGTTCAGCGAATCTCATAAGTAAAATTTTAAGGGCATCCCCTTCAAATTTTGAGATTGCTGGCTTGGAAGAAGCTAGAAACGCTTTTTTAATTGCATGCCCAGGTCAAAATTTTCCAGTTTCTGAAAATTCACAGAGGAGCTGGGAAGACATAAACTGCAAATTGACTTATGACAGACAATCTTTTAAGCTGTAGTACAGGCTCGGCGCGTGCTAGGCTTTTATCCGTGGGTACGCATGAGGCTGGCTACTGGCTTCACGCGTACCCTTCGTTAAATACAGGAACATTTCTTGAGCCTGAAACGCTCCGAATCGCAACCTGTCTACGGCTTGGGGTTCCGGTCTGCGCTCCTCATAAATGTCCCTGTGGTAGTGATGTCGACAAGCTAGGACATCATGGTCTGTCATGCCAAAAAAGTGCAGGCCGCTTCTCGAGACATGCCGCGCTTAACGATATCATACGCCGGTCCCTTGCCACTATCAACGTGCCAAGTCTACTTGAGCCGACTGGTATTGCAAGAGACGATGGCAAGAGACCGGATGGTATGAGTTTAATTCCATGGAAGATGGGCCGGGTGCTGGTATGGGATGCAACCTGTTCAGACACGCTCGCCCCTTCCCATGTACATGGAACCAACAACAGAGCTGGTGCGGCTTGTGAAGCGGCTGAAAAAACCAAAGCATACAAATACAGAGATCTAGGTTCTGAATATGGTTTTGTTCCTTTCGGTGTCGAGACCCTCGGTCCGTGGGGTCCTAGCGCTATAAGACTTTTTAAGGAAATAGCAAAAAGGTTATTCGACGTCACAGGAGACCGGAGAGCTGGCAGCTACTTCGGACAAAGAATTAGTCTAGCCATTCAAAGGGGGAACGCGGCCAGTATCTTCGGAACCTTGCCTAAAGGGACTCCTTTTAATAATATTTTTTAGTTATTATATTATGTATATATACTTAAGGTATTTTTTTTTAGTTTAATGTAATTTATCTTATTTATATTAAGATTTATCTAAGTCCCATTTCTGTATTTTAATTATGAATTTTAATTTGATAAAAGTATATTAATCGTTATTCTAGTTTTCTTTGAAGGCAAAGTACAGAATATGAAGATCATGGGTTCGATACTTGGCTGTAGCATTAAGTTAATATTAGGTGGTGGTTAAAAAACAAGAATCTCGAGTAGAATTCACGAGAAAGAGATTTTTTTTGCATTATAGGATTTAAATGATGTTGTTTGTTTATTTATGTATTTACAAAAGTTTCAAAAATTTCAAAGATGAAAATACTAGTGATTTAATAAATTATTATTATTATGTAATACTCATAATAAGCACTCACATTCATCTCGCTCAAGCCCTGCACATCCTTAAGTATATTTTTAATATATTTTGTAAGAAAGCCTCAGGGCTTTTAATGCTTGAAAATTAAATCAATTTTTCGATCAAATTCTTCAAGCTTCAATTTGTATAAAACTTTTACTCTTTCAGGAAATAAAGCGTATCCTTAGACGTTTTCGCTCAAATGTCTCTATCAGAATTTCGTTAAAATCAAGGAGATTAGCAAACGAACGAACATGTTGTTTTGAAATCACATCTTCATCTATACTAAATATATTATAAAGAGACAGAGTTCGTTTGCGACGCGCTAATCTTAGGAACCAGTAAACTGATTTGAAAAATTCTTTTAGCATTAGATAGCCCGTTTAATGAGGAAGGTTATACGCTATATATCATCATGCTACTACCCAATGGAGCGGAGCAGTAATCATAAATGTCAACAAATCAGGCTTTGAATATATTATTGTAAAGGGAAGGGACAGAAGAGCTATTTTTGTACTTTGAACGTGGGCGAAGCCGCGGGTTCTGCGAGATATTTAAAAGTAAATAACATTTTTTTTTTACTTCAATACGTAGAAACCGTTATCCGTATAAATTAGTAGCTTTAACGAGTAAGTTGAAAAAGTTTCCCGGAAACAGCTAACTTGAGTTAGGAACTTTACAGATTAAAAAAGCTAATTTTACAAACTTAAATGTACCACCGGCTATCACTAAGTTTTTATTTAAATTTGCACTCTGGTTACGACCATTCTTCAAACTTCTAGTAAAATTCCAGCGTGTTCTGCCAACTTTATGTTGTAGCTTAAAAATTGTGTTGAATTTGTATAGTAGGTATATAAAAAAAACAGTAGTTTAGTGCTCGTCAGATATATCATTTTAAATTAGTAATTCTTGTATATACTCGTATGTACATATATAAATTTGTTTCGCGTATCTCGGAAACGGCTCTAACGATTTGGATCAAGTTTTGTATTTAAAAGCTTCCTTTCTAAGTTAATCTGTATAAATATAATAGGTATAGATATTATTAAAAATCAAAATGGCGGATCCTAGGCGTCAATTTATTACTGCATAATACTATGTTCCTTCGTCAAGTTATTTTCTTTTTTTTAGTTCGCTTTTTTTATTCTTGTAAATACATATTTCGTGTACGTTCCCAAGTTGTAGTACATTTATAAATTTAATATTATTAAGTAGAGGCAACATCATCGTAGGAAGATTTATTGCTAATCTTAAACTACGTATTGTTTCAGGACATATCTACCTGTAACTAACCTTCATCCAAATCCGCTTCAGAGTGAAAGAGAAACAAAAACACACACACAGACTCATACAAACTTTCGGATTTATAATTGTAGTGTGATTAAAATATTTTTTTAATATGGCATATTACAAAACGAAACGGGATTTTAATGAGGCTTTTCTATCAATAAACTAAATATTTTTAAATATTTTTTGGAAAATCTTATTGAAATAAACATTATCATCGATAAAGAGGCCGAATCTATAGTTTTTAGAATTTTTGTCTGTCTGTCTGTCTGTTACCACATCACAGTAAAACCACTAGAGGGATTTTGATGAAATTTGGTATGGTTATAGCTTTTTATCCGGGTCAACATATAAGATACTTTTTAACGCGGGAAAATGTCTCATTTCTGTGAAAAAGTACAAAAACTGTAATGTAAGAGTATACTGATATGTGAAACCTAAGAATTTGGTTTTGGTTATCTGAACGCGGGCGGAAATGCTAGTAATAAATAAATATTGTACTGTATATGTTACGATTAAAACTAAATCTGGCTACAATAAGCTTTTTGAAAAGAAATTTGAGCGTAAATGGATTTTTAGCTTTTATTTCTCCATTTGGCAATTCAAATTAACTTTGAAAATACGTTACCCTATTACAGAACTGAGTTGAAAGGACTTTGATTTAAACTATATTTAAATGGATCCATTAAAGTAATAGAAGATTGATCCACTCCGCTCGTTATCGAGGGCACAAGTTCGTCGTATCCAGCAAATAGATACTTACTCGTATATATTCGCACACATTCATATAAACACATGTATTGCGGAGTATTCAGAATTAGTTTATCGGATTACTAATATAAATACGAAAGTTTGTATGTGTGTTTGTATGTTTGTTACTCCTTCACGCTGAAATTGCTGGTCAGATTTGGATGAAATTTATTACTCAGATAGGCTATGACCTGGAGTAACAAATGGCTACTTTTAGACCCAGGATGCTCCCAGCAAAGTCGTTTCGAACTAAATAAAACTATCCGTCCAATTATCCTCTTTGATTTTTTCAATATCGAGAATCCCAAACAGATACCAATAATCTATACTAATATTATAAAAGTGAAAGTTTGTGCGTATGGATGTGTGTTACTCTTTCACGCCAGAACGGTTAAACGAATCTAAATGAAATTTGGCACAGAGATAGATTATAGTCTGGAATAACATATAGACTACTTTTTATTCCGGAAAGTTTACGGTTCCCGAGGGATAGATTTGTTTTTGTTTTTCTAGAGGTGAACCCGAGTGAAGCGAGGTTGAGCCGCTAGTATAAACATAAATCCATAACGCAATAAATACTTCAATGAAAAACATAAGTCCTACCGCGGCGCTAACACACGTACGGCGACCGATCCTACGACGACCGACGTGATCGAAACTGACTGACCATCTTTTTATATGATGGTCACGGTTGAGAAATAGTCACTGAGTGATTGCGTAGTGTGAATATTCAATACAGGATGATATTCATGATGACGGCTTTCGATTTTCGATTTCGTAATGGTGGATCCGAAATTGTAAAATTTTATATTATTAATATTTTTATTAACAAATACTATTTAAGTCCTGGTCACGGGAAACTAAGGTTTAAGTCTCCATATTCGCTGTAAAGAAGTCAAAACCTCGATAACCAAAAATCAAAATAAATTCTCGAAATAATCTGATAAGTTTTATTTAAAATGTCAGATATTCGCAGAAATCTAAGAAAGTACTTTACGAACACCACATTCGGTTTTTTGAGAATTAAATCCAAGATAATCCATCGGTGACATATTTTGAAATCTTTATGATATGAATTAAAGGATTTTATATAGAAAATAATTCCTAGAATGGAATTATCTATATTGTACAGCGACTCAGGAAACTATGTAGGAGAAGTTAATAAAGGTCTTGCGTCATCAAACCTCCATCCGAATGTATATAATATGAGAGAAAGCAATTAACTTCTACATTAATCATAAATATAATGTATCAATTGCATACCCTCTCTGTAATTATAACACAAATCAATACTAGTTGTAATTAAATATATAAATATAAATGTAAATAAATGGGGCATTAACACACAGCACCATCTAGTTCCATGGTAAGCTAAACAGTACAGATATATAACTTTATATCTATATAGGTATATTATAAATATAAACACCCATGACTCGAGTACAAATATTCGTGCTCATCACACAAATGAATGCCCCCAGCGAGACTCAAACCTACGACCGCTGGCACAATCAGTAGGGTTACTACTACAAACTGAGCCAAACGTGCGGTCACATTAGTCACGTAACCAAATGGCATTATTATGTTTCTGGGTTCTAGTCCCAAGTTGGCTTACAAGAATAATCTACATATAAATTAGGCAAAGATAAAACAGCTTTCAGCAGCACCTTTTTCTTATGTTTGTCAAAAGATTTTCTTTTTGCTTAGTAAAATTTGGAAACATATTAAAAATGGAAAAATATATGAAAAGGATACGTATGTATTCGCATTTCGTATTCAGCCCTTTTTAACGTCCCACTGCTGGGCATGCCCGTACAATACGAGGGAGATCAGGCCACTGTCCACCACGCTGGCCAAGTGTGGGTTGGCGGAGTTCACATGTGTTATTGAAACTTGCTAGGTTCTCTCAGACATGCAGGTTTTCTCACGATGTTTTCCTTCACCGTAAGACATTTGATAATCATGTTGGAAATGAATCACACATCAAAATACCAGAGGTGCAAACCCGGGATTTGAACCCGCTGACTCGGTTTTCCAAGCGAGTGCGTTACCTTATTTATTTCAAATTTACTGTGATAAATATTACATTGTCATAGCCGGTAGAAAGTATGAGTTTAAATAAAACTATTATTTTTTTTTTATATTTCTTAACATACGTGGTAGTGATATCTGTGGTGCTCTTTCAATCTTTAAAGAATCATAATCTTTTCTTAGATTTACACGAATATTTGACATTTTAAATAAAACAAATTTTTCGGATTTTTCACAGATTTATATTGATTTTTGGGTTGCGACGTTTCGAATTCTTTACGACAATCATGGTCACAGGAGAGAACCAAATTTAATCCGCGAAAAAATCCGAATAGATAGTTTTATTAAAAAATTTCAAGAATCATCTTCGTTCAGACTAAATCTGTATTCATATTAAGCTCAAATAGAGCAAAAGCTGGTCATTTGCTTGTAAATTGGCAACAATTTATTGAGTTTGAATTCTAAATATTTCGTACAAATCTTAAAGCGAAGCTTTCAAATATATTTTGATCCATATTTTCGTACTATAGATCCGTCCTCGTTTGGTTCAAAACACATTTTTCTAAAAGTGCTTCAATTTTCATGCTAAATTATTATATACTAATTTGTAGATGACACGTTTGGCTCAGTTTGTAGTTTCCCTACTTGTTGTACCAGTGGTCGTGGGTTCGAGTCCTGCTGAGGACATTCATTTATATGATTAGCACGAATGTTTATATATTTATATATAATGTATGTATTTAAAATTATATATGTGTAGTATATAAACTAAATATCGGGTATGGTATGGCATACAAAAATCACGCCAATTCGTCACTCTTTTCTTCTTCGTTTCAACGTGAAAGAAGAATTAACATATAAACAAACTAACAAGCCAACGTTTACATATTCATAATAGAATTGGAACTATTAAGTATAAGTATGTACATTGTACATATATCTACTGACATACAAATAATAAAAAGTTGTACAAGAAAAATAATATCTTTAGCGAGCATCATATTTATAGTCTAATATGAAAGACCGGTATTTCTTGATACCACCTCCCATACCAATATAAATATTTTAGAGGTCCACTTTACGTTGGGTACTTGTTCAAAACAATTTATACGAACCATTAGCTCGAGAGTAATTGCTATAACGCTTCGTGGTTTTAATGTTTGGGGTAAATAGTAATAAGCAATTTAGATACTGATGTTGGTTGTACGTAAATAAAAACTTGTTTATGATGTGGTTGTTATTTACGTTTTGTTATTTACTTTAAGAATCATTCTTATGTGAAATCCATACATATAATAAAATTCCGAGTCGAATCTGTATATTAAATATTTTTTGAAAAATCTTATTGAAATAAACATTATTATCGGTACAGATGTCGAATCTATAATTATCAGTATTTTTGTCGGTCTATCTGCATGTCTGTCTGTCTGTGACGGCATTACGAGAAAACTACTGGACAGATTTTAATGAAATTTGGTATGATGATAGCTAGTTGTCCGGGTCAACATATAGGATACTTTTATTGTGGAAAATATCTCATCTATGAGAAATCAATACTAAACTTAAAACGTACGGTGAGTCGCTAGTTATCTATTTAATAGAAATGGAATGTACTTTTGGCTCACTTTTTCACTTTGACTGCTTCACTTTGATAGATTAAAATCTACCCAAAAATAATCGGTTAAATTGTAAACTTACGGTTCACATTCTTTCGACACTTTGGCACGAGATAGATTATAATTTAACGGTATTATATTTACAATTTTACGGTGACATATATATTATGATTGTAATAGACTTATCAATAATATTTGAAATCGCTACTATCCTTACGTAGTAGTTATAGGGGTTAGTCGTTTGATTGCGATGAAAGTTAATTTTTGTATGAGCCATGCAAAATATACACTTATTTTTCTTAAAATGGGTGAGTCAAAATCCAAAATCTCTGGCAACTATGAATTATGACAGCTATGTGCAATACAGCTCTTTATATGAAGATAATAGTATAGAGAAATTTAAGGTAAAAAGAATACTTAGAGAGCCTGGAGAAGTTAATGATTGAAGCCTGAAATGATATTATAATTAGCTGTTTTATCATACCATCCCTACCCTTGTACTAATATAATAAACAAAATAAACATATATTTTAAACTTAAATCACTATCACAAAGAACAAGAATAAAATAAAATAATATCAAAAACATTTATTAAACTGCCACGTTTTTAATTTTCAAAATAAAGGCTTTGTTTGATGACTTATTCTTCTTTTTATTTACCGAGAGTGAATCGTATAAAACTATAATAAGATCTAATCAAGGCTACTTTTAAACCTAATTTTAATTAGCTCAGCCTTAAAATGAAGCCTCAAGGAATGTCCAAGAAAGGCAAATGGTATAAAAATAATTGAGTTATGACATAAATTACGGTCAGAGCTTTTAAGCCGACGGGTCTTAGAGGTAATGAGTTTATGTGCAATTTAATTTGTAATTAGGCTTAATGAAGATACTAAACACGATATATTAAAGAGATTTGCATTTAAAATCCATATGTAACACTCAAAATAAAAAAAATATTTGCACATATATGTATACTGAGTGAATTATATCACTTAATGTATATAATATGTAATGTATATAATAAATTACTAGCAGAACCTGCGGCGGTAAAACTATAAAAAAAACTCTGAACTCCCTTGTTTTACTCCCTTTTGGGATTAATTTCGAAAAATGCTAAAACAAATATTTATTCAATTGTATTGAAAAGCATTAATATCAAGTTTCAAGTAATTCTGATCATAAATATTTTTTGGGTGGTATTATAAAGTGTTTCCCATGGGAATGAAATTACTTTCCAGCCCCCAACTATTTCCACATAAAAATCACGCCAATCGTCACTCCGTTGCGACGTGAAAGAAAGACAAACAAACATCTAATAAACACACTTTCATATTCATCACCATCATAGTCACCGCAGAATCTCTTCCGCTGTAAAGCATACGAAACGTCGGAAACTAAACATCTAAATAATCCACGAAAAAATCCAAAAAGTTTTATTTAAGACCAGCGACTTACCCTCGCTTCGCTCGGATTCGCCTCTAGAAAAACACTAAAAGAGATCTATTAGTTACCACGGGAACCGTTCATTTTTCTGGGACGAAAAGTAACCTGTTGTTTGACCGGCAATGTAAGGTGTCAGAATGTTAAATTTTACTAAATTAGGTGCATAAGTTGTTGTGTACTAAGCTGTATAAGTTACTATAGTTTTTTAACTATCCCACGGGAACTCTTTAATTTTCTGGGATGAAAAGTATCTAAGATGTTGACCGGGGATATGAGGTACGGCCATGTAAAATTTCATTTAAATCGGTCAAATAGTTTCGGAGATTAGCCCGTACAAACAGACAAACAGATAAACAGACAAACAGAGAAACAAAAAATTTGAAAAAATTCTTGATTTGTTCTATTTGTCTTCTGACTCGGTTTTCACCATTTTTTTGCTATGTACAGACATTCGACCTCTACTGTTTTATCTTATATATAAAATTTCCGTGTCACAATGTTAGTTACCGTACTCCTCCGAAACGGCTTTACCGATTTTTACCAAATTTTATATGCGTATTCAGTAGGTCTGAGAATCGGCTACTATCTATTTTCCATACCCCTAAGTGATAAGGATAAGGGTGGTCCTCTAAGACCCCACCCCAGGGAAGAACCCGAGCGGAGCGAGGCTGAGTCGCTAGTTATATTATAGATGTCAAATATTCGCGTACATCTAAGAAAGTTACTAGAAAAATAAAATAATAAGCTCTTTATTATTTTTTCATTGTTTATATACAAAATTTCATAACTATTTTTAAAACCATTTTTAAAGTAACGCAAAATTAATCCTATATACGAGTATAGTATTTTTTTTAAAAATACAAGACTAATTTATACTATCTGTGCACATAATCCTTTCAACTCCACTTTAAACTTTTAAAATGACATCAGGTCCAGATAATTCACTTACTGTAAGATAACCACTTGGGAATCTTATTTGCGGTGCCTTCGATCTAATTATAATTTTAGACTCTTTATCGTTTTCGGCCTTATCTTCAGTTTTTTTTCTTAATAATGGTATTCTCGATAACATTTCCGCAATTGCTTCATCTAGAGGTGGTAGTTCTGGAGCATTGGGAACAGATGGAAGAACAATCACTTTTTCTTCTTCATTTTTTAAGGCGTCATCGTGGGATTGAATAACACCTTTTCCAGGGACATCAGAATTTGGCACGTTTGTAAGTAGTTCTGGTTTTAAAACTATAGAAACTTGTGGTTTCGGTAAAGACGAAACCCCCAAGTCTGATGAAGCGGTAGTGATTGCAAACAAACTAATTACTGTTAGAAGAAACATCTGCAAAATAAGAAATTTATCTCATTTAAAAAATTATTAAAATACAATAAATATGTAAAAACAAAAAAAGCTTGTATTTCTGTTACTTTTTCAAAGAAGGAACTCAAAGTATCCGATCACCAAATTTTAATATTATTGTTTCCAAAATACAACATACCTTAACGTTGACTAATTCCTCAACTGATACAATATCGAGTAATGCGAGTTTTATATACATTATATTATTACTACTTAATTTGATTACATTGAAACATTTAAATGCGAGTGACATTCGTCATCGTCATTTGCTAATTACTTTATAATGTAAATATTCTAAATTTAACCAAATTTTTTAAAAGAAATTCTTTACATATTTTTTTCAATATTATATTGAATTAGTACTTATAATACTTTTTACAGAACAGTACTTCCAATTATTTAATGTCATAACCTTTGATATATTTTGTAAATCAATAGAATATAAAAATAAATATAAAGCATATAAAAATAAATTTAAATTAACAAAAATCTTACATGAGTATGGGAATGTTGCCTCAGTCAGACCGCAATGTGCAGACTATGCCATGAGACAGAGGAAACTGCTATGCACATCCTCTGCTCGTGCGACCCACTCATGCACCGCAGAAGTATCTATCTAGGGCAGCATATTATGCAACCGGAAGAGATACAAATGCTCCCCGCTCAGAAAATCTGGAAGTTCCTGGAGTCAACAGGACTAAGCGGAGAACTTTGAACTCAATATAAAGGGAGCTACAATGGACCAAAACTGGTCGACGTAGATAGGGCCGACCTCGGCACCACACCCAACATAAATAATAATATAAAATGGGAATGTTAAGAAGAATTCTCTATAAAGTATCTACCGCGATGTTTACCACTTCCTTTAAATAAACTGACTTTAAGTAGAAAAAAACAAAACTTATTATTTATAGCTCATTTTTCAATTATCATGTAAAAGGTATCCGTCAAATAAATTACTACCCAACCGAATATAAATATGTATGAAACAATTAAATTATTCATGCTACTCTTACTCTTGTATTTATTTATGTGGTATCCATTGGATAACTTTTATGTTATGTTGTTTGAAAAAATATATAAGCTCGCATAAACTTCCATATTTCATCGAAATCTTTTCAGAAGTTTAAACTTATAAATGTAGCCGATAGAGTTTAAGTTGACTTATATATGTATATCAGCGACTCAGGCGGTTCATGCCTAGGTACGTTTTAACGTTTAGTATAGATTCCTCAGATGAGATAATTTGCCCGCAGTAAAAAGTATCCTATATGTTGATCTGAATAACCAGCTATCATCATAGTCATACCAAATTTCATCAAAATCTGTCTAGTGCTTTTCTCGTGATGCGTTCCCAGACAGACAGACAGATGGACAGACAAAAAAATGTAAAAACTATAAATTCAACTTCTGTAGCGATAATAATGGCTATTTAAATAAGATTGTCCAAAAAATATTTAATGTACAGATTTGACTCAGAATTTTATTATGTATATACATATAAATAAGTCACAAGTAAATTAAAGCTTGGCAACTGTAAAGAATCACATTAATAAAAAATAACCTGGAAGTCGGCTTTTTTTTAGTTTTTATTTTTCCATTTTTAGTTTAGACGTAAGCAGGTAATTTGTAAGAAGAAAGGTTTTTAATAACATGTTCGGTTAAACAATTTATTAAAAAAATAGATTTATTGTTGATTTTTTTAAAAAACCGCTCGGCCGATTTTTAATAAAATTTATATGGGATCACTTGGAAAGTATAGCCTTTAAAACAAAAAAAATCCAAATCGGTTCAGGCGTCTTCGAGTAATCAGTGAACATACGTACATAAAAAAAAGATTCCGACGAATTGAGAACCTCCTCCTTTTTGGAAATCGGTTAATAAAGGATTAATTTTATTAGTTTTGTGACAAATTACATAGGTATCAAAACATTCAAATTATTCTATCCCAACAAGGGGTATAAGATGGGATTCGGTTAATCAAGCCCTCACAAATATAATATGTAATAAGTGATATACGTGAGTATATCTGTAATTCGTATCTCTTGAGAGTATCTCTTGTTAAAATATATTTAACATATATAAAATATTCACTTCAACAAAATCACCGTAAATGCAATTACTAAAATTACGCAAACTTACTATATAATTAAAAGACGGTAACCATTAATAGGTACTTGTAATTTTGTCGTATAATTTAACTAATTATTCCAATTATTAATGTGCGTCATTGTGACACAATTTAGTATATAAACTATGTTTTTCCAGTAACATGCACAGTAACATTCCGACATCGTTTCTTCTTCGATTCGTACAATCTTTCATCATGAAATTGGTAAGAAATCATTTTCATATTTTTAGACTCTAGTTCAATAGATTTTTTTAAATTTAGCTTAGTGATGGAATCTTGAACTAAAAACTGATCTTTGTTGATTTATTTATAATAATAATTACTTTGATAATGCATACTACCAAATATTTTTACAGTTTATATATGTTTTTTTACAGTTGGTGGTTTTGTTTGCTTTGTTGGCTTTGGCCATTGCTGCTCCAACTGCTGGCAAAGATCTTGCCGCTCTACGAGCTCTACCTGCTTTGCTCCATGAAGAAGTGCATGATGAGAATGGACAGTTTGTCCTCCGGTATGTGACCGCTGAAGGAATTGTAGTGTACGAGCGCGGCCACCTTGTACCCTCAGAAAATGGTACTGAATACGTCATGGCCTTAGATGGAGAAATTTCTTATATTGGTGACGATGGAAAGACTTACGTAACTAAGTATACAGCAGGTCTCAACGGAAATAATGTTGTAGGTAACCATTTACCCAAAGTGCCTGAGCCGGTTGTAGCTTAGTTTCCAGTGGTCGAAGATAATAAAAAAATGGCACTTTAATCAACCTTGTTTTATTAATTACACGACGATGGGCCTTTTCACGTCCTATTACCAGATACGGGCTTCTCCTCAAAACGATGAAAATCAGGCCGCAGTAAGCAATGTCGCCTAAAATAGTGGTTCATACGTTCTTGAAAATTAATTATACTTTCTCAGACATGTAAATTTCCTCGAGATGATTTGCTTTACCGTATTACCTAGCGGTAATCATATTAGACATTTAAACAATTTTACTTTATGAAGTCTTCAGCCGGAATAATTCTCTATATTGATGTGTATTGCAATGATTGCCAGCAGGTTGCTATGGTGTAGTCTCTAATTTATTTTTTTATATAATGTTCACAATTTCTAACTTTGGAATCCAGTCTGTTATTTGTAAAGTGAGCTGGTATTTTTATTTTTTTGATTTAAAATTTGGCAAAGTATACTCTAGGCATGTATATTGGAGTCATAATGATTTATTTACACATTATTATTATATTTTATGCTTTTCTCGTAGCCATTTAAAAATACCCTACAATTATGAAAAAAATATTGTTTTAAAAGATACGAGTGTGTAATGTTTTAATTGAACAGCTTTTGCTTTTAATATGTTTTGATTTTCTATTTTTTATATTTCACAGTACACAATGAGTATCATCATTATCAAAAAAGTACTGAGTACTAAATCATGAACCAGTGTCTATATATTGGCAATAATCTCAACTTTCTCCCAATAATCAAAAGTATTCATATTGATGTAGTCACTTGGCAAACTTCAAGTTTCATTTCGTCGAGTTTCGTGGGTTCTTATTTTGAGTTACAATGCCATGAACAATGTCATCAGACATTGAAAATACTGAGAACTTTGTGTCCCTACATAGTTATGAAACTTTCGTATATGCTAAGAGCCAATATTTAAAACAACTAGTTTATTTGTCAAAAACGTTACTTGTATGTGATTTTTGACTGACGAAAAAAAAGAAAGAGGTTAATAATAATAACAAACTCTTTATTATACACCAAGCACAATATTAAATAAATAAATACAGTAAAGATAGATAATGTACAAGAGGCGGCCTTATCGCTGAAACAGCGATCTCTTTTAATTAATTGTTCTATGTGTAATAATTAAGGATAATAACTTTAATTTAGTTTGCTATTATTTAAAAGACAAATTTCTAAGCAACACTATTACTGTATACTTTTACAATTGAAAAATAAAAATATTTATTTATAGAACAATTATATGGCTTAAATAATTAATACTATATTTTATATTTTTCTTTATGGTTATAAATATAATAATGGCAACACCAAATATACATTACTAATTAATATTTTAAAATTGTAATAATTATAATAATAACAGCAAAATTAAATAAATAAAATTCCATATTTAATTATAAAACTAATTAAAATTATAAAAATGTTTAAAGTTAAAAAATATTGTAATGTCATTGGTGAAATTTTCATTTTGTTAATTGTGGGTAGGCTGTCTGTAACAACTATACCTTCGAGACTCTCCCGTGACCATGAATGCGATGAATGATGATGATGATGATGAATCGAAACGTCGGGAAACAAAAATGCAAATAAATCCGCGACAAAATCCGAAAAGATAGTTTTATTGAAAATGTCGAGGGTTACTTAAAATTTTTCATTTTATTTTTTGGGTACATGTCATATGTCTGGGTAAAGCTATTGTCTTATAAAAATCGAAAAATATCTTTTTATTCAGGTGTAAAAACCTTTCTTTTTCGGTTTCTATCAAAATGACTTAGGTTACTTTGAAAAATCTATAAGCAGTCTATATTCTTTTAGTATACTTTAGATAAGCCGCTTCAAACTTTCTTATATAACGAATAGACTTTCTATGAAAACGCCACCCATGCATTGGTAAAATTTGCTTTTTGTCCTTTTAACTTTCGAAATGACTCATTTCCCTTCCTTTGATAACTTGTACATTGTGTGGAGTATTTGTAGTATAAGAGCCGACTGCCTTGTTAACTATGCATTGAATATTATTAATTGATTAAAAGTAATAGAGATATATCGTATTAACCAATTTGGTTTATCTTATGAAGTTAAAGATAAAAAGTTCTTTGAAGGTGGGTAAATGATTTGCAGAAAATATAAATCGACATCAAAAAAAAACCACTAAAAAGTAAAAAATAACTGATTGATAGTTTTTATTTACTACAGATACCCAATCAGATATTTTCGAAGTCAGTGTGCTTTGATTTGTTACACTGTAAAAAGTTATACGTGTCGAATTGAGAACCTTTTTATATATGATATGATAAGCAAAGCCGCAATGATGATATATTTGACTCTATTATTCGCACCCCTTCCTTCTTACAGTTTGCTATTTCCTACAGCGAAAAAGTTTCAGCGATAAGGCCGCCTCTTGTACATTATCTATCTTTTCTGTATTTATTTATTTAATATTGTGCTTGGTATACGATAATAATAATAATAATAATAATAATAATAATTTAGCCTTTTTATTTCCTTAATAAAATTACATAAATAGTGTGTTTATAGAGCATGCACTTAGTATATAACAATTTTATAAAAAAAAAACAAAAAAATAAATTAAATCTCTTTAAATAGCCTGCACAATAAACAAAAACTTAACTAAATTTAATTTAATTTACTTCTATTTTAACAGTTATATACTTATTTTTCAATTATTATAATATTTTTTTTTTTTTAATTTATCTATTATTATAATTTTTTAATTTATTAAGGACCTCTCCATAGAGTAAAGGCCTCCTCCATTTTACTCCACATAGCTCTATCCTTGGCTTTGTCTAACCACTCTTTTCCTGCTGCTCTCAAAATTTCATCGAGCCATCGCTCCGCCGGTTTACCTCTGGTTCTTTTGCCTATAGGTCCCTTCCATGAAGTTATCTTTTTGGCCCACCTATCTTCGTTCATACGTGCAATATGGCCAGCCCACTTCCATTTCAGTTTTTTGCAGTGTTCTAGAGCGTCAATCAACTTCGTTGTTTTTCTTATATCCGTGCTTCTCTTTTTGTGTCTCAGTTTAAGATTCAGAATGCTCCGTTCCATGGCTCTTTGGGTTGTTAATATTTTGTTTCTGGTTTGTTTGTTGAAAATCCATGTTTGGGCTGCGTAGGTAAGAGAAGGTAAGATACAAGAGTCCAACACAATTTTTTTCAGCTTCATTGAGATATTTGATTTCAGAATTTCTTTCAGGCTCCAAAATTTATTCCAGGCCATATTTACGCGTCTCATTAATTCATCTTGGTGTCTAGACTTTTTAAATGACACTTGTTTGCCTAGATATATGTACTCTTGGACATATTCTAGTGAGACACTGTTAATGTGTATTGGTGTCTTTATACTGTTTGTCATAATTTTAGTTTTGTTGTGTTTAGTTCTAGACCAATTTCATTGCTGACATAATTAATTTCATTTATCATTGACTCTAATTGCGAAGAATTTTCTGCAAAGAATATGATATCATCGGCGAATCTAAGATTACTTAGAAATTGACCGTTAATGTCTATACCTTTGTTTTTCCACTTTAGTGTCTTCATGATATTTTGTAGAACGGTTATAAAAATTCTGGGAGAGAGTGGGTCACCTTGACGAACGCCTCTACATACATCGATTTCCGTGCCCGTTTTGTCTAATATTACTCTACTTGTGCTTTTCTTATATATGTCTTGTATGAGTTCTATAGTTTCTGATGGCACATCACATTCCTGTAAGGCTCTCCACATGCTGATATGGGATATAGAGTCAAATGCTTTAGCGTAGTCGATGAACGCTAGGTAGAGCGGGCGTTTCATTTCTTCGTATTTCTCTATAATAAGTTCCAATGAGTGGATGTGGTCTATAGTTGAATACGTACTTCTAAATCCTGCTTGCTCCACTGGCTGGTGTTCTTCAGTGTATATCGCAAGGCGTTTTTCAAGGCATGAAGCAAACAGCTTGTAGAGATTTGATTGTAAGCTGATTGGTCGATAATTGCTTATGTCTGTAGGGTTTCCTTTCTTGTAGAGAAGCACTATATCCGATTTCGCCCATTCAGTCGGAACTTTTCTGTCGTCTAGTATTTTATTGAACAGGGTGGTTAAAGGTTGTACTAGAAGAGTTTTTCCCGTAGAAATGGCTTCGTTTGATATCCCGTCTGGACCGCTGCTTTTTTCTTTCTTTAAAGATTTTATCTTAGTAAAAATTTCTTGAGTAGAGAATCTTTGTATTCTAGTATCATTTTTCTGTAGACGTAGAGTCTCTTTACTCAACTGTGTTTTACATGCATAGAGATCTTTATAAAACTCAGTGGCAGCTTTTATTATTCCCGATCTAGAGAATATTGCCTTGTTATCGGTAGAGTTCTTTTTCAAGCTAGGAATTCAATTTTTAGATATTGTTAATTCTTTCAAACCTTTTTTCACACTTCTTGATTTCTTCAGATATTTTTCAATTGTTGTAAGTCTGTAGTCTTGATATTCCTTTCTGATAGTTTTGTGAATATTTTTATATAAATAGCATTTTTCCTTTTTCTCTTCTAATGTTAATTGTTTTTTATTTATTAAATCGTTTCTTCTTTTTATGAGGTTTTTAGTTCTGTCTGAAATGATGAAGTGTCGTTTTGTATTTGTGTTGTTATTACGTATGGATTTTAAACTTTTATCGATTGCTTGCTTAATTTTTTCATAGTACGTCTCTACATCATCATTTTCTTCCAGTTTTATGTTTGAAGTATTCAACTTTAAAGCTTCAATGTATTTCTCTTGCTCGTATTTAGTTTTTAGTGAAAATTTGTTACTTTTATATGTGGCTCTAGATTTTTTGGTGTTGGTTAACAATAGAGTACTTCTCACTAGTCGGTGGTCGCTCGGGAACGATAGATTGCTTATGACTTCAATATTAGTTATTTTATTTTTTAGGTTTGACAGTATGTAATCTATCTGGCTTTTATTTTTATTCGGCGAAAGCCATGTCCAAATGTTCTTGCTTTTCTTTTTGAATAGGCTATATAATAACGAAAAAATTATTTTCCCAGCAGAACTGAAGAAGAGTTTCACCTCGCTTGTCTCTTTTTCCGAAGCATGAGTTTCCTAATATTCTGTCTTCGCCTTTCATTTTTTGACCTACTCGGGCATTAAAGTCACCCATGACTATAAGGTTTCTACTGCATTGCTTAAGAGATCCCTGTATTTGATCATAGAATTCTTTTATTTCCAATTCAGTTGCGTTACAGGTCGGCGCATGAACCTGGACGATAGATAGGTTTGTATTTTGAAAATTCAAGTGTAGTATGCAGATTCGTTCGTTGATTGCAGTAAAACTCTCTATGCTGTTTTTTAGGTACTTTCTTATGAGGAAACCTATCCCATATTGTCCTTTAGTCTCACCAAAGTAGCAGAATATATGGTCTTCGCTTTCTTCTATATTATAACCTGTACGTCTGATTTCTGATAGACCAATGATGTCATATTTAATAGTTGATACTGATTGCTTGAACTCTAGTAGCCTTTCATCTGATAGTAATGACCGAGCATTGTATGTACATATATATATAGGCTGGAGTGGAGGGTTTTGGTCTGTGACCCCCGCGGTGACCGGCCGTGGTGGGGGACATAGAGAGGTCGCTTCTTTATGTCATTTCTTGGTTAATAGCTGATGCGATGGGGACTTAATTTCTGTATTTACGGGTTTATTTTTAACTAAATATAGATCCATTTTATTTTTCTTGGTTGGATTCTTAGAAGTATTTTTGTGTTCTTTCTCAATAACGGTCGCTGTTTCCGGAGACTGCGATAAAATTCTTTTTGACGTTCTTGTTGAGAGTTTACTTTTTCTGGTAGAATTACTAGTTTGTTGTATTTTATATATGCCTTTTTTCCTTGTTCTCTTTCTCGTTGTAGCTGGATATTTAGTTTCTTTCTCTCCTCAAGAACTTCCGGGGGAAAGTCTTCTTTAATGTAATAAGTACCGGAATTTTGCAGCATTTTCTTATTTTTGAGTAATTCTATTTTTTTGCCCATCGTAGTCAAAGTAACAATTATCGGTCTTATCTTATTTAATTTTTTCCCCATGCGTGAAACATACTCAATATCTCCCTTTTGGCAATCTACTTTCATATTATTATTTATCAAATCTAAAATTTTATTTTGTAAGGTAAAGTAGTTATTTTCTGTTTCTTCTACTCCGAAAAAAATCAGATTTTTCTTTCTTAGTATTTTTTCAAATTTCTGAATTTTTTGCGCTTGTTCTTCTGTAATTTTTTCTAACTGTTGTTGTCTAGTTTCAAGTATGAGAAATTTTTCATCTATATTTTTATTTATACTATTTGGAATACTCTCTTTCATTTCTTTTAGCTCCCTTGCTTGTTCATCGAACTTGGTTTGTAAAGCTTTAAGCATTTCTGTGATTTGTTCCATTTTTTATTTATTTATCTTTTATGTTTCCTGCCCTCTAGCGAAATGTTGTGGTACTGTGATTGTAGATCGATGTCTTCGTATCTATGAAAGCTAAACAGTTCTTCCAATTTATAATAGATGTCGCTCTATCCAGAAAAATTACATATAACGTATTGATGATTATGCGTATTTGCAATTTTTAGGTTATATTGATCACAATTAATTTTTTACTGTTTTTCCCAATGTTATTGTTATTGTTACACACTGTTTCACCCTCGATATTTGTATTTCTAGTATAATTTTAGATGTTTTTTGGTTTTATAGTCTGATTTATGCTCACAATAAGTTGGTAATGTTTTGTTTTCACTTTTGCACTTTATCATAGTTTTTATAAGTCAGCACATATCTACTTTTATTTAAAATGCTTTATTTTCACTTTCACTTGTTTTTTGGTAGGGTTTTTCACTGTTACGCGGGGTTTATTTATTTTTTTTAACAAGAAAGACACAGAGCCGTTGTTTACTGTTGCGCTGCAGCGCCCTCCTCCCCCTTGGTATACGATAAAGAGTTTTTTATTATTATTAACCTCCTTTTTTTTGTCAGTTAAAAATTACATACAAGTAACGTTTTTGACAAATAAAATAGGTGTTTTAAATATTGGCTCTTAGCATATACGAAAGTTTCATAACTATGTAGGGACACAAAGTTCTCAGTATTTTCAATGTCTGATGACATTGTTCACGGCATTGTAACTCAAAATAAAAACCCACGAAACTCGACGAAATGAAACTTAAAGTTTGCCAAGTGACTACATTAATATGAATACTTTTGATTATTGGGAGAAAGTTGAGATTATTGCCAATATATAGAGACTGGTTCATGATTTAGTACTCAGTACTTTTTTACTTTTTGTATTATAAGCTAAGCCGCAATGAAAGTTTTACCTTTTTTTTATTTTAAAATTCTAGTTATTTAATAACAAAACTTAAATGTTGTGGTAAATATGTACTGCGTTTGAAAACCAAATATACAAAATGTTAACTTCAGATTGTTAATTTCATCATTCGCGTCATTGTTTCTATGATCGCTTATAATCCAAGGGAAGCGCACTTTGAGATGTTCTAATATGGTTGTATTGTATTGTATTCAGCCCTTTTTACCGTCCCTATGCTGGGCACGGGACTCCCTTCAATACGAGGGGGATCAGGCCATAGTCCACCACGCTGGCGAAGTGCGGGTTGGCGAACTTCACATGTCTTTCGAAAACTTGCTAGGTTCTCTCAGACATGTAGGTTTCCTCACGATGTTTTCCTTCACCGTAAGGCAATCAATCAATCAATCAATCAATCAATCAATCAATCAATCAATCAATCAATTAATCAATCAATCAATCAATCAATCAATCAATCAATCAATCAATCAATCAATCAATCAATCAATCAATCAATCAATCAATCAATCAATCAATCAATCAATCAATCAATCAATCAATCAATCAATCAATCAATCAATCAATCAATCAATCAATCAATCAATCAATCAATCAATCAATCAATCAATCAATCAATCAATCAATCAATCAATCAAGTTAGAAATGATTCGCACATGAACATATCAGAGGTGCGGGATTTTTTGGATAGTATACATAAATTATATATATTTTTGATAATGATGATACTCATTGTGTACTGTGAAATATAAAAATAGAAAATCAAAATAAAAGCAAAAGTTGTTCAATTAAAATATCACACACTAGTATCTTTTAAAGCAATATTTTTTTTATAATTGTAGGGTAATTTTTAAATGCCTACGAGAAAAGCATAAAATATATATAAAATATATAATAATAATGTGTAAATAAATCATTATGACTCCTATATACATGCCTAGAGTATACTTTGCCAAATTTTAAATCAAAAAAATAAAAATACCATCTCACTTTACAAATAACAGACTGGATTCCAAAGTTATAAATTGTGAACATAAAAAAAAAAAAAAAAATTAGATACTACACCATAGCAACCTGCTGGCAATCATTGCAATACACATCAATATAGAGAATTATTCAGGTTGAAGACTTCATAAAGTAAAATTGTTTAAATGTCTAATATGATTACCGCTAGGTAATACGGTAAAGCAAATCATCTCGAGGAAATTTACATGTCTGAGAAAGTATAATCAATTTTCAAGAACGTATGAACCCCTATTTTAGGCAACATTGCTTACTGCGGCCTGGTTTTCATCGTTTTGAGGAGAAGCCCGTATCTGGTAATAGGACGTGAAAAGGCCCATCGTCGTGTAATTAATAAAACAAGGTTGATTAAAGTGCCATTTTTTTATTATCTTCGACCACTGGAAACTAAGCTACAACCGGCTCAGGCACTTTGGGTAAATGGTTACCTACAACATTATTTCCGTTGAGACCCGCTGTATACTTAGTTACGTAAGTCTTTCCATCGTCACCAATATAAGAAATTTCTCCATCTAAGGCCATGACGTATTCAGTACCATTTTCTGAGGGTACAAGGTGACCGCGCTCGTACACTACAATTCCTTCAGCGGTCACATACCGGAGGACAAACTGTCCATACTCGTCATGCACTTCTTCATGGAGCAAAGCAGGTAGAGCTCGTAGAGCAGCAAGATCTTTGCCAGCAGTTGGAGCAGCAATGGCCAAAGCCAATAAAGCAAAGAAAACCACCAACTGTAAAAAAAACATATAAACTGTAAAAATATTTGGTAGTATGCACTATCAAAGTAATTATTATTATAAATAAATCAACAAAGATCAGTTTTTAGTTCAAGATTCCATCACTAAGCTAAATTTAAAAAAATCTATTGAACTAGAGTCTAAAAATATGAAAATGATTTCTTACCAATTTCATGATGAAAGATTGTACGAATCGAAGAAGAAACGATGTCGGAATGTTACTGTGCATGTTACTGGAAAAACATAGTTTATATACTAAATTGTGTCACAATGACGCACATTAATAATTGGAATAATTAGTTAAATTATACGACAAAATTACAAGTACCTATTAATGGTTACCGTCTTTTAATTATATAGTAAGTTTGCGTAATTTTAGTAATTGCATTTACGGTGATTTTGTTGAAGTGAATATTTTATATATGTTATATATATTTTAACAAGAGATACTCTCAAGAGATACGAATTACAGATATACTCACGTATATCACTTATTTTTATTATATTTGTGAGGGCTTGATTAACCGAATCCCATCTTATACCCCTCGTTGAGATAGATCGATTCGAATGTTTTGCTACCTATGTAATTTCTCACAAAACTAATAAAATTAATCCTTTATACCTATGTGAATTATGTATATAATATACACAATACATATAAGCATAACTAGCGCTATGTTAACGTTATGTAAATTTCATAATTCAATATCTTGTAATGAGTAATTTTATACTTTTTTTGGGTTTTGACAGACTTTTGCGACTGAGATCTCATGACGCCATGAAGTATGTACACATATATACAATTTTCAAATCAATTTATTGCGGTCAGCTTATAAATTTTTCTTTTGCTTAAAAGTTAGTAAGGAGTATGTAGTAGATAGTGCCTCAAGTTGCCCAAACATGTAGGTACTAGGTATTCTGATATATTTTTTGACATAAATGAAACTGTTCTAAGGTACCGTATATACAGTGCGATAACAGAACAGGACTCTCATAGAATCATTTGTATTTTTTATAAGCTATTATGGCAAAATATACTAAAGTTTTAAATTTTGAATAGCTTAGTTAGTTTTGTATAAGGATTAAGGAAAATTAAATTGGAGTATTTTGTTTGTCCATTTTCACGATGGTCGTGACTCTTCGAGGAAAAAAATTACTTATTTAAATTTACATGATTTCTGCTTGTTTAAATTACTCCAGGAGAAAGTTCAAATAAATGTCAATAAATGATGTTATAGTCTTCGATTTATTAAGTACTAGCGGTTTACCGTCGCTTCGCTCGAGTACGTCCCTGGGTACATTTTAAATACATAGATATAAATAGTTATTGGCCTGCCTTAGCCATATACTCGTACATACGTAGCCTGGCCATAAATATTGGTACAATTAAAAATAAACAAAATATTACTAATATGATATATTATATAATATATTGAATTTGGAATCAGTCATTTTTTTGTGATTGTTCATTGTTTTATCATTTTCGCGCCAATACATTGTAGAATATTTTGTGATATTAAAATAGAGTGGGGTGATAAAGAGAACCGAATCGCTATGATTGCATTACACAAAGTAGATATGGAGCCTAAAACAATTCTTAAAACTCTCCATACGCTTGGTATTAGTCAAATGTTTGTGTACGGGGCTATTGATAGGTACAATGAAACCTCCTCTGTTGTGACAGAAAAAGATCTGGCCGTCCACGTAGTGTTACTTATCAATGGCAATAACTTATAACGAATTTTGTACATGCCGTAATAAACTAAATAATAAATATATTATATTAATAATTATTAATAATTATAATCAATTATTTTTCTTTACATGCTCACGTCATGGTCTTTTGAGCTAAAAGTAGAGCTTTCTAAGCTTATTAAATACTCGTAGTGGGAAAGTGCATTTATTTTGAAGATTTTGCTAACATTGTATATAATACATATGTATTCTTATATATTTAAGTTTTCATTTCAATACATCAGCAATACAAGTTATGAAATGTAACGTCAAGTTGTCGCGAGGAAACTTGAATATTACTACAGAAACTTTGCGTTGTCATAGTTGGATGATTATTTTGCTTGTTACTTGGTGTCAACCATTTTGCAAATCAATAGTTCTTATTTTCAAATGGTATAAAAATATTATTAAAATTTTCGTTTATTAAAAAAATCAAATACTGATGTGATTTCTTTACAGTCGCCATTTAATTCTCTTCTCTTCTCTAATCTTCATCTATGTATACACAAAATAAAATTCTGAGTCGAATCCGTACATAAAATATTTTTTGGAAAGTCTTATTGAAATAATCATTATTATCGATACAGAGGTCGAATATACATTCGAATATACATTCGACCTCTGATCGAAATCTATATATAAGTTTTTAGATTTTTTGTCCGTCTGTCCGTCTGTCTGTCTGGGAACGTATCATGAGAAAACCACTGGACAGATTTTGGTGAAAATTGATGTGATGATAACTGGTCATTCGGGTTAACATATAAAATACTTTTTACTGCGGGAAAATGTCTCATCTCTGAGGAATCTATACTAAACGTTAAAACGTAGCTAGGGACGAATCCGAGCGAAGCGAGGCTGAGTCGCTGGTATACATATATAAATCCACTTAAACTCTGTCTGTCGGTTACACTTATACGTTTAAACTGCTGAACAGATTTCGATGAAATATGGAAAGCCATAGATTGTACATGAGAACGGCATACGGACATAGGCTACCTTTAATCTCTGTTTATGCAAGCTTATATATTTTTTCAAACAACATAACATAAAAGTTATCCAATGGATAGCACATAAATAAATACAAGAGTAAGAGTAGCATGAATAATTTAATTGTTTCATACATATTTATATTCGGTTGGGTAATAATTTATTTGACGGACACCTTTTACATGATAATTGAAAAATGAGCTATAAATAATAAGTTTTGTTTTTTTCTACTTAAAGTCAGTTTATTTAAAGGAAGTGGTAAACATCGCGGTAGATACTTTACAGAGAATTCTTGTTAACATTCCCATACTCATGTAAGATGTTTGTTAATTTAAATTTATTTTTATATGCTTCATATTTATTTTTATGTTCTATTGATTTACAAAATATATCAATGGTTATGACATTAAATAATTGGAAGTACTGTTCTGTAAAAAGTATTAAAAGTACTAAATCAATATAATATTGAAAAAAATATGTAAAGAATTTCTTTTAAAAAATTTGGTTAAATTTAGAATATTTACATTATAAAGTAATTAGCAAATGACGATGATGAATGTCACTCGCATTTAAATGTTTCAATGTAATCAAATTAAGTAGTAATAATATAATGTATATAAAACTCGCATTACTCGATATTGTATCAGTTGAGGAATTAGTCAACGTTAAGGTATGTTGTATTTTGGAAACAATAATATTAAAATTTGGTGATCGGATACTTTGTGTTCCTTCTTTGAAAAAGTAACAAAAATACAAGTTTTTTTTATTTTTACATATTTATTGTATGTATTGTATATTTGCAGGGAAAACGAGATATTTTAATAGTTTTTTAATGAGATAAATTTCTTATTTTGCAGATGTTTCTTCTAACAGTAATTAGTTTGTTTGCAATCACTACCGCTTCATCAGACTTGGAGGTTTCGTCTTCACCGAAACCACAAGTTTCTATAGTTTTAGAACCAGAACTACTTACAAAAGTGCCAAATTCTGATGTCCCTGGAAAAGATATTATTCAATCCCAAGATGACGCCTTAAAAAATAAAGAAGAAAAAGTTATTGTTCTTCCATCTGTTCCCAATGCTCCAGAACTACCACCTCTAGATGAAGCAATTGTAGAGATGTTATTGAGTATAGCAAGAACAAAAACTAAAGATAAGTCCGAAAACGATAAAGAGTCTAAAACTATAATTAGATCGAAGGCACCGCAAATAAGATTCCCAAGTGGTTATCTTACAGTAAGTGACTTATCTGGACCTGATGTCATTTTAAAAGTTTAAAGTGGAGTTGAAAGGATTATTTGTACATATTTTATAAATCAGTCATGTATAAAAAAAAACTATTTATAGAATTAATTTTGCTTTTGTTCAGGATGTATCTAAATATAGTTAAGAAATTTTGTAAATATAATTATAAAATAATAGCTTATTATTTTATTTTTCTAGGAATTTTCGAGTTTTGGGCGTTTAGATGTTTTTTTTTACATAGTTTAAAGTAAGAAAAGTGTATAAATACTTTTGATTTACTTTTTCCCTTTGTGAAAAATGAATGAATGTAAAAAAAAACAGTTACTTTAAAACCCTCTATTAGCCAGCCATGGCCCAGCCATTTTCAAGTTATATATATATATATATATATATATATATATATATATATATATATATATATAGGTATATGGTTGTGAAATACTTATCAATTATAATATTTGAAAGCGCTACAATCCTTACATACTAGTTATACCTACAATTACGTAAATTGACTTTGGAAGTCGAGGGCAGACACTAGATTCATATGGCGTGCATTCAAATGCCTATATTAAATTTAACCAATGTACGTGAGGAATTGCTCAAGTTCTATATAATTAGACAGTCGACGTGCGCTCCCTCTACTGTGGATGGCATATGAGACACGTATTAATGTGTTTGTTGTGTTGATTTCATTGCAGAATAAAGTACACGTCTTTGATATTATTTAATGAAGACTTAAAAGTCAGGTATGACTACTTGTACTCAGGGCCGTGCCTGGGTATATGGCCGCCTGCGTGCCAGTCTGTATGGCCGCCCCCAGGATAACATTAAAAAAAACTACTTTAATTTTTAATGTTTATTATTATACACAGGGCATCAAACCGGGAAAAAAATCAGTTTTTGGTTAACCGAAATCGAGAACGAAAAAAAATATTGGTTTTGTTCCCAAAACCGGTTTTATGAGATTTATATGTTTGGATGAAATTTAAGAAAAAAAAATGCACAAAATAAACATTTTTTTATTTAAAATTTAAACAAAAATAATAACATGAAAAAAATTATGGTATTGGTTTTATAATCACAGACAAAATTATCGAACATAAAGAACAAGGAATAACCCTTAAATCTATACTAACATATTAGGATAACAAAGCTCAGTGGCCAATGGCAGATCTGGGCTGACTTGCAATTTGGGAGGTATACAAAATAGAATTAATTTACTTACTTTAATAATAACATGAAAAAAAGTAATTATGGTATTGGTATTATAATCACAGACAAAATTATCAAACATAAAGAACATAGGAATACGATAATTTAAAATCCTAGGTGTCGCTCAGTGACAATTTAAAATTATTTGATTTTAAAAAATCAAATCTTACGTATTATTTATTGATATTGAAAATAGTAAAGGTTTTTGGTTAATTAACCGGTTTCATAAAATTATTTCGGTTAGGTTACCGGTTAATTAGGGAAATCTTTCAATCTTTCAATTATCGCGATTGAAAGTGAAATTGCTGAATCTTCACGAAGCAATTATTAAATAAAGTACATATTAAAAGTTAATCCTACGGGATTTTTTACTGACAAAATCGTCAATTGCTTCGTGAATATTTAAAGATTCAGCAATTTCACTTTCAATCGCGATAATTGAAAGATTGCTCATACGTTCTTGCGTCATGGAAGTACGTAGGTAATTTTTTATGATTTTCAATTTAGAAAAACTACGTTCTCCAGACGCAACTGATACAGGCATGGTCAATAATAGTTTTAAGCTTGTAGATACATTTGGAAATGAATTTTGTAAATTGTGTTTGTACAAATACTTTAGGAGTTCTTCGGGTTGTTTCCTATCTTTTATAATTATTTTCAATGAAATTAACTCTTCGTATAATTCTGCTCCGTTTATGTCGCACGATTCGCCATCCTTGAATTTATTATGAAAGTCGAAGCAACTTTTTTTTATTTGCATACGAGATTCTCTGTTTAAATCGCTCACAACCCGCCGATGGAAAATCAAGCATTTGAACTTGTGTAGCCGAAAGCAACTCTTTAAATTAAGCTTATGATTCCTTTTTATAATAGCAATGTTATTGTTATTAAATGGAAGAAATTTACCTGACATTGAACTAGAAAACAGTTATATGTGGTTGAATTTTCCTCTCCGTTTTCATTTTCAAAATAAATCTTGACATATTTATGTTTAAAAATATGTTTTACTTAAAAAGCTTATAAATGATTTTCTTATCGTGTCATCCTATGCGCATTAAAATATACATTAATTATAGATTTTAAGTAATTTAATATTAAATTGCGCTATTTTATTATTTATTTTAATTATTATTTAATTTTTTTTTAATTTTTTTTAATATTATTAAATATTTTTTAATATTTATTTAAGAATTTCATATCAAAAGGCCTTTTCCCTCCAAAAAGACCCGCCAAATTTTCCCGGGCCCCAAAAGTGAAAGTCTACCCAAATTTTACATTTTTTGTGTATTACCTTTTTCAGTCTTTGTCGAGTAAATAAACTTTTTATTAAATTTCACCACACGAACACACAGCTAAAAGTTTTCAGGAATTAAGCAATTTATTTTTATTCGTTAAATTAAATACTTTAATAATATCGGATCACACACAGGACACAAATAACGATTTATCCTCGCTAGTCTATAGACTAATACGACTAATAAGACGAATAAGACCGCTTACGCGACGCCGGTCAATTGAAAAAACTATTTCGGCTCGTCGCTCGTGCAATGTTCGAAAAAATTCGGATTCGCTGCATGACTAGGTATATAAATACTACAACGACCTAATCAGTTTTTATACATTTCTTATTTCTGAGAAACTCTTTTAAGATAGATTAGATTAGAGAAACTGTTTTTACTTCGTATCTTAATGAAAACAAACCGATTGTATTTTTGCCCAGTAAACAACTTGTAACGATTTGGCCGCCTCTTAATTTCGGCCGCCTGCGTGCGGTGCACGCAATGAACGCCCGTCAGGCACGGCCCTGCTTGTACTAAGTAATATCCTAGGGGTTAGTCACTAGTTTGATTGCGATGAAAGTTAATTTTTGTATTAGATATGCAAATTATATATTATACATACTTATATTACAGTGAAGGAAAAACATCGCAAAGAAACCTGGATATCTGAGAAAATATAGTAAATTTTCGAAAGACATGTGAAATCCAACCACCCGTTGCAATTTGCAAACGCGCACTTTGCCAGCGTGGTGGACTATGACGTGATCCGCCTCATATTGACGGGAGGTCCGTGTCCAGCTGTGGGACGTTAAAAAGGGCTGAAAATATGTTTTATATCGTACATAATATCTATCTACCAAGTACAATGTGAGTGATGAAAATACTACCTTTGATATCTGTTATTTATCGTGCGTAGTTAAACATAAGCATTACGTATAGAGTGGTCGTTGTCGACGAGGTTCTTCCACTAGAGTGAATGGGTCCATTACTTAATGAATGATTCTTTTGTATCTTTTCCCGCGTACCCTCATTTGTGAGGTCAATTATAAAAAGGGTTTTTAAGTACAAAAATGAGTCTAATGACTAAATTTGTAAATGATTCTAATTGGCATTTTAGCTAAGGTTATTTTAGGCTAAGTACCGTATGGAACTTATAAATTTAATAAATTTTCACCATTTTCATAGACTAGTTTAGATGTCGATGTCCGCGGTTCCGCCCGTGTTCAGATGAACAAAAACCAAATTCTTAGGTTTTCATTATTAGTATACTCTTACAATGCAGTTTTTGTATTTTTCCTCAGAAATGAGATATTTTTCCGCGGTAAAAAGTATCCTATAATATGTTGACCCGGGAAACCAGCTTTTATTATACCAAATTTCATCAAAGTGGCAGTTGTTGTTGTTTCATCAAAATGGCAGGTGTTCAGTGGCTTTCTCGTGATGTGGTAACAGACAGACAGACAGACAGAGAAACAGACATACAAAAATTATAAAAACTATAGATTCGGACTCTGTATCGATAATAATGTCTATTTCAATTAGATTTTCCAAAAAATATTTAATGTACAGATTCGACTTAGTTACAATTTTATTATATTACTAGCATTGCCCGCGGCTCCGCCCGCGTTCAGATGACCAAAAACTAAATTCTTAGGTGTTACATATTAGTATACTCTTACATTGCAGTTTTTGTATTTTTCCTCAGAAATAAGATATTTTCCCGCGGTAAAAAGTATCCTAGGATCGCGCGCTACATCGCCCGGTTTATATAGCTTGAGCAGGCGGTCGAGCGATGCGGGGCAGAGGGGATGGACTCGCCGTAGGCATCTCAATGCTCGCCAAGCATTAAAAATGTTTCGCTACTAATTACTTCTAACAACGATATCTCAAAAACTATTCATCTGATTGATTTAGTGTAAAGAGCAATTTTAATCTGCATTAAATGACTAAGCTAACTAAAATATTCATTTGGATAAGGATTAATACCGAACTAAAGAAAATAACTTTGAAAATAACGTAATGTTTTTAATTAAAAATGTTAACATAAAAGTGGTTATTGTAAGTCAACCGTAAGAGATAGAGATATGCTATCGCGGACTTTTTTGTAGCATTTTTATAGATTTTGAATTCTCTAGTACATTACTTAACTGTATCTTTGCTAGTTTACGCGGCGTTCGCGTGGAAAGTTCCCATTTGGCGAGATTTTTTGCGACCTCTTCAACATTTGTCGCCGTATTTCAGCTAATTTACATAAAAGCATAATAAATTATATACCTAAACCTTCCTCAAGAATTACTCTTTCTATTGTTGAAAACCGTATAAAAATCCGTTCAGTAGTTTTCGAGTTTATCGCGTTCAGACAGACAGGAGGACAGACAGGAGGACAGACAGGAGGACAGACAGGAGGACAGACAGGAGGACAGAAAGACGCGGCCGGGGGACTTATTTTTATAATAAGTATAGATGTATAGATATCAACAATGTAGATTAAACAATTTAAATCTAAAATTAAAAATATATTAGTGAATAAAGCTTATCATACCGTCACGGAATACTTCGTAGATGTCAATGTGTGGAATTAATGTCTGGTTGGATTTCACGTAGGATAAGTAGGTAATCATTGTATTATAAAATTGGAAGCAATAATTATTTTAAAAGAGTAAATATTGAGTTTCAGCTTTTATTAGCAGAACTGCCTTCGGTACCAGCCGACAATATTTTAATATATGAATATCTAATAGATAAATTTGTATAGGTATTACTTATCGAAATATATTAAATTTGCATTGCATCGGCTGGCACCGACTTTAAAAATATCTGATTAGGTATCTATTCTAAATGAAAACCCCCGTTTAGTTATTTTTTACATTTTAGTGCCTGGAAGTCGATTTTTTTTAAGTTTTTATTTATATCTAATATCACTTACATCCATTGAGTTTTTACAACGCGAAGAACTGAAGAACTACCTCTCTTACTTAGAAACTCTGTACTTATAGAATGGAGATAACAGCTATTTCATATAATTTAATTTAAACTAAACTAATACAGCGTTAACTAAAGTCAACACAACTGGTATTATTTTAATAATAATCAAGGTAACTATAGAACGAGATAAGAATCCACGTCCTCTCAAGTAATAAATAAACGGCACGCTAAGCCATATATTGCTAAGTAAATTGGAGCGGTAAATCAATTTAAAGCAGACAATTCGATCCTTCTACCAATCTTCTATATCTATACATATGTATGAAATTACATGTCTTTACTGACGGTTAATAATAGTCCAGATAATGGCTAACATGACATTGATATTTTAGACATTGACGCTGACAGCGTATTCTCATAGCGACATGGAAAATCTATACATATAAAAATTCGAACCGAATCGAATCTGTATAGTAAATATTTTTTGGAAAATCTTATTGTCATTATTATCGATACAGAGGCGGAATCTATAGTTTTTTAAATTTTTATCAGCCTGTCTGTCTGTCTCTCTGTGACCGCATCACGGAAAAAACTTCTGGAGGGATTTTGATGAAAATTGGTATGGCGATAGCTAGCTATCCGAGTCATCATGTAGGTAATTTTTTGGGAAAATATCTCATCATTAAAAAATCTGTACTAATCGTTAAAACGTACCTAGGGACGAACCCGAGCGGGGAGAGGGTGATCTTCGCTAGTTTTAAATAAAGCTATCTCTTAGGATTTTTTCGCCGATTTATTTTGATTATTGGATCCCGTCACGGTAAGTCTCTCTCGAAAACCCGAAAAGATAGTTTTATAAAAAATGTGAAATATTCGCGTAAATCTAAGGAAGTATTAAATAAATATTAAGTTTACATACTTATATAAAATTCAAATTAGAATTTATATGTAAATTGTATATCACCTGATTATCAGGTAATATATAATTACATCAGATATTAAATGTGACAACTTTGAGATGTCTAAAACCTTAGTCTCTCCCATGACCATGATTGCTGTATTGCAAGCGCTAGTGATTAATATATTATTTATGACTTAAATGTTTTAAGCACAATCATCTGACTAATTTGTCCGCAAAGAGGCCATTTGTCTTTGTAACTCTTTCCTGTTTAGGATTTAAGTACGATTTTCACCTAAATTACACTCTGAGAGCGTCATTTAGTACGAGATTTATTTGGGAAACTTCCATTAAAACACATTTTCGAAGTTTTCTTGCCAAATTTTTTTTTCCATTTTGTATGTAACTGAGACGACCAATAAAATACGACCCATTTCAGTATTTTGTTGAGTGTAGTAAAAATATCAAAATTAATAATTACGTAACTCAGTGAAGCGGATTCAAATTCCGGGTCTTGTACCTCTGATATGCTCATCCAACATGATTACCACTTGTCTTACGGTGAAGGAAAACGTATTGAGGAAAAGTTTTTGAAAGACATGTGAAGTCCGCCAACCCATACTTGGCTAGTGTGGAGGCCCACCCTCAGCAGTGGAACGTTGGGCCTGAAAAGAAGGGCTGAATACTACTACTATCCATAATGGTTACCGTGTGACATAAGTACGTTACAAGAACTCACAGAGAGAACCAATTTATGTAAGTAATAAATACTATATTAAGAAATATGACAAAAATATTTTTGCTTTATCAAAAAGTGTAATTCTCGATTTAGTCCTTAGTAAATAAATTGAAGCTTTCGTAGCGTACGCGAAAATATAAATGGAAAAAAGTGAAAGTACCTTAGTTTTTGTTTGTTTAAATTGTATTTCAGGATGTTTAATGTGTAATTTTTTTTTAATTTTATCTGTATGTTTCATCATATATTAATACCATTTTTGCCAATATTATACATACTGAGAGATATGAAAGCTATCATATCATTTATAATACTCTATAAATTCATTATTTTATTTTTCTTCATCTGAGGTTGTATTTTAAATCATAATATATAATTTTACATAATCACATATGAAAAACTAGCGGTTCACCCTCGTTTCACTCGGGTTCACCTGGAAAAAAAACAAATCTATCCTACGGGAACCGTATATTTTTAATGAGTAAAAAGTATGCCTATGTGCTATTCCAGACTGTATCTATCTCTGTGCCAAATTTCATCTAGATCCGTTCAGTCGTTCTGACGTGATTGAGTAACAAACATCCAAACATTAAAACTTTCATATTTGGTCTGCTCTTTGGGACGGATGTATACATATCGATGAAATGATTAAAATATTTTATTTAACTCTAACGCCAATTATAGATAAGTTTACTCCTCTTAGAAAACCAATGAATGAGAGCTTTCCTACTTGGTTTTCGTTATCACTTATTAAAGCCCTTAAAGAAAAAGCGAAATATCATAAAAAATATAAAGTTTACGGAAATGAAATGGACAATTTAAGTTATGTAATCTTACAAGAACGATGTGATTTATTATTAAAAGAATGTTATTCTAATTTTATAAGTAACGCTCCTAACCAATTGCGACGGAATCCACACTATTTTTGGAAATTTTTTAAGGAACGAAAGATTAATTGTGCTTCAATCCCTAATGAAATGACGCTCTGTAACGAAAAAGCAATAGGAGGGCAAGAAATATGCAATCTTTTTTCTAAACATTTCCAAAGTATATATAGTTTAAACCAAGCTAATTCTATGCCGACAGAAATGTTCAATACTATACAACATTATTATTTATCACTTGGCAAATTAGTTGTACATGAAAATGATGTTTTAAAACATCTCCAATCTATAAATATAAATAAATCTCCTGGTCCTGATAGTTTACCTTCATCATTTCTAAAAAAATGTGCAAATAATTTATATAAGCCATTATGTAAAATTTATAATAAGTCATTGGAAACTGGGATATTTCCTTCTGAATGGAAAAAGGCTTATCTATCACCTATTCATAAGGGTGGAGATGTGAGTGATGTGAGTGCATACTGTCGTAACCAACATGGCTTTTTACCAGGTAAGTCAACAGCGTCTAATTTAGTTTCTTATGTATCTGATATTGCAGAAGGTTTAGATAAAAAGAAAGAAGTCCATTCTATATATAGTGATTTCAAAAAGGCATTTGATCTAGTGAATCATAAATTATTGTTAAAGAAAATTGAGAATATGGGTATCCACGGTAGTTTATTAAGATGGATTGAGTCTTACTTAAAGAACCGCTCGCAGTTAGTATATATTCGTGGTTTTAAATCAGAAGAGTGCGAAGTAACTTCTGGAGTTCCCCAAGGGTCACATCTTGGCCCATTGCTATTTTTAATATTTATTAATGATTTATGCAATAATATTAAATCAAATTTTAAATTTTTTGCCGATGACTTAAAAGTTTATCGTGTTATGAATGATGATTCTGATAAGGAAATTTTACAAACAGATGTAAACTTTATTGTCAATTGGTGTAATTTTAATCAAATGTATCTCAATTCCACGAAGTGTTTCTTTTTAAAATTTTCGCGAAAAATTAATTCTGAACCAGTTACATATCATATTAATAATTTACCTATTCAAGAAGTCAAAAGTATCCGAGACCTGGGTGTTATATTCGATAGTTCTCTTAGTTTCAGGCAACATTTTGATAACATAATAAAAAAAGCTTCAAAATTATCAGGTTTTATTAATAGACAACTAAAGTTATTTAAGCAACCAAATATCACTATTCTTATATTTAATACATTAGTTCGAAATTTATTGGAATACTGTAGTACAGCATGGAGCCCATCCTATCAAATTCATGTAAATAGATTAGAATGTGTCCAAAAAAGATTTTTATATCATGTATCCTACACAGACAACAAATGTCATGAATTAAATTCTTATATACAAAGACTAAATCATTACAAAGTTATTTCTCTATCTACACGAAGGAAAATACTTGATATAATTTTTTTGTACAAGCTAATTCATGGGTATATTGACTCACCTGATCTCTTACAACGACTGAACTTTTGTATACCACGTCCTAGTAGTCGTCTACAAAATCGTAAGACATTTTGTCTTCCGAACGCGAGAACTAATGTAATAAGCCACTCGCCCTTATTCCGCATGTGTTCAGCGTATGATACTATTCGTTTTAAATTAGATATTTTTAATGATACCTCTATAGCCTATTTACGTAAAAAATTAAAGCAAATTGTTTAGTTTAATAGCTATATTCATATATTTTTTTTTTTTAAGATTTTTCGTTATTGTTAGTAGATAAAAGCCGTTCCTTATTGTTACCGTAGTTTAAATCTTGTTTTTTGTAATATTAAGTTTTGTTGTATATGCATGCTGTGTCTGCATCTAGAAAAATGCAATCTTGTGCATTAATTTTGCAACTATTCCTATTTTATATATATTTGATTGTCATTTGTTTTGTGGACCACTAAACATAAATAAATAAATAAATAAATAAGAGATAAAATGAGTTTCAATTCATTTAATTCTCTTATTAATGGCTTCAAAGCGTGTCAGTTGAGCATAGATTACTTCGCCAATGTCACGTAGAATGGAGAAGACATGTACATATGTATAGTGAGTTTCTATAGTCAAAATATTATTTTTCGAAATCCCTCTAAAGTAAAACTTCATTTGATAGTTTGTAATAAAAAAATCAGAAAGTTTGCAAAAAACTTGAGTGTAATAAGTTTAATGTATGTATCTGTGTGTCTGTCTGTAGCACTGTAGAGCCCAAATGGATAAATCGATTTTAATTTAGTTCTTTTGTTTGAAAGGTAACTTTATAGAGTGTTCTTAGCTCTTAATTAAGAAAATCTGTTCGACCGTTTGTAAGGTATGAGACTTTTTAGACGATAAATGGATATGAGTAACTTTTATAGACCTCATATATTCGAAACTTGGTACCCCGTCACTTCAATGACATTGCACCGATATTTTAATGGAATGGAATATGCAAGATACTCAACTATTTTTAAAAATAATCCAATAATATCGTGCTTAGACTCATTGAAATGACCTTAATAAATAGGTTATTGTGTTGGGGTTTTTTAATTTTTTTTTATTTAAGAGTGTTCTCATTAAATACATATGTATACACGATACTCTTGAAGGGTAGTGAAAGAGAAGATCATTCTCTTCATATAGGATTGAAATCTATCTTTCTTAAAGTACTTAGACAACATTTTATTTCTACACAATACAAGAAGTTATACATATATATGTATATGACAAGAATTTTTAATTTGTTATATGATTTAACTCTTTTAAAGGCCTACAGCTGGGCACAGGTTTCTTAATATGAGAGGGACTATGCCATAATCATAGACATGGCCAAATGCAAGTTTTAGGACTTCAGTCGTGCCTTTCGAAAACAATTTAAATTTACTGGACATACTTGTTTTCTCGCTATGCTTTCACATCATCACATGAAAATGTCAGAGGTGCGCCATTCAGTGTATGAACCCGCTGTCTTTTTCCAAAGTCCAAAGTTAAAATGCTGCTAATAAGCTATTATTAAAAGTGTTAAGATTATTAAAATTATCATTGAAAGACCCAAAACACCCCATGAAAATTCACTAGTATTGAAATATTACAAAATGTTAGAAGTTCGCATCAGTGAACTAACGTCGGGTACGTCTGACGACGTTTCCGCCGCGATTGCGAGGAGATTGCGCGTCAATTGTAATTTTAATGTAATCTTTCACCCGAACAAGATGAAAAGAAACTTTGTGAAATGTGAATATATATTATATGTATATTTATTATTTACATTAAATGAAATTACAAATATACTAAATTATATATACATATCAAATGTACACTTAATTATTACTGCACAAGTTATTTTCACGTGGATTGTGGCTAGCAGCAGTCCCCACTGAATAGCAATGCCGATTCTTTGGGCATTATGTAAATCTATCCTTACAATTCAGTGTAAGTGACTGCCTTTGGTTTCAAAATACCCCATATTGAACCCTAATTGTTATATTTTGAGTTATATTCAAATGTAATAAATCAGTGATTTTTTTTACCAAGATTATCTCTATTGAGTACTGATGCACATTTTTTTAAATAGTTTGTGACAGGATATTATAACAAAAAGTATAGAAGATATTAGCAAGGCTTTTACTGATACAGTGTAAAAGTGATGAAGGCTATTTTTGGCCGATTTAAAAAAAATATCTTATTATTTTTCAAATAATAAGGGATTTTTAAACAAATTCTTTATTAAAAATCAACACTCTTTTCCTTCGTTCTACATAGATAGAACATATATACTATAAATTTTATAATGTATCAAATTTTTATATGTATTTTCTTTACATAATACTATTATGTTATTTCCTATTTACCTTTAAATCTGCAAATTAATTGAATTAAGAATCTAAATGTAATTTAAATTCAATAATAATTAGTTAATCACAGCTTAATAGAGTCGTTCAAACTCTGCAATTACTAATTCTGACAATCAATTGTACCTACATGGCGACAAATTGATCACGCCTCGTCGTGTAATTGAGTTTTCTATTGACTGTGCATGTCGCATTCACTTTGGGCTCTGTGAGGATTGTTTCCAATCATTTTGTTATATAAATCTACCATTTAGTGAAGCGAATTAATATAATATTTAAATATCTCATGTCACGGTGTTTGTTTCGCACTCCTCCGAAACGGCTCGAGCGATTTTAATGATATTTTTTAATGTATATTTGATAGATATGAGAATAGGTCGTAAATTATTTTTCACCTTCCTTCATCTTCCATATTGTTGTCGCAATTTTAGTATTTTTGTATAAACAATATTATATAAATACATATATATCGCTGTATAACATAAAGCCAGAGTTTTTTTGTAGATTGAACGCGTGCGTAGCCGCGAGTTCTGCTAGTTTTAATATATTTATTATTTCACTAGTGTTTGGTTTTGCTTAATTTCAGAGAGTAGGTAGCAGCTACTTTTTACATTTAATTATTATTTCACTGGCATTAACGTTTCAACGGTTAACAAATCTAGGTCGATTATAAGCCACGTGTAACTGTTGCATCAAATTGAAAATTAGAGCTAATTATATTAAGATTTATTTGATTTGTTTTCATGATATCAATTTATTTCACTTATCGTTAAGGATAATGATGGCTTTATATCGATATTGATCGAACAAAAATCGATTTTAGGACTCTACCTAGACTAGTTACCCATCTGGGATTAATTATTGGTTAATTTTCAATATTCTAATATGATTTTTCGTTTTTGAATTTTAAAAACTATAATTTTTATAATAATACAGCGAGTATGTTCTTGACAGCTCTAACACTTTGCAATGTAGAGATCAAAATCATGTTTTTTTGTTTTGTATTGTTTCTAAGCTTTCTAAATTTTAATAACTAGCGACTCACCCTCACTTCACTCGGGTTCGTCCCTACGGTATGTGTACGACTTCCCTATTTGAACCGGATATTACAAAATTTTTCATTGGTTTTAGATTTTTTTTCGTCGGACCCTGTTTTTTTCTAAAATAAATGTAGCCTAATATACTCCTTATTACATCAGCTATCTGCCAGTGAAAGTCCCGTCAAAATCGGTCCAGCCATTTCAGAGATTAGCCGGAACAAACAGACAGACAGATAAAAATTGTAAAAAATGTTGTTTCAATATATGTACCGTGTATTCATCCATAGTAAAAAGCTGTTATTTTGACATTACAAACAGACACTTCAATTTTATTTATCCGTATAGATTTCCCGTACATCGTCATCTATTTAGCTAATGACGAGTGATATGAGTAGTCTTATAACAGAAAATTCGAGTTCAAATACTATTCATGTTAAAAACGCCCTTGCAAATATTACGAATATATGATGTTGAATAACCTAGTGTTATCGCTATTCATCTAACATTCTATAGTTTAGGACTTAATAGGCTATTTCAGTAATCATGATTTTTTTTCAGCATAGTACGTGATTAATTAATTACAACAAAATATTGGGAATTATATATTAAATTGCATACATTTCTTAGGTTTATGCTCTTTACAATGGAAAAAATGAGCATTTTGTTATACTTCTTGTAATAGAAATATCGATTTCACTTACATAATAAAGCATTTGAAACATCAAGAAAGCTTAGGAAATAGCTCGAGAAAACCGCAGGATAATTAAATTTCTACCGATATTTATATGCCAAGACTCGAACATTTATTTTACTTATAGGCACATATATTAATACTGGAGCGGTTATTTTACTTGCAAAATTACACTTTTCTTATTTATATTTGCTTCATCAAATTATATTCAAGCTTAAAAGTTTTATGTATTTAACAATTGTTTGCGTTATCGCCTGCTTATTTATTTCTATACTAGCGACTCACCCTCACTCCGCTCGGGTTCGTCCGGTTCGTATAGATTTGTCAGAGATGAAACATTTTTCCGCAGTAAAAAGTACTCTATATCTTGACCCGGATAGCCAGCTACCATGATAACAAATTCAGGATATTTAAGGACCGATTTAGATGTTTGGTAAGAAGATAGTTGGAGACCCTGGGAAAGATAAAGTATATTTTTTTTTGGAAATCATCCCTTAAGGGGGTAAAAATGGGGATGAAAGTTTGTATGGGGAATCAACCTAGGAACGAACCCGAGTGAAGCGAGGATGAGTTGCTAGTTTATTAAAAAAAAGTAAAAAACTGACAAAAATACATTAATTTATTTATATAGATAGGTAAATCATCATGGTGTATACTTCATGTATGTATTCCACAAAGCTCTACTTACCTTTTAAAACAAAAATAAACAATATACAGATATCGATGTCATAGAATCTAAGAATCTGTCAAGGAGATTGATTTCAAAAGGGAGTTGGTTTCATATACTTTGTTTTGAGTAAATCGATACTGTATGTTTAGGCAAGAGTGGCGAAAAATCCTTAAATGTATTCCGAAACCAATTTCAACAGAAACTAAAACTCTATCCTTTGATCCGACTGTTATATCAATAGTCAAATCTTCTTAGTTACGCAATTTTTACTAAAAAGTATTTATTAATATAAAAGTGATTTTTATGTTTTTCTTAAAATTCACGTGGCGAGAGTAGCGAATATTTAAATAAAACTTTTTTTTTCGAACCAAAAATCATAATAAGTCCGCGAAAAAATCCGAAAATATAGTTTTATTAAAATCGCGGATATGCGATGTAGACAAAAACGCACGTCCGAGATTAATCTTTCTCAACTTCTCCATCTTTAATATCAATTCAATTGAATTATTTTTTTAGTTCCTTACAGGAGTGTCTTTTGGGCACAATTTACTTCTCCAATCTCGCATAGAATGGAGAAGACATGTTGTATAAAAAAACACTATATTAAAATTACCTACATGCAAATAAATTACAATAGGTAACATGACTACGATTACCTTGAATCCAGTCAAATCGCTCGTTTTAATATAATTATTTAGAGAACTTATTACGAATCAGCTTCGTACAAGGTTTCAGTCTAGCGATGTAGGTCACAGGGTAGCGAAGAATCGCAGCTTAGAGTCAATAGAGTATATTACTCCCGCACAATTTATTTATGCTTCATTCACACTGAACTAAACTTTTTGATTTATTTTTTGCCAGTAAGTTTCACAACGTATTATGTTTATAATAGGCGGCGAGAGCGCCTCATTCTCGCTTCGCTCGGGTTCGTCCGTAGTGGAAATCAAGAGCAAATCTATCCCACGGGAACTGTGCAATTTTCAGAAATATTAATACTTATGTTCTATTCCAGACGATGATCTATCTGTACCTTTAATCTAGATCCGTTCAGCCGTTCTGGCGTGATTAACAAACATCCATCGTTTCGCAATCATATAGTGGTAAGATAAGATTTAAGCTGAGTCTATGTTTGTTCGGGCTAATCTCAGAATCTATTGTACGGTCGGCTTTCACCATTAAAAATTTGGATTATCTAGGATGGTTAATGGTTATGGGATACAGCGGACAAATATCGCCTATTCTAGAAGCGTATCCGTGCAGAGTGAGGGTAAGCCACTAGTATAAAATAGAAGATATAATATATATTATATTTAATAAGATATTATTGTCTTATAAATCAATCTTCCGGCTATTAATAACATTTTTTTATCCGGTGTCACCTTGTTAGATAAAATTCGAAACCAAAACATATGATAGAAGCCTAAGTGTTACACATTTTAGACTAACTAGCATTGCCCGTGGCTCCGCCCGCGTTCAGATGACCAAAAACCAAATTCTTAGGTTTTACATATTAGTATACTCTTACATTGCAATTTTTGTATTTTTTCTCAGAAATGAGATATTTTCCCGCGGTAAAAAGTATCCTATATGTTGACCCGAGTAACCAGCTTTCATTATACCAAATTTCATCAAAATACCTCTAGTGGTTTTTCCGTGATGCGGAAACAAACAGACAGACAGACAAAAATTCTAAGAACTATAGATTCGGCCTCTGCATCGATAATTATTATGTCTATTTCAATAAGATTTTCTAAAAAATATTTAATGTACAGATTCGGCTTAGTTACAATTTAATTATATGTATAGATTAGTTAAAAGATGTTTCAGGTTGTATTATCACGTTGCGAGAGACGCCCGGACGACCGTAAAATTGCTAACAATGAAACGAGGATGTGACAGAACACCCTACAGCTGGTCTACAATCATAAAAGAAATAGATCAGTTAAGACGAAAATGGATATCAGGAAGACCCATAAAATGAGATAATGATTCAGAGTCAGAAAAAGAAATAATGGTGCAACATTCAGGAACAGTTCGGCGAATTCGATAGAATTTACGATTTAAGTATATAAAGGATAGTAAAATTCTTATCTGTTCTTTTAATATTAAAAAATACATAGTTAAGTTAAATTTTTGTTAACTACATTTAAAAAGAATTTCGTGATTTTCTTTTTTTTTCTGCTTGCTTTACCAGACTGGCTGCCAGTACTGGCGCAACTTGCCTTAACCGTTTAAAGTTACCAATAATAAATGGCCTTGTTTCTTATCAGACGCCAAGCAGCTTCTTACTTCATTAAATGAAAGTATGTGAAATCTTGTACGCTTTACAGAAGAACAAACACAATATATGAACACATCGGATGTCGGCAAAGTCACGGATGATTTGCAAATGTGGTTTCCCCTATACTACTGGTACAATAGAAATATAAAAAAAACTTATGTACGCACTACGCACGTAACAAGTATTATTTTTTGGCGTAAAAGAACAAAAATAGCTAAAGATTTCATCCCGTATGTCACAACTCTCTGTTTGTAAAAGGAATAGAGCTAACTTCATCATTTCGCTTTTTGGCTGTTGGTATGCGCGCGTATCGTAAAAATTGTACTCTCATATCTTTTTTCTTATATAAGTAAAATTTAAAAAGATATATTCATTGTTCAATATTGAACGTTTTCAATAAAACCATACCATTGCATAAAATAAAGTTCCCGACGGATTAAGTAGTACAACGCGTGTTTCGCCAAAACCAAGGAATTTGTTGATATTCAATTTGTTTTGTGTTAACAATCGTAAAAAACCGTAAAACTTAATTTTATTGCTAATTTTTACGGCACATAGTCGGAAATCTTTTGTTTTGTTTGATAACAGATGTGCTTCCAATCGCTATAGGTAAAAAATAGACCCATCTTTGGAAAGAAGCCTTGGTTTTAAAAGGAACACCCCACATCTCCATACAAATCGTTGTATTCGCGGTATAATTTTGGAACGTATAATACCAAAAATACACGGAATTGAAAAAAATATACATTTTGTTTAATACAGTTATAAATAAATACTTTTTTATTGCTTCTAATCATTAAAAGAAATCCTTAATCGAAAAAAAATGTTAATATCATTTTTAAATGATTTTTTTCTTCTGCTTATATTTTAATGCGGTTTTCATCATTGTATTTATTCTTAAGTATTTTTATTAATTAATAAAATACGTAAAATGGCGTTTGCGCCATCTAGTTAAAACGAACTGAAACTTTTAGCTTTGTGTATGGGAGGGTAGTGCTTAGTGCTAGAATACATAGAGGGCCAACATTATATAAAATATTTTATCAGTAATGTATGGCACATAGTATATCTATGTACGCATACGTGTCTATGTAACACTAGTGATGCGCCCCAATTTTAGTTCTTTTACGATTCTTTAAAGTTAATGTAAAAAAAATTATGACCTCACTAATAAATAATTGAACTTACTAAACTGATAAATAATTATCCTAGTCATTAATCGAATTAGAGAATTTGAAAAGTTATTAAATGCATAATACATATAATGTATTAAATGCATTTTTTATAACTTTAAAAATGCATAACTTATAACTATACTTATAAATGCATAACTAATAATTTATAACTTTAAAAATGCAATTATAGATATTATATAAAATGTATGTATATTTATATATTTTGGTAATATCTCGTTTTTCTTCATTTAATTATATTGAGTACCTAAGTACAAATCAACTCAAAACAAAAACAAATCAACAAAGACAATCACATTGCAATAAATAAATTATTATAGGTTACTTTTTAGCTTTCCTTGTTTTATTTTCGTTTAATAAGTACTTAAATCAATTTGGAGCTGTTATTTTAATACCTAACGTATATAAAAACATGATTATTTTTTTTGACGATTATTTTATCATCATTATTAGTACTGACATGGTAGCTATTGCCAGCTTCTGTAGAAAAATATTCGAACCCTTTTAACTATAGCTGGTTGGCAATCCCATAGTGCTACTCAAAAACACAAATCTTGTTAATTTCAGGTACTCTATAGTGTAAAATAACTGTGGCATACTAATGAAAAGACATGACAACATTATATATATATATATATATATATATATATATATATATATATATATATATATATATATATATATATATAATTATATATATATAATTATGTATTTACACATAAACATCTTTTTTAATATCTTTTTTAACATAAGAAAAAAATATAGAAACTTTTATCGATTAACCTAGGTCTTTATATTAAGTAATCTACATAATAGAAAAGTTAAATAACTCACTTTACTTATTGATACGCTAATGTTACGATAGATGGCGTTGAACATTTTAGCTCTTATTTTCTTTGTTTAAGTTGAATAATATTAAACAACTCACCAGAAAGATAATTTAACTCGTTCTGCTTCTAACTCGTTACATAAAAGTAACCCACAAACTGAAAATTTTAACAAAGTGGACCTAACTAAATTAATCACAAAACTATTTCAGCTGTCAGATACTTTATCCCATGAATAAATGTCATCTGTTAATTGAACAATTAGCTGTTAATCTATACATATAATAAAATTCTAACTAAGCCGAATCTGTACATTACATACTTTTTGGAAAATCTTATTGAACAAAACATTATTATCGATACAGAGACCGAATCTATAGTTGTTACAATTTTTGTCTGTCTGTCTATCTGTCTGTCTGTCTGTCTGTCTGTTACCGCATCACAGTGGACAGATTTTGATGAAATTTGCTATGATGATAGCTGGTTATCCTGGTCAACATATAGGATACTTTTTACTGCGGGAAAATATTTCATCTTCGAGCAATCTATACAAAACGTTAAAACTCAAGTACGGACGAGTCGCTAGTCAATTATTATATTTTAATTATCTATATCTAGAAATAAATACTACTCAATTTTTCAACGGAAAATGGAGATTTTCTCAGTTAAAGCGATCGTAACCATAACCACGGTCGCGAGCTACCAACTCTTTACGTTATGTTACTAACTGGCGACCCGATACATATAATAATATTCTGAACGAGTTGAATCTGAACATTAAATGTATTTTGGAAAATCTTATTGAAATAGTCATCATTATCGGTACAGAGGCCGAATCTACAGTTTTTAGAGTTATTGTCTGTCTGTCTGGGAACGCATCACAAGCAAACCTGCTGGACAGATATTGATAAAATTTGGTATGATGATAGCTGGATACCTTTTATTGCGGGAAAATATCTCATCTCTGAGAAATCTATACGCTAATGTTAACGCTATATGCTTTTTTGTTAAAAATTCACAAAATGTTACAAAAAGTATATTGTGTTATCTACCGGAATTTTAAAGTTTATAGTGAGTAAATTTCGAAGGACAGTCTAGCCTGTTTAAATTTGAATATATAATAAAAAATAAATTATTAATAGACAAGTATTCCGCGTGCCAATATCCATACTAATATCCATACTGGTATTATAAATGTGAAAGTGTGTTGTTTGTTAGTTTGTTTTGTCCTTCTTTCACGTCTGCGAGACTGGAGAGCGATTATGCTACTTTTTACAGCGGAAGATTATCTCATTCCCACGGGAAAACGCGTTATAATACAACCCAAAAAATTATTTATGATCAGAATTATTTGAAACTTGGTATTAATGCTTTTCGATACAATTTAATAAATAGGTAAGTGTTTTAGCATTTTTCGAAATTCATTCCTTAAGGGGGGGTCAGATAGACGATGAAAGTTTGTATGAAACCTACTAGAGGTAACCTTCTTAGTTTTTTTGTAGTTCTAGTGCGAGGGAAGCCGCGGATTCTGCTAGTATTATATTCATAGTATTTAACTCAAAACAAGACTTTAAATTATGTTTAATGGATAAGTGAGTAAGTTAGTTATAATTTTTGACATCGTCGATGATATTTCCTCATACAACAACTATATAGGGCCATGATTGATAACAGTAGAAACAATTTCCGTTTGATTTGCCACTCTTTATGAATTCAAGGTTGTTATCACTAGTCATAGCTTTACGACACTATCCTCGATTCTTTTCATTCATCGAATTGATCATTGTTTATTTGTAATGGAAATCATTCATAACTGATAGAGCTGACCTTATATAATTATTATTTTTTTATCTCAAAAGTATAACAATTTTGTGACGTTGAATACTTTAAAAGTAATACCGTTATTGTAAAAAATATAGTTTTTATTTAATTAAATATAATTAAATAAAACAACCTTTTTAGATTTTTTTGCGGATTTATTTAGATTTTTGGTTCCCGGCATTTCGACTCGACATTACACAACAGTCAATCTATTCCGTGACTATGATTTCTGTAAAACTGTAAAGCATTCGAAAGCAGCTCCGAAGGCTGGCCTGCCACAGCAGATCACAACAACCAAGGGGTTGCTCCCACTGTCCACTCTGGTATCAGAGAAGTACCAAGAGTAACCCTCAGAGGCCACACCTCCTCCCCACCCCACCCCACCATGTGTGTCTCGCTAATAAGCCCTCCACCACGACAAGGTGAACACACATCAGGGGGATGTATTATATGCCCTTCTTTTTTTTTTAAAGTTCGGAAATGCATTTACGCACGAGGTGTGGGACTCACCGGCAAAGTCAGTACTACCCACTAAAACCCAACAAAACCTTCCCCTGTCGTAATGGGGCGTCGCAGGATCGCTTACGCATTCAACTACGACGCCCCGACGGCAGGTCTGCCGAAGCAGACCACAAAAACCACGGGGTTGCTCCAAGGTCCACTCTGCTATCAGAGAAGTACCAGGAGCAACCCGCATGGTACACCGCCACCTCCCACCGCCCACCGAAGTGGACCACCTCCCTGTGCATTTCTTGGCTTCGCGCCCGGCTGTATTGCCGGGCACTACTGAGCCCCCCACCACGACAAGGTGAACGCACGTTGGGGGGATGTATTATAATATACCATGGTAAACATGTTTTTACCTTCTTTTTGAGAAAATCTGAAAAGATTTATTTTGAAGTAATAGAAACATAAACAGCCACGATGTTTATTTCATGTTAAACATTAACTATCACAACTCACAATGACGGTTTCCAAAATGAATATAGTGATTGAAATCCGAATTTTATTTGGGAAAAACAATAAAACCCAAACGCGTAGAACAGAAGTAACTAATTGTACATTTGCATGTCGCCGCGTCATGTGCACAAAGAAAAAAGGGATTTACAACCAAAATCCGAGCTGAAGTTAAATGCATTCAAAATATCTCGTACATAAATTATTATGTACCAGATATTTTGGACGTACATGAATACGTAAGTATTCGAATTCGACAAACTACAAAATCACTGATTTTAATAAAACGTCCTAAGTATCACTTTTAAGTATATACTATGATTATATTATGATTGTTAGACTTTATATAGGCATATTCTTTATTGCACAAATAAGTTATAAAAAAATACACAGTAAGTGACGCAGATAAAGTTGAAGTTATCTCTAAAAGAGATCTCTTCCAGTCAACCCACGTATGTGGGAAATAGTGTTAAATAGTGGGTCAGAAAGAGCAAGTGCAAATAGACAATAAAAAAGTATATAAGTTAAAGCATAAATAAATACTATATATAAACATAAACAATTCAAATTCAAAATATTTTATTCAGCATTAAATTATTACAATTTTTTACTAAACGTCATGAGTCTACTGCCAGTTCGGAAAGAAGAAGCCTCAGACCTGAGAAGAACTGGCGAAAGAAACTCTGCGAGAGCTCGTTATCTTTTTTTTTCAATACATATACACTCTATAATTATAAATAAATAAATATGTTGGGACATTAACACACAGCACCATCTGGTTCCATGGTAAGCTACGAAGCTTGCGCTATGGATACCAGATAGTTGATACACTACATATTAACTTTAAATACGTACATATTATAAATATAAACACCTATGACTGGAGAACCAACATTCGTGCTCATCGCACAAATGAACTCCCTTAGCGGGACTCGAATCCGCAACCGCTGGCACAGCAAATAGGGTCACTACTATAATCTATCTCTGTGCCAAATTTCATCCAGATCCATTCAGCCGTTCTGGCGTGAAAGAGTAACAAACATTCATACATACTCACAAGCTTTCACATAATATTAATATATTATGATAAATACATAATTACAAGTATATGTTCAAATATAATACTATATAAATATTAAGTTAATAAATAAATACTAAAATGACATAAATATATACATAAACATACATAATATGTATTTCTACAATAGGGGCAGGGTTTTTTTTCTTTTTTTTATTGAGAGTAAAGCAATAAATAAACAATAGCAATAAACGTTTGGAAAAAAAATATCTGATGTAACATGATATTTCTTTTGCTCATAAATAAAATCCAACATAATTTAGAGACTTGTTTAAGATTGCTTAAAATATTCATATAAAATTACGTACATTTCTCAGATAGATATCAAGCCTTTTACGGTAAAGGTGGTATAATTTGCCTAGACCCGCAGTAATGGATGTCATTTTTCTCGAGACACTTTTTTGCACACCATGTTTATTTTATTGTACGCACTATTTATAATAAGGTAGGTTCACTTGTATATTTATGTATATTACTTCTGATATTTACTAACAGTTTTATTTTCATAGTGTTTTTACAGGATTTAATTACAAGCGTTCATTTAGTTTCACCTGTTGAATGATATTATAAATAATAAATTATGACATATATTATAATAATAATTTAATATTATAATAATATTAAATAATAACAATATTATAAAATTCATTGTCTGTGTAATGGAATCTTGCAAGTTATATTTGACACACTTCCCAGTGTCCGATTGAGCTGAAATTTGGCACACTAGTTTGGTTCTTGAGACAAGAAAAGAGAACACGAATAACTAAAAAAAAAATATGTAAAATTTACCTGTGTAGACAAGAAAGAAAGAAAATGTTAAATAACAATATTTTTTATAAAATGGGTAAATTTGGTGACAAGTTAAATATATTATATAAGTTGTGTAATTAACCCCCGACGCAAAAAGAGGGGTGTTATAAGTTTGAAGTCGATGTCTGTCTGTGTGTGTGTGAGTGTGTGTGTGTGTGCATGTGTGTGTGTGCATGCGTGCGTGCGTGCATGCGTGCGTGCGTGCGTGCATGCGTGCGTGCGTGCGTGCGTGCGTGCGTGCGTGCGTGTGTGTGTGTGTGTGTGTGTCTGTGTGTGGCATCGTAGCTCTCAAACGGATGGACCGATTTCAATACGGTTATTTTCATTTAAAAGCCAGTTTCCTTGCGGTGGTTCTTAGCTATGTTTGGTTAATATCGGTCCAGCAGTGTAAGAGTATCAGCTCTTTTCCAAAATGATGTAAGACATTTTGGCGTATGATTACTCGATTAAGTGCTTCACGCGAGTTTAATAGTTAAATGACCATTAATTTGCGTAGGCGTTTTTTTTTTAATTTTTAATTTATAATGTAGTAAATTGTTCAGTTTGATTTAATTTAAAGTGTATTTTCTTCTTTTTAGAGCATTTAAATAAAAGTAAAAGTAAAATCAATTTGTTTTAAAAAATGTTTTTCTACGATTACTGGTATAATTCTAATTTAAATCAAGAAATAAGACAAGTGCGAGTCTGACTCGCACACCGAGAGTTCTGTAATATGAAACATTTGATTAAGTTTTCAGTTTCTGTCATTCTGTCTGAGATTAGGTCAACGGGAAATACATTTATATACACAGGTTTTGATTCCCTTACGAGTGTCGAAACATAGAACATAAACGGACGTAACTTTTGATATAGGCCTTTGTCTTTGATATTAATTTCAACTTGATAACCCCACGCATTCCTGAGAACAAGGTGATCTCATATCCTTTTCTTTTTGAGATACGGAACCCTAAAATAAATAAAAATACAGTTATTTCTCTCAAATACTGTTTTGGGGTCATTATATCGAAAGTAGATGAATCGTATACTACATCCTCCCGACACTTCACAAAGTTTCAATAAGAATATCTTTGTTTGTTTGCCGATCCATTTGCTTGAAGAAAAACCTTGTATCGATCAAATACTTTTTCAAGCCGGCAATATTGTCGGCTCTCATAAAAAGAACCAATAGATATTGAAAACGTAAACAAAAAAAATATTTTTGTAGCATAACATAAAGACGATATTATAGTCATTTAATTAGTTTGTACGTTGTAACTAAATCAGATAATGAGACGTTTCCGCACCACAATGCCTGAAGTTATAGATGTAATAATATTTTTTCCAGTTAATTATCTTGTTTTTTAAAAATAATGTTATTCCAGTACCAAAGTTCCTTATAATCTATTACAGAATTTTTCCATGAAATGGTATTAAAAAACAACGTATATTCTTACAATATAATATATTTTAGCATAGTATTTTTTTTTAATAATGTTCTCCGGACTGATTTTGGCCAAGGTGGTCAATCTCACTGAGACTTGCCAAATGCGCAGGAGATATTATAGTGCACAAGTGTACGCGCAGACACAACGTGCACTCTCTATTCCTGTCACTCTCATACTCCGGTGGGACGACACGAGACACGATCTGTGAGAGTCAAGGCGCAGCACCGACGCGACACGTGCTCTCCGTGAAACTCCGCCAACTTCCCAACTCCAGACTGTTACCGAGGCTTACTAAACAGAAAGACTCAATAACTAAACTTGACTCAACCCGGGACTCAAACCCAGGACCTTCGGCCATATATGTTAGCCACTACACTACCGAGGCATTTTTATTTATACTAGTGACTTACTCTTGTTTTATTTTTAAAGTCACAGCTTTTCTGAGTAGTAAATTTCATTCAAATCTGTCCGGCCATACATACTTTGGCATTTCTAATAATACGTTTGAAATTTAACCTTCAACATTTGTTACAGTTCAAAAGATTGGCGGGCAGCATTGGCAATGGGATTCTTTTAAATCCTTTTGATTACAGAACCATGAAAACATAAACTGGCATTCTTCGTTTAGCCCTTTTTACCCACCTTAATGCTTTACACCTTAAATTTCACAAACATTTGACTTTCTCTTTTTTTTTTTCTCTTTTTTTTCTCTTTTTTTTCGGTTTTAATATACATAAAAAAAAAAAAAAAAAAAAAAAAAAAAAAAAAAAAAAAAAAAAAAAAAAAAAATTGTCACTAGTATAGAGCCAGTTCTTTGGATAAGTGGAAGAATAAAAATAATATAAAAATGAATATTCAACGCACTCCTCCTAAAACTTCTAAAACTAAGTCCTCATTACGACAGGGACAGTCACTATCTGAATCGGACATCTCATGTACCCCAGTTCAGAAGAGAACAGAGGAAAAATTGAGTTCAAATGTGACACTAAGAGGCAAGCGCCAACGGCTTGAAGACTCGCCCAATACAGAAACAAACGAAATTTCTCGACAGCTTTGTGATTTCAAAAAAGAAGTAATGGAAATGCTCACTTCATGGAAGAATGAACAAGATCTGCTGTTCGCGGGACTAGTTAGGGACGTGGGTGACCTAAAAACCCAATGCGCTCAAATTCAACAATCATACTCTGAAATAGATCAAAGCCTTACATTCATGAACGAATCATATGAGGAAATAAAAAACAAACTAACTGAAGCAGAAATGCGAAGAAAAGACAGTGAAGACCGTGTCGCTCAACTTGAAATGCTGATCCAAGATTTTCAACTTCAATCCCGCCAAGCTACCATCGAACTGAGAAATGTTCCCATAAAACCTAAAGAGACTACTGAAGATATATTTTCCACTCTATCAGAAGTTGGCAACGTTATAAATGTTGAAGTACAATCTAAAGACGTACGTGATGTTTATCGACTACCAGGCAATTCAGGAACACCCAGACCAATTGTAGCAGAATTTACTTCTGTTAAGAAAAAAACGGAATTTTTAACCAACGTTCGGCGCTTCAATAAACAGCGTCCTTTGGCAGACAAATTGAACACAAAAACGATTGGCATAGCTGGAGACAAGAAACCAATTTATGTTGATGAACATCTCTTGCCATCCAAGAAAAAACTTTTCTTTGATGCTCGCGCTTTTGCGAAATCTAATAATTTCCACTGTTGGAGTTCGAATGGAAGGATTTTCTTACGTAAAGATACTAAAGATCCAAATGATAAACCAATTCAAATAAAAACCGCTAAATGTTTACTTGCATTGGTTAAAAAACAATGACTATATCGTTTTCCCTTCTTGTTTGATTTTGATTTTACTGTAAATTTCAATATGTATAATTTATATTCAGTTCCCAATTTACTTATGATGTTTTGTTCTATAAAAGCGAAAACTTTTGCAACTCTTACTTTATTATTTTCTACATTAATAGCAATTACTGCACCCTATATAACAGCCTACACTGTTCTTATTACTTATAACAATATGTGCTACTACCATCAAATGTACATCACTTATTGCACTTCTACAACAAACATTTCTTCTGGTTTTTTCTTTCCTTATTGCCATACCCGAAGTATATTTCGAGAAGTTCTGCGTGAGCATTTTGATTTTTCCTTGTACAACTTTCAAGACATCTATGTCTGTAATTGGCTACTTACGCTTGCACCTTTTAAAAATGACTATTACTAACAATACAATACATGACATTGACAACATCTCACTTGCCTCTTCTTATAAATGCCCACCAGATAGATGTTCAGAATTTATTTCTAATCCTCATGAAAATTTAAAAATTATTCACATAAATATCAGAAGTATCAATAAGAATTTTAACCAATTTATTTCCATGTTATCCATAACTAAAAATGATTTTGATATAATTGTCCTGACAGAATGCTGGCTTAAAGTTTCGGGTCCTACACCTACATTACAAGGCTACACTTGTCACGTCACACTAAATAATAATACCCAAAATGATGGAGTAGTCACTTATACAAAAACATCATTGCAATGCCAAGTCTACGAACCAGTATATCGTGACGCAAACTGCTTAGTATGTACAGTGGATAATATTGCAGTAATCTGTATTTATCGCTCTCCATCCTATCAGAACCTAGACTTTTTCTATAGTGACTTAAGTAGCCTAACAAATACACTTTGTAGATTCCAAAATCTAATATTAATAGGAGACATCAATATCGACATAAAAGAAAATAATCACGACCGGCATTCAAACGACTACCTAACTCTTACTGCTACATTGGGTTTGCTTCCAGCTCACCTACAATCTACGCGGTCTGAAAATTGTCTAGATCATATTTTACTGAAAACAAAAAAACCAGCAACTGTCATAGTCCTTGATACTCACATAACTGACCATTTACCCATAATTTTGTTGCTAAACGCTAAACAAAGCATTGTTGATAAGCGATCCAATAATACAATCTTACGTTATAATTATCCTGCTATTAAAAAGGACATAGAAAAGACAGATTTCAGGCCTATTTTGTTAGAAATGAATCCTAATATAGCCGCAGATCTACTTATAGATACTATCCAAACAGTTATAGGTAAGCATACTCATATTTTACGTATAAACAACAAAACTCGAGTTATAAAGCCCTGGATGACCAAAGGATTAGTAAGATGCATACGAAACCGAGACAAAATGCACAAACGTGTTAAAAAAAACCCTGAAAATTCTATACTCATAACAGCCTATAAGCGATATCGAAATTTCCTTAATAATCTACTAAAAAAATTGAAAAGAACACATGACAAAATAGAGTTACAGAAATCCAAATATAGCCGTAAGGCTACTTGGAATGTCGTTAAGACAATTGCAAATTGTAGTCCACATTCTAGGGCCCCTATTGAACTTCTTCAACTAACACCTGAGCCTAAAACATCGATTAATAAGGTCAACAGCTATTTTGTCAATGTAGGAAAACTACTAGCAAGTCAAGTCTCGCAACAAGCCAAAGACAATCTAAGTAACGATATGGCACTTGGATATTCTTGCCATTCCCTTGGTTTATTGCCAGTGGATGTTAATGACATTGAACAAATTATTGGCTCCCTGCGCAGTGACTGTGCTACTGGTTATGATAATATTCCCGCAAAAATATTAAAGCAATCATGTTCGTCATTAGCAATTCCTCTTAAACACATTTGCAATCGTGCCATTGAGACTGGGACTTTTCCAAACTCCTTCAAGAAAGCTGTCGTACAACCAATTTTTAAGAGTGGGGATAGATTTGATATTGCGAATTACCGACCAATTTCAATTCTAAGCTCTCTTTCTAAAGTTCTTGAAAGAATACTAAATAATAGCCTCGTTGCTTATCTCACAAAATATAACATTATTGCTACTAACCAATATGGGTTCAGGGCGGGTATATCGACGGAAGATGCTGTCATTGATGTTACTAAAACTATCGTCGATAAACTAGACCGTAAACACAAATGTTATGGCATATTTCTCGATTTAACTAAGGCCTTTGACACTGTCTCTATCCCTTAATTAATATCAAAGATGGAAAGGGTCGGAATTCGAGGAATCGCATTGAAAATCTTTAGCGATTATCTCACAAATCGTACCCAACGGGTGAAAATTGATAACACAATCAGTGACGACCAAACAATCCGCTTCGGTGTACCTCAGGGTAGCATTCTTGGCCCGACGCTGTTCTTAATATATATTAACGATTTATGCCAACTGCAAATTCCAAAGTGTGATATATTTACATATGCTGATGACACTGCTCTCATTGTTTATGACTCAAACTGGAATGAAGCAAAATTAAGAACAGAACAGGCGCTGCGCCAAGTAATGGTATGGCTTTCTAATAATTTATTAACCCTAAATTTAACTAAGACGAAACTCATCCGCTTTACTTTGCCTAGAAATTACGGGCCGCCTCAAGAATCTGGACTTATTAAAGCTCACACTTGCTTGGGAAACAAAATAAACTGTTGCTGTTCATCCTTGCAATTGGTGCCGGATACTAATTATCTAGGTATTCGTATTGACGCTAAGCTGAACTGGCAAAAACATATTGAAACTCTGTGTTCAAGACTAAGGAAATTAATATATATTTTTAAGGAACTGAGACATTCAACCGATGATGAAACTTCTAAGCTCGTGTATAAGTGTTTATGTCAGTCTTTAATAATATACTGTATCCCCGCTTGGGGTGGAACTCATAAAACTTCCATGCTGGCATTAGAAAGAGCGCAAAGGGCTATTCTAAAAGTCATGTACTTTAAGAAAAGAGATTTCTCTACTGCTCAACTATATCTTGAAACCCAAGTGTTGACAGTTAGACAGCTGTACATTCTTCGCTGTATATTGCGAAGACACAGCGCGACACCAGTCGATGAAACAAAATTAAGAAGGCGCCAAGGTTTACCTGTATCCGAACCTGTTCTATGTCATACTGCCCTAGCTCGTCGTCAGTTTGTTGCAGCAAGCACTATGTTATATAATAAATTAAATAAAATAATATTCATATATTCTTCTTCCAAATTTTGTGTCAAAATAAAAGTGTCTAAATGGTTGCAAAAGTTATCGTATGAAGAGACTGAGCTCTTTTTAACAATTCCGTCATAATATCTTGTATATATATGTATATATATGTATGTGTGTGTGTATGTGTGTATATGTGTATGTGTATATGTATGTATGTATATATATATATGTATATATATATATATATATATATATATATATATATATATATATATATATATATATATGTATATTTTAATGTATAAATAAAATCTTTTTTTTTTTTTTATCCAAATATGATGCATATTTATAATATAAGTTGTTGATATTGTTGAAGCACTCGCATGACATATAAATAGTTGTAAATTCAATTGTGAAAGCGGAACGACTATCCCCTAAAATACAGGCTCTGGCTTAGTTTAGGAGATAGTAGTTTAACTTATTTTTTGACACCTTTTGTACAACTTGCTTTACTTACTTTAACCCCTTATATTGTCACTTTATATATAGTACAATAAATAAATTAAATTATAAATTATATAAAAAATTTAAACAAATATTGAAGTCGATTTATATTTTATTTTTATATTTATAAAAATAAAACTATTTTTTCGGATTTTTGGTTTCCGACGTTTCGAATGCTTTACAACAATCATGGTCACGGGAGAGACTAAGGTATTAACTGCTGGTCTTCTCACAATCCCCGCAAGGGAAGTTGGGTGACTGTAGGGCATAGCCATGGGACCTTTTTTTTAACGTTGGGAAATGCATTTACGCTCGAGGTGTGGGACTCACCGGCGTAATAAAGCCAGTACTACCCATTAAAACCCAACAAAACCTTCCCCCGTCTTAATAGAGCGTCGCAGGATCGCTTACGCATTCAACTACGACGCCCCGACGGCAGGTCTGCCGAAGCAGACCACCACAACCATGGGGTTGCTCCAAGGTCCACTTTGCTATCAGAGAATTACCAGGAGCAACCCGCATGGTACACCGCCCACCTAAGAGGGCCACCTCCCACCGGGGGGGGTCTGCCCTCAAGCCGTGGGAGCTAAGGTTTTAGACGTCTCGAAAGTCATTAATATATACTTGTTACAGACGGTGCCTACCCCCACAATTTTACAAAGATAATTTAAAAAAAAAACAAAATTGACACCAAAATACCTTATAATATTTGTTGAGGCGAGAAATATAATCATTTTAATCTATACTAATATTATAAGACAAATATTGTTTTTTGTATGTTTGTAATACGCTGAACCGATTTAGATGAAATTTGATACGAAGATAGTTTGAGACACTAAGAAGGACATAGGATAGTTTTTATCCTGGAAATCATCCCTTAAGCGCGTGAAAAGGAGGATGAAAGTTTGTATGGGAATCAATCATTTCTCGAGTAAGGGATATAAAACTCATCATACCTATGTTAATGTATTTATACTAACATAGTAGAAGTCTATATATTTCAAACTTACTGTTAAGAGATACCTACGGAGAAACTGAGGTTGAATCGCTAGTGTGAGATAAACGGACGGATAGTGTAGGCTTAGTATTAGTAATATGTATTGTATAAGCTCCTAGAGAAGATCCTATTAGTTATTTATTGCTTTAACTCCTTTTACCTAATATTAAAGTAGTTTTATATGTAGCTTTGAAAAAGAAAAGTTCAAATGGAACTAATATTTAATAAAATATTTAATATATAGATTTTCAAATACTAACACATTACAGGTAAAAGGTTTTTTGAAATGTTATCGTGAGCTACTTTGCGCTATTTAATTTACGAATTCAAAACCTATATAATATTATTAAAAGAATAACTATTCGAGTATGGGGCAAAAGGTTTTTTACAATTCAATTGACAATTATCAGTTTAATATTGATATTCTTATAATAAATAATGAAGTATTAACCCAAATTTCCAATTCTAGGCAGTGGTAGCCTAGTGGTAACGCGCTCGTCTGGGAAACTGAGTGAAGCAGGTTCAAATCCCGGGTCACGCACGACTGATATTTTCATGTGAGAATCATTTCCAACACCGTTACCATTTAGCTTACGTCAAAGGAAAATATCACGAGGAAACCAGTATGTCTGAGAAAACCTAGCACGTTTCCATAAGACATGTGAAGTCGCCATTCCGTACTTGGCTAGCGTTGTGGACTATGGCCTGATCCCCCTCGTATTGAGGGGAATCTCAGCAGCAGTGGGACATTAAAAAAAAGGCTAAACAGAATTTGAAAAACAGCTGCAAAAGAATAAAATAAAATACACCCCAAGAAGTTTCATAACACTAAGTTCTCATCACCTTTGTATCCAAAAATTTTTTTGCATCTAATTATTATGAAAATGGATCCACGAGAAGCAAAATTTTAGAAGCACCATTCACTTCCTGAGGTAAAATAAAAAACGCGCATAATTTTAATAGTAAACACAATTAATATAAATTTTATCAATCAGTACTGTAAGGTTTTGCTATTTTAATATGTAATAAAACAGTCATTAATTGCTTATACTGGCCACACTGACGACGTGAATGCACAAATTACAGGTACCTTTATAAATCAGCCAGCTTAAAATCACGAGAATGGGCAGGCTGGAAAAAAAAGAAATAAGAAAGTAATACAAATAAAAATGGGAAGACTAGAAAAAAGGGAAATAAGTAATATTTGAAAATAAATGTTTTCTAATAAATTGTAACTAAATCTAGTTAAAATATATAAGGTTTTTTTTGAGATGTCTCTACAGTACATAATATTATATATTCGTAACAATTATAATATATTTTTTTCTTATTCCAGAACATCTTACGTATTAACGTTTCATTCAAGTGAAATTATGTACCCGGAAATCAATTTTCGTAGCTTTAAACATTTGCACATAAACTAAAATAATTGTACTTTTACGAATACTAACACTTTAAATATATATAATTAAATCTGTGCTGTATATTTTTTATATAACCCGCCCTTACTCGTAGTTTCTTCAGACATTTTAAGTAGACATCTCATCTAGTGCTTATTTGTTGAAACGACCAACGACCAATACTCGATGTCCTTAACATTATTTTATTATTTTTATTTCTAATATATATATATATATATATATATATATATATATATATATATATATATATATATATATATATATATATATATATATATATATATATATTAATAAAATTGACATTTAAAATCATGTCTATTAACAACCCTCTTAGTAAATGGGTCGTTTGGACAAATAAGCACCGAGACGACGATTTTCAGAACTACGAAATATAGTACAAAATTTCCTCATCTTGTTTACAAACCAGTGTATTGAGAAGTACCATTCACAAACGACAACCAAACTTTACCTCTTTACAATCTTAAGATACTGAATAACTTTTAACAAGAGAAACTCTTGGATGGGATTAAATGTGGAAACTTTCTCGAAAAGGCTTTAATAAGTTGAAACTAAATCAAACCGAAGATCACTAATTCATTAGAAATTGATCATATTATATACGAACTTGAATGGTATCAACGAACCACAAACCATCTGTGTAACTTTGTTTCATTAAAACATGTAAATGTTTAAGTATTTAATATTTAAGAACAGAAAACAAATAGGAAGTGTGCAAAGTTAGATGTTATATGTAAATTTCTGTATAATTTTGAATATACTATACTACTTAATGTTATAAATGCGAAAGTTTGTGAGGATGTCTGGATGTATAGATGTATGGATGTTTGTTACTCCTTCACACAAAAACTAATAAATGGATTTTAATGAAACTTTACAATAATATAGCTCATACATCAGAATAACACAAAGGCTACTTTTTATCCCGGAAAAATGTACGGTTCCTGTGAGATAAATTTGTTTTTATAAATGTATTTGTATTATAAATGTGACAATTTAGATTTTTGGATGGATGTTTGTTACTCAATCACACCAGAACAGCTGAACGGATCTGGATAAAAATTGGCACAGAGATAGATTATAGTCTGGTATAGTCTGGAATAGCAAATAGGCTACTTTTTATCCCGCAAAAATATATGGTTCTCATGGGATAGGTTTGTGTTTGTTTTTCGGGAGGCGAACTGGAGTAAAGGGAGGGTGAGCCGCTAGTTATATAATGTGTAGGAAATCGCATTTGATACAATATGCATAAAGTTTTATGTGAATAGATGAGAATCCTAAACCAACAGAAATAAGTAGTTACGAAAATGTGAAGGACCCATGATGTTTAACAAAATATTGATACTACTTCAATCCTTTCTTAAGCAAATCGGCCTCTCCGCGAACTTTTGTCAATATGTAGATATTGTAATATAACAGCGGGGATCTAAGTTAAATATTTATGATATGAAATTATAGTTTGTTCAAGTAATAATCTATTTAAATAAAAATTCAAGAAGGAGAAGTGTCAGTTTTTCACAACGAAGGTTCCGTAGTATAAAATATTAAATTTTGTTGTTTTAGCATACGTAATTAGTTATATTATGAGAATAAAATATTTACAGCTATAATATTCAATGTAATAACTGCAAAAATAGAATAGCATTTTATACCATTCCTAAGAAAAACAAAGTTTTACATTACTAGCAGAACCCGCAGCTTCACTCGCGCTAAAACTACAAAAAAAAAACTCTAAAAATGTAGGTTTCATAAACACTTTCATCCCATATTTTTTATGGAATGAATTGCAAAAAATGCTAAAGCACGTATTGATTTAATTGTATTGAAGAGCATTAATACTAAGTTTCTTCTCATAAATTCTGATCATATATATTCTTTGGATTGTATTATAACGTGTTTTCCTGTGGGAATGAGATATATGCCTGCGGTAAAAAGTAGCCTATCTCACTCTCCAGCCCTCCACATCATATCACATATCTCTACAGAAAAAATCACGCCAATACGTTACTCTGTTTTGACGTGAAAGAAAGACGAACAAATAAACACACTTTCACATTTATAATATTAGTAATAAATAATTTTAATTATATTGATTATTTGAAGCCGAACTCATGGTACCGAAAATATCGCATATCTCAAAATAGGAGTAGGTATATTTTATTCATAAATAAGAAATCTCGATTTTTTATCGATGTTGTTTAACATATATATTTTATTTTTAATCTTTGAGTTTTCAAAGATCAAAAAAAAATTTGATCTGATTGGTGATGATGATAAAAGTCAAAAAACTTTATAATATGAGCTTTTTAAGATGATTTAAAAATGTCATTTTGTCTATACATATAATAAAATTGTAACGAAGCCGAATGTGTACATTAAGATATATTTTGTAAAATCTTATTGAAATAAACATTATTATCGATACAGAGGCCAAATCTATAGTTTTTAGAATTTTTGCCTATCTTTCTGTCTGATACCGCATCACAGAAAAACCACTGCAAGAATTATGATTAAATTTGGTATAGTGATAGCTGATTATCCGGGTCAACATATAGGATACTTTTTACCGCGGGAAAATATCTCATTTCTGAGAAAAAATACAAAAACTGCAATGTAAGAGTATTCTAATATGTAAAACCTAGGAATTTGGTTTTTGGTCATCTGAACGCGGGCGGAGCTGCGGGCAATGCTAGTAAAATGTATTTTATGTGTACACATTCACGACATTAGTAGTAATTGTCCCTCAGCAAGCAATGGCATTACATTAGTATGCCCCGCTCGGGAAACGTTGTGGAGCTATAACCTATTACATACCGTAACGAGAGTAGTCTCAGAAACAGTTCAGGAGGGTCACGTAAAGTTTGATATGATGGTGCACACCCTTTTTATTTTTAATCGACATCCAAGAAGGAGGAGGTTCTATGTTCGTCTGTATTTTTTGTGTATGTTCATCGATTACTCAATCGATATGATATCAATATGATTTTATTATATTAATAACAGGATCCCATGACGATGGTAGTACTACTTAATATTTTTAAAATTATAATAATTATAATAATAGCAGCAAATATTAAATAAATAATATTCCATATTCAATTATAAAACTAATTAAAATTATAAAAATGTTTAAAGTAAAAAAATATTGTAAGGTAATTTTTGCAATTTTCATTTTGTTAATTGTGGGTAGACTGTCTGTAACAACTATACCTTCAACACATGTAACACCTCAGTCTCTCCCGTGACCACGGATGCTGTAAAGCGTTCGAAACGTCGGGAACCAAAAATCAAAATAAATCCGCGAAATAATCCGAAAAGATTATTTAAAAAAGAATGTAGTTTTAGCGCGAGCGAAGCCGCGAGTTCTGCTAGTTAGTAGTAATAATATAGATGATAGTGATCAATTTATTTTATCACATGACCTGTTACATACTTTGCATCTAATATAGGCCAAATCTTAAGTGATTCCATTTGTAAGTCATGGTCATTGCAAGATATAATACTTATAATTGTAATCTATGATAGTGTATACGCTAGTATTATCTTGGTATGATTTATTTATTTACATTGCACTTCAGTTCGCCTTGGTGGTATTGTGGCTGTTATCTACGGCTGCACATCTGTAATTCCTGGATTCGAGTCCCGGATCGGGACAAGATTAGTTATTGAATTTTCCTGCTTAGGGGCCATTCATAAAATACGTCACGCTAAAATCAGCTTTTTTTGAGTGACAGGAATAGAGAGTGCACTTATGACCGCGAGTACACTTGGGCACTATAATATCTCCTGCGCAGACGGCTAGCCTCAATGATATTGGCCACCGTGGCAGAAATCGGTCGAGAGGACATTACTATTATTATTACTTCAGTTATTTATTTATAAGATTTTTAGCCAAATCCATAAAAAGAAAGCATACTCGTTATAAAATAAAAATAAATACAAAGTCACGCCCATAAGCGTGTTACAAATAATTTATAACAAACCCTTGTTCCTTATTTGAGTGATAAAGTAGGGTTAATTAATTCGAAGAATTATCCCCAAAAACCCGCATTAGACGTGGTGAGTGATGTTTGTTATCCTTCTCCAAAATTGAGGAAAAGGTCCTGCAGTGGCTATATAAGTGGTACTTATTTGTTTTTCTTCTAAAGATTAATAGCTTAGTATATTGATTAAAATACGAGTAGAGATGTTGTTTAGTGATAGTCATAGTAGAGTCTTCTATTAGTATAAAAAATCACATCGAAATCGGTTTAGTAATTCCGGAGATTAATCCCTTCGTGCTATTTATTAGTGTGTGTTCAGCCCTTTTTCAACGTTCCACTACTCCGCACGGGCCTCCCTTCAATGCTAGGGGGATCAGGCCATAGTTCACTACGCTTACCAAGTGCTGGTTGGCGGACTTCACATGTCCTTCGAAAACTCGCTACATTTTTTCAGACATGCAGTATATAGCTATTATTTTGACATTACAAACAGACATTTCAATTTTAATAGTAAATATCTCGCAATACTTGTAATACTTACATAGATATAGATTGCTTGTAATACATTAAATTTACGATTTAGATATCAGAATGTAGTGAGGATGGGTTTTCAAATAAGAATAATAAATAAATAAATATGTCAGGACATTAACACACAACACCATCTAGTTCCATGGTAAGCTACGAGGCTTGTGTTATGGATACCAGATAGTTGATACACTACACATAATATATAACTTTATATAAATACATAATACCTATATAGATAAATAAAATTGAAGTGTCTGCTTGTAATGTCAAAATAACAGCTTTTTACTAAATGCATATGGAATTATATACGGTATTTATAAGAAAACACACATTTTTTTAAATTCCCAAAGAGGGTTGACGTCAGGCAGACGTGAGGCGGCCGGTCGTAAAGCTTTTGTCAAATCCTATCAGCAGTACAGAAGATGTACTGCGCCGACCCCAAGTGATTGGGAAATGGGCAGGGAGAAGAAGAAGATTTATAAGAAAAACACAATTTTTAACATCCGAAATGGCTCTGCTGATTTTGACGGGACTTTCACTGGCGGGTAGTTGATGTTATAAGGAGTAACTTAGGCTACTTTTATTTTCGTGTTCCGGTTTCGCTCAAAAAATTAAAATGTAGGTACCTAGGGGATGAACCCGAGCGAAGCAAGGTTGAGTCGCTAGTTATAAATATAAACACCCATGACAGGAGTACAAACATTCGTGCTCATCACACAAATGAATGCCCCCAGCGGGACTCGAACCCGCGACCGCTGGTACAGCAAGTAGGGTCACTACGAACTGAGCCAAACGTATCGTCAAGAATATTTTTTATATTTATTTAAATCAATAAATCTCTTTAAACATTAAAAAACATTTATATTATATTAGATATTTTAGCTATTTTATAATATACTACAGACAAGCAGAGAGATAATGTATTGATTTAGATTTTTTCTACTTTACCAATCCTAAGTCTGTAGACGAGACTATGCATACGAAATCAAGGGTTTGAACCGAAACGATTTCGACAAAAATTGCTGAAAAGTTAAGGTAAGATCCCTAGATTGGACGTGAGTTGCTTTTTATTAGAGTTCTGTAGTCAAAACAGAACACCTATTCATTTTTAATATATGTGGTTGGTGTCTCATGTGAACCCATAGACTATGGGGAAGATAAAAAAATGACACTCTATATAAGTATATGTCGAGAAAAAAATGGTCACTCTCTATGAAAAATATAATTAGATACTATAAAACTTCGTTTTAGAGTTACGTTTTAACGTTTAGTATAGATATCTCAGAGATGAGATATTTTCCTGCAGTAAAAAGTATCCTATATGTTGACCCGGATAACCAGCTATTATCATATCAAATTTCAATAAAATCTGTCCAGTAGTTTTCTTGTGATGCGTTCCTAGACAGACAGACAGACAAAAAATCTAAAAATTATAGATTCCACCTCTATATCGATGATAATGACTATTTAAATAAGATTTTCCAAAAAAGTATTTAATGTTACAGATTAGACTTTGTTAGAATTTCATTAGGTATATTATGTAAAGAAGATTTAAAAAAAGCTTTGCTATCAATGAAATGAATATTTATATGTAATATTTAGTATTTACTATTACTATAGGGAATAATGCTAGTTGAAAGTTTAAACATAACGCAAATATTATATTTGTAGATGCGGAATCCTTGGTACACTTGTTCGATTTTTATCAAATACTGTTGTAAGACCATTTTTTCCAATCTTTATCTATAGTCAATGAAAGCTGTTATATAATATTGTAGTTTTACGTAAAAACGAATATTTTTCTGGCAGGTTGTAACTTACATATTACTTTGTTCGGCGTTTTTTTTAAATCTTGTTTTTTATGAAAAAAATATTTTTTTTAGGAAAGAAACCTATATAGATCAACTTCAAAAGCAAAACCTTATCATATATATAAAATTTCTGTCACAATGTTAGTTACCGTACTCCTCCGAAACGGCTTTACCGATTTTTACCAAATTTTATATGCGTATTCAGTAGGTCTGAGAATCGGCTACTATCTATTTTCCATACCCTTAAGTGATAAGGATAAGGGTGGTTCTCCCAGACCCCACCCCAGGGACGAACCCGAGCGGAGCGAGGGTGAGTCGCTAGTTTAAATACAAAATTTGATCCCTGCTGGGGAAACCAGAGTACTCCGCGGGACATATTATAGTGCACAAGTGTGTTTGTGCACTCTATATTCTTTTAACTCTCTCATATCGAATCAACACGACCGGTGATACATATCGCCAACATTCCTACTGAGTATTTCGTGACAGAAAAACTCAGTAACTATTTCGGCTCGACTCGAGACTCGAACCTAAGATTTCTCGATCCACAAGACAGACTCTAAACTAAATTTTAAAAGTAAGCTCTTGTATCGACGACGGGCATATGCCTCAATTGAATTATATGTCGTAAATGTAATTACATATTAATGGGACACACGGACGACGTGACAGCCCCGCCGCTTCCGAAGCACGTACGATAACGTCATATTTTATTGGATAGTTTTTTCCACGTACAATTTAAGTATAAAGAAAATTATACAAAATGCGTCCATGTATATGTGATAAATAAATATGATACATATGGCTATTACGATTACGATACTTTTTTTATTTTTTTTTTTTGTCAAAATTAAACAATTAAAAAAAAACAGTCTTGAGGACTGCCGATAGAAGTGAAAACTTAAAACTATAAACAGACGGTTGTTATTTTTGGATGTTCAAATTAATTGTTTGATCTTAAATTAAAATTTGTAAATTAAAATTGTTTACAATTATCTAGTTTTAATATCTATCGGCACTTTGAGTGTTAGCGTAACACGTCACGTGACCATTTCGATGATGACTTATATGAATTTACTCCCCATCCAAATCTGCCGATAGAAGTTTTCACTTCAAAAACGGAGATTATTCGGAACAAACACATAGATAAAACTGTTTTTTTTTCTCCTTATAAGTACCGTATGTATTCTTATGCATTTAATAAAAAGCTGTTATTGTGATGTTACAAACAGACACTTCAATTTAATTTTTTTGTATAGATGGAAAATACTTAAGCCTTGAGTTAAGTTATCGGGACGGGGGTTGTTATGAAACAACGTTTTTCGTCGAAAGGACAAGTACAACTGACTTTAATAATTTATTTTCTAAAGTTTTATAGGAACTTCACTACGGTAGTGTGTGTGGGTTCCCATCACAAAAAAGGACCCTCAAACTATTTATGCATAATTGCTTGCTATCTGTTACAACTCAATTATTTTACATGAAGATTATTTATAATAATAGATCCCTATAAGATGGATCTCAAAAGTTTGGATTCAATTGTTTCACTTGTACATTGTTTACAATAATAGATCCTTTAAAGAAATATCTAAAGAGGATGATACATTCAAAAGTATAAGATCCTCCCTAGAAGGATATCTAAATAGCCCACGTGTTGGGTTGCATAACTCTTGCCAAACTTTTTTTTTTAAACTTGTGGCGCGCAACTACTGGAACACATTTTTATGACTTTCGAAGCATGTAACTCTGCAACTATTGGCATGAACAAAGTCACAGAGAAACATCCATCTGAATTTTAAATACCTTTCCAGAGATAGTTCATACTTGTGTAGATTTAAAAAAAAAAACACCCTTAAGCCTTCACTTATATAACTGGAATGCCACCCATATTTTTTGTTTTATTATAATTTGAGAACGGAATTGTCTAACGAATCCCATGAGATACCTTTTAGTTATTTAAATTTCAACAATATAGCAGTAATAGTTTTGTAGTAAAATGGCTGTGACTGGCATACGGACAGACGGACAGTCGGTCATTGAGAAATTATACGTGTTCCGTTTTAGAAATTTGGCTACGGAACCCTAAAAAGAGGTAAAATGAATCTAAGTGATGTCTATCTATAGATACATACATGCAGCGGGTAACTAATACCAGTAACAAGTTAAAGTCATATTATAAATAATTGCTTCAGACTAATAAAATAAAATGGCATAGAATTAAATATTTACGATGATCTTGATATTTAATATCCATAAACATTCGTCGTGATTTCCTAAGTGTTATTGATGTAAATAATTGTAATAAAAAATATATAATTAATTAATATACAAAATACTGGAGAAGGGTTTAGTTGCCTTTTTTGCTAGAATTTAAAACCTTCATATTGTTTAAAGTCACTATGTTATGTATTGTTTAAAGTAAATTCAAATTAAGTGTCGAGGCTACCTCTGGAGCGGGGTCAAGACGGCATCATGACATTCGTTGAAAATGTGTGAATTGGTTGATCATGGCGAATCATTGGAGAGTTGTTTTGATATTGTAGTTGGAAGTCAGGTGATCGGTGTCGAGAATCCGCTGCTTAATTAATCTATTAGATTTATCATTTCATGTGTATAACATTGTGGTTTCCCTAATTAAATTGTATTGAGCATTAAGTACTTTATTATTTAAGCCCTGATAACGCCCAAAAGGAGATATTGTAAAAAAACAATTTTTAGTCGCCATTTTTTTTTAATATGAAGGCGCGAACGGCAAAGATATGAGGTGGTAAAGTAGATATTTGGAAAGAGTCTGTCAAAATCTATAAAATAACCAATTTTCAAAACTCCCGGATAACTTTCCAGGTAAAATTACCAAATGCCTGGACTAATTATTATACATAAGTTAAATTACAAGAAGAGGATAATTAATAACCGGATAAAGATGAAATAACACTTCTCTCATCTATCCGGCTTCTTTTGTATACAAATACAATCTTTTATTGTGTTTTTCCATACTTTTATACAATTCGCGTATAACTAGACATGTAATCAAATTTTGGATATCGACTTCACTCTACCTTAAGCGTCACATCAATTTGAAACGTGATGTTATATTTTGCCAGTACAATAGTTTGATACACTGAGCTAATCCCAAGATCGAGGACACGAGGTGCTTACACCTGTATCTAAGATAATCTTAGAATTTGGGCTTATTTCATATTCATATTCCACGGAGATACATTTTTAGCCTTAACCGCGTTTCTTATAATTTTTGTAAACCATAATTATTCTATAACAGACAGTACAATCGTATTCATCCCATTGTAAACATCGATTCTCATTTTTTCTTCTAGTGCCAATTATATTTTATAGAAGCGAATTCAACATAGATTTTCTATTCTAAATCCATGGATAACTGAATTGTATGATGTATTTTTTTATTATTTATTGTATGTACAGTAAAAGAAAAATAATCAAAAATATTATTGCATTTAAAATATAATAAAAACATGTAATAATAATAATGTCCTCCCGACCAATTTCGGTCACAGTGGCCAATTGCATTACAGCAAGTAGGGTCATTACAAACTGAGCCAAACATGTCTCATTGAAACCAACTATCTTCGCAGGAGTATACACACTGTAGTAGTCATTCTCATACTCCGGTAGGACGACACTAGACACGACCGGTGAGGATTCAGGCGCAGGAACTACGCGACTCGTGCTACCCGAGGCACGAGGGTAAAACACCGCCAACTTCCCAACTCCGGGCTGTTACTGAGGCTTACTAAACAGAAAGACTCAATAACTAAACTTGGCCTCGAACCCAGGACCTCCGGATGAGCAGTGAATACTAGCCACTACATTACCAGTTACATATAAACATAAACTAAATATTAACAAAAAAAATATAAACACGTATATATTATTGGAGGTCTTATAGATTTCCAGTGCTTCCTAAATCATAAATTAATAACGGAAATTCCTTTAGCAGTGACGTTGGGAATATCAATAGTTTACGACTCTGACCCCATTGTATTGTATAAACGAGTATGTATATCGATTTTCCTCACATACAAATGACTCAACGAACGTCCTCACTTATAATTAAGCGGTAATAAATGTGATTAGAAGATGAGCTTATTATTTCCGCTTGGAGACACTTATTTGTAATAAATTAGATAAAAAAGTATAGTGCTTATCTTTATGTATAAAAAATACCAATTTGTCCGTCTGCTTGTTTGATTATGTAGGTAATAGTGCTTAAACTAATCATCCGATTATGATAAAACTTTGTCGCTTTTACCGTTAACATAGAACGTATAGCTTGAATTATGGAGCATACATACCTATATGAAATTTATTACAGGATTCCAGAAAACGTTCAAAAACGTGACATTGCTATATTGAAATATAAAATTATATAAAAGTTATGGAACGTAGTTGTTTTAAAGTATACCTACACTATAACATAAATGATTTTAAGATAATAATGAAGATATCTTTTGAATAATATGAGAGAATTATAAATAATAATAAAAGCGAAGATCTGAATGTCCTACAACAATTTCACGTACCTACACGGAAATCGAACCGAAAACGATTCGAAACGAAACTCACTCAAGACATCATATATATGAAAAAAAAAACCAATTTTATATCACACTATGTTCTATTTTGAACATTATTTTGTTATAAAAGCTCATATTATGTTATCCATATAAAACTTATAAAATATAAGCGTTGACGTGATTTTGAATATAAATGAGTGGCTCAAAATGTCAATAGATTCCTCAGAAGTAAATAAATTTCTATCATTCGGGAAAGTACCTAGAAGGAGGCATAATAAAATACAATAACGTTACACTCTACCATCTATTCATTTGTTTGTTTTCAAGTAAGAAAAATTAATATAAATTTTATATCCAACACGTAATTGTTAATTGTCATTTTCAAACATTTTCTATTAAAACATCCAGAACGAACAATTAGTAATGTTTAACACACATTCTCTGAGGAAAACTCGAGGGGAAATACCTTAAATGTTAAAACTGCTAAATCGATAATTTACATACACGTTTTCTATCCCTTCTCTGAGGTTACACCTTACTTTATACTAATTTTTGCCTTCGATTCCGCTCGCATGATATTTTAAAAAACTTACTTAGTATGCAGGGTCATTTTTAATTTACTGAAAACCTTTTGGGAATACACTATTTACAACATAACAACAACATCTGTAAGAAAAAAATAATAATATATCTTAAATTTCATAAAAATAAAAATATTTTTATTGCACCTTCTCAACGGTAATAGTCCGGCATCAGCAAAAGAAAGCGCGTGTCCGGTGGAAGGGGAGGGGTGGAGGGGTGTAGGAAGCCGCGCTTACTCATTTAAACTTGGCCAGATGCTAGAACTTCACCGTTTAGAAGGTGCAATAAAAATATTTTTATTTTTGTATGAAAATAAAAAATTTAAGAAATATAATTTTTTCTTGTTACAGATGTTGTTGTTATGATGTAAATAGTATATTTCCAAAAGGTTTTCAGTAAATTAAAAATGACCCTGTATATATTAATACAAGATATATGTAATATGTATGTATACATATACATACATAGTATGTACGAGTATAAGCCATGTCTATTGTCCATACTGAATTTTAGTCATATTTTTTTGAGTGGAACTGGATGAATTTAAATAGGTACACTAACAGACTATGGAGTACCTGGAGTATGTTGGCCTAGACACAGTAAGTATTTTTATTTAATTTGTTCAATTCATCTAAAAAAATGAGTTATAACGAATTTACACGCTGAAGTACAATGTATATCAATGTATATAACATATATAGATAAATGACTACAGATTTCAATTACTCTTTCAAAATTATTAAATTCCAAAAAAATTGGCTTGATACTTTCCCAACATTGAACAATTTTATTCGTTTTTTTTTCATCTATACGGATAGATAAAATTGAAGTGTCTGTCTGTAATGTCAAAATAACAGCGTTTTACTAAATGCATATGAAATTGTATACGGTACTTATAAGAAATATACCATTTTTAAATTTTTTGTCTGTCTATCTGTCTGTCTGATTGTTCCGGATAATCTCTGAAACGGCTGGACTTTGACGGGACTTTCATTGGAAGATAGTTGATGTTATAAGGAATAATATAGGCTACTTTCATTTTAGAAAAAGAATTAGGGTTCTGCTCAAAAAATGAAAACGTAGTTAAAACGAGCGAAGCGAGAGTGAGTCGCTAGTTAAAATAATATACTTATATGCGTGTGTGTATGTTTGTTACTTCTTCATGCCGATTTGACCTGGAGTAACGCGCGGGATTATGTTAGGCGCGTATTCGAGTGAAGTGAAGATATTTCTGTAACAAGCACATACACAGGGTGGAATAAATCGACGTGGCATGGAAGAAAAGTACTTTAAATATTAAATTTATCAATATTCACTCAAAGTAAACATACTTGTACCTATCTTTATTTTAAAAAATTATAATAGTGAGTGTCCTTTTTTGTATTTTTATTAGGATCGATTCTCGGTTAAAGTAAGCTTTTTTTTTAATATAATTATTATTCTGTATACCTTTGAGACGTCTAAAACCTTAGTTTCTTCCGTGACCACGATTGTCGTAAAGCATTTGAATCGTTGGGAACCAAAAATCAAAATAAATTCGCGAAACAATCCGAAAAGAAAGTTTTATTAAAAACATCAAATATTGGCGTAAATCTAAAATGATATTACGAAGTTACGTTAATAATTATATATTTTTTTCAACATCAACTAAAAACTAGATTATTTTAAAGTACAATAAACATTAAACATATTGTGTATGCCCCGCAGACACGAGGAAGTCATGTCGACGACATTGATGCCATCTAGTCCGAATATCAGTAGATTTAGAAACCATTTACCTTAAATCTAAAAGAATTTTCCTTAACATTTTCCTCACAGGTGTTTGTTTATTATATTAATATACACTAGTTTGTACATCTGACCTTACTTGTTAACCGAATTAAACTAAAGAGGTGGTTTCCAAGGAGTCCTTATAATAGCCAATAAGAAATCTTATGTTTGTTCGTTCAAGCTAATTTTCGTCACGGATTTAAATTGGATAGGACTTATAGGTTATTTTTAAGAAGACATGTCAAGTCGTGGAAAAGAGCTAGTTATCCTAGTTAATCTATAATGTAAGTATAGACGTAAATCTAGATGGAACATTAATATGAGTTTAATAATTAGATTTGGTAATTTAAAGGCAATTATTGTCTTATTCCTACGTATTTAAATAGCAATTTGGTCATTATATGTCAAAATGAAATTTAAATAGCGTGTACATTTTACATACATCCGCGCATTACTTTTTGTCAGTTATACAGTTAAATATGCCTACATATTAGTTACCTATACACAGGGTATGAAATTATCAAGATAAACATATCTTTTGATAATTATCGCGATAATTATCAAGAAAATTATCAGATATTTATCCGATAATTATCAAACAGATATAAACTTAGCAATCCTTGTGTAGGTATTGGTATTTGACTACTTGCCTATCATAATTTACGTTATAGCAAATTATACACTTTTAACAATCAAGGTAGTATTTTATTATTATTATTTTTTCATTATTTTGACTCATACGAACTTGGAAATAAAAATGGAACAAATTTAACCAACTATATAGTCACTATTTAATTAAATTAAAGGCTCTGTCCACTACACCGTCTCATACCATGACAGTGTTAGGACCGTGTCAGGTAAAAAAATATTCTTTGTATCGAAAAATATGAGACTACGCCTACTAGACCGTTCCATCACCGACCAAGACCTTTCCGTCACCGGCCAACACCGTCGCGTGCCGTGCATGGAAAGTTAACAATAATTGTCGGCAAGAATATTTTGCCGGTGCCGATACGCTCCGTGTCTGGCACGCGACGTTGCCGAACCTGTGCGCGCGGACGGCAAAACAGTGAGCACACGGGCTATAACTGCGTATGATGACCGTTCTAAGCTCGTTATAAACGTGTTGTCGCTTGTCTTCTAGTGATAATATTTTCTTTTAAAATATTATTTTTCTAAAACGGCGTGAACCTAGTAACGTCGTGATGGACTGATGTTATTTTCTTTCTTCCTTGTCTAAAACAATGGCTATCATTGTTATTTCTCTGTCGGGCAAGTTTCTACGCCATCTTATAGGTATAGGAAATAATTTTCGTAACAAAAATATTCACTCGCTCTTTCTGACGCGGCTGCCTTACGCGAAAACACAGGTGAACTACTACGACTGAGAAAACTTGAACTATGTATACGGATATGACACGCGGATGATACGCGAATGATACGTTCTAACTTCTAGTGGGCGACACGGACTACTATTAGTCCGTGTCTTTTGTTTCCGTGCCTGATACGTTTATAGTACGGTCATGATATGAGACGGTGTAGTAGGCAGACTCCTTAATGATTGGAATATCAACCTCATCCTCCTCAACTGCATTAACGTAGTTCTCTGATTGAGTTTTTTGAGCTGATTGAGAGAGTTCAGTTAGCTGATCGACAATTTGAAGAGTTACAAATTAAATATTTTCAATTATATTTATCAAAGATAATTATCAACCCATATTTATCATGATAATTATCAAAGATAATTATCAGTGATAAATATCGTTTCGAACCCTGCCTATACGTAATGCTAATGGTATAAGGTATTTCGATTGTTGAAATACATTCATTAGCCTCTATACCTTTTTAGAAATATTATTTCATCACCTTTCCTTTCTTGTTATTCTTTTTGACCGACTTAAAATAAAAGGAGGTTAAGGATTGGGCGTAGGTATATTTCGCAATATCTTTGCCAATGGTCAATTGATTAGTTCGACATACATAACTTTTATATACATACATGATACAAATTATGAATATACACACCCATGACTAGACTAGGAGTATAAACATTCGTGCTTATCACACTAATGACTGCCCCCCAGCGGGACTCGAACTCGCGACCGCTGTCATAGCAAGTAAAGCTACTACAAACTGAGCCAAACGAGTCTTCAATATATATATATATATATATATATATATATATATATATATATATATATATATATATATATATATATATATATATATATATATATATATATATATATATATATATATATATATATATATATATATATATATATATAGAAAGAAAAATGTATACATGTAAAGACATCTATGTTAGTTTGTAGATTATTCTAATATACTTCTAGATACGGAAAACATAGCAACTATGTAGAATATTCCCAATGATATTAAGCAGTAGTAAGTACCTGCAATATTACCTTTATCATATACAAAGTGTACTTCAGCATCTGTGAAGTTGGATTTCCCTTTACGTATACTCGAAGTAGTATAAGATAATAACTTTTACATTGTATTTACGTCACTTCAGAAGTGATTAAATTATGAGCACACCTGTAGCTTCATATTTTTACCCGACTGCGGTGAAGCCCAAAGGAGGGTTATGTGTTTGACCTGAAAGTACGTATATCCGATCCTATGTTACCTCGTAATTGCTAAACGGCTTTACCGATTTGGATGATTCATACGTTGTTAGATTCATCTTGATAACGGGAGTGCCAAAGGGTATAAATATCATTGTATAAAAGGGGCTGGTCGTGTGTATGGTTTGGATGAAGGAGAAAGCAGGGACTCACTATTCTTGTCTATTAAAAAGTTTTTTTTTTGTTTACAACTTTTTAGTTTTGGTCAGTAAGACTATTTTAGTTTTATTTAAAAAAATATACCAGATTATTTTAAACATATTCTTTAATAATTCTTTAATATTGAAATCGCCTCTTAAAAACCTGTATTTTGATATCCTACTCGATGGGTTCGGACGAAAAATTTTTTTCAAGACACACAAATTGGTGTCTAGGATCCGCCATTTTGATTTTTAATGTTGGGACATTAACACACAGTAACATCTAGTTTCATGGTAAGCTACGGGGTTTGTGTTATGGATACCAGATAGTTGATACACTACACATATATAACTTTAAATACATACATATTATAAATATAAACACCCATGACTGAAGTACAAACATTCGTGCTCATCACACAAATGAATGCCTCCAGCGGGACTCGCACCCGCGACCGCTGGCACAGCAAGTAGGCAAAGTTGACACTACAAGCTGAGCCACACGTATCGTCTTAATTATTAAAATTGTTTTATGTTTTGCATATTAAATCATAAGTACCTAATACTAATACTTAAAAAAGTAAAAATCAATAAAAACTTCAATACTTTTATAACTACAACCATTTTTGCAACATCTATTGTTTTTATGTAAAGAATAATCTTGAAATAAGGTGAATCTAGTAAACTATTTAATTTACAGGAAAATCTGAAGAAATATAAAATATAGTCATTTAACCATCTATTAAAATGCTGATTTATTGATTAATAATTTCCTCGTCAATTAGATGAAGAAAAATATGTTTTTTTTTTATCTGTGATGTAAGTACCTAAAAATAGATATATGACGAAATCTAGATAAAACGAATGATTTGATGCCTAATTGTTATATTAAAAAACTAGTAATTACCCTTGCTTCGCTCGATTGCGTCCTTAGACACGCAGATTTTTTTCACAATTTCATAGGTTTTGATAGTTTGCGTCGAACTCAGTCCATCAAAATCAGTCCAGTCGTTTGAGATTAGCTGGAACAAACAGACAAAAATATAAAAAAAGATTTTTTTTATGTACCCTATATACTTTCATAAGCATTTAGTAAAAAGCTGTTTTTTTGACATTACAAACAGACACTTCAATTTTATTTATGTGTATGTATAGAGTATAGAATATAGATAAAAAACATGTATGTTTTAGAATTGCCACCCTCCATACTATGACACCAAGAATATATTACAATTCGACGAAAATCCCTCAAAAAAGTCAACTCAAACCCAAAAAATTGTTTTTACAAAAATGAAAATATTTTGTGATATACAGTGTTTTAAAACAAAAACAAATGTAATATTTTTATTCACAAAATATTATTTGGAAGAGTAGCAACTTTAGCGACGTATTGATAGATTCCAATTATAAAAACTGTTCGTGAAAATATCTTTAACATATATGTATATTGTACATACAATATCTATACATATAATAAAATTCTAAGTCGAATCTGTACATTAAATATTTTTTGGAAAATTTTCTCAGAAATGAGATATTTTCCCGCAGTAAAAAATCATCAAAACTTCTCCAGTGGTTTTTCTGTGATGCGGTAACAGACAGACAGACAGACAGACAGACAGACAGATAGACAAAAATTCTAGAAACTATAGATTCGGCCTCTGTGTCGAAAATAATGTTTATTTCAATAAGATTTTTCAAAAAATATTTAATGTACAGATTCGGCTTAGTTACAATTTTATTATATGTATAGATCGTAAATGTAAGCGATCTTAAATGTCAAATTTGGTAAAAAAGTTTTACATAAGATATACGTATATTATATATTATATAATATATATATATATATATATATATATATATATATATATATATATATACTAGCAGAACCCGCAGCTTGGCTCGCTGTAAAACTATAAAAAAAACTCTAAAAAAGTATGTTTCTTGCAAACTTTCATCCCCTATTTTACCCCATTTTTATTTTTATGGGATGTGTTTAGTATTTTTTATGTGGTATCATCTTAGGTCGGGTTTGAAATGACAGATGTCAATGACATTCGGTATTCTTCGGTCGGTGTGACGGGAGCTCCCCTTTTGAATTATGTCGGTTACAAAGAAAATTAAAGTATTTCGGTCGAATTGATTAATGAGCTTATATATTATATTCTACATACACACAAAACACCCCTAGTGATCAGTGCCTACGCAGGATTAAGGATTCCAGGCCCGGCAACGCTTCCATGGTTAAGTCCACGTACAAGGTACACAATATATATTATAATTTATTAGCGTTAGTTTTTTATATTTTACTCCGCGTAACGCGGATCATACAGGATGAATTTCGATAAAATGCTAAAACATGCTATTTTAATTATATTGGAGAGCTTAAACGTGAAAGAAGGACAAACAAACACACTTTCACATTTATAATATTAGTATGGATGTATATTTTTTATATAATATATTTATATACAAATGGCTGGCATTTATTGAAAAACTCGTTAAATTAAATTCACGTAATATTTTATAACCGGGTTTCTTTTATTATGGCATTTTAAAAGTGATTTTTATGTATTTTTTTATAAAATATATGTAAATTCTACACAGTATATAGTCAGTGAGAGTATATTGGTAGGGCACTAGTTTGAAAAACCAAGTGATGCGGGTTCAAACTCGAGTCTTGCACCTTGGGGAATTTTACGTGTGACTCATTTCCTACATGATTACCACTTACTAATACAATGAAAGCCAGTGGTAGCCCAGCGGTAACGAGCTCGCTTGGGAAACCGAGTGAAGCAGGTTCGAATCCCGGGTCTCGCACCTTTGATGTTTTATAATATGCGAATCATTTTTAACGTCAATGCGAATCATTAATAACGTATAAATATGCGAATAAATATAAACTTGTCGTAGTGTGAAGGAAAATATCGTGAGGAAACCTGCATGTCTGAGGGAACCTTTCAAGTTTTCGAAAGACATGTGATTTCCGCCTACCCGCACTTGGCCAGCGTGGTGGACTATAACCTGATCCCCCTCGCATTGGAAGGCTTGTGCCCAGCAGTGAGATGTTAAAAAGGGTTGAATACAAACATGCATAATACAATGAAAGAAATCAGCATAATATTTAAGTGATATTTTTTTAAAACGTGTGAAGTCTGCCAACACTGATTTAGCAAGGGGACTGTGACCCCTATCTTGTAGGGATGTCCGTGCCCAGCAGTGGGACGTTAGAGATAGCTAAATTAATAATTATTTATTAATAATAATTGTGTACATCCTTATTTCGTATTTTAAAACCTATTAAAGCACGAACGATTAAAATAACAAAACATAATATATCTCATTAGAAGACCTTCCATACCTTACATTTTTGTTATATGCGACATTGATACATCAGAATTAATTTGGGCCATACATCATTCATATCATTTACGTCTGTAGGATATCTCAAGAGAAGCCAGCACCAGGTTTCAAAAGATATATATTTTAACTAGATTTAGGTACTGTTTATGAGAAAACATTTATTGTCAACAATTTCTTATTTCATTTGCTCCAGTTAAAAATCACGGATTGCACCCACCCATCTCAACTCCCTCCCGACCCTCTTTTGTTTATTTCTTCTTTCTATTTTTAATTTTTTTTGTTGGCCTGACCAATCTCGTCATTTTAACTGCCTAATCACAAAGGTATCATAATTTATACGATCGCGTCGCCAGTGTGACCAGTATAATCAATTAATAACTGTTTTATTATACATTTAAATAGCGAAACCTTACACACCCAAATATAGATTTCAGTATATTCTAAAAAAATAAATTGAGACCGACGGACAGACAAACACATTATGTGTGTGACACTTTGTTTCAAATCATTCCATATACGGAATCCCAAAATATCAAAATCAAATCGACGCAGTAGTCCTCTCCATATTTGAAGCAGATCACGGATCTATGAGTCATCAAACCATTTCTCGTGTCTATTGTCAAAAGCTAAATGACTACAATCACCAAATATTTATTTAAAGAGCTTTCTTAGTTTTATGCCTGTATTTGACATTTAAATATATTTTTTTACTTTTTGAAAGTTATTTTTTTTTATTTGTCTGACAACACGCTTGGCTCAGTTTGTAGTGATACTACTTTTTGTGCCAGCGGTCGCGGGTTTGAGTCCCATGGGGGCATTCATTTGTGTGATGAGCTCTAATGTTTGTATTCCAGTCATATTTATAATATATATGTATTTAAAGTTATATATGTATAGTGTATCAACTATCTGGTATCCATAACACAAGCCATGGAACTAGACGGTGCTGTGTGTTAATGTCCAAAACATATTTACATTTACAATATCATCCCAAATGAAATATTTTTAATATAACCACAATGGGTCGTTATGATGGTTAGAATTATCTATTAAATTTTAAAAATTGAAAGATTCTTCGTTCTTTAGTTTCTCCCGTGACCATATTTGCTTTACACGTGTTTAAAATATTAGGAACAAAATTAAAGCCATACAGATTAATCTGGAATCTCCGCTCAGGCAGACAGACAGAAAACAATTCTAAAACTATAGATTCGGCCTCTGTATCGATAGTAATGACAATTTCAATAAGATTTTCCAAAAAATATTTAATGTACAGATTCGATTCTGTTAGAATTTTAATATATGTATATATAATAAGGATTTGGGCACAACCTATAGTGTGTTAAAATCTATATAACTCTTAAATAGTGGCCATGGCACAAACATACAAAATAATAATAACTGCGTAACACTGAGCTCCTTTGTATATAAATAAATGAAAGGTAAATGACCTCATAAAGTCATAATAAAATTATTAAATAGTTACACAGTAGTGTGTAGAGAACTCGTATTGACTTGTAATCAGAAAAAAACCTTAGATGATAAGAACTTGATTATACTCACATATAAATAAAATTTTGTACGTTTAATACTTTCTTAGATTTACGCGAATATTTAAGATTTTAAATAAAACTATCTTTTAGGATTTTTTCGCGGATTTATTTAGATTTTTGGTTGCCGACGTTTCGAATGCTTTACAGAAATCACGGTCACGGGAGAGACTAAAGGCATTAACATAGTTGTTACATACAGCCTACCCAAATTAACAAAATTAATTCAAAAGATACAATTTTTTTTTTATGGGACTAAGGGGGCAAACGGGCAGGAGGCTCACCTGATGGAAAGTGATCACCGCCGCTCATGGACATCTGCGACACCGCAGGGCTCGCAGATGCGTTGCCGGCCTTTAAGGAAGGAATACGCTCTCTTCTTGAAGGTGGCCAGGTCTTAGCGGTTCGGAAAGACCGATACAAAAATGGCACCAAAGTAGCTTATAATATTTGTTTATTTTAATTTTAAACATTTTTATACTTTTAATATGTTTTATATTTTTTAGGCTTGTTATTTAAATAAATTCTTAGCGTATTCTTATTTGCATAACATAAATATGTATAAAAAATTGTTCAGATTAATCTTGTCATTCAATGGTCAGGTTTTAGCTGAATCCGCATGACATTATGATTTTTTTATTGTGATCGCACTAATCAGACTACCGCTACTATTATAAATGTTTGTGTGTATGTGTGTTAATTACTCTTTAACGTTGAAACGGCTGAACGGAATTGGATAAAATTTAGTAAATAGATAGACTATGACTTGGAGTAACACTTGCTATATACTACTAGCTGTTCACCCTCGCTTCGCTCGAGTTCGTCTCTTGTGAAAAACAAAAACAAATCTATACCACGGAAACCATACATTTTTACAGGATTAAAAGTAGCCTATGTGCTATTCCAGACTATAATCTATCTCTGTGCCAAATTTCATCCAGATCCCTTCAGCCTTTCTGATTGAGTAACAAAGATCCATCCATCCAAACTTTCGCATTTATATAGTAGTAAATGTTACGCTTGAAACCGTTACCCATCGTATCTCAGAGATTCGATTTACTTAACAAGATTTCCATTAGCAACTAATATGTCCATACATTTACACAATTAGAAGATATTAGACAGATGGACAATACAAAAACGTGTGAGATAAATCTTTTATATATATAAAATAGGAAAGAAATCCGCGTATATTTTGACATAATGCGACAATATATAAGTATGCGTGACCGGCGCCGGCGCAGTTCCTTCCTGTACGGCCAAGGCACTGCCCTTGTGTTGCACGAGCGCGAGTGTTGTGTTCATATCGAAAAGACTATTTTTTTTTTAAATAAGTTCTATATAATAAAATGGTTGTTGAAGAGAAAGTGTCTGCCCCTAAGCCAGGTTGGTGTTTTTTTTGTGTAATTTTAGGAATATCATTTAAAAAAAATATTATATAGTGTATTATTGCGGAAACTTGATTGAAATATTTTTTTATTGATTATATACATATATAACGTTAAAAATAAAAAAGGTGAATTAACTCTTAAAAACCCATCCCAAAATCTATACTAAACGTTAAAACGTAATTAGGGATGAACACAAGCAGAGCGAGGGTGAGTCGCTAGTTCCGAAATAAAATAAAATCGGGACATTTAAAATACAACAATCAGAAAAAGGCAGTTCAAATAGACAAAAAAAATATTTACTAGTTACATATGCATTTTATTGTATAATGTACATACATAGTTTATATATTACTTAAATAACAATTGAAGCTAATTAAGTACTAATGCTTTATTCTTAAGTTAGAATATATTGAAGAAATATCATTTCACATTTCTTAATGTATTTTTCCATTTTTGATAAATATCGGGACCAACAAAAAATTGGGCAAACGATCAAAAACTCAAACTAGTCCGCAAAAATCCGAGCGAAAAATAACCCTTTTCCCGATTCAATTATACCAGTGAAAGTCTTATTAAAATTGGTTAAGCCCATCGCGCTCTATATTGTATCCCGTTGGAACCTTTTTTTCCAATTGGGAAAAATACTTATTTGAGTTTTGTATTCATCATACATTAACATAATGATGTTAGCCAGATAACATAAAACCAAATGTCAACATTTATAAGTGCTTTCATTATTGTTCAAAGACAAATACTTGTTTTTATCGTTTGAAATAATAGTAATAATAATAAGTAATATAAAAAAAAATATTTAGACGACTTCAGGATATTGATCGAATCTATATACATACATAATATATAAGATAAAATCGGGTTCATTACACCATTTGTAATTCAAGAACGGCTGGATCGATTTTTTATGATGTTTGATTTGTTGGATTTGTCTCCGCCCCGAATGGCAGAATAACTATTAAAACATCAGAAAATTTTTTAAATAAGTGGCACTGGCTCTATTTTTCTATATCTATTTAAAACAAACCTAAGGACGCACTAAGTATATATTTCATATTTTTACTAAGTATATATTTATTATTATTTTTTTTCATATTTTTTTCACTAAGTATATAATTTAAATTTTTCTTCGCCATCACAAACTCACATCACTCTTTCTAAATATCTTAAATGACCGTTGATAAAATATTAAATATTTGCACTTTTTTGTTTGTCTCTAAAATAAAAAGTACTTTTAAAATTCTATTTGAATAAACTATATTTTGAATATAGCAGTGGTAGCCCAGTAGTAACGCGACGCGAAATATCAAGCGAAGTGGGTTCAAATCCGGGTTTAGCACCTTTGACATTTTCATATACAAATAATTTCCAATATATTACCATATGCTAATACGGTTAAAAGAAACATCGTAAGTAAACCTGTATGTTTTCTTACGCCTTACGACGTCTTGTTCTCTGGAAACGTTGCGTTTTCGAAAGATATGGGAAGTCTGTTCTTGTATTTTTGAGGTTTGTACGCAGCAGTGGAACGATAGAAAGGCTAAGTGGTTTTATTATATGTTGATTTGATTATTCGTTATATTTATGCGTTACCATGGTAATGCATAGCATTTAAGCATCACATATAGCTCATCTCGCTCACTCATACATAAAATAATATACTATCTTTCTCTGTTATGAAAACGATATTTTTTTGCAATAGGAAGTGAGAAAGATGACGATAATGCCATCTGCTGGACAAAAATACGAATAAATTGATGGTAAACAATATTAGTTTTGCATTATCAGCGTTTTTAATTAATTATTTATTGTTATTTAAATTTGGGGGTGTGATGCTTTCATCAAAAGTATCTTGCTGTATATGTGGCTGTTCAAATATGCCGTATAAAAATAATACGCACCTGAAATTTTATCGTTTCCCCGAAAGTTTATTGAACAAGTCTTCTAATTAAAAAAATATTTTAATTATTATTTTGTGTTTAATCAATATGATACTACAACTGCAGTTGTTTGTTGTTGTAGTGTTGGCAGGTATTAGACAAGTTCTAATTTTTTTCCATTAATAAAAAAATAATATTATCGAGCTAAAAAGATTTTTTTTAATTTATTAATAGCTTCTTAAAAAAATAATTAATATTGAAAATAATAAACATCGGTTTTTTGATTTCCAGTGATTACAAATTATAAAATATTATTATTTGCACTTCGTAATTTGTAAACATCTTTAGCTTTAAATTTTGTATTTTTTGTTCTGTGAAAGTTTAAAATACTTGTCAAAAATCTCTAATATTTTCAATATCATACAGTTGATTTATAAAAATATTTTTTAATACTTACAATAATTGTCAGACTGTAAAAATTAAAGGCACTGGTTTGAGCGACAATTGTGCAGGTTATGACTGATACCTTATTTTCATCTACTTTTTCAATTCCATTTAAAACATGACCTGATTCAAATGATTTTTGGCCTTTTTTATCGTTTTGACCTCTAATCCAATTATTTTCTATCGGTAACAAAAGAAATTATATTATTTTTTGCATTATTTAGGCATAACTAATATTATTTATTACACTGTTTACATCAATATGTTTTTGTTATTTAACACCAGGTCGCTCTAATTTCGACAGAAGTGCTGCCCTCTATAGTTCGGGCACACTATAGATATTTGAAATTTTTTTTTTACTATTTTTGAAGTGAAAACTTCTATAGGCAGGTTTAGGTGGGGAGTAAATTCATGTAAGTCGTCATCGACATGGTCACGTGACGCTAATACTCAGTGGCGATAGATGTCAAAACCAGATAAATGTAAATATTTTTAATTTATAAATTTTAATTTAAGATCAAACAATTTGATTATCCAAAAATAACAACATAATTTTTTGTAGTTTTAAATTTTCATTTCTATAGGCAGTCCTCATAACTGCTTTTTTTTCATAAAAGTTACTAAATCTAATTGAAAGCATTAAATTACTACAAATATTTAAAGCATGCCATAAGTATACCATCAGTTCAAAAAGAAAAATAAAACACTGGCAAAAGAAACTCAGCGGGACTAATAAATTACAATAAAGCTCTTACCATAAAAATATAATCTATACATATAATAAAATATCGATATCTGAATCGAATCTTTATTAAATATTTTTTGGAAAATCTTATTGAAATAGTCATTATTATCGATATAGAGGTCGATTCTATAGTTTTTAGATTTTTCGTCTGTCTGTCTGGCCTGAGGCATTGGCGGCCTGGTGGCGATCATTCACAAGATGTGTTGTTTTCCAAAAAAATAAAATTGTATACTAGCGATTTACCCTCTCTGCGCTCGGGTACGTCCATAGATACGTTTTAATTATTTTGTGAAAGTTCCGTTAAAAACAGTCTAGCTATTTCAGAGATTAATTGGAACAAACCGTCAGACATACAAAAATTTTAAAAATTGTGTTTTCCCTATAAGTAGGTACCGCACATAATTTCATATGCATATAGTAAAAAGCTATTATTTTGACATTATAAACAGACACTTGAATTTTATTTATCTGTATAGATACCATAAAAACTTTAAGGTTTTATTTATTTAGCAATAAAAGCCTTAAAATTTGGACTCAAGCCGTAATAGGTATATTTACATCAACCATCATATAAGGCACTTTTGAACTAAAAAACACAGTGAATTCGTTTACTAGATACGATCTTCACGCTTTGTTGAGCTTTTTGATTGATATATAATAATATCATTATTTTATTTTAACTGAAAAAAAAAACAATGGTATGTAAATTTACGGTATTTGACTTTGTATTTGAACTCTACATTGCATTTTACTTACTTCGATAGCCTTTTTTCAATCTTTCTGTAAAAAAATAGATATTTTTATACAATTTTAGTAAAATATAAACTTATCATGGATAATTTTTCTTACAAATTAGTTAAAGTTATAAAAAAAACTACTTTGCATCATCACTGCAGTCGGTTAAATATATCTATTAATGACTTTTTTTACTAAAAATTAGATACACCGACTTCAAAATCACTTAAAGCTTTGACAAATGATGGAAATATCTACTTAATTTTTTTAAATGAAGCATTTTTATAATTTGTTATAGTCGACTTGTTTTTATAGCTTGAGATAATAGTTTTAACAATATAATATACCTACTATAGTCATTAGTACTACTCATTAATAAGAGATTTTTATTTTAGACGTAAATTCTATTCATGTCTATATGTTTTCCTCAAATGTTCTATAATAATTATCTACCGTCGAATTTCATCCACTAGCCAAACATTAATATTTTTATTACTAGCGGCTCACCCCCGCTCCGCTCGGGTTCGTTCCTAGGTACGTTTTAACGGTTAGTATGGAATAGATTAGACTATATATCCATATCCATACTTAATATTATAAATGTGAAATTGTGTTTGTTTGTTTGTCCTTCTTTCACGTCAAAACGGAGTAACGGATTGGCGTGATTTTTTGTGTGGATATAGTTGGAGGGCTGGAGAGTGACATAGGCTATTTTTTGCCACGGGTGATTATGTAATTCCCACGGGAAATCACTTTATAATACAATCCAAAAAAAATATTTATGATCAGAATTACTTGAAACTTCGTATTAATGCTCTTTAATAAAATTAAATAAATACATGTTTTAGCATTTTTCGAAATATATCCCATAAGGGGGTAAAACAGGGGATAAAAGTTTGTATGAAACTAACATTTTAGCGATTTTTTGAAATTTTAGCGCGAGCGAAGCCGCGGGTTCTGCTAGTTAGTATATAAATGGGTATGATGAGTTTTATATCCCTTACTTGAGACATGATTGCTTTCCCATACAAAGTTTCATACCCCTTTTGTCCTTCCCAGGGTCTGAAGCTATCTTCATACCGAATTTGAAATTTCATCGAAATCGGTTCAGCAGATTTTTAGTTTATCCATTACAAACAAACGTACAAAAAAAAACCATTTTTTTTCTCTTTATAATAGTAGTATAGATGTCAATCCCATATATTCTTTAGGTTTTTATTTTTTAATGATCATAAAATATCATCTTGTCTTAGTCCTACGTCTTCTTACATATTATTGTAAGGAATTCTTATGCAAAATCGCTTACCTTTAGACCACAATTAAGGCCGTATATTGTTTTTTTAGGTGAGTCAGTGTTAGTTTTATTTAGTAGATTTATACTTAGCACTTTGTTAAAAAGAGGTTTTTTAGTTTACTTCACCCAAATATTTAGAGTTCACATATTTTACTCAAATACGGATAATCTTTCTTAGAATATCAAAATAAATAAACCTTGGCAAATCAATATGCCTTTCATTTTGATAAAAAAAAATATAACTAACTAATGGCTGTGACTCTGCACGCGAGTGTGTTTTTAATATGACGACACGTTTAGCTGTTTGTAGTGACTCTACTTGCTATGCCAGCAGTCGCGGATTCGAGTCCCGCTGGGGGCATTCATTTGTGTGATGGGCACGAATGTTTGTACACCGGTCATGGGTGTTTATATTTTTAATATGTATGTATTTAAAGTTATATATGTGTAGTGTATCAACTATCTGGTATCCATAACACAAGCCTCGTAGCTTTCCACGGAACTAGATGGTGCTGTGTGTAAATATCTTAACATATTTATTTATATTTATAATTTTAAGGGTGATATGACATTGGCCATACTAAATTATTGTTTAATTTTGTAGGTAGGTACCGCTTTTAATAACTACGTTAACTGTGGCTCGGAACACCTAAGTCTCTCCCACGACCATGCTTCTGGAATCGAAAGTTGAAATAAAACTTAATAAAAACTTTAAAATACTTTAATTTGAATCTGAAATATTCGCGTAAACTTAAAAACTTCATATATTATAATATATGAACATTAATTTTATAACATTTTGTTCGAAAAACTATGCAGAAATCAATATTTTTTTGAAGTCACTCGAATGCATTACGTCACAAAAGATATGAACAATTGGTGTGAATCTGTACAGGTGGTTACTCTCATTGTTGTTCGCTGAAAGCCACACACCATGTTTACATTGACAAAATCCAATAAGTTCTATTCGTTTTAATTGGATTGAAGAAATACTTTATAAAATTTTCAAAACTAGAAGATAATGAAATTAATGTCTTAGCAAGTAGTAGTAGTTTGTGTAGAGATAGTGGGTTCGAGCTCTGCTTAGAACAAATATTTGTTTACTCAAACTTTTCAGTTTTTATGTACCCATTTTTCATGGACTTAAGTTTCAAGATAGTAGTAGTGGGTGTTATTGAACAGAATAAGTAGATAACTAATACGGCTTTCGGAGATCCTAGGTTCGACTCTAAGTAGAGCAAAATGATTTGGGCTAACACTTTTACATTATATCGCCATTTAAACAATTAAAGAACTTTATTTAATCCATATAGTTCCAGAGATTCTCTCGAACAAATAAACATTCTTTCTTTCTGCTAAGAAGTAAAATAGCAAATTTACATATTATTTCATAAAACCATAGTGGTGAATTTGCATGACAATATAAATTAAGACAAATATGCGCTTTATTTCACTAAACATAAGGTGTTTTTTTTTTTATTTATAAATATATGTCAACTTTCTCTGCTGAAACTTGCCAAGGATGTTTATCATTCTGACTTAATTATGACCATTTAGTTATTGAAAAAAAATTCATGTCGTAATATCTTTTCTACAACATTGCAAAGTAAGAGTGTTACTAAAGTATTGTAATAACTTAGATTTTGTTACGAATTTAAAGAATTTGCTATATTATATTAAGTATTTTAAATAGAACTATCTTTTCGGATTTTTTCGCGGATTTATTTTGATTTTTGATTCCCGATGTTTTGAATGCTTTACAGCAATCATGGTCACGGGAGAGACTGTCTCTCCTGTATATATATATATATATATATATATATATATATATATATATATATATATATATATATATATAATTTAATTTTTTTAATATATAAAAACGTGTTTTTTTTAAGTTAATTTTAAACATACTTAGATAATTAATTATTTAATTTAGTAACAATTCTTTACTTGTATTATCTAGTAAGTTTATCTTCTATATGCGAAAATCGTTGCTATATCTAAATTACATAAAACAAAAATATTTATCGAACGATATATATAGATATATATATATATATATATATATATATATATATATATATATATATATATATATATATATATATATAATTTAATTTTTTTAATATATAAAAACGTGTTTTTTTAAGTTAATTTTAAACATACTTAGATAATTAATTATTTAATTTAGTAACAATTCTTTACTTGTATTATCTAGTAAGTTTATCTTCTATATGCGAAAATCGTTGCTATATCTAAATTACATAAAACAAAAATATTTATCGAACGATATATATAGATAGATATATATAATATATATATATATATATATATATATATATATATATATATATATATATATATAATATTATATCCTGTAAAACATTCGAAATATCGAGAACCAAAAATTAAAATTAATCCGCAAAAAAATCCGAAAAGATAGTTTTTTTTTTAAAATGTCAAATATTCGCATAAGCCCAAGAAGGTATTATTCAAGTATATTTTTAACGAATGACTTACTTTCGCTTTTTTCGCGTGCATTCTTAGGTAGGTGTTGCTTTATAAAGATGAAAATATCTATTGTGACTGTACCTTAGGAGATATATACATGCTATCGCGGACTTTTTCAAGATATCGTAAACTCGAATTTTGCATAATTTTTAAAGGTTTTCTGTTTTTGTGCTGGAACCCTAAATATTTTTGAAATAAAACATACTTATAAGTTCCCCCATAAACTCATGTATCATTCATTGAAATAAATTATAATAGGTTAAGGCATTCCAAAGATTACCCCGGACAAACAGAAAGACAGACAGACAAAATTTTTAAACAGTTGTATAGGTCCTTCAGAAAACATAGTTATTTTGAAATCACAGACAGACACTTCAATTTCATCAAGATGTATAGACACAGCACACAACCACAAGCTAAGGTAGAATGTAAACAAAATAAAAATATCTTATAAAGGCAATAAAATTTGATAAAAAAATAATTTACATATTTATACCATTCGAAACGTCCAATAAAATAAAAAAATATATATTTTTGAGAGTAAAAAAGGTATTATGAATGAAGATTTAGATTTTGCGAAGATATCAGCTAATATTCATAAAATAGAGACTAATTGGTTAACTCGTCTTTTTTGAAGTCGGTTAAAAAGACATTTATTGTGTAAAACTTTTTAGAGAGAATCTTATAATATTAAATGAGCAACTTATATATAAATATTAATTTATGTCGTGTATCTCGAACACGGCTCTAACGAAAAATAAATTCAAATCAAATTAAATCTAATTTTGTATTTAGATAAAGTTTTGCTTTTAAAGTTTGTCTATATTATACTCGTAGGTGTACTTTCTGAAGTAAAAAAAACGAATTTTTTTTTACGAAATAACACGATTTAAAAAAAAAACTTATAAAATATCAAAACTATTAAAGATTATCTTAATATTATGAAGGTAAAATAGTTTTTCTTTTTTTTATATATTATTACTAGCGGCACACACTCGCTTTGACCCGAGCAGGTGAAAAATAAAAACCATACATTTTTCCAGAATAAGGAGTATTTCTGTACCAAATTCCATCTAGATCCGTTCTGGCATGATTGAGTAACAAACATCACCCCTTAAAGGATGTTTTCCGGATGTCCTATGTCCTTCCCGGAGTCTCAAACTATCTCCTTACCAAATTTCATCTAAATCGGTTCAATAGATCCAGAAATTACCCCCTACAACGTCACAAACTCACAAACCTTTATAATATTAGTATAGATTAGTAAGATTTTTATAAGTTTGATTTCATTCATTTATTCCCTACTACGTATTTTTCTATACCTATAAACAGAACAGAAGTTTATAAACAACTTTATAACCTAATATATTACTTAATTCCGGTAATATATTACTGTAATAAAGGAAGTCTCTGAAAATCTCTGAGAGAAGTAAGGGTTGGTCACTAGTTCATATGTATTGGTGTACAAATGAGTACTAAGTAGGATCCCATGTTGTTATGGTTCTATTTGGATGAACATCGTTATTGTGAAATTGGCCTTGGCGAAGTCATGGTCGTTGATAACAATGCGATACGATTTTTATGGCTATTACTATGTTTTTCCCCATGATTTTCGTATGACAATACTTGTATAAATATAGCCAAGTATAATATAAGTATACTATATAGGCTTTCTTAGCCAATGGTAGCTCAGTGGTAACGTGCTTTCTTTGGAAACCGAGTGAAGCGGGTTCAAATCCCCGATTTTGCACTTCTGATAATTTTATGTGCGAATCATTTCCAACATGATTACCACTTGTCTTACGTTGAAAAAAAAACATCGTGAGGAAACCTGCATGTCTGAGAGAACCTAGCAAATTTTCGAAAGATATGTGAACTCGCACTTGGCCAGCGTGGTGGACTATGACCCGATTCCCCTCGTACTGAAGGGAGGCCCGTGCCCAGCAGTGAGATGTTAAAAAGGGCTGAATACATATCATAAAAAATCCTTATTCTTTAAAGAAAGTAAACAATATGTATGGCAAAATTTAATAATATTCTTGACTTTGATATTTAGTTTGAGTTTTAAGACTAAAAGCGAGATTATCAGTGGCGTTAGTATCTATCTCAGTTCTATCTCTCCAGTATCTATCGAGCTGATAGATATACATACATAAGTGTTTATTTGAAGTGTTTTCAACCATCTTGCAGCTATCAAAACACTTGTTTTGATTTATTTGCTACATTTAAATCGGGGTGAGGGTCGATATGAATGATAATAATCGATAAATATGGAAATTTAGCCTCTTTTTATTGTGGTTAAGGAAATTACTTTTTTATAGTGTAGAAATACAAACCGGTCTTTTTAACAACTTTATTGATACATATAATAAAATTGTAACGAAGCCGAATCTGTACATTAAATATTTTTTGGAAAATCTTATTGAAATAAACATTATTATCGATACAGAGGCCGAATCTATAGTTTTTAGATTTTTTGCCTGTCTGTCTGCATGTCTGTCTGTCTGTCTGTTACCCCATCACAGCAAAATCATTGGAGGGATTTTGATGAAATTTGGTATGGTGATAGCTGGTTATCCGGGTCAACATATAGGATACTTTTTACCGCGGGAAAATATCTCATTTCTGAGAAAAAATACAAAAATTGCAATTTAAGAGTACAGTGTATACCAATATCCAATATGTAAAACCTAAGAATTTGGTTTTTGGTCATCTGAACACGAGCGGAGCCGCGGACAGTGCTAGTAATATGTATAAAATTAAAATGTAATAAAAGGTTTCTAACTCTCTATCTATTAAGTCGCTATATGTCGTTAAGCTGGAATAGATAAAAAAAGTTTAGATAGCTTGGACTTCGGTGGACGTGGAAATATTGTGTTTAGTTTAGTTTATTTACACTTAAAAATGTTACAACTATCAGACAGATATTGTGTTGATATTATCGCTTCGCTCGGTTGCATTTGTAGATGCCTTTTGCATTTCTAATATGCACTAGTTCGTCCCTAGTAACGTTTTAGCGTTTAGTATAGATTTCGTAGATATGAGATATTTTACCGCAGTAAAAAGTATCCTATGAGTTGACCCGGATAACCAAACTTTATTAAAATCTGTCCAGTGGTTTTCTCGTGATGCGTTTCCAGACAGAAGGTCAGACAGACAGGCAGACAGATAGGCAGACAATATTCTAAAAACTATAGGTTCGGCCTTTGTGTCGTTAAAATGACTATTTCAATAAGAGAGACACTCACAAACACACACACACACACACACACGCACACGCACACGCACACGCACACGCACACGCACACGCACACGCACACGCACACGCACACGCACACGCACACGCACACGCACACGCACACGCACACGCACACGCACACGCACACGCACACGCACACGCACACGCACACGCACACGCACACGCACACGCACACGCACACGCACACGCACACGCACACACACACACACACACACACACACACACACACACACACACACAAACACAAACAATATAGGAGGGAAATCAAGCTATAGCCCACCACGCTGGCCAAGTCCGGGTTGGCGGACTACATATGCTAGGTTCTCTCAGACAAGCAGATTTCCTGACGAGGTTTTCCTTCATCGTAAGATAAAAATAGTAATCATGTTGGAAATGATTCGCACATGAAAATATCAAAGATGCGAGACCCGGGACTTGAACACGCTATACTCAGCTTTCCAAGCGACAGCGTTATCACTGGGATACCACTGCCTTACAATAAACAATATCTGCTAATAAACTTAGCCCATATAAAAAGACGTTTCTTTTATAAAGCTTTTACATAATATACTATTTAATTCCTCCATTATGTCATGTAAGTATTTCCTCAGTCGTTTTATATGTATTTAAAATTTTAAAAGTCGAGGTCGTGTAAATATTAGCTGTACTGCCATGATTGCCTACAACACGAACATAGATTGAAACTTGATTTGACAATGAGAATGTTCGTTTTTGCTAACCTCTATAACTGACCGGCCTTAACTGTACATTAAATATTATATACGTTATACATCGTTGGTCACGTATAATTTGTGAACAAAAACACTAACCTATAAAATAATATATTTTTAAATAAATATACCAATTTTGATAATACTGTATTATTTGAATACTTTTATTTTGAAATTATTTTAAGATTTTTTTCTATACATTTAATTGAAATCAGAGACAAAGTACAAGAATATCATATTTATATATATAATAAAAGTGTAACTGGTCGCTGTCTGTACGTGGAAGATATTTGAGAAAAACTATTCAACGCAACAGAACCCAAAACAATGACTTTCAGAATTTTTATCCGTTTGTCTGTGCGTTTGTGCGCGCTAATTTCAGAAACGAATTAACCGATTTGGGTGCAGTTTTCCCTTATATATCATTTTAAGCTTCACTTAACATTTAGTATTTGTTTTATTTCAATCGCTTCATAAATAAAAAAGTTATGTCAATTTAAAGAATCACCGAGAAAAGAAACCTGAGCGAAGCGGGGGTGAGTCGCTAGTTCAATTCAATAAAAATAGAATCTTTGAAACCGGTTCACACTCCGCTTAATACACATAAAGAAAAGCAAATTAATTTTCATGAACTATTATAATTTTAGTGCAATTAATTATCATTTATGTAATGGCAATAGGCTCATTAACTAAAAATATATTAATTTACATTTTAACTAAAACTATTGTATAGCAATAGTGTAAACATGCACTATTGCTTGTATGACAATTATTTATAATTACCATTCTATTATAAATCTACCACGTTGGTCTAGTGGCAAGTATGTACGTCTATAGATCCGGAGAGTCTCGGTTCGAGACCCGTTTGTTTAGTTGAGGTAAGTATATATTTTGTTACAAAATTCTTAGTTGAGAAGCTAGAAGTTTCCGTGCCTCGGAGAGCACGTAAAGCTGTCGGTCCTGCGCCGACACTCTCACTGGTCGTGTCTCGTGTCGTCCCACCGGAGTATGAGAGTGACAGGAACAGAGAGTGCACGTTGTGTCTGCGCGTACACTTGTGCACTATAATATCTCCTGCGCAGTTGGCTAGTCTCAATGAGCTTGGCCGCCGTGGCCGAAACCTGGATGACATTGTTATTATTACATCACGAGATATTATAATTAAAAAAAAAGTTTGTATAGAATATAATAGAACGATACCTAATTACTTCCGGAAAGTAAATGAAAAAATGTAATTAAATTCTAAGATCAGTTTCCTTTGTACTTAAAAAATATATTTGTACAATACAAATACGGTTTTAATCATATAATTATACTATAGGTACGTAATATGACTCTAGCAGAATATCCGGGCTTCGTCTGACCGTTTTTTTCTTGAGACTTGGATAAAAAAAAATTATGGCACCTCTTTTCATCCCTCAATAGGTTAAATTACAAATAAAAAATATAAGGGTTTACCTAAATCATATATCATTATCAGGAGAGGCTTTCGAAATTAGTTTAATTAATTCCAGCGGTTTGGTTGTTTAATAAGTACAAGCAATTTTATATGTTTACGAGCATTGCCCGCGGCTCCGCCCGCGTTCAGATGACCCACTTCTTAGGTTTTACATATTAGTATACTCTTACATTGCAGTTTTTGTATTTTGTCTCAGAAATGAGATATTTTCCTGCTGTAAAATGTATCCTATATGTTGACCCGGATAACCAGCTATTACCATATCAAATTTCATCAAAATCCCTCTAGTGGTTTTTCCGTGATGCGGTAACAAACAGACAGACAGACAAAAAATCTAAAAACTATAGATTCGGCCTCTGTATTGATAATAATGTCTATTTCAATAAGATTTTCCAAAAAATATTTAATGTACAGATTCGGCTTCGTTAGAATTTTATTATATGTTTAGATGTTTATATTTACATTACATGTATACATATTTTAACAATTCAAAGCAATACGTCCTTAATAAAAATAAGAGTAAGAAATAAAATGATTTTTCATTTACAATAGATACCTAATCAGATAATTTTGAAGTCGGCGCCAGCACGTGAGGGTCAAGGCCTGTTAATTAAATACGAGAATGTACACATTAAGGCAGTGGTGGCCCAGTGGTGATGTGTTCGCTTGGGAACCAAGTGAAGCGGGTTCAAATCGAGGGTCTCACCTCTGATATTTATATTTCCAAAATGATAAGCACTTATCTTACCCTGAAAAAAACATATTGTGAAGAACCCTGCATGTCTGAGAGAACTTAACAAGTTTTCGAAAGATATATCTAGTCCGCCAACCTGCACTTGGCCAGCGTGGTGGACTATGGCTTGTACTCCCTCGTATTGAAGGGAGGCTCAGCAGTGGGATAATAAAAAGGGCTAATTACATGTAAACATTACAAAGAAGCAGTGTGTATTAGCTATATGTAGAGTTTAGTGTAAAATATATAGATAAACGAGTTGCATTGCAGGCAAGAGCAAGTCGTATTATACAAGCGTCAATTTGTAGTAGTTTATAGAAAACATCTTACATAGATTTTTTTTTAATTTTGGCGGACTCCGTCTACATAATAGATACCTACCTACGAGTATTATGACTGCCTATACGACCTTGTGGTATAAGAAATAAAAAAAATATATACATATGTATATATATATATATATATATATATATATATATATATATATATATAATATAAAATTCTGCCAAAAAGATTGACGTAAAACAATGAAATAATTGAAAATTATATTTTTTTTTATCTGTGTAATCTACATTTTTTATTATGAAACGGTGTTAGCGTTATCTTTTAGAATATACACAATATTTAAATTATACTCACATACATGTATACATATAATAAAATTCCTGAGTTTAATCTGTACATTAATTAATATTTTTTTGAAAATCTTATTGAAATAGTCATTATTATCGATACAGAGGTCGAATCTATATAGTTTTTTAGAATTTTTGTCTGTCTATCTGTTTGTGATCGCGTCACGATGCCACTGGAGGGATTTGAAATTTGGAATTATGTATATATAGATAATATATAGGATAGTTTTTACTGCGGGAAAATATCTCATCTCTGAGAAATCTATACGAAACATTAAAACGTAAATACTAAGTAGGGACGAACCCGAATGGAGCGAGGGCGATTCGTTAGTTAAACACAAGTTAACTTATACGATTTTTGTATAGTATTTTTATAAAATTTGTATTATTTTTCTGTATGGCCTATTCGAAAAATTGCTAAGTTCTCTCAGACATGAAAGAAAACATCGTGAGGAAATGTACTCCCTCATCGTAGTACAAGTGGTTATTATGTTGGAAATGGTTCACAGCATGAATATATCAGAGTTGCGAGACCCGGGATTTGAACCCGCTTCAATCTGTTACCATACTATCACTGCCTCCACTAGCCTAAACTGAAAAAAACGTATATATATATTTTTTAAAATCACTCCCTAGTACAGATTAATTAGTTTAAAGTGTACCTTTTAGTTACAAAGTTATACATATATATAAAAATACAAATAAATAAAAATATATATTAAAGCACGAACGGAGACGCGGCTGAATGCTAGTAATATGTATTCGCATATAAATTATTTGATATGTTTATCTTAACTATTAAGTATCGATGTTATCAATGAAATCATAAATTACTTATATCAAATTTCGTTGAAATTCGCATTATTTAGTTTTCAAACCAAACCAAATGGAAAATATTTGAATTTCAAATTGTAATCAAATAATTAAATGATCATTTATTAGTGTACACCAAAATGGTTTATGTAAAGCAATATGGTTCCAAAAATACGTTCAATGTGGTTGAGAAGAATGAAAGATTTCAGGGTGAGTAATAACAAATAATAATTTGTATAGCAAAAAAGAAACTATGTATTTAATTATAAAAAAATAATTAAAAAAAATGAATTTTCACTGTCAAATGTATGCTTCATATATATGAGTATATAAATACTACACATACATATATGTACAAGTAAACAATTAAAAAAAATGTTTATTTTTTGTGGGGAAACCCTCTTTGTTCGTTTATTTTTTACTTCTTATTACTTAGGCTTTAGGATATTGCCATAGTCACAAAATATTCTTTTTATTCTTCTCTTCTTGTTGTTGATGACATTGAATAGAGCTTTCTTTTATCTAATATATAAAATGTCCATGTCACAATGTTAGTTACCGTACTCCTCCGAAACGGCTTTACCGATTTTTACCAAATTTTATATGCGTATTCAGTAGGTCTGAGAATCGGCTACTATCTATTCTCCATACCCCTAAGTGATAAGGATAAGAGTGGTCCTCCCAGACCCCACCCCAGGGACGAACCCGAGCGGAGCGAGGGTGAGTCGCTAGTAATTATATATTGCACACTTTTTGATGTATGATACGATCAAATTGTGACCAAAAGCATATTATACATATACATTTTGATCACAGCAGTTAAATTTAATATTTGGATTGTATTTATTTTAAAATAATTGTCTTTTGTTGTCTATCATTCATTTATTATTATTAATATTAAAAATATACTATGTATACTAGCGACTCACCCACGCTCCGCTCGGTTAAATAGATTTCTCAGAGATAAGATACTTTCCCGCAGTAAAAAGTATTCTATAATTTGACTCGGATAACTAGCTACCACCATGCCAATTATCATCAAAATCTATCCAGAGGTTTAGTCGTGATGCTTACCCAGATAGACAGACAGACAAAAATGCTAAAAACTGTAGATTTGGCCTCTGTATCGATAATAATGTCTATTTCAATGAGATTTTCCAAAAGTTATTTAATGTACAGATTCGATTCAGTTAGAATTTTATTCTATGTAGGTATAGATAGTTGCGCAAGATATTATGTCTATGACACTGGCCATAGCTTTTTGTCCACTTTTGTAATTCTCGTAATTCCATGAACACAATTGTAGTAAAATTATAGAAGTATCTAGTTGGAAGTCCGTGAGAAAAGTGATTAAATGTCACAAGTGACATGTCAATTAACTTTTTTTTGTTTAAATAATTATTTTCATAGAAATTATATTGCCGAGATTTTCCCAGTCCTCATTTTAGTAAAACGCAACAACGATATAATGAAAGTATTATATTTATAAATAGTTTATTAATACATATATTAAATTACTCTACATATTTATAAAAACTAAAACGAGCATTTTGTATCGTGTGTTTCATAAATCAAATGAGATCAATTTCAAAGATTCTGTAAATAACAATTGAAGAGATCCACTACCAATCCACCTAACTCCAACGTCAGTATATTCCGATTTTTGCATACTTATAAAGATTTAAATTGATATATTAAAAGACGGTTCAAAATATCACCCTCTAAGATTTGATTATATATCTACAACGTTTTTGTTTTTAGAATAAAAACAGAACACCTCACTATCTGATTCGGCTCGACCAAAGCCTCGAACCCAGGACCTATAGTAGAATGTAGCAGTACGTAATAGCCACTGGACCATGAGGCACTCATACAGATATTAAATTACTACCAAGAGATGTATGTGTACTTTTAAATGGAAACAAATAATGGGTCGTATATTACGTGACAAATTTTGATATAATACTTAATGAGTATTTGACGCACACGGACAGACAATAGATGGTATTCCTAATGAATTTCTATAGACATTAATTTCACAAAATTAATTAATTTATGGTGTAATTTTTAACCGACTTTAATAAGAGGAAGTTTTATGGATTTGGCGAAATATTTTTTTTTACATTACGTTAGCAATCTATAATAACAAAAAAGGTTAGGTTTTAAATGTATATATATTACATGATAAGATATTTTTATACATTTAAAATTTTTTTTTTTTTAATTTTAGTTAAATTTTATATTTCATCTTTACTTGCATTAATTAAATTTAAAAAGAATATTAAGGCACGTCTGCTTGACGGTATTGTAATAAATACTTGGAAACATTCTAAAATTAATACCTCACTATCACAGTGGAAAGATTCTCTCTATCTACAAACCAAGGTCACACCTTCAACTGCTGTTTGAGATAGGTAAAGGGAATTTATTAACGATTTAAAGACCCAGTCTGGTAGTTACATTATAAAGTTTTTAGATACTGTCACAGATCAGTATTAGGAGTAAATGCCACCTTCATCAAATAAGGATTTATTGTATTGTTATATTGTAAGTCTACAAGTCATTAGCATTCAAAGGTCACAAAATCAGGTATTTTTTAATATTAATTTATCCTTTGCAAAAAAAAAAACATTTGAGGACATTATTAAAGTTTTAGAATAATTTATTGTCTACATATTTGGTCCTAAGCAATATTTCATGCGAACCGTTTTGAAGATAGAACGCAAGAGTGGGCAGCTCTTAACTGTATGTATAGTTATAGGCGTATGATCTGTATAACTGAGAAAATAATAATAAATCCTACTAATAGTATAAACGCGTAAGTTTGTAAGAATGTATGTATGTTTGTTACTCTTTCACGCAAAAACTGCTGAATGGATTATGATGAAACTTTGCAATAATATTGCTCATACATCAGAATAACACATAGGTTACTTTTTATCCTGGTAAATGACCTGATTCTGAGACAATCTCTCCCGTGACCATGATTACTGTAAAGCATTCGAAACGTCGGAAACCAAAAATCAAAATAAATCCGCAAAAATATGAAAAGATAGTTTTATTTCAAATAAATTTAAAGTTAATCGTTTAAAAAAATATATTTAATTTATTGGTAATTTTTATACATGTTATAATAACTAAAATTACTTTTCAATAATTTATACTAAATTTGTAGCTATCGTAATATTTTAAAATAAAACATTTTAAATACATTTGAATTATACATAATATACACAATATTAGATATACTAGCATATAATACTAACATAATTCATCGAACTTAGAATATAATAATTATATTCATTCATAACTGGTATCAAAATACACACAGTACTATACATACGGCTACTAAGCAACACCCACTCCATTCGCTCCGTCTCAAAAATGGTTAATCATACAAAATATCATTTAATCCATATTTTTAAAGACATATAAATAAATAAATAATACTAAATATGTTAGGACATTAACACACAGCACCATCTAGTTCCATGGTAAGCTACGAGCCTTGTGTTATGGATACCAGATAGTTGATACACTACCCAAATATAACTTTAAATACATTATATGTACATATCATAAATATAAACACCCATGACTGAAGTACAAAAATATTATATCATCACGCAAATTAATGCCCCCAGCGGACTCGAACCCGCAATCACTGGCACAGCAATGTCACAAACTAGACCAAACATGTAGTAATCAATATTAAAAATTGTTTCAGAGCGGCTCCTAGGAATGCGCCATGTGGTGGTGTTCCTCCTGTTCCTGGCCACAGTGGTGTCGTACTCGACGAGAGTCAGTATGAGCATTGCTATATTAGGAATGACCAAACCAAATGAACATGGATTTACTGTAAGTAAACTATTATTTTGATATTTTTCTCGTTACTTATAATATTAGTATGGATACTTCCATATCCATACTAATAAATTATGAATGTGAAAGTGTGTTTGTTTATTTGTTTATCCTTCTTTCACGTTCGATGACGGAATGACGGATTGTCGTTCGTGATTTTTGGTGTGGACATAGTTGGAGGGCTGAGCAGTGACATAAGCTACTTTATACCGCGGGAGATTATCTCATTCCCACGGGAAAATACGTTATAACACAACCCAAAAATATATTTAGGACCAAAATTACTTAAAACGTGGTATTAATTAATATTATAAAGTATCCATTGTGTTATGTCAGACTATAATCTCTGTGACAAACTTCATCCAGAACCGTTCAGTCGTTCTGGCGCGATTGAGTAACAAACATTTATTCATCCTCACAAACTTTCACATATATAATATTAGAATGGATATATAGAAACTCTTAAAGAATCTCATGTGTATTTGTATATCAATTGATTCTAAAACGAACAAAAAAGACAAGAATTGATATATATTTTCGGAATACCTACATAGAGAAGAATTGAATTACAAGAACGAAAATACAAAAATGAATCTCGACTGAGATCCAAATCACGCTCCGGAGACATTGAAATGAACTGAATTTCGAAGGAAGAAACTGTTGCGATTTGATTTTTTTGGCTCCAAACGAAATGAACGCCTACCATTTGTTGTAGGCACACTGACATTGAATAAATTTTGCATAAAATCGTTGGTAGGGGACTTAATATGTATTTTTTAAATATATGTAAGTATTCTACTTCTTCCAAAATACAGATTTTATACATGAATAATTCAATTAAATTTCCTTATTTTGTAGTTAAGAAAAATGAGTTCTTCATTATAAAATATGAATTTGATTTCGGTTTTGAACACATTTCTTGTACTAATATAAAAAAATGATAAAAGTCGTATTTTCACTACAGATCCGCTTTTAAAATTAAACAAAAAACTTTAAAAAAATTATGCTTCCTCCTTTCGAATGTTAGAAAAAAAAACTAACGCGTGTGAATGATAATACTAACATAATCAAAAAATAATAAAAATATTGTAAACAACCAATATATACTTATTATAAAAATATAACCGAAAGAATTATCTAAAGCCGCTATAAATTTTATTTAAAGTAACACTCCCAATTACACGGTCTTACAATTAGAGCATTAAAGGCAAAATGTAAACACACTTTGTTTTATTGTAGTCCAGTGAAAGAACTGTAAAGCCACATAATGGCGACTACGTGGTAGATAAAACCTGCTACAGGCTTTACTAATATGCCACTTACAAACATATTTATAATAACATTTTACGGAAGTTAAAATTTGATTATTTACATTACATGAACTTTGATTGTACCTAAAATGCCTTTTTCTTCGCATTGAGTTACGAACATTAAAAGGTGTATGTAAATAATACACTATTATTCATATTTGTAATATTAATGAGACTATGAAAGAAAAACCTGAAATATTCCAATTTCTATCTAATAAAAGTTATTAGAGTATTTTTTGGAATATTGTAAAAATAAACAAATCTGTTTTATTTTCCAATCGGAAAAATCTGGATGTAAATTTTACAGGTTACTGGTACATTAATCTTTTATGTTTAAAATGCTTTGTTCCATTCTATGTATTAAGTCAAACGTATCGAATCAACAAAAACAATTGAAACAAAGTGGAAACTTAGTATTCTTTTTGGTATCAAGATATACAGAATAATTTTTTCAGTTATTTATATTTATATACTAATCTTTTTCAATCTCTTTCAGGTATTCGACTGGAGTCAATCGATACGCGATACAATTCTTTCGTCTTTCTTCTGGGGTTATATTGTCCTGCAAATCCCTGCTGGCATGTTAGCTGGCAGATTCGGAGGAAGATTGCTGATCCTCGTCTCAATGCTTGTCACTGGAATAATAAATATGTTTGTGCCGATTGCTGCAGAAAAAGTAAGATTATATTTGAAAGAGAGTCTTTTGTAGGGCCTTTAAAGTTTCTAACAAACGGCTGTGCTTATTTAAAATGGAACGAAAGTTATTAAGTGTTTACTAGACTGGTTGTTTTAGAGGACATAGAGGAGGCGTGGCAAAATTATCTATTGGTATCTGTTATAAAAACGTAGTTAATTTTAATTGTTATGTAATATAATTACTTCAAGAGTTTGAAAAAAAAGCAAGAAATGACTTTCAAGTCAGCTATTATTGAAATTCCCGTACTATAAAAAGGATCTTAATAAACGGCGCGAGTGACCTCTGGGAAATCTATCCAGACATTAATTTAGCAGAATAGCAATCAATTTAAAGTGAAAGAAAAAACCATAAAATACATTTTATCGGAGCTGCGGGCGATGGAGACGAATTTGTGTAATTTGTAAAGAGATCCGCATCAAGCGTTTTAAATCGTCACTTAACCCTTTTGCCAAACAAAATTGATCTGTGAAATTTGTATTGTTTGATTTGTAAGTCGGATCCAAAGGCTTTGACAAGATGCCATTTTAATCCGTCTTGTAGAATAGTAGTGTTGAAATGGCAAAACTTGTTATATTCATAGAACTTAGGCTTTTATACGTCAGCCATTGTAAAAGAACATACATATTTTCTAAGTCGTTATTTTAATCAGTCTATTTTATTAAGCGATGCATATCTTTACTTTTAGCATATTTTGTTTTAAAAAGTATTATTTGTTTATTTTAAATATATTTACTTAGGAACTTCTTCTTTATTTCTTATTTGTTTCTAAAAAAATTTAAAAGTACGAAAAAAACTAGTTAAGTTATTTAACATTTACAATTATATTTGAATTTCAGGGAGACTGGCAAGCAGTATGCGCATGTAGGATCTTGATGGGATTATTCCAGGGTCTATTATACCCAAGTCTTCATGGTCTCCTTGGCCAATGGGCTCCCGCAACTGAAAGGGGTCGTATGGGCACTATTGTTTACTCTGGTAAATATATGTAATAAGTTTACTTGGCAATAAAATTATATGTAAATAATATAATAGTAATAAATTAGTCGTTTTGACGATCGAATACTGGTCCCTGGGACACGTCTTACCTCATTTCGAGGGAGATTAAGGTCACAGATTTTAGGTCGGGTGGATTTTACATATCTTTCAAAAATTAGGCTGACATTCTTTTCCTTTACCTAATTATCAAGTGGTACCTATTTACTTTGCAAATAGCACACGCATGAAAATAATATTGCAATAACCGAATTTCATGTTTGAAAATACTTCAATTTGCTTCCAATGCGAATATACTTCTAACCTTTACTCGGCAGCAAAATTTTACTTGGAGATGAACTACTATAGACTTAAATAATAATTAAAGCTGTTTTTGCATTACCTCAAGTACAATTAACAATTTATTTAAAAATAAATCTGTTTTTTTTGTCATAGTGTATAATATTACTATTAATTAAAAAACATAAAATGAAAATTATGACAATAGTTAATTAGTGCCATATTGTGATAGCTGTTGGTGTCCATAAACAGAATATGACACATTGTTCTAGTAACATTTGGTTTTTGGCAGGTGCACAGTTGGGTACCATTATAGAAATGATGGTAGCTGGAGTATTGTCTGAAAGCAAGTTTGGATGGCCTTCAGTTTACTACGTAGCAGGTGTTACGTGTATAGGCTGGTCCATCCTTTGGTTTATATTTGGCGCATCAACCCCCAGTGCCAGCAGGTGGATCTCGAAAGAAGAAATGAAATACATTGAATGCAATGCTGGATCTACTGATATCAGTGAGCAGAAGGTAATCTTAAAGAATGTTAAACTTTTGGATAACTAACTGTAAATAATTTAGTTTACTTATTACATATATTATATTATAATTACACTATGGGACTTAAACGCGTGAATTTATTAGTGGCTATATGCCTTATTCTCGACGTTTCGACTGGGTTGCACTAGCCGTGGTCACGGGCAGACTGTCCGTCGGTTAAGTCCCGTAGTGTAATTATTATATAATTATGGAACGCGAAAATAAAAAATAATTCCTATACATTGTACATAATATGTTAACGCTTTCGTTTTCTATGCTATTATAATTTCATGACAAATTTTTTTTGTTTTGAATAGACTTAAAAAGTTATGTGAAGGCAGGCAACATTCTTTATTTTAATTTAATTAATAAATTAATATATTATGTAAAAACGCCTAATAATCAAGTGGTTCTGTATAGGAATTTATCTCCTGATATAAGTTTGTGCTAAAGTCCAATTTTATTTCTGTTTCTTATCAGAAAATGCCTACACCGTGGAAAGGCATATGGACTTCTTTACCTTTCTGGTCGATTCTCCTCGCACACAGCGGGCAGAGTCTTGGATTTTGGACTTTGCTAACTGAGATGCCTTCGTACATGGACAAAGTTTTAAAAGTCGACATTAAAAGTGTAAGTATTATCTACTAAGTTCAGAAAAACATCAAAGAATTAAGTTAGATTTCACTTAAGATTTTTTATATGTTTTATTTATTACAGAGTGGTTACTTATCAGCGTTACCATATTTGGCCATGTACATCCTCAGCTTCATATTCAGTTGGACTGCCGAATTTCTAGTCAATAGAAATATTACATCTCTTGCCACATCTAGAAAAATCTTCAACACCATCGGTATGAGTTTCTAAATTGTAATAGTTTACGTAATTAACTGAAATGACAAAAAGATACATGAATTTCAAAGTATTTGAAAAAATTATATAGTCTGATACTTAATTGATAAATTAAGAATCCTTTTTACAAAAAAATCTTTATTTATAAAAAAATTACAAATCCAACACCCATGAACGTAAATATTCGTATAAAAATCGGTAATAGAAAATTGCCTGTTTAAACAAAACCTTATCACTCGCGGGAGTAATATTAAATGTCAACATTCTCTGAAAAAAGTTCACTAGTGATGTTATTCAAACGTTCCAAAGCAGAAAAAAAATGTTGTACAAAAAAGTTTTAAAATTACGTACCTAATTATGCCTATTTTTTGTTCCATTTTACAATAATAAATAACAGTAAATATGACAATGATATTATACAATACAATAATATCTTTCTAATATTATTAATGTGAAAGTTTAGATGGATGTTTGGATGTTTGTTACTCAATCACGCCAGAACGGCTGAACGAATCTGGTTGAGATTTGGCACAGATGTAGATTATAGTATGGAATAGCATATAGGGTAGTTTTATCCCGAAAAAATGTGCTCTTCCCGTGGGATAGATTTGTTTTATAAATATACATAACTAGAGATTAGCCTTACACGGCTTAAAATTTTGTCAAAAAGATTACACTAATGAATAAGTGGGACAATTTATTTGTTCATATAATGAAATTATATGGAATCCGTAGTACCTATTACTTTGAATTTCAACGCAAGGGATTAGTACTGTTTGAATTCATCCCCGTTCTATAATACCTAGCTCAGAACAACTAATCTGTATAAAGCTCATGTTTTGTGTTTATGTTTATATAAGACTAGGTTGATTCCCTATACAAACTTACATTTTTACCTCCTTAATGATTAGGATAATTTCCCAGGGTCTCAAACTATCTTCTTACCAAATTTCATCTAAATCGGTTCAGTAGATCCAGAGCTTATCTCCTACAACCTCACAAACTCGTAAACTTTACCTCTTTATAATATTAGTATAGACACCTTTAACATTCATTAAAAAATAGGCTATAAAATTAAAAAAATATATATTTTTAAAAATGAGCGCACTCAAACGAATAAACGAACAAGCGAACAAACGAACGCACGAACAAACTAAGAAAATCTTTAGCTTTTTAATATTATGCCTAAGTGTGAGTAAAACTAGTTATATTTTTGTACAGCGTTCTGGGGTCCGGCTGCATCGCTACTGGCGCTGTCATACATCCCGCCGGGAAATATCGAACTAGCGGTCACCATGTTGGTGCTCACTGTGGGACTCAACGGAGCTCATTACGTTGGATTTTTGGTAGGTTATCATAATAACATAATAACTTTAAAATAATTTTAATTGTTTTACCAATTTCAAAATGATAATTGTAGTTAAGTTTCTATGATTTAAATATTCTATTACATAAAAATCATAGAAACTTATCACTTATCTATTGTCTTAAAGACAATATTGCTAAAAATATTTTTCTGTAATTTTTTTAGATATTAACCAAAAAAATGTTTAAAATGTTGTTTCTTTATGTGATGAGTAATAAGATTTTGTTTGCGTCAAAATTCATGCCACAAAACAAAAATATCTTTCTATTAATTAAATAATACTAATAAAATCAATTTTATCAACAGATTTCTCATATCGACTTGTCACCGAACTTCGCCAGCACGTTGATGGGCATCACTAACGGATGCGGCAACATCTTCTCTATCATGGCTCCATTGAGCGTTTCTGCTGTCGTAAAAGATGAGGTACAAAAACATACATGCATACTGTCCATTCTACATATACATACATTTGATCAACTCAGGCTAAAATAATTAGTCTATCCTTTAATTGTTGAGTTGTTAGATATTATATTTGGCAACTAATATAGTGTTTTTGCCAAATGTTATTCAATTCAATTTTATTGACACCGGCTGTTAGAAGTGCCAGTTGGGTGCAATGTATATACTTCGCCAATGTCACGTAGAATAAAGAAGACACGTTACTTATAGAATGTAAAGTAAAAAAAAAACTTTTAAATATCAAATCCAAGTATTTCATTAGTTACCTTCTGGTTACTGGATAGTTAACATTATCATACATATCAGAATCATCAATATCAAATAATACACTTTGATGATACGTTTGGTTCAGTTTGTAGTTTGTAGTGACCTTACTTGATGTGCCAGCGGTCGCGGGTTCGAGTCCCGCTGGGGGCATTCATTTGTGTGATGAGCACGAACGTTTGTATTCACGTTTTTAAAATTATATAATATATGTAGTGTGTCAACTATCTGGTATCCATAACACAAGCCTCGTAGCTTACCATGGAACTGGATGATGCTGTGTTAATGTCCCAGCATATTTATTATTTAATTATTAATATTTATGTTTAAGATTAACCTTAACTTAATATCTCTTTGATTTCTTATTCATGTCCATTTGCAAATAATTAATATCAATTATTTTTGTGACCGTGAATTTTTTGTTACCGTTATATGGTACGTGGTATTTTTTGTATAACGTAATAAATTTCCCGATACGTACATTTTGACTGTGATCATAAAGAAATTTCTTTGATTTTTAATGGCTTAAGGCTACGAGACAAGAATATTAATCATGCTTTAGATAATTAAAGGAAAACGAAATTTATTATAATTAAATACCAAAAACAAACATTAATATACATATGTAAAAAGTACTTACTTTCATCTATACATATAATAAAATTCTAAGTCAAATCTGTACATTAAATATATTTTGGAAAATCTAATTGAAATAGACATTATTATCGATACAGAGTCCGAATCTATAGTTATTAGAATTTTAGTCTCTCTGTTACCGCATCACGAGAAAACCACTGGACAGATTTTGATGAAATTTGGTTTGATGATAGCTGGTTATCCGGGTCAACATACGGGATACTTTTTACCGCAGGAAAATATCTCCTTTCTGAGAAAAAAAATACAAAAACTGCATTGTAAGAGAATACTAATATGTAAAACTTAAGAATTTAGTTTTTGGTAATCTGAACGCGGGCGGAGCCGTGGACAGTGCTAGTTTTAAGATAATATTAACATAATATTTTTTAACCGACTTCAAAAAAAGGAAGTTTTCCATTCGACACGTATTTATGTAACATTATTGGAACTGCAAAATATTCACATAATATGGTAATATTTTAGGGCTTCCCAACAAAAAATGCAAAATTTTATAGTATGTTTGTTCACACATTTCTCCGAAACTGTTTATCGGATCGTGATCATTCTTTTTTTATTTGCTTACATTTATTTCAACGTATTAAATAGTAAAGTTTTATTTTTTTAATTACTTTTTTTACAATTTCCAGCACAGTGCTTCAGACTGGAGGAAAGTGTTCTTTATATCGATCGCCTTCTACTTCCTCAGCAACATGTTCTTCATTCTCTTCATGTCGGGCAAAGTACAGGATTGGAATGAGCCTAAGACCAAAGCTTCTATTGGTTAGTACTTAAATATTTTTGATACCTAATATTATGAATGTGAGAGTGTATGTGTTAGCTACTTTTTGACCCCTTTATATCATTAACAACGGTTAAGTTGAATAACAATACGTAGAAAGACCTAAGACACGAGGAATGTATGTAAATTTGTATGATTAGAATTCAAATTTAAAGCTAAAGTACTAGAATTTAGTACATTAAAAATCCTATTTAAAATAAATAAACATATTATTCTAAAACAGTAATCTTACGGTATAATTATTATTTGAAGCCATGGAGATATCGGAAGATATTAAGAATACGGCAGAAGACATCTTGGCTATACAAAACCGTATTAGTAACATTATCTATACTAATATTATAAAGAAAAAAAAATATTTGTTTGTTTCTATGTTTGTTTGTAATGGATGAACTAAAAATCTCCTGAATGGATTTAGATGAAATTTGGTATAAATATAGTATGAGATCCTGGAAAGGACATAGGATAATTTTTATCCCGGAAATCATCCCTAAAGGGGGTAAAAAGAGGATGACATTTGTATGGAGATTTGATCATTTCTCCAATAAGAGATATAAAACTCGTCATGCCTATGTATAATAGTATATAATATTTACTATTATATAGTCTATCTATTCCATACTAACCGTTTAGACACCTAAGTTAATCAAAATAAATTCTCTAGTTAATAATAATTTTGTATTAATAATAATTTATTTTCAGAGGATGGAGTTAAGAAATCCAACAGCAAGAAAAGATCTAAAGAAGAAACTGGAGAACACAAATTCTGAGATTAAGAGAAAATATGTTGGTGCAATTATTAACTAGTCATGATTTTGCAAGCATTTCTGCTTGAAGCTTGTGATAGATAACCTACAGTTTAAGTAAGAAATCGACAATAAAGTTATAAGTTCATCTATAATATGACGACACGTTTGGCTCAGTTTGTAGTGACCCTACTTGCTGCGCCAGCAGTCGCGGGTTCGAGTCCGGCTGGGAGCATTCATTTGTGTGATGAGCACGAATGTTTGTACTCCACTTATGGATGTTTATATTTATAATATGTATATATTTAAAGCTATATATGTGTAGTGTATCAACTATCTGGTATCCATAACACAAGCCTCGTAGCTTACCATGGAACTAGATGGTGCTGTGTGTTAATGTCCAACATATTTATTTAATATTATAATTATTATTTCACTAGGTGGTATCACTATCGATATTTGATGGTAAAGTGGGCGACGAAAGCGAATATAGGTTATTTTAATAAAAAAATAGTCCAATATAATTATTAAGCTTGCTTTCCAATATATCATATCCGATTCGAATTTGTCATCGAGATTAAATTTATTAAAAAACTAACGATTCATCCTCGTTTTAAGATTTAGTTTAGGTTTCTCAAAGATGAGATATTTTCCTGCAATTAAAAGTATTTTATATATATTATGTTGACCCGGATAAAAATGCTTTCATCAAATAGACAGACAAAAATTCTTGTCTGTGTTGAAAATAACGACAATCTCAATAAGATTTTCCAAAAAATATTTAATGTGCAGATTTGACTCAGTCAGACTTACTACTTTGGTAGATATTTAAAGCCAATGAATGAAGTAAATAGTTATTGTATGTTGACAACAAAGCTGACCTACTTTTAGTAGTTTAAGTTTAGTTAGTCAATAATTGTCAGACTGAAGATTTTTAGCTCATAATTTATCAACAGTTAAAAATATTCATAGAAATACATTTAATAACATAAACTAAATATGGCATTCAGAATGTCTATAAAATATGTAAAGTTAGAAATAAAAAAGATATCAACTCAGTGAAAGTTTCTCAAAAGCTATTAAATTTCATGAAACCCAAGATAATACTGTATAAAAATTATCAATGAAATACGTTGATGTAAAAAAACATGGGAACACATTTGCTAACAAATAACTCTTTAAAAATTGGCGTTGAATTGTGACGTAAGTCTAACCGAAGAATAAAGTTTAAAAATCGAAAGTTCTTATTGTTTAAACACAAATTCGAACTTATGCACACCGCATAAAGTACTTTTTTAAGCAAAACAAAGTGCATTTTAATTTTGGCACCTGTTAAGCAATGGACAAAAAAGATATGAAAAAAGCGCAATTCAATTTGTAATTGTGCACTTCTTTTTGAGGACAGTAGTGGCTAATTGCGTATCTTGAGTTTTTTTATATCATTGATGAATTAATATATTTAAGACGACTGTTGTGTACAGTTCTACGTGTTGTTTGAGTCGCGTATGGGTCAATCTAAATAAATCATTGTCTTTTTCGACTTAGGTATATAGAGTTAGCGATAGTAGGTGTTTATTGCCTCAGCTAAGTACAGTATCTCATTGTATGTGTGTTTTCTACAACTTTTCTACAACATAACAAGAAAATATAACATATGTATACAGCCCTTTTTATCGTCCCACTGCTGGGGGTGGGCCTCCCTTCAATACGAGGGGGATCAGGCCATAGTCTACCACGCTGGCCAAGTGCGGGTTGGTGGACTGCACATGTCTTTCGAAAACTTGCTGGACTTTCTAAGACATGCAGGTTCCCTCATGATGTTTTTCTTCACCGTAGCGCAAGTGATAGTCAAGTTAGAAATAATTCGCACATGAAAATATTAGAGGTGCGAGACCCGGGATTTGAACCCGCTTCACTCGGTTTCCCAAGCGAGCACGTTACCACTAGGCTACTACTGCCTTTATATAACATATAGATGTATTCTATTTGGTTCTTTTCTACGTCCCACTGCTGGGCATGGCTTCCCACAATATGAGGGGGATCAGGCCGTACAAGTACGGGTTGGCAGACTTACCATGTCTTTCAAAAACCTGCTAGTTTCTTTCAGACATGCAGGTTTCCTTATGTATAGATGTGATATAACTATATTTTAATAACCTATTTATAATGTTAATAACATTACATAGAAGTAATATGTTGAAGAGAATTCTGAACTAAAAGACATAAAAAATATAGTTAACAAAAATAAAAAATAAATAAACTAGAATATATTTATTTTTGAAATTATAAATTATATGTAAATTGTTTATGTAAGAATAAAATAGAATATTCCAAATATTTTTCATGACATTGTAAATCAGTGATGTTGTAAATATTATTTATTTTTAATTTATTTACATGTTTTATGCTTAAGAATAACGTATTATTACTAAATGTAATATACTCTTTTAAAATAAAATATTATTTAATTTAACTGTTGTTATTTTTTTTATTCAAAATTATTCTCATTTATGTAGGTTTGAAGCCCTAAACTGTATACATTATACTAGCATTGCCCGCGGCTCCGCCCGCGTTCAGATGACCAAAAACCAAATTCTTAGGTTTTACACATTAGTATACTCTTACATTACAGGTTTTGTATTTTTTCTCAGAAATGAGACTTAATGTACAGATTCGGCTTAGTTACAATTTTATTACATGTATATATTATAACTAGTGCTCGCCTGGTGGTTAAAATCCGACCATAGTTACGTTACTATATCATATATGCCATATTAATATATTATCATATATACCATAGTTTATTGAAAATTTGAGGAAAATATAATATATAAATCTACGTTTTTATTGAATTTTCTTGAGAAAAGGGTTAAAAAGAATCGAATGACAAACAAACAAGAAAAAGTCACTGTTTGTCTTTATCTATCTATACAAAAAACTAAGTGTTTCTAAAAATTTCTTAGCGATAACAGTAAAGCTAGTCAATATTTACCAAACTAGAAGAAATAGAAAATCAGTCTACAAACAAAGGCGAAAAAGTTACTGAAAATTTTTGTCTTTGCTTATTTATATATAGACATAAAGCTCTTAATATAATAAAAAAAAAGAATTAAAAAAAAAATCGTATATCGTACGCCATCTTTTTTGTATTTTTTTTAATCTTGATCATTATATTATAATAAATAATAATTTAATGGATACAAATTATAAATTTCACAATTGTTTGCTCTAACGTAATAAACTATCTAATCAGTATAAGGCTCCATTAGCTTTTTTAAATGAGCTTAAATTGATTAATTAGTTGCTATAAACTCACTACTAATAATACAAGCTCACCCGACTTTGAGACTAGGAATACTTTTGTGGGGGTTGTCTTCCTGTGCAGGGGTTCAACAAAGGGGTTGCTCTCACGATCTGCAGTTAGGGAAGTTTCATGAACACTTTGAACAGCCCTAAGGGCGTATCTTGACTTAATGTCAGGCTTGAACACTACTAGTCGATCTTACTTAGCCATCCCATTACAGTATAGTTCAGCTATTACAGGGAAAAGATAGCTTATATACAGGGCTAAAGTATAAGGTACAATTTTATTGAAGCAATTTTACTTAGGTGTATGATCATATACTTATAAGAACAAATCTGACTGATGGCACGTGTGGCTCACCACCAGTTAATACTGACCCTACTTGCTGACCGCTGGGGTCATGGGTTCGAGTCCCACTGGGAGCGTTCATTTGTGTGATAAGCATGAATGTTTGTATTCCAATCATGGGTTTTCATTCAGATTTAAATACATACATATTTTTAATATGTATGTATTTAAATCTGGTATCCATAACACAAGCCTCGTACCTTACTATGGAACTAGATGGCGATGTGTGTTAATGTCCCAACATATTTATTTATTATTTTAATATCGTTATACATAATTTATTGAAAATCAATAATTTACTTGGACCTTTGTGAAATCTATCACATAAAAGCGCGGTATTAGAAGTAAGGTTTATCTTAGGTTGAGGTCGGCCCTTTATCTTAATACTGTATTTCCATAAGCTGATACGTGTACTTCATCACGGGATGATAATAGGGTCTTGGGAATATATTACTAAGCATAATATCTTTAAACAAATACTGGTTTATACGTTTGGCTCAGTTTGTAGTGACCCTACTTGTGCCAGCGGTCGCAGGTTCGAGCCCCGCTGGGGGCATTCATTTGTGTGATGAGCACGAATGTTTGTTGTGTATCAACTACCTGGTATCCATAACACAAGCCTCGTAGCTTACCATGGGACATATTTGTGAACATGGAAAATATTTGTAAAAAAACTATGTTCCTTGGTAACTAGTATGTATGACTCAAAATCGTGAGATATTGGGTTCGAGTCCGGAGTCAGGTTAAAATAATCATGGAATCTTTCTGTCACGGAATAGTCAGTAGAAGACCGAAATTAGGAAGTTATAATATAAATTGGGAAGAGCTTATTCCATTGTTATAATATATTAATGTAAGGAATACAAAATGTTTTAGAGTCTACGCACATACATACGTACATACATATTATGTATAGTATTTCTCGCGCAGAGAGCTCGTATCAGCGAGATTGGCCGCCGTTACCAAAATCAGCTGGAGAACATTAAAATAAATTTACATTTCGTTGAAGTAAAACAAAATAAATAGATAATTTAACTTTGTATATTTTTTCAGGTACAAAAAATAAATAGACGTTTTAATATTATCATCTTCACGTGTGTGCAGTACTACTGGCTTTGTCTGGAGTTGTCTTTTCTGTTGAGAAAAAAACAAATTTTAGAGTTAACATATTAAGTAAACTAGTAGGGCATTCATGTAAAAATAAATTATTAATAATCTATACAAATATTATAAGCAGGCAGAGTTTGTTTGTTTGTTGTTTAATTGTTTAAACGCGCTAATCTCAGGTACTACTAATCTGATTTGAAAAATTCTTTTTGCATTATATATATATATATATATATATATATATATATATATATATATATATATATATATATATATATATATATATATATATATATATATATATAATATAGCTTGCAAATTTTAATTAAAACAAGACAAGACAAGACAAGAACAAGACAGTCGTTACTTAAGATAGTTGTATTATATATGTAAACTTTGCTTTTATCAGCAAAGAGTACAATTAACTAATAATAATTAAATGTTCTGGATGCGGTACTTCCTTTAATTTTTTTAATATATAAAAACGTGTTTTTTTAAGTTAATTTTAAACATACTTAGATAATTAATTATTTAATTTAGTAACAATTCTTTACTTGTATTATCTAGTAAGTTTATCTTCTATATGCGAAAATCGTTGCTATATCTAAATTACATAAAACAAAAATATTTATCGATGATATATATATATATATATATATATATATATATATATATATATATATATATATATATATATATATATATATATATATATATATATATATATATATATATATAATGTTTCTTCTTAGAATAAATAATAAAAAACCAAGGATAATTTTTGATGCTAATGTATAAAATATATACACGTAAATATGTTAAACAATAGCTATGAATTATTGTATGCTGTAGAAAATCCATTAGAAGCAATACTCAAATATCTTAAATATGCATTAAATTTTTAATATCCTTAATAATAATTATGAAATATTTATTAATACAAATTCTAAAGAAATATAAAAAAAAAATACATTCTTACCAATATCAGTCTCATTTGATTCTGAAGGCTCATTCCATTCCTGTTGAGTTGAAGTCGTAAATAATATAAAGAACAGATTAGTGAAGAAGTAAACAGCAGATGCTAAGAAGAATACTTTACGCCACTCTGATGCATCAGTCTGAAAAAGAAGGGTAACGAAAAATTACTTTTAGAATATCTCTTTTAGTACAAGGAGTTGAGCTGTTGCTTATTTATTTTAAAATTTAGTAAAATTAGAACTAGATTAATGTGTAAGAAGACTTTTTCATGAAAATTTCAATAAATTAGCATTGCCCGCGGCTCCGCCCGCGTTCAGGTTACCAAAAACCAAATTGTTAGGTTTTACATATCAGTATATTCTTACAATGCAGTTTTTGTATTTTATTTCAGAAATGAGATATTTTCCCGCGTTAAAAAATATCTTATATGTTGACCTAGATAACCTGCTATGACCATACTAAATTTCATGAAAATCCCTCCAGTGGTTTTTCCGTGATGCGGTAACAGACAGACAAAAATTCTAAAAACTATAAATTCGGCCTCTATATCAATAATAATGTCTATTTCAATAAGATTTTCCAAAAAAATATTTAATGTACAGATTCGGCTTAGTTACAATTTTATTATATGTATAGATAAAACATAATAATAAATCCTCATAAACTATCCACACTCCCTTTCTTTCAATACAAGTACACCACCCTAGCCAAATGAAGAATAGAAAGCCTTAAGGTGCGAGATTCGGGTTGGCTTTGCATGTGACCTCATTATCAATGGGTTCAATAACCAACTATAAATATAAAAAGTAAACGTAAAACTGTACATCTCTTAGACTAGTAGCCGGGGATTCGATTAGTGCTTAACCATATTTGAATTTATCACAATGGCTGGGTGATGAGTATCGACCATTATTTCTAGATATAGGAGATAATAAGTTAGAAATTAAGTTAAAAATTTAGAAATGGACCACTTTGCAATATTTCTTGAGTATGCATAGGCATTGATAATAATTACAAAATTAGGCGTAATTAAGATAAGTGAAATCCATTGTAACATTCTATTTAGTAAACTAAAACTTACCTCATCTTTGATGATCAAGCCGCAGACGATGGGTGCTATGATGGATATAATGTTGGCGAAGAAGTTCGATATTCCCATGAGGGAGGAGCTGAAGTTTGGAGCCAGATCGATAGATATTAGCTGCAAAAATACAAGCAGGTTTTATATAATTATTATGAATTTACAAGTAAGTAGAGTTCACAAGTACATGGTACGTACTATACTAAATATAGAACAAAAATTTTTAGAGGACAAAAATGTCAATTTGACCCGAAGTCAGGAAAAATTTTTTTATAAGGATTAGAAAACTTTGTCACCATATTTTCTATTTATTAAAGTTGACCTTAATTATATCAGTATATTGGAAAAAGAAACCGTTTTATAATTTTTTTCTCCTTAAAGTTGATGTTATGATTATGATTATTATATTTTCTCCATACTTAATGTAATACTGTTTTTATTGATACTAGCATTAATAATAATTAAATCGTTGGTGAAGGTTATTTATTAAAAAATACTGCTCCATCTTCTAGTAGTACAAGTCTTTCAAAAAGGAGAGACTATGCTTGTTGAAACTGTAACTTGTTAGTTAAATAGAAATACAGCCGAAGTCATCGGCAAAAACTTGTTTTGAGAAAGAATAAAAATGTATCATCTTCTGTCATCTAATAATAAAAAACAGACTTACGTAAAGCTTACAATTCAATAGGAATTGTAATAGATAAAATAGTTTAATATTTAGATAGAAGTGCCTCTTAATCGTAAGAATAAATTGAATTTAATAATAAATTTCCAATCTATAAGTTAGTAGGCGTTTATTCATTCGCATATTTGACCTGTTTTAATATTGAACGTATTTTATCTAACCCGATCTATATCCTAAAAATTGGTCCTTCGACTCAAGAGAAAGAAATGTCACTATATATTATGTATTACGTAGGTAATTTAGAATTTGATCCCTGACCGACCGTACTCATAATACGGACACGGATACCCTTATAAATGAATATAATATGAGCCAAAAATCTTTGTCTTTAAACGTAATCAAATATTTAAAGTATGAATATATCGATTATAACTTATAAAACAAAAAAAGCTTTTTCGAATTATGAACGATTAACTGTACTGTACCTACTCAAATATTTTTTTTAAGTGTAAAACTCACGGGCACGCACGCACGCATGCACGCACGGTTGCAAATTGTTAAAAACTCATGTAAATCTAAGAAAGTATTATATTATGTCCACATACCATGTATCCAGTGTACTGGCCAGCATTTATGCCCACACTGAGGGTCAACATCACTACAGCTAACACCATGTTGCCCTCAGGCGTGTAGGAGAGACCCACGAGTGCGAGCGCAGGACCCCACAAACCTGAAATTAAACTTAATATTTAATCTAGAGACTTTAAATTTGAAAATTGTAAAGCTCCAGGGCAGCTTCAGTTTTTAAATTTAAACAAAAATAAAAGGTTGATATTAATAGAACAAAATGTACCATTACTATTATAACTGATAAATGTCAGTTTGTTCGTGACAAACGATTTAATATCTACAAAATATAATTAATGTAAATATGTTAATAAAAAGAATGCAAGTTACTTATATTATCTGATTTTTTTTAGTAAAACACACAATATAGAACTCCAAAAGGAGAACTTCTTGGTTCTTCTCCAGTATCAAAATTTTATGTTTTTTGAACAGCATTTACGAAAGCTAGATATTTATAAATAAATTCGACGCAAATATAATTCACCTCCAGGTAAATCTCAAAGAAATTAATTAAAATTCTAAGAAATCTATTGTCAACTGACACACCGGCGTGTCCGCGGTCGTGGAGGGATTAAAGCTATATTCCTATTCAATATGAATAAAGGTGCACCCAGTTTGAAAACCTTATTTATAATTTATTTACGATCCAACTTTATTTTTAAGGGGTTCATTTTCCTTTAAATATATAAATTTTAATGGAAATGAACCCCTAGCAATCACACAGTACAAAATTATGAAAATCAATACGTCCGAATTGGTTGCCTCCACTTTTTAAAATTGCTAAAAATTTATGAGATAAGAAGGATACATACCAATAGTGTTAAATAGTTTTCTTGTGTTGGTAACACTGAGCCAGCCTCGTCGTATTATAAGGTCGGTCATAGTGCCCATCGGGAAGCTCAGAATATACATTGCCAGATATGGCAGTGATGATAACACACCATTCTGAGAACAACAAAATTACAAAAATCCATTCAAATGTCATCTCAAGGAGTTGAATTGAGGCTAATTTTTAGTTTCTATTAATCTATACTAATATTATAAAGAAGGAAGATTTTTTCGTTTCTTTATTTGTTTGTGCCGAATAAGCTCCGAAACTACTGAATTTAATTACTACCACTAAGTTTTTATCCTGGAAATCATCCAAGGGGTGAAAATGGGAATAAAAGTTTGAACGAGGAAGCAGCCTTGGGAGGAAACCCGAGCGAAGCGAGGGTGAGTCGCTATTAAGTTATGTTTTAATGTTTGAGAAATTCGTACTGTATGTATTCAATATATTACGTATATTGTAGAACAAAAAAATTATTAATTAATTTTGTATATTTATGTGTCTCTCATACAAATAATTAATAAATACATTTGATTTGACATATTTCATTATCATGTCTAGTCATGTTGAACATCGTCGACAAAGAATATAATAATAAATGCCCGCAGTTTCTCTTCTCTTGAAATAAGTGTTCAATGATCATACAAATACTACCTATATATGTCGTTCTAAGGCATGATCTATATATGTATGTAGTTCTAGTTTCATCAAAATCTGTTCATACAACCGTAGCTTATGCGTAAAGCAACAAAGATGTGAACACATATTCACTCACATACTTTTGCATTTACAATCTTAGTGAGATTTTTAAATCAACTTACTTTAGTTAGTTGCACATCTAATACTTTCGCCATGTACGTAGGCATTTCCGTCATGAGTGTAAAGAAGCCCCAGTTCTGCCCGCAGTGCGCTACCACCGCCGCCCAGAAAGGCAGACACGTTGCTATCTTTTTGAACGGAGTTGGGTATTTCTGAAAATAACAATTATAATACATGATATTTTTTAAAATATATGAGTTTTGCAAATAATTTTTGTAGTGTTACTGTAAGTTTCGTTGAATATAGGCGGTATGCGTAAATGAATTTCCCAACATTAAAAAGAAAAGGTTCCGTATCCAAAGGGATTTTCTGCTTTTAGAGAGCTGACACATTTGAACCGTAATAAGTAGGAATTCGATTAAAATGGTTGCAGAATACAGATTTCTAATAATATCTTAAGATTGTCAAATATTCTTATTATCTATTTGACATAAGTAATATATCTGGTAGCACATGAGTCTAAGTGTTAGCTTTTCTACCTTAAAAGAAAAGAAATACCTTTTGTTCACCAACTCTGCCCAATGACCTCTGAATATACCGAAGTTCTTCTTCAGATATTAATTTGGATGATTCTGGTGAAGTGGATCCCAGTATGAGATATGCTACTGTCCAAATAGCCCCGAGAATACCATTAAAGTAGAAGATCGCCTGCCAGCCCCACGCAGTCGCCAAAAAACCAGATGCTATAAGCTGAACAGCTATACCGAGTTGACCACCTGGAAATTTTGAAACCTCCATTAAAATGTGTATATGTGTTCAGACCTTTTTAACGTCCCACTGCTGGGCACGGGCCTCCCTTTAATACGAGGGGGATCAGGCCATAGTCCACCACGCTGGCCAAGTGCGGGTTGGCAGACTTCACATGTCTTTTGAAAACTCATTAAACTGTACTAAATAACTAATATATTAAGTAACAAAAAGGCATGACTGCGACGATGCTAAAATGAGGGTTATGTGTTTGACGTATTATGCGTATGTATGTCCGACTTTACGCTGGCTAAACGGCTGATGTAGGCATGTATCCGTAGGAATTATTTCTATATAAATCACACATACTTCCATTGTTACACAAAGTAAATAACACACATTTTTTCTGTAAATAAACGTCAGCGGTAAATATTCTTAACTGTTTGATGTTTGACAGAACCAATCCTGTCAAAATTTGATTAGTTTTGTAACTATATGTTTTATCATCAGTTCATACTAAAACCGTTTAAAGAAGAGAAATTTCTGTTTTAATTTCATTTCTTGAATTTGTCAATTTTTCTTAGAACTTTTCCTATTTTTTATATTGCAAATTTACATATATATATATATATATATATATATATATATATATATATATATATATATATATATATATATATATATATATATAAGTCTAAGATTTCGGTACTAGCTGTACGCACTCGCTATCGAATATCGAGTGTAGTACTCAATTAGTTTTCTTTAGAACTTAACTTTTACTGGACCATGTTGCCTGAAGAGCTTACGTGATCTTGTTTCGATACAGTTCGTTTTGAAGTTAGCGTTAATATTTGCTGACACAATTTTGCAGCGCTAACTTTCATTTTAACGAGTTGGAAAATTTAATCTACCTTTGAAATATTTAATTTGACCGATAATAATATTTATTTAACGCTATGATGATAATTTCCTGACGATTTTGAAGACAGCAGCCAATTTCATTTCGACGTTCCAACTTTATGAGATATTATAGTACTCAAGATAGTACGCGCGAGTATTGATATGCAAAGATAGTGCAAGGAAGAGTAGGGGGCATTAGGGCACGTAGTAGATCGCCCACCAGGTGATTGAAATGAGAGCGGTATAGATGTCCATCAGCATGAATGTGCGGGAAAGGCACGGCAAATAACAACAACAACTAATTGATGACCACGACCACTCAAGACTGAAACGATTGAGAAGAAGTAAGTGCGCAAATACAAGCGTACCCTCCATTCTTTTCACATACAAACTCAGGTGGGACAATACACGGGTTAACAATACGGTGAAACACCACCCACTTCCCAACTATGGACTAAGATTTCTTTATATATAAATCCAACACACGGAAACTGAACACGCTACCATTGTTTATTGTTTGTGCGATACAAAAGTCACTTACCAGCATATATAATAGTACTTAGTGTGCCTTTCTCTTCCAAAGGTATCCACTGGCTCACGAGGTGGTGCATGCTGGGGAATACGAATGCTTGCGTCAACCCTTGTAACACTCTGCACGTAATAACAAATTGCCATCCACCCTGAAATAAAGGGTGTTTTTTTAATTTTTTAGCCCTATATTATATTTTATCTAGAAAAAATGTATTTTATTTAGAACCTAGTTATTTTATAATGTAATGTGATTGGAAAGCGGTTTACTTGATAAAATATTTATCTCATTGGCAATATATAATACAATACATACTGTGTATAAATAATACTTTCTTTCATTTACGGGAATATTTGATATTTTAAATAAAACGATTTCCCGACGTTTCGTTTGCTTTATAGCAATCATGGTCACGGGATGGTAAAATTAAAAGGTAGTTTTATTTAAAATAATATGAACAAATTAGGTATTATAATAGTAGAAAGTAATATCACGTTGTTTTCTCTCTGCAATAGCGTGAAGAAAAATCCAACAAAACAATTGTAATATCTTTGATATAATAATACTTATGACGGACTAATAAACATTGTTAGATATTGTCAACTAGTGAATAATATTTCAGCTTTTGTCCGCGATTCTGCTCGCGTAGTTCATTCATATTTGATTGCTTCTTAAGGTTATAGGTTGATATTTGATAGCAACATTACAAAATGAAAAAAAAGTATCCAAAATTCACTTACTTCATAGATTATTGCGTATAAATGAATATATGTATAATTAAAATTGATGATGATGATTGTTGTGTACTTACAATTTTCGCACCAAAAGGCATCGCCAAAGATAGTAACGAATTGACTGACACAGAGATTGTAATTAAAATCTTTCCACCAAACCGCTTTGCGAGTTCGCCTCCGGGGATTTGCAGGATTACGTATCCCCAAAAGAAGGATGACAGTATCATAGTTTGTACACTATAGCTCCAGTCGAAATACTGCAAAATACAAAATAAATATTTCATTTAAGCATCAAACTTAATCGAAAAGTAATAAACTGTGTTACATAATATGTAACAATAAAAAAAACCTATTGAATAGCCATTAAGACCTCCTAGCATCAAATATTTTTTTCGAAATTATAGGCAAAGTAATTTTGTAAATAAGGGATAATATTTTTGTAATAAAAACATTTTTTTTTTAAACAAAAAAGAAATTGTTTGACTTGAGGGCTCTTTTATTTAATATGCCACTTTTATGACATCAATTTTTTTTTGTAAATTAATCATGCTTTACTCTCTAAATTACATAGCAATTAAATCTCTCTCTCTTTCTCTCTATAGTAAATTGTTGTTTTAAGAAAATAGTAGGTATACATATTATATGTACATTAAGAAATCTGTCCTTACATTTGGGAGATACGAAACTCATCCAACTATTTTTTGTTTAAGCTTAACAGCATGCTAAAAACTTACTAAGTCATTTTCTTTATTGGTCATATCCACAATGGCCATACTCATGTTCACTCGCATGCAGTAAGCCAAGAACATGGCCAGAAACAGCAAGAATGTCTGCGCATGTCTCACTCCTAAACCTTCTGTAAGACGTAATATTTATTATTGTAAATATTATTTTTATTTTTCCTTATTTAATAGTAAACACATAAATAATATATTCAAAAATCTCAGAGAAAAGTTTGGTTTCAATGATTTATAACTAGTTACACAAATTGATCACTTCACGCTAATTTTATTTAACAATCTGTATGTGCTCTTAGTTCCCATTGCTGGGTGTGGGCCTCCCTCCAATACGAGGGGGATCAGGCCATAGTCCACCACGCTGGCCAACTGTGGGTTGCTTATATTTTATTATTAGTACGTATTATTAATATTTTTTATGAATAATAACTATACACATTACTGATAACGTTATTGATTGCGTCTTAAACAATCAAACTAGAGAAAAGTACAACAAGACTTTTCCCTAGCCCAATTTTTCAGCAATAATCAGGAGTCCATTCAATAATGTACAAATTATTTTTAATTCCATACATACAATACTTACTAAATTTATATACTTATTACTTAGCTAAATTGTGGATAAAATAATAATAAAATATCTTAGAAATGAAAATATACATTTATCGATATTGCATCACAATATTGTAATCATTGCTTACAGATAATTATTGCCAAGTTGAACCATGGATCAAATCAGTGCAAGTTATTAGTAAAAATGATTGATATTAACTAATCAGTTCACAGTTTCCTCTTCCTTATAAATATGTTATTACATAATGTATACTTTACATATATACAATTTACTTAATTTATTAATTACTAGCATTGTCCGCGGCTCTGTCCGCGTTCAGATAACCAAAAACCATATTCTTAAGTTTAACATATTAGTATACTCTTACATTGCAGTTTTTGTATTTTTTCTCAGAAATGAGACATTTCCCCGCGGTAAAAAATATTCTATAGGTTGATCCGGTTTATCAGCTATCATCATACCAAATTGCATCAAAATCCGTATAGTGGTTTTTCTGTGATGCGGTAATAGACAGACAAACAGACAGACAAAAATTCTAAAAACTATAGATTCGGCTTCTGTATCGATAATAATGTCTACTTCTTTACGTTTTGAGCTTGAAGGAGGATCAAATTCCACACAAACGCATTGATGAGTTTTACGTAGTTCGATTCATACTAAGCAGCTATCCAAACAAGATGATTGTTCAAAACTTAATTTGACGATACCTTTGGCACAGTTTGTAGTGACCCTACTTGCTGTGCCAGCGGTCGCAGGCTCGAGTCCCGCTGGGGGCATTCATTTGTGTGATGAGCACGAACGTTTGTACTCCAGTCATGAGTGTTTATATTTGTAATATGTATGTATATAAAAGTTATATATGTGTAGTGTATCAACTATCTGGTATCCATAACACAAGCCTCGTAGCTTACCATGGAACTAGATGGTGCTATGTGTTAATGTCCTAACATATTTATATTTATTTAAAAAAATTATAAATTATTATCAAAAATAATATTTAGTTGAATTTATTATGGCTGTTGATAAAAATGATAAAGCGACCAATTAGTAAGAATTAAACGTTAGCGTCCGACCTTTTGATAAGACGAATTGTTGAATACATAATAATAATTTATAATATTTAATAATATTATTTATGTACTACGCAACGAAATTATGTGAACGGAAAGTTTCTCATTCATATAACTTGCAATAAAATAAAATTTATTGCTAAGGATCTGACGGCATGTCAGCGTCTTCTTAGAACTTTTGAGATTTAGATCATACTTGCGTAGGCCTTTGAGGTCAAAAGCAAACGCTTTTGGCGTCCAAAAACATGAACAAATTATTTTTTTTGTTATTATAGGTTGCTTTCCTGTATTAACTTTCATCCCTATTTTCACCCCCTTTAGGGATGATTTCCGAAATAAACACTATTAAATGTCTTTCCCAGGGTCTCACTCAAAGTATCTTCTTACCAAATTTCATCTAAATCGTTTCAGTTGTTTCGGAGCTTATTCGGTATAAACAAACAAACAAGAAAATCTTTCCTCTTAATAATAATAGTATAGATAGCATAAAGCCAAAAAGTTTTTTTGTAGCTTTAGCGCAAGCAAAGTCGCGGTTTCTGCCAGTTACTACATTTTGGAAGACTGTTATAATGCACATACTATTTTGCGTAATAAATATATTTTGAATTATTTTTATTAACTACACATCATTCAGTTAGTTTATTTAACGCTTTTTTGTTTAATTAGCTACTGCTGCGTGGAGGCTATGAATATATAACATAGAATATCTATACATAGCTAACCGTACTTTTTACAGGATATTTATTTGATCAAAGTAGGCAGTTGTAGAATAATAATTTTTTAAAGTAATGATTTAGCTAAAACATTGTACCATTTATGTTTTAAGTAGGCTGGCTATGATGTATAATAAATTACTGGCATCAATATTTATAGATCATTTTAAGATTTTGCTTTGGTTAAATTAAGGAAAAATTATTAAAATTAGGTTATTTAGTGGTTAAAATAGCATATGATTTTTTTTACTATGACTTTTAAGTACATTTTGTATTAATTTTTTTATTTAACAATAATTTTATTTAATGCAATTAAATAAAAAATTAAGTTAATCCAATTTAATAATAATATATTATTATATTGTATACATGTTATTATGTTAATGTTTATGAAGTAAGATCAATTTCTAAGATTTATAATAATTCATAGATTAGAAAATTTATCGTGCAATTAACTTCTGTAGTTATCTAATATAGTAGGTACTTACATCATAAGTATTTTATGTTTGCCAGATTTAGATGATTTTTTTTTATTTGGAAATAATTATAAATTTACAGATTATTATATACTCCTAATTAATGATATTATGATATTATTAATATTATTTAAAAATAATGAAGAATTATTTCCATTCATTTGTTAAATTATATTTAGTCGTTGAAAATATAAGCATTGATGTATTAGGTTTGTACCTAACAAAAAACATCATTTTTTATATGATTATGGTTATATTATTTTTGACATTAGTTGATATACATATAAATACAGCAATTTTATTTCATATGTGTTTTATCCAAAACAATTGACATAAAACGATGCCCTGTGACATACCATATTTAATATACATATTAAACTATACTAAACTTTGATGCAATGCATGGAAAAGTATTAAATCCTTAATAAATGTTAAAAGAATTAAAAAAAAAGTCACCAAATAAAATCTACACTTACTCGGTCTTATATTTTCAATATTCGGAAGACCCATCTCGATAGTTTGCAAATATTATAATGTTATTATCTCATGTCACCAATCCGCACTGACGCGGGGACCACTTTAGAATAAGCTGTGTACAGTCTTAGCGGTACATATCACACGACTAGCGATGGCATAGAGAGGGTTACAACTAAATAGTTATAATACACTAAGCTAGTTTAAAGTGGTTGTTGGTGTTTTTGTTGGTTTTATATTTTTTGGACTTTTGACATCTTATTCCTCTAATTTCTTATGATTAAGTATATGATATTAAAAAAAATTGGTCTATTTGCACTGTTTATTAATAAAGAAGAATCTGTGCTCAACTGGAATGCCAAAGCATTTTACAAAAAAAAAAACGAATTGAAAAATATTTCATTTAGAACTTTAAAAAAGGATGAAGTATCGTATTTTCGATTAACAAAGATATTAATTAAATTTTAGTTTTTAAACTTAGAACATAAAATAAATATATCAGCAATTCTACTCCATGTAGCTTTTATTCTGCCTGACTGCTGAGACTTTAAAAACGTGACATAACGCATACCATTTGTAAAAAAAAAAACTTTTTAACAAAATGATAAAAACTGACTTCAAACAAAAGCACTAAAAAGTAAAAAATAACTGATTGGTAGTTTTCATTTACTATAGATACCTAATCCAATATTTTCGAAGTCGGTGTGCTTTGCTTTGTATCGGCTGGCTGTAGTGCTTTTGTTTGAAGTTGGTTTTTATTTTTTTTGTTTAAAGGTTTTTATTTTTCCCTTTTTAGTCTAGACAGTAGTAGCAAAGTGAGAATTCTAACGTGTTAGGCTTGTCAAATCAAACGAAATAAGCCCAAACTAAAAGTATCTACTATTAGCCGTTGAAGAGTTCCACCTATCCACCTTCTGGCCTTACCATCAGATCAGGTCAACGATACCAAATCGCTGCACTATCAACGGAAATAGAAACACTTGCAAAGTTTCAAGTCAATATGACAATTAGAAGTAGGTTAAATTCATTATTAGCTATTTTTCCACCCTTAGGGGTGGTAATTTTTTTTTTAATTTAAATGGGACTAATCTGGAAGTATACACTTTCAAACAACACAAAAATTGTCCAAATCAATTAATAAATGACGGAGTTCTGAGGTAACAAACATAAAAAAAAAATACAGTCGAATTGAGAACCTCCTCCTTTTTGAGGAAGTCGGTTGACGACTTTATATGATGTGCGTAAGTTCAAAGTGCTTAAACAACAATAAGTTACGTTTTTGAGATTGAGTTAACGTCACATTCTAACGCGACTTTTTAAGATATATTTATATTTTCTTTTATATTATATCAGTGACTTAGAAGTGAGAGTACAAGAAAGAGTCAATAGTGAACAATATTTAATTCATCATCATCATGGTGATGAGTTTACCTTTTCATCAACCATCAATTGATCATTTCATCATTTTTCATCACAGCCGTGATTAATACCCACCATTAAGACATCCAACCGAATTAAAAGTAAATTTTATAAATATAAGTATTGTGCATTTTAATTTTTTTGAGCGGAACCCTAATTCTTTTACTGAAATAAAAGTAGCCTAAGTTATTCCATATAACATCAACTGCCAGTGAAACCTGCCAGTGAAATTCCTGTCAAAATCGGCCCAGCCGTTTCGGAGATTAGCCGGAACAAACAGACAGACAGACAGATAGACAAAATTGTGTTTTTTTTATAAATACCGTATATAATTCCATATGCATTAAGTAAAAAACTGTTATTTTATTATCAAAAACAGACACTTCAATTTTATTTATCTGTATAGATGTAACTTAAATTTAAAAAACTAAGACCAGTATTTGTGAATTCTACAATTTGGCTCTGCCATAAGATGAGTTTCAATCATAAAAAAAATATTAGTTACGTTTTAACCCACATAATATGTTATATATGTATGTATTTCTCATATTTATATGATAATCTGATTAGTAATAGTATGAGACTCTATTTTAGGGATTAAAAATTGAAGTGTTTTCATGTGATTTGAAATATTGACTTAACTAGGGTGACCCGCTACCCTCCCTTCGCTCGGGTTCGCCTCTAGACAAACAAAAACAAATCTATCCCACGGGAACCGTACATTTTTCTGGGATAAAAAGTAGCCTATTTGTTATTCTGATGTATGAACTATATTATTGTAAAGTTTCATTAGAATCCAATCAGTAGTTTTTGTGTATTAAGCTGTATTAGTTACTATAGTTTTTTACTACCCCACGGGAACTCTTTGATTTTCCGAGATAAAAAGTATCTAAAATGTAAATAAAGTACCACCATAAAAATTTCATTTAAATCGGTCTAACAGTTTTGGAGAGTAGCCCGTACAAACGGACAAACAAGCAGACAGAAACAAAAAAATTCAAAAAAAATCTGGATTTGTTCTATTTCTCTTCTTACATCCCCTTGACTCCATCTTTAGCATTTTTTTCTATGTACAGACATTCGACCTTTACAGTTTTTTTATATGTATAGATATGATCGTATTATGTAATGCCACATTTACACGCTTGCCGAGGCTTGGCAAAGGTCTACAAACGCTTGGATGCCAATTACACGCTTGCACTCGCAAGCGTGTTCCGGACAGGCAAGCTGTGCAGACGTGGACGTTGAAGTTGTGTCGACTATTGCGTTTGGCTTGACGTATTTTTAACTATACATAATATAATAAAATTATAACTAAGCTGAATCTGTACATTAAATATTTTTTGGAAAATCTTATTGAAATAGACATTATGAGCTCTTGAGCGAGAGGGACACTAAACACGCACCAACGTGTAAATACGCTACAAGCGTTCGCCGCAAGCTTCTTTTGATCTGTATTCAAAGACCGACACTAAGAAGCCAAACACCCCATTCACATGCTTGTGTTTCTGGACGTTTGTCGAGACAAGCCAAGCGTGTAAATGTAGCGTAAGATATTGTAGCATATTATTATACTATCAAAAAATGTTTTAATATTTTTCTGTCAACTTATCACACGCTTATCTCCAAAACAGTTTGATGTTAATAAGATAGTCACTTGTAGATAAAAATATCTTAAAGGACATCTTTTCTCCCAAAAAATACAATACATAACAATCATATTATCTGATATTATAGAGGCAGAGTTTGTTTATTTGTTTGTTTGTTTGTTTGTTTGTTTGTTTGTTTGTTTGTTTGTTTGTTTGTTTGTTTGTTTGTTTGTTTGTTTGTTTGTTTGTTTATTTGTTTGTTTGTTTGTTTGTTTGTTTGTTTGTTTGTTTGTTTGTTTGTTTGTTTGTTTGTTTGTTTGTTTATTTGTTTGTTTGTTTGTTTGTTTGTTTGTTTGTTTGTTTGTTTTTTTGTTTGTTTGTTTGTTTGTTTGTATGTTTGTTTGTTTGAACGCGCTAATCTCAAAAACTTCAAATCCGATTTGAAAAATACTTTTTGAATGAGATAGTCCATTTATTGAGAAGTCTGTATATCATGCTATTATCCAAGGGAACGGAGCAGTAATTATAAATGTCAACAAATCGAGCAGACTTCCATACATTATTACTAATAGCATTTGTAGTTTGTATTTTTTTATTTTTTAGTTAGTAGTTTTACACGACCGAAGCCACAGGCTCTGCTAGTAAACATAACAAAGCGACTACGTTTGATGTATGTATAGCCACGGTAATATTACATATACATTACCGTGGTATAGCAGTGCATTGCCATAAATAGGAAGACCGCTTAGATTGTGATGAAGCTCTGGTCTTCCAGGTTCAACGCCAATTTTTCATTATCTGCTATACGTGCTTTAGCACTTAGACATAGGACATTATAATAACTATTATTATCTATATACTTCCTATATATAGATAATAATATTTATTATAACGTCCTCCCAACCGATTTCGGATACGGCGACCAATCTCATTGAGACTAATCATATGTGCAGGAGATAGATATTATAGTGCACAAGTGTACACGCTGTCATAAGAACACTCTCTATTCCTGTCACTCTCATACTCCGGTGGGACGACTGCTCGACACGACCGGTGAGAGTTAAGGCGCAGGACCGACGGCTTTACGTGCTCTCCGAGGCACGGGGGTGAAATACCGCCAACTTTCCAACTCCGGAATGTTACTAAGGTTTACTAAACAGAAAGACACAATAACTAAACTGACCCCGACCTGGAACTCGAACCCAGATACTCCGGACGTGCAGCCGTACATGCTAGCACTACACCACCAAGGCAGTTATACCTATTTATTAATATATAAATTACATAAAGATTGCAAATTTTATTTCGATATTTAACTAACAGAAACTTATAAACGCTAATTCTAAATTAATGAAATAATTTAAAGCAGAGCTTTGATATATGACAGATCATACTTTACGTATTTAAATACATACATACCAAATATATTTTTTCTTTCAAATCGATTTAGTATAGTTATATTTTTATTGTGTTTTTCGTTTTTTAAATAACAAAATATTAATTGGAAAAGTATTCCATAAAATATCTATACAATATACCTACATATAATAAAATTGTAACTAAGCCGAATATGTAAATTAAATATTTTTTGGAAAATCTTATTGAAATAGACATTATTATCGATATAGAGGCCGAATCTATAGTTCTTAGAATTTTTTATGTCTGTCTGTCTATTACCGCATCACGGAAAAATCACTGGAGAGATTTTGATGAAATTTGGTATGATAATAGCTGGTCATCCGGGTCAACATATAGGATACTTTTTACAGCGAGAAAATATGTCATCTCTGATATATCGATACTAAACGTTAAAACGTAAGTAGAGACGAACCCGAGCGAAGCGAGGGTGAGTCGCTAGTCATTTATAAAAATGCACCAAAAATTCATTTCTAATAAGGATTGACAAAGTAAGCCAACGTCAAAGTATTTAACCCACTACCGGTAACAATAACCTCCCATCGCATTTCGGAAACAAAATACATGACCTATTTACTAAATTGTGCAATATTTGGCTTCAACCATAGATATATGTATTGTGTAAGCAATATAATTTTTTACATATTTTAATTTATTTGCAGCATTTAATACTATTTTTACACTAATCTATACTAATATTACACACAGGAAAGATTTTTCGTTTGTTTGTTTGTACCGAATAGGCTGCGAAACTACTGAACAGATTTAGATGAAGGACATAGGATAGTTTTTCTCCCGAAAATCATCCCATATGGGGGTGAAAATGGGTATGAAAATTTGCACGGGAAAGCGACCTAGAGACGAACCCGAGCGAAGCGAGGGTGAGTCGCTAGTACATTATAATCTAATTTCAATTTCTATAAACTATCTACAGTAGAGAAATATTTCTTGTTAGTTAACACTTATTTTATTTTTATTAATTAATTTAATACTCACTACATCAAAACGTCCTAAGTTGGAGACCAGTTCTTGTAAAGTGAGGATCCTATCAAAGACAACAGATACGCTCAGCTATATGTCATCTTCTAGCTTATTAGTAATTTGTTTCCTCTGTTTTTGTACTGTTGTTCGTTTATAGACATTAAAAACTTCACATTCTCCTCAAAACACACAGAAAATTACCAATTAAATAAAGTGTAAACTAACGGAGAAATTCTAAGGAGTTCCATATTATTATCTCTACTTGATGCTAAATCACTGCTAATATTTTATATGAAAACAATGCCATTAAATAAATGAATAAGTACAAAAAATATTTTTAGATTTATATACATATGCGTTAATTTTTTTATTTTTCAAATGAACGATCCCTTTACCACCCCTATTTTTTTCCAATTTTACTACACCATTGTATGCTGAATGTGATCCACAATAGAACTACTCGCATCTTCTAAATTTCACTTGTATTGTGCCGGTAGTCTCCGAGTAAAACTACTGTGAATGGAGACTGGTCTACAAACGGACTTCGATTAGAACGTTTTTGCCATTGAGCTACAAAACCTTTTAAATTAGATGAGGAATATTTTCCTCCTTTCTACATTACTCGCAGTATGCATTGATAGCCAATGCATACTGCGTTTCGTCACCAATGATTAAGTAAGGTACAGTGAGATTGGAATGCCATATCTATTTGAAAGAACAAACTATAACTTTTAAAAATACACTAAGGTAGTGAAATTTTATATTGTACTAGCGACTCACCCTCGCTCTGCTCGGGTTCGTCCCTTTCTCAGAGATGAGATATTTTCCCGCAGTAAAAAGTATCCTACATTATGTTGACCCAAATAACCAGCTATGATCACTAAATTTCATCAAAATCTGTCCAGTGGTTTTCTCATGATGCGTTCCCAGACAAATAGACAAAACATCTAATAACTACCTACATATTCGGCCTCTGTATCGATAGTAATGACTATTTCAATAAGAATTTCTAAAAAATATTTAATGTACAGATTTGACTTAGTTAGAATTTTACTATATGTATAGATATGGAAGATATGGATGTTTTTAGTAATACCAGTTAATAAACATTATGGTCTTACTTCTTGTTTCTTGATAGCTTATTACACAAAACAGAATTTAATAGGATCCAATCAATCTCATATTATGTCACTTTCTAATTGCAATTACTTGGGTCATTAGATTGTGAAATGCTTCGACTAAGATGATATAGTAGCGCAGAAAAGCGAATTAATTATAAATACTAGCAATTTTTTTAAATGATAGGAATAATTTTGTTATATTTACATTCTAGGGTTTCGTATCCGCAAGATTTAGAAGAATTTTTTATTAAGCCTACTATTGTATATTTTGACGTTTGTCTTTTTTTGAAAGGACTTTATATGATTTTAAGCACAAGTAGGTACATAAGTAGCATAGCGGAAGACTGTGGTGAAGAAGTGTCAAAGTAGCTGGAGCCCACTGGATGCGGATGGGACCTGTTGTCGTGGAAAATTTTGGGGGAGGCCTTTGTCCAGCAGTGGATGCGCTTGGGCTGAGACGACGACATATGTAGCTCATTGCAATTTTTGTTGAGTGACTGACTGAAATCATGACTTTACAGTATTATACACACAGTTTGATTGTACATACGTGTATGCTACGTACGTACTGCTACGTGTACGTGCGTGCGTGTGTATGAATGTTTATCCTCCATGATTTAACAGCTGGAATTCACATACTCGTATAGACTACATAATACCATAGGCCCCTAGGGACGCATCTGAACAAAGCGAGAATAAATTATTGTACTTAATAAAGTTAAAAACTGAAAAGTTATTTCAGTATAAGAAATATATTTCTCGGATGGGTAACGTTATTACTGTCGTCTGACATCTTGCGGGCAAATCGTAGGGCAGATCGAACAAAGAGAATACACCGTATGCAACAATCACTCTATATTAAACTTCACACTAATTATTCTAAACGAAACGTTAGACAGTTCCTAGTGGAGCGGTCCTAAGCTTGGCTCGGCTCGAAGGCAAGTGTCCTGCCCTCTTAGCACCCCTCCCTTAGCTAGGCTCCGTCGTAGCACGAAGCTCGCCGAGTGTTGGCGATAATACCGAAGGTGCTGCCATCACTCAGGCGTCGTGCCGCGCTTCGTTTAGCGACCGTATTGATGACCGTCTCCGACACGGCCATCCTACGCCACACACGTCCTCGGGTGTTCATTCTGCGACAAAGAAAACAAATACCACAGTATATGCTGTTCGGTCATTCCTGACACAATAGATAATTCTAGCACTAGTTTTATAATCGATTTCAAAAATAAAATTAAACTTCATCACTACAGCATTATTTATTTTCCTCACTAACTTAATACAAAAAAAAACTATTTAAACTTGATTTCACTAATCATTTTTTTTCATTTACAAAAGCTTTATTTGAGTCTGATATTCTACATCAAACATTAGAAAACCTAAGAACAGACAAATGATAAAATCAAGTAATAACGCTAGAGAAACCAAGTACACTTTTAATTTACCACTTGTAAACACAAATCATTATTAAAATTAACTATTATTACTAAGCAGGTATCTTATTCGCGGCCAATGGCTTTACATTTAGCCTCACCAACAAACCCCTGTTTGTTTTATTGCATTCCTTACGAATGCCGAGTCCCACACGACTCTTATGGTCTCTACCAGACCCGACCTCCGCCAGAGCCATCCGCGCACCGCGCATCCACGGACTACTACAAGTAGACACCGACTTCTACCAGACTACGGCTACGAAATGGCTACTGGTACGGTCCGGCCATACGAACTAAGATTCCACGCTATCACTCAATTCATCCTCCTCTATTTCAAGTGGTACTTGGCCCTCGGGCATTCTCCTTAACCTATCGTGTGCATACTTGTAAGTACGCCTAGAATTTAACGCTCTTAATATGTAGCGATCCCCGTCTAACACCTCTACAACTTTAAATGGTCCCTTATATTTGGTATCTAATTTAGTTTGGTTGCGTTCTTCGTTTTTAAGCAATACGAAATCTCCCACTGAAAACTTGTTCAATTTCGCCTTTGTACTATCAAACCGTTTTTTGTCATATAGACCCGATTTTTCTATTAAAAGAGCTGCATTTTCTCTAACCTTTCCGATATCGACATCAATATCATCTTCATTAGCCATTAAATTAAGTGGACGCGCGACTTTACCGATAAGTAGTTCGAGAGGGCTCGCTTTTGTAATCCTATTAACAGTACAGTTTAAAGCGAGCTGCACATCTCCTAATGCATCCTGCCAAGACCTATCTTCGTTAGCTTCGACTGCGGTAAGCATAGATTTTATCGTGCTCATTGTGCGCTCTACTTGACCGTTAGCTCGGGACGATCCCGTTGCTATTAAATGGAGATTAATGTTTTTAATTTTGCAAAATTCTTTAAACTCGTGACTAGCGAAACAACGACCCTGATCAGCAATAATACGTACCGGTGCTCCAAATAGCGACACGCTCTTTGACACCGCTGTAATACTACTGGTGGTATCAATATGCATTGTATGATGTAGCAGCACAAACTTTGTGAACGCATCTATAAGTACGAACACATACTCCTTGTTATCTCGCTTACCGCTGAGCTTACCTGTCGCATCCATATGAACTGTGTGCCAGGGTGCCGTTACCTTTGGGATTGGATGTAACTCCGCCTGTACCTTGCCTGAGTGACACTTAGCTACCTTGCATGTAACGCAATTATCAACGAACTTACGAACATAGCGACACATACCTTCGAACCAATAATAGTCGTAGAGCTTCTCGAGAGTCTTCTCCCAGCCTAGATGTATAATAGAATCATGTATGTTATGGATTACTGACCACCTTATATTACGTGGTAGCACAGGTAGACATTTGGTCTTTCTATTACGCTGAATTTTACGATAAAGTAAACCAGATCGTACCTCATATGTTTGCGCAATCTCATCCTTCAACTCCCCATTGCTTAATTGAGTAACTACCTTTTGTATCTCTGCGTCTCGTTGTTGTTCGGCTAATAGCCAATTGTCTGAAAGCTCGGTTAAGTCCACCCGCTTTTGCTGCACTTTAGTCACCTGTTTCGCCTGTTGGCGGGGTAAATGATTGCGAGACAAAAAATCAACATGACTCATATTCTTACCAGCTCTGTAGATAATGTCGAAGTCGAACGATTGCAGGTAGGCCCACCACCGATGTACTCTTGGCGTTAGATCTATTTTATCTCGAGAAGACTTTAATGAATTGCAATCGGTTACAACAACAAACTTCCTCCCATGTAAATAAGAACGGAAGTGCTTCACACCATTCACTACTGCTAAAGTCTCCAACTCATATGAGTGGTACTTCGATTCAGCTGATGTAGTGCGCTTGCTGTAATAACCAACCACCCGTTTCTTACCATCAACAATCTGTAGCAACATAGCTCCATAACCATCCATGCTGGCATCTGTATGCAGTTCTGTTGGGTAACGAGGGTCGTAAATAATTAATACAGGCTCTGTTGTTAAAATAGAAATTACCTGTTGACGTATCTCTTCGTGATTAGACTTCCATACAAAGGGACATTTACTTGAAGTAAGTCTATGTAAAGGTGCCATCAAACAACTAAAATTGGGTATAAACTGTCTAAAATATGAAGCAAGCCCAATAAACTGCCTCAGCTGCGTTACTGATTCGGGTGGAGGTAAAACCGTAAGTGCATCAATTTTCTTTTTATTTGGACGAATTTCACCTGCCTCTACTTCATATCCAAGGAACTGTACATGCTTTTTTAAAAATGAACATTTTTTAAGATTAAATGAAAAGCCTGCCTTAGATAAAACCTTCAAAACCGTCTCTAATCTCTCTAAACCCTGTTCTTCCGTTTCAGAAATTACTAACAAATCATCGACATAAACGATTACATAGGTGTAAGCCAATTCACCTAACGCAATTATTATCGCACGTTGAAAAACCGAGATTGCATTACGTAACCCGAAAGGCATAGCTAAAAACTCATACTGTCCCTCTGGTGTTATAAACGCAGTACGTTCAATAGATTCTTCACTAACCGGTATCAAATGAAAGCCGCTTGCGCAATCTAATTTGGTAAAATAATAAGCTCCGTTAAGACGCGAAATCTGCTCAGAAATCAACGGTAACGGATATCTATCTGGAATGGTATTTTTATTTAATTCACGATAATCAACACACAAACGTTTCGTACCATCTGATTTCTCAACAAACAACGCAGGGCTCGCAAAAGGTGAATTACTAGGTCTTATTATTTTAGCATCTAATAATTCATTCACTCGTTCACGCATTACTTTTCGTTCCTCTGGTGAACAACGATAAGGCCGTCTTTGTACCGTCTTATTCGGATTTATCAAACGTATTTCTAGTTTATAAGTGTTAACGCGGGTAGTTGGAAAACCAGAAATAAAATATTGAGAAAACTTTTTTAATAAACTGACAAGTGATTGTTTAAGTTCAAATGAAATGTCAGTGTCAACGTTATCAAGATTATTTGTCACAAAATCACTCTGAGTATTTATTGTATTTACACACGAATTAATAACTTTGCATTTTGTTAAAGTAAACTCGTTTGCGCTAATATTAATGACGAAACCGGAAAGCAATATTTCACGACCGATCATAACATCACTGCGTAAATAATTATCGGGCAATACATGAAATAAGATTTCTGTGGGATATTCGTTGATTTCAACAATACATAAAATCTGTTCAGTGCTATTTACATTTTTGTTACCTATACCTATAAGCAATATAACGTTGTTAAAACGTTTACCAGACAATTTCTTTGCATAACTTTCTTTGACTAATGAGCACTCGGCTCCTGAATCAAAATGAAATGTTATCGACTGACCGTTATGAGTTAGTGATCCTGTTGGGGGCTTCACCATGCATAGGTCGACTCGGCGTTCCGTGGAGGGCGAGATATTCGCAGCAGCAGCGGGGGCAGCGCTCCCGCAGCGCGTGGCGATGTGGCCAGGCTCTCCACACTTGAAGCAGATGAGCTTTCCCTTAGGTGTCGGCTGTTGAGCTGAACGTGCATTAGTAGCAGAAAGCATAGGGTACTTCTTAAATTCTTTTCTTTTAAGACGGCAATTGACTAGCCTATGTCCAAGCTTGCCACATAAGTAACATTTAAGCGGTGGCGATGACGTTCTGGGTTGCTTCACATTATCTGGAGTGTTGTTAACATCTTGTGGTGCTTTGCGTTTGAGATAGGAGTATGCTTGCAGTTCTTGTTGCAAGCTATGACGTGAACTAATCTCAGTAGTGAAAGCGAGTCGCTGTAGTCTCGTATCCATCTGGGCTAAATGAGCTAGCACTACAGAGACAGCAATTTGTTCAGTACTCGCGTTTCTCCAACGGTTCATCAGGGATGACATCAATCGGCTGGCGTAGGCTACGTAATTTTCTCCCTCATTAGGTTTACTGGCGCTCAATTGGATAAGCGTAGCAGGAATGGTCTCCATAGGCACGAACCTCGCAGAAAAAAGGTCCTTGAATTGTTGCCATGTTATCCCCGGGTAGGTGACTTGTGACAACCACGTTGAGGCCGTTCCTTTCAAGGCTTTGCTGAGCGTGAGGATTAGGTGACAGCCTTGTAAAGAGCTATCAGATAGACACAGGTCGGCGGTCGCACACCATGCTTGAGGGTCAGCATCTCGTGTATCTGGATTAAACTCGGGAAGGGCCACATGGGTAGTAGGACGCGGCTCGTTCAGCGATTGAATAAGCGCTCGCATTTGCTCGTTCTGCATTTCCAACATCATTCGCCATTGTGTAGTTTCGGGATTCTCACCTCTTGTATTCTCATTTGCTCGATTCGATCCCACATCTGATCTCGGATGGGTAACGTTATTACTGTCGTCTGACATCTTGCGGGCAAATCGTAGGGCAGATCGAACAAAGAGAATACACCGTATGCAACAATCACTCTATATTAAACTTCACACTAATTATTCTAAACGAAACGTTAGACAGTTCCTAGTGGAGCGGTCCTAAGCTTGGCTCGGCTCGAAGGCAAGTGTCCTGCCCTCTTAGCACCCCTCCCTTAGCTAGGCTCCGTCGTAGCACGAAGCTCGCCGAGTGTTGGCGATAATACCGAAGGTGCTGCCATCACTCAGGCGTCGTGCCGCGCTTCGTTTAGCGACCGTATTGATGACCGTCTCCGACATATTTATTTACGGCCCTACTACTACTATGCCTAGCTATGAATAAAAATAAAAAAATAACCTATTTACGCAAGAATATTTCGTATCCTTGTTTGATTAGTGATGGGAGTACATATAAATAAAGTACACACAAAGAAAAACCCATAATATTAAAAAAAGACATTTTGAACAAATTTAAAAATTTATAAAATAGTAAGTTCCGTCATTCTCCACATATTTCTCTGTTCTGTACCTCATTTCTAAGGGCAATATATACATATGTATATCTATATAAAGGTTATCGTTGCAAAGCGTGTGATATCAACAAAATTTGGTGCCCCCAACGATATATTTGTCAGAAATAATTTTCAGCACGAGATATTGAGAACTGGACGTATCTTGACATGCGATAAGTTAAGGACGATCTGTGAACTGTTCTTTGAACTTCGATCAAGTTATGTTATTATACGTCCTAGGATTTGTTTTGATTACATATTTTAAATATACAAATAGAGTAAGTACAGTAAGAGTAAAATACTGTTTGTTTTAGAATAAAACTACGCACAATAATAAATACCTAAGTGAGTGTATGTTTGGTGCAGGTTCCGATACATTTCGGTAAATGGTAAATTTCATTCACGTTCACACACATACACATACGATGATCCTTTGATAAATGTGGTATTAATCTCGAAAGGAAAGACAAAGCTCATCATAGTAACGTTCATGTACAAAACTCCAAATAGCAATTGTCTTATACTAGCGACTCACCCTCGCTCCGGCTTTGTCCCTTTGAACGTTTAGTATAGATTTCTCAGAGATGAAATATTTTCCCGTAGTAAAAAGTATCCTATATGTTTAAATTTCATCAAAATGATGCGTTCCCAGACAGACACACAAAAATTCTAAAAACTATAGATTCGGCCTCTGTATCGATAGTAATGACTATTTCAAAATAAAATTTTCCACAAAATAATTTAATGCACAGATTCGACTCATTTTAAATTTTATTATATGTATAGATTTTAAGTATTTCATTTAAAAATACCTATGCTGTTTTGGAAGACAACTTTTTAATATTTTTCTGAATTCATTTGACGTTATTACAGAACTTTGAAATTTTAGTGTATAGAACGGGAGCAAGTCATGTTCAATTAAGCAATAAGCATAGCACCATCAAGAGAAATCTGTAAAAAGCGAAAAAAGTGATATTAAGGCAGTAGATAAGAGATCTGTTACACGGTAGATACATCGAAACTATTCCGTCATATTTTCTCGATTTTTGACCGACTTAAAAAAGGAGTTCAATTTGATTGTACTATTGTGTGTATTTTTGTGCATTTTACGCTACGCCTTGGACAAAAATTTTGAACCGATTAACCTCTAATAAAAATCATTAAAAGATTCTTACTTTTTAAGTAATTTGAAGCTTACATACCGAACACTTTTGCTTAGTATAACCACAGATCATATAACACTGTACAACTTACGTTAAGACTAAATAAAAATATGACAACATCTTACTAATATTATAAATTTGAATGTTTGGATGGATGTTTGTTACTCAATCACGCCAGAACGGCTGAACGGATCTGGATGAAATTTAGTACATAGATAGATTAGAGTCCAGAATAGCACATAGGCTACTTTTTACTCCAGAAAGATTTACGTAAATGTGTGTAAAAGTATTCCTTCGTCAACTTCTTTTCATATTTTTAGTCAGTGGTTTATTTCTATGCGGTCGGGTTTTTTATTTTTATAATATATTTTTCTTGATTTGATTACATAAAGTCATAATACTAAAATAAATTATTTACATACGTATTATCTTTATCCCTCACCTTTCACCTACGATTTATTACATTTTTGTGAACAAAAATCATTTATTGATAAGAAAACCAAGATAGTTTGGTTTCGAATGACCCCTAAAATGAAAATATTATGTTGATAACATCATAGCGCAGTGTAGTGGCACTAGCTTATGACTGTACACTGTGTGTCATGGGATTGAATCCTGGATAAATACATTTTTAAATTGAGGATAGGATGTTAATATAAATATTTGCTGGCACCGACTTCAAAAATACCTGATTAGGTATCTATTCTAAATGAAAACCCCCGTTTAGTTATTTTTTACATTTTAGTGCCTGGAAGTCAGTTTTATTTTTTTGTTTTTAAATAAAATAAAACAGGTTGCTTAGACGAAATCTCATTCTATTGTTATTGGACTATTATAATTATAAATGCGAAAAATAAGTTTATATCTGTGTGTATGCTTATTACTATTTCACGCTAAAACGGTTGAACAGATTTTTTTTAATTAAAAATGGGCTTACTCTTGACCTTTATCTTAGCTCAAAGGTATAGATAAGATCTATGATCTAGCGACTTTACCCAGGAGAAGCCTTAACAGGCCTCTCTTGGGTTGTTAACACACGCACCTCAAAAAGTTTCAGGTTGTACGCACTCGAAAAAACAGACGCAGGCAGGGCATTCTATTTCTTAGCTGTGCGCATTATAAAAGATGTCGAATAACGCTTAGTGCGAGTGGTCGAAATGTCAACCAAGAAAGGATGGTATCCTGCAGCACGACTGGTGTTCCGATGGAAGAATGGCGGTAGCGGTATGAGACTATGGAGCTCGTGGGCAGACTCCCCGAAGTACAGTCTGTAGAAAACCGACAGACAAGCCATCTGACGACGGTCTCCTAAGTTGTGAAGCTTAGATTTATTTGGATGAAATGTAGTATGTAGTTATTCTACGACCTGCTAACTTAGTCAAGGCAAGTCAAGTCGCTAAGTTAATTAAAATATTAAAATGATGTTCGATCTAAGCGTTAGTTACCTACATCATATGATCTAATTCCTATTGAGGAATATGTAATTCCCATATATTTTTCGCTAGCGACTTACCCTGCCTGTGTACGCGGATTTTATTCAAAATTTCATAGGTTTTAATTTTTTGCGCGGAACTATGAGTTTTTTCTTAAATAAAAGTATCCTATGTTACACCTTATAACATCAGCTATCTGCCGATAAATGACCCGTTAAAATCGGTCCAGCTGTTTCGGAGATTAGCCGGAATAAGCAGATGGACAGACAAAAATTTAAAAAATAGTTTTTTCTTATTAGTATGTACCGTATATACTTTCATATGAATTTAGTAAAAAGCTGTTATTTTGACATTACAAACAGACACTTCAATTTTATTTGTCTGTAGGTATAGATTGTCTATTGGCGGTATCGATTGAAGAAAAGTATCTTACAAGATAGCTATATCGATTGAAAAAAGGTATCTTAAGTAAAGAAATATAAGAATAAGATTATATCATCGAAAAGTTTATTAAAATTGTGCAATTTTTAGGAATATTGTATATATTTGACGACACGTTTGGCTCAGTTTGTAGTGACCCTACTTGCTGTGCCAGCGCTCGCCGGTTCGAGTCCTGCTGGGGACACTCATTTGTGTGATGAGCACGAATGTAGTAGTAGAGTGTACTCCAGTTATGGCTGTTTATATTTATAATATGTATGTATTTAAAGCTATATATGTGTAGTGTATCAACTATCTGGTATCCATAACACAAGCCTCGTAGCTTACCATGGAACTAGATGGTGCTGTGTGTAAATGTCCCAACATATATTAGCTATTTCACTGTCACTTTGATTAAAATATGTTCTACGTAAATGCGTCTGTGATATATTCGTTTCTTTTATTTATATTAATGTTAGTTGAAGTTCAGTTATCTTTAGAAGTTAATTAAGAAACGTTTTTTATGTTATTTAGTTAGGAATTTACTGTTTTTTTTTTTATTTATTCAGTTCTTTAACTTGTGAAGAACACTCTTTAGATTAGTCTGTGATAGGAATCGGAATGAATATTTTCGTAGTAGTTGTAGTAGTAGATTTTATTATATATTTAATTAATTTATTTAATAAAAATGTAGTGGAAAAAAATATAATAATATTTTTATCTACATCATAAAAGCTAAAAAAAAATTTTCGATTCATATTTTTATCTCAAAACTAGGGATGTCTTGTCTATCTATACTTGCTGTACAGTTTTGTATTTTATTTCAAGCCAATTAGGCAGGTTCTGCCGATAAAAATCGACGGCCAGCTGTTTTTCTACTTCAATTGAAGTTATTATGACAATAGATAATTTCAGAGTTGGATCAGTAGTTTAAAGTTTCAGAGAGAACCCGCTACATACAAACTCACAAGCTCACAAGCTTTACTTCCTTTTTTTTGTTTATCTAACAATACTTTATTTGCAACTAGCATTGCCCGCGGCATGCCCGCGTTCAGATGACCAATAAATAAATTCTTAGGTTTTACATATTAGTATACTCTTACATTGCAATTTTTGTATTTTTTCTCAGAAATTAGACATTTTCCCGCGGTAAAAAGTATTCTATATGTTGACACGGATAACCAGCTATCACCATACTAAATTTCATCAAAATCCCTCCAGTGGTTTTTTGTGATGCGGTAACAGACAGACAGACAAAAATTCTAAAAACTATATATTCGGCCTTTGTATCGATAATAATTTTTATTTCAATAAGAATTTCCAAAGAATATTTAATGTACAGATTCGGCTTAGTTACAATTTTATTATATGTATAGATAAAGAAAATTACAAATATACTTAACTATATATACAAAACATATGTACACTTAGTTATTACTGTACAAGTCATGTCCGCGTGGAATAGTGGCAAGAATGCTAGCCGCATTCCCCCGCTGAATGGCAATGTCGATTCTTTGGCCAAAATATCGTTATCATATTAGTGTACATATAGACAAGGTGATATAAACTCCTTAATCCTCCAATTTTTTTTTATTATATTTTCGTATTTAAAAGTGTTTCCGGACGCTTGCTTATTAACTAGTCTTTACCCACAGCTCTGCTCGCTTAAGTCTAGAAAACCTAACACCAAGAATTAAATTTTAAATGGATAAACTCAGGTTCTAAATTATGTACTAAATAGGTTTCTTCTTAGTTTTCAAAAATAACTTACATTTTGTAACGTAATTCGTTATACTTATTGTAGCCTGCTTTATAACAGTACTAGTGACTGAGCCTTGCTTCGCTCGGGTGCATCCCTACTCGTTGCTATAGTTTAATAGAAAGATATTGTTAAGAGGAAGAGTTCTGTAGTACATTGTATTCATATAAGTTTATTCGTTTACGCCTATAAAGCTCCCAATGGGTATGATTTTTTTCGACATCTTCAAAATTCATCGTCATATTTTAGCTAATTTACACGAAACCTTAATGAATTATACACCTAAACCTGTCTCATGAATCACTCCATCTATTTGTGAAAACCTTATAAAAATCAGTTTGGTAGTTTTAAGTTTATCGCGTTCACACAGACAGACAGACTTTATTTTATAATATCTAGTGATTTCTCATTACCGTAAGTTGGCTGGAGAGATCTATTCTACCTAAGTCCACCTTAGCAAATTAATTTTATTGTATTTTAATTACTATATTTCATTAAACTTCAACAAGGAAAAGTAGAAATATAATATTTATGTATTATTTTAATTAAATTTAATTAGAGTGTATGTCTTACGTATTGTGTTATTTTAACCAAAAAGAGTCTAAATTACGCTCATAATAATTAAAAGCTCAAAGCTTTTTTGGTTCTAAATTCACCTTTACTCTGAAACAACAGTAATTTAAATCAGTATATTAAAGACATCATCTAAAAAAAATTGTACAGCATTTTTAGAAATATAATATTAAAACATATTTCAACATTTTGCTTCTGAATCTTATTTTATCTAAACATAAAATAGTGAGTAAGTTTTTTCACAATATTTTCCTTCGCCATATTAACAAAGGACTAGCATTTGGGAAATGATTCGCACATAAAAATATCAGAGTTGCGTGACCCGGGATTGGAACCCGCTTCATATGGTCTTCAAGCCAGCATGTTATCACTGGTTACCTATGCACGTTACATTAATTTCATGCTTAACTACATGATAGTATGGAATAGATAGTCTGTATATTAATATACATATATATACATTATTAACTGCCTCGGTGGTGTAGTGGCTAGCATGTACGGCTGCACACCCGGAGGTCCTGGGTTCGAGTCCCGGGTCGGGCCAAGTTTAGTTATTGAGTCTTTCTGTATAGTAAGCCTCAGTAACAGCCGTATCTCGGAGAGCACGTAAAGCCGTCGGTCCTGCGCCTTAACTCTCACCGGTCGTGCCGAGTGGTCGTCCCACCGGAGTATGAGAGTGATAGGAACAGAGAGTGCACGTTGTGTCTGCGCGTACACTTGCGCACTATAATATCTCATGCGCAGTTGGCTAGTCTCAATGAGATAGATTGGCCGCCGTGGCCGGAATCGGTCGGGAGAGCATTATATACATTATACATAGGTATGATGAGTTTTATATCTCTTACTTGACAAATAATTGATTCTGTGTACAAAATTTCATCCGCCTTTTCATCCCCTTAAGCGATGAAAACTATGCTATGTACTCAGGGTCTCAAACTATCTTAATTTTTTCGTCTTCTTCATTTATAGTTTATCCATTACAAACAAACATGCAAACATATAAAACACATTTTTTTCTTTTTTAAATATTAGTATATATACACAGTCAGTGCGTTAAAAATGAATAAAAAAAGAAATTAATTTTATCAATTCATTTATTTTGACTAAATTATTGAACAATAATAATATATAAGTGCCCAGCAGTGGGGCATTAAAAAGGGCTGAATATATACAGAAATATAAATAAACGTAACGTAAATATAAATAAATGATTCCCCATACAAACTTTCATCTCCATTTTCACCCCCTTAAGGGATTATTTCCGGGATAAAATGTATCCTATGTCCTTCCCAGGGTCTCAAACTATCTTTTTACCAAACATCGTTTTTGTTTCTATCTACAATTATTTTTTCACAGAAATTATATTTTTTTCTTTCGTTATTAAGACCTTTTTTATTAACCTTTTCATAAATTACACTTTGTGACAGATTTGTAAAAAAACGAATATACTGACATTTTAAGGCATACAATATTAAGCACGATTTTTATTTCTATTAATAAAATAGATCAAAGTATTTAAATATTGCTGCAACGACCATAAATAGATAGAATATGAAACAAACTATGGATAGCAGATTCAGACGAGAGATTTTTTCTCCCAATCTTCAATCAATCCCAATCTTGTTCAAATCTTCTATCCATAGCTTCTTCTATTTCTAGTCCATCCAAGTTTTATTCATTTCGATTTCGTGATTTCAGAAACTAGCGGGTAGTGGAAACTGGCTAATATATATTTTAATTGTTTATATTTTAGTCTATATAAATAAAAATTAATGTTGGTAAGCGCATAACTCAAGAATGACTGGACCAATTCGGCTAATTTTTTTTCGTATGTTCGTTAAGGTCCAAAGAAGGTTTAAATAATAAAGACAAAAAATGAAAAATTAACAAAAAAAAAAATAATTAAAATTTATATGTCTGGCTAATAACTATTTATATATATTTAAAATGTACCTATATACTATAAAAACCATAATATGGACCATAAATACAGTATATAATAAGAACGAATTTCATTTACATTTACATAATATACTATACACTCTAAAGTAAATGGCTAATCTCAAAGAGGTTGGCCGCCGTGACCAAAATTGGTTAGAAGGACATTGTTATATATTGTATGGACATTGTAGTTTATTGGATATAATCAAGCAAATTTATCTTCGAACACAGGGCTTTATGACAAAAATTATATATTTTTCTACATACTTCATTTCATTAGTTAATTTTGCCAATTTTTCTTCACCTTCTGTAACTTGTCCTGAATAGATTTAAAATCTTTTAAATATTACCTACCATATTAAAACTAGTACAGATAAAATATTTACACGTTACAAAATCTAATATTTAATAATAGGAAAAACAATATGGTACGAGTATGACTCCTGAACCTATTAGTAAAATATCAACAAACCAATATTACTATATGTTAGTATCTTTTGAAACTTAAAATAATAAGAATCTAGAGCATGAATATTCTAGATTAAGGTTTTATTTCTGACTAGCTTTTAAAGAGCTCTTACTAGGATACCTTGGCGTTTTTTAAATAAGCACATTATTATTAGAACTTAGAAAGTGCTATTTGGCTTGTTAGATTTTTTCAGGAATTCTCATTTTCAAATACATACTACGTTTTGTAATGGTATAGGCAATTAATATATCCCACAGTGACTTTCACAAAAACATGTAAACCAATAACATGATAAGTGACTTTACAGTGTAGTTTTATTATGTTTCTTTTCTTCATCGCCATTTTCTTTCACTTCGTTCCAACTTTGAGTTTTACAGGAACCAAAAATGATGAAGAAAACATTACACGCAATGTAAATCGCTGATGAAACGTAAAACACCTTGCGCCATTCATTAGGGTCAGTCTGAAAAAAAGAATAAATAATAAATAAATAAATATGTTGGGACATTAACACACAGCACCATCTAGTTCCATGGTAAGCTACGAGGCCTGTGTTATGGATACCGGATAGTTGATACACTACACATGTATAACTTTAAATACATGCATATTATAAATATAAACACCCATGACTGGAGTACAAACATTCGTGCTCAAAACACAAATGAATGCCCCCAGCGGGACTCGAACCCGCGACCGCTGGCACAGCAAGTATGGTCACTACAAACTGAGCCAAACGTATCGTCAAATTAAAAAAAAAAGAATAATTGAAAGCTTTAGTATTGGAAGTAAAAAAAGTCATTACTTCTTTCTCATAAAAAATAAAAGCTCGTTTTAACCCATTAGGGGTATAATAGAGTTAATATCCTTTGTTAATGGTAATTAACTGTGTTTTATGTTATTTTAATTAAGTTAATGAACCATTATACTAAATGTAAAATGTTTGAACAAAGCTATAGACTTGATTTCCTTCTATATTGAACTTTAGTTTTTAACCTTCAACGCAAAAAGAGAGGTGTTATAAGTTTAACGTGTGTATCTGTGTGTCTGAGGCATTGTAGCGCTCAAACGGATGAACTGATTTTAATATGGTTTCTCTTGTTTGAAAGATGACTTGATCGAAAGCGTTATTAGCTATAAATCAAGAAAATCCATTCAGTTGTTTGTAGGCTATCAGCTCTGTTCTAGATGGTAAAAAGATATGAACTACGAGTACTTCCACAGATGTAATCGATTTGAAACCAATACGTCTTACGCGCTATCTATGATGCCTCCATCATAAATTATATATGGTGACATTATATGAAACTGCGAATAAATAAATGAATTAATACCGAATCACATTTTGCGAAAATATGATAATTAAAAATCAATAATACTAATTTAATCGATTGCAAAGAAGAAGTACCTCATCTTGAAGTATAGCGCCTGCAGCTAGAGGCGCAATAATGGAAATAATGTTAGCTATACAGTTGGTGATGCCCATGAGAGTGCCCGCAAAGTTTGGAGCCATGTCGATATGCACTAGCTGTGATAAAAAAAATATATATTATTAGGCAGTAAAAATAAAAGTAGCTGTATAATAATAATTACTCCAGGTCATATCTATTTACTAAATCTCATCCAAATCCGTCCATCAGTTTCAGCGTTGAGGAGTAATAAACATACAGACAAACTTTCGTATTTATGACAATAGTACAATTTAATAGCTGCAAATTAAGAGTCCAAATTAAGGTCCAGGGAACAGATGAGCGGCACAAAGGTGTAAATTTTTCATTTTGTGAGCTTAAGTTAATCGTTCTACATTGCATCAATTCATCATAAAGATCACATTAGATAGTCAGACTAATAATTTTTTGCGCTTGCAAAATCAATATAAGTACTAAAAATTAGTGCTATTTCGTAAATAATAATACACAGTGATATACATTACCAAATAACCAGTGTAGTGGCCAGCATTCAAGCCAACGACGATAGTCAATAAAGTCACCGCCAAGGCTACGGAGCCGGCGGGAACGTAACTCAGTCCTATCAAAGCAATGGCTGGACCGAAGTGACCTAGAAATTGCAATAAATATTATAATAAAGGCATATATTATAATTATTGGTAAATTGGACTCGTTAATACAAAAAAAAAAAACAAAAGTAAAATCTTTGTATCCGACCGGGATTCGAACCCGGACCCCCGTGATCGTCAATCTTGCGCCTTGGCCGCTTGATCATAGTGCTTATGGCCGAGCGTGTGAAATCAGCGACAATATATTGCGTGGAATAATGCGAAAAAAAACCACATGAAAACTCGAAAACACGCGTTTTCCCAGACATAAGACTAATCTAGATCGATTTTTTGACCCGAAAACCCAAATTTCACCGAAATCGTTAGAGCCGTTTCCGAGATCGTCGACATTAAAATATATTACACGACAGTGAAATAGCCATTACAGATGGGACATTACCACACATCACCATCTAGTTTCATGGTAAACTACGAGGCTTATGTTACGAATACCAGATATTTGATACGCTACAGATATATAAGTTTAAATACATACATATTATAAATTTAAACATCCATGACTGGAGGACAAACATTCGTGCTCATCACACAAATTAATGCCTCCAACGGGACTCGAACCCGCCACCACTGGCACAGCAAGTAGAGTCACTACAAACTGAGCCAAACGGTCATCGAATAACAAAAGACGATGCCCTTATTTATAATATAACTAAATTAAATCAATAATTATAAAAAAAACTAATTAAAAAAAAAGATGAATAAAGTAATAGTGGTGGCGGCCATCTTGGATTTGAAATTCATCATAATATATAGTATTCTACTAGTCAAGCCATTTCATTTGATACCCATATTGAAAGTTGTGAAAAAATATAATCCACCATTTTGTAGTTGCGACCATCTTGGACCGATTTTCATCAAACATAGCTAAAACATTCCCAACTAATTCACCTTACCAACAAAAAAAAAAATCGGTTCATCCGTTCGGGAGCTACGATGCCACACACAGATACGTCAATATTATAACACCGGGGGTTAAAAACAATCTGATAAAAGTCCTACCAATGGAATTAGAAAGTTTTCTGCACGCCGTAATGGAAAGCCAATTCTTCTTTAAGATAAAATCTGATGTGAAGCCTATCGGAAAGCTCAGGAGATACATAGCCAGGTATGGCAACGCTGACATCACACCATTCTGGAAACAGTGAATTGAATTTACGCCATGTAAAAATTTTAAGTAAGGCAGATTTTAAAACAATAAAAACTTAAAAAAACCGGCTTCAATAATAAAAAAGTAAAAAATAACTGAACAGGAGTTTTCATTTACTATAGATACCTAATCAGATATTTTTAAAGTCGTTGTCAACTGAGGCAAATATTGAGAACCTCCTTCTTATTTTAAAGTCGTATACTTTACTATATAATAAAAATCTCCAAATATTTGTCTTTTTATTTAATACTAGTGGCTCACCGTCGCTTCGCACGGGTTCATCCCTAGTATTGTTACATATTAGTATTATGTACGTTTTAAATAGATATAAATAGTTATTAGATAGAGAAAGCCATGTAAATTAAAAAAAATATATACCTTTTCATGTAAATTTTCCAATTTTTTAATAGTTATTCTGCTTTTCGGGGCAGAGACAATTCCAATAAATTACAGATAATAAAATCGGCTCAGCTGTTCTCGAGTTATAAGTGTTAGTATATATATATATATATATATATATATATATATATATATATTCGACTTCGGTTTGGATTTTTCTTTTTAGGTATTTCCTATACATTAAAAAAATATTATCAATATCATTATTTATCATATTGAAAATAATCCATAACATTTTGGATTAGTCAAAACACTTACCGCTTTTATGTCAACACCTAGTACTTGTTTCATGTATGATGGCATTTCTGTCATCAGTGTCCAGAAACCCCAGTTCTGACCGCAGTGAGCCACGATCAGAGAAATGAACGGTAGGGAAGTAAATATGGCTGACCATGGAGTTGGTAATTTCTGAAAAAAAGAATGCAAAAAACATAAAATTATGGTAAAATATTCTAAAAAATAATAAAAATTCATTTAAAAAAGATTAATTTAAAATGTAAATTTTCGCATAAATCTGAGAAATTATTATGTAAAGTAGTAAGAAGTTTACGTCTGTTCATAGAAAATTGAATAAAATGTGGTGGAATATAGAAAGGATCTTTCCTTAATCGCTTTATGCTTTGAAAAGCAAATTCTTTTCTTGGAAAATCTGGACAGATTGTGTTATATTTTTATTATATAACTTATTTATTGCTCTTACAGTTACAGAATAAGCTCTAAGTTAAGTTTTTTTTAAATTGAGAACAATATTTTTCGGTAACCTAATATGGCAATTTTACCTACATTCTACTAGATATAAATAAAAAAATCTTTACAAAAATAAAAAAATCCCACTGCGTAAAAAGCGAACTAAAAAGACGAAAACAAGTTGACGAAGGAACATATATAGTATTTCGGAGACAACCAAATGTATATGTTTTCTAATAGCTGCATGTGTTTATGTGTTCGACTACATAATACTAATATGTTCCTTCGTCAACTTGTTTTCGTCTTTTTAGTTCGCTTTTTACGCAGTGGGATTTTTTATTTTTGTAAATATATTTTTTTATTTGTTTTCTAGCATTTCTCACTCCAAATTACATTTTAACATATGAGTTGTACATATATATTTTTAAACCCTTTATTTTGATACCCCACTCGATAGGTTTTCTGGGTAAAAATTTTTAAAGACAATATGACGCCAAAAATCAACCAATTAATTTTTATTATTTTGATATACCCAGGGTTACTCTCACAATAAAGACGAAACTAACGGCACCTTTCAAGCTAAAATTCATCTAGCGGTTTAGGCTACAGAGCGCGCCAAAGAAATGTACATACATGCACTCGAAAATCATAACCCTCCTTTTGACGCAGTCGGGTAAATATATTAAATAAAATATTGAACAATAATCGTGCACATACTATAATTAAATGAATATAAATGTGCTATTTTAGAATGTAAACCGACATACATGCGCTTTTACAAGGTAAAGGCCTCTCACTTCACTTCTTAAAAGCTTTTTCTCAATCATTTATAAAATAATAAAAAAAATATACGTGTTAAATTGAAAACCTCCTTTTTTTCATCGGTTAAAAAAATAGTCTAACGTAATATTGACAAATTTTTAACGAATTAACTTGAATGAGAGTGACTTTAGCACATTTTATTTTTATAAATAAAAGTCTCTGAAGGCAGTGGTAGCCCAGTGGTAGCGCACTTGCTTGGGAAACCGAGTGAAGCGGGTTCGAATCCCGGGTCTCGCACCTCTGATATTTTCATGTGCGAATTATTTCTAACATAATTCCATAATAACACTTGCCAATACCACATGCCTTACGGTGAAAGAAAAATAACGTGAGGAAACCATGACAACAACCAAGATATGTGAAGTTCGCCAACCCGCACTTCACCAGCGTGGTGGACTATGGCCTGATCCCCCTCGTACTGAAGGGAGGCCCGTGCCCAGCAGTGGGACGTTAAAAAGGGCTGAATACATACATACATTTTTATAAAAGCTTTATTGGCATAGTACTTTATATCTGTGGCTCCATAAAATCAGAAAACATGGCACACTTCATAATAAATATCGTTAATTTTGAATATTTTAATTTACAGTCACTAAACTGTGCTTCAATTATTTGCAATTCCCATAGTGTATATTTAAAATTAAAATTATCCTACTTAATCTATTTATACATATAATAAAATTGAAACCAAGCCTAATCTGTACATTAAAAACTTCTTTTGTAAAATCTTATTGAAATAAACATTATTATCGATACAGAGGCCGAATCTATAGTTTTTAGAATTTTTGTCTGTCTGTCTGTTACTGCCACGGAAAAACCACTGGAGGGATTTTGATGAAATTTAGTATGGTGTTGGCTGGTTATTTGGGTCAACATATAGGATACTTTTTACTGCAGGAAAATATCTCATCTCTGAGAAATCTATATTAAACGTTAAAACGTAAGCAGGGGTGAACCCGTGCGGAGCAAGGGTAAGTTGCTAGTAATAAATATAATCATTGTACTTTTATACTATTTCTAATACAAACTATAGTTCTGACTTGGTCTTGAATTCTTACCGGTCCTGGAGAGTCCTTCCGTTAGGTATGATAGTTAAAAGAATAGAGATGTATAAACTTTTACACAATAATATATCTTACGTATGGAATTAGTCTTAAGACAAATCGAGATGACAAAAAGTGATTTGATTTAATATTGACCACTTCAATAGTAGGAAAACATTAAGTGAAGAATACAAAATTTGCTGACCTTGTGCTCGCTGCCGACATGCCCCAAAGAGCTCTGTATGTACATCTTCTCTTCTGCGCTAATCATTTTAGAATTCCTTGGCGAGTCCGCCCCAAGAAAGACATATGCGACTGTCCAAACGGCGCCAAGAGATCCATTGACGTAGAAGATAGCTGGCCAACCCCATGCATCCGCTATGAAACCTGATATCAAGAGCTGAAGTGCAGTCCCTAATTGTGCACCTGAAAAATCAGATTTAAATAAGTTTAAAGTTTTTGATATATTACTTTTTCTTAATATAACTTATGGTTAAGTAAGTATTGCGTAGAAACATAAGCTTTGAGGAGACTACTACAAATTATAAGTTGCGTTTGTTTTATATGTCTGTTATTCCTTCACGCTGAAAGAGCTGGACAGATCTGGATGTAAAGACTATAATCTGGAGTAAAACGTAGACTACTATTAGGCAGTTAAGTATGAATCAGAGGGAAGCGATAAGTGACTAGTATAATTAAAAAAATATAACTTGGCTATGTTTTTAATTTAGATTTAATCAAATAAAAACTTTGAGAATTATGCACCAAAGCACTCACCCGAACAAAACGAAAGTATGTTGCTAGTTCTATATAATCTATAACATTAAAGTATAGTGTTATATATTAATAAATGTATAACATTAAACAAAACATTTAAGAATTGTGAAGTGTCCATCCTACGCTATCAGATACAAACACTCGGCAAAACAATAATATTCAGGTAATTTCTGTTACTTTTACCACCATTTATTTTAATGACAGTATTTTTGATATATTTTAACATTTTGGTTATTTTTGTCTGTTCTCATTTTTAGTGAAAAAAATTTTAATTTTTTTTTTAATATAATATGCAGCTTTAGTCAAAGTAATATTGAGCGATTGTCGCTTGAAACAAATCCCCGAATCAAAAGATATTTATTTGTGAGGGTCGATGGAACCGAAATTGATACCACTTGTATAGTAACTGCCTCGGTGGTGTAGTGGCTAGCATGTACGACTGCACACCCGGAGGTCCTCGGTTCAAATTCCAGGTCGGGCCAAGTTTAGTTATTGAGTCTTTTTGTATAGTAAGCCTCAGTAACAGCTCGAAGTTTGGAAGTCGGTGCTCCGCCTTAACTCTCATCCGTCGTGTCGAGTAGGCGTCCACCGGAGTATGAGAGTGACAGGAATAGAGAGTGCGCGTTGTGTCTGCGCGTACACTTGTGCACTATAATATCTCCTGCGCAGTTGGCTAGTCTCAATGAAATTGGCCGTGGCCGGAATCGGTCAGGAGGACATTATTATTATTAGTAATAAAAATAGTTACCAGCATATATAATAGTGCCTAGCCGACTCTTTTCTTCTAACGGCACCCATTTGCCTATCAGATTGTGAAGTGATGGGAAGATGAACCCTTGAGAGAGCCCTTGTACCACACGACATGCACAGACTAACTTCCAACCGCCCTAAAATTATAATATATAGTTAATAAATAATACTAAATAAATAAATAATTTTAAGTTTTGGAAATATTAAAATAAAGTAGAAATAAAATAATTGCCTATTTATATATTACTTATATTCTTTTTGTGGAGCTCTGCAAAGGGAATTCAGAGATACGAAGACAACGGTTTGTAAAAAAATAAGAATAAATAATTATATTAAAAACTGTATTTAAAATATAAATTATACTTATTGGAAATTCCGTAAAATATGATTAGTTTTAGGCTTTGTGCACTTTGCCTACATTGTGGGCTATGACCTGATCCTTTGATTCGATTCGCATTGAGCAAAATCCTGCTCCCACCATTAGGGAATTCCAATGGCTGGAGGATATTGTTCTACATTTTTTATCAACACATATATCAATAACGATAACAGGTATCGAGATAATGATAAGAATGAAAATATTAGGTTTAAAATTGATCAGTAAAAGTAAATAATATCAATAAACTTGTGGTATAAGATAATATTGTCAAATATCGTGACAAAATATAATATATATTACTATTTATTTATTATAAACTCAAATGACAAATAAATCTATCTATACATATAATAAAATTCTAACTGGGTCGAATCTGAACATTAAATACTTTTTGGAAAATCTTATTAAATTGTCATTATTATCGATATAGAGGCCGAATATATAGTTTTTAGAATTTTTATTTGTCTGACTTTTTGTCGGGGAACGCATCACAAGAAAATCACTGAAAAGATGTTGATGAAAATTGGTATGACGATAGCTGGTTATCCGGATCAATATATATGATACTTTTATTTCGGGAAAACATCTGATCTCTGAGAAATCTATACTAAATGTTAAAACGTAACTAGTGAGTCGTGAATCGCTAGTATTTTATAAATGAAGTATTTCATGCTATCTATATATTTGCATATTTCATTGTTAACTTATGACCAAGGAATTGTCATAAATCATTAACAGTGGGTTCACACATTTACTGATACGGTTTTCCTATAGGATATCCAGTGACTTATGCAAACGTATGGTATTCACGCGCGGATATTTGATACGGTTTTTCACCGATTCGTTTATTCGCCAAACGATATATGAAAACCCATTCGTTAAACTCGATAAACCACATCATGTAAATGAAACAACTTATATATTCGGCCAACTTTTTTTTCTTTCTTTTTGTTTTAGTATATTATGTTTATCGAATCGATGAACCGATTTATAAAAACGAATTAATATTTAAAAGGTTTTTGCCGAATCGGCAAACCGTATACGAAAATAGATTCGATAAGACCGTAAAAACGTAAGCCCGCCCCAACAATTTTCTATTCTTATATGTAAAACTATTTACTTTTAAACATTTCAAATATTTACGGTGGATACAACGTAAACTTCGAATACTTACATAATACGATCCGATCGGTAAGAGCAGTGACACAGCAGAATTGACCGCTATGCATATAGTAATCAATATCATGCCACCAAATTTAGCTGCTAGCTCTCCACCGGGTACTTGTAAAATAATATATCCCCAGAAGAACGATGATAAAATCACACTCTGAATATTCATATTCCAATCGAAAGACTGAAACAAATGATAATTAATTTATAGGTTAAGATAGAAGAACAAACGCTTTTCAAATTTCATAGTTTAATTTTCGTTATTACGAATTGCCTGAGTGATCTAGTGATTTGATTTGCAGTACGTATCGCTGCAAATCTGGAGGTCCCGGGTTCGAGTCCCATTACGCCAATTTTGGTTACTGAGTCTTCTGTTAATATACTATCAGTGGTAGCCCGGAGTTAGAATGTTGGCGGTGTCGCACGCCGTTCCTCGGAGAGCAGGTAAAGCCGTCGGTCCTGTGCCTTAACTCTCACTAGTCGTGGCGAAGTGTCCTCTCATCGGACTTTCAGAGTAAAATTATTAGAGAGTGCACTTGTGTCATGCCTGTACAGTTGGCTAGTCTCAGTGAGATTGGCCGCCGTGGCCAAAATTGGTCAGGAGGATTGCACGTGAGGACGTTGCATCAGGACTGAATGAATGAGAATGCCTAAACTAAATGACTGACCAGAATTTATTCTTTCATACACTCGTGGCTTCATCATGAGATTCAATGGTACCAAATTATTACTCTAATACACTTGTTGCGTATATCAGTAAAGATTAAACCGATAATTATGACAATTTGGATTCCATCTCCGAATACTTTGCTGATGCAAATGTATGGGATTACTATTAGTTGATACTCACGCAGGATAAGAATTAAGAACATAATCATTGTTTTGATATATTATCGTAAATTATATTATTTCGAAAATTATTATTATATTCAAAAAGAGCAACTGTAGAGTTTCTCGCCAGCTCTTCTCAGCAGAACTGCCTTCCGAGCCGGTGGTGCATTCCTCACGGACTTACTGACATTAAATTCAAATTTAAAATGTAAAATTGACGATTCAAAAGTGCTTGTAAAAGTCTATTTGAATATACCTAGTATATTTTGATTTAATTTGAATGTGGTCTGTCTAGAAACCGGAACCTCGCTAGTAGAATCTTCGTTCAGCGAGTGGATGGCAATGGAGAGATTGATTGACGACAATTTTAAGTAAATTATAAGTTAAAACAACTTACTAGATTTGTTTAAACATTAGTTGATTTTAAATTTTAAACTTGTTTAAGCTGTACATTTTGATCTACACAATTTTTTATGTAGATAGTTTTGTATATCAAGACAATTGAGGTTGTTCTTTTCTACAGGATGATTTGATCGATAATATATATAATATTTTCCAGTTTGGATGGATGTTTCTTAATCACACGAGAACAGCTGAACGGATCTGGATAAAATTTGGCACAAAGATAGATATTAGTTTGGAATAGTACATAGATTACTTTTTATCACAGAAAAATGTGTGGTTCCCGTGGGATAGATGTTTTTGTTTTCACTAGGGACAAACTGAGCGAAGTGAGGGTGAGTTGCTAGTGATATGATAACATCTTACTATCTTTATCTGAAATCAATAACAACGTCTGTTCTACGTTTGTTTATCTAGATACAGTCTATATCAGTATAAAGTGGCAACTCAAGACTCTAGCACCTGTCACATGATATGCCATGGTTTGACGAAAGCAATCGATTGCGTCATGAATAGATAACACCTATTTGAATTTTAATATTATAGAGTATACTAATATGTAAAACCTAAGAATTTGGTTTTTGGTCATCTGAACGCGGGCAGAGCCGCGGACAATGCTAGTATAAAAATAATGTGCGTTACGGATAATAATGACAGTAGATCAAGCGAAATAGGGTTAGAGCGTGAAGAAAATATGAAATTACTTGTTATCTGCACATATAATAACTTCTTACGATATATTATTATATATAAGTGAGGCAAGTAATACGTGACTACGCTTACATAAATGTACATTTACGATATAACCTGAGTACAACGTTACAGATTATAAAATAACTAAAACGTCATGATTTATAAAATATTCTAATACTTTTTATTGCTTCACGCTGTTTTATTTGGCGTGTTTATAATTTTAATGTCTACTATTAAAAATGTGTATGTTTGTATGTGTGTATGTACTCGTACATAGTAGTTTTTCATGCTGAAACAATTGGTTACCGGATGGTTATGGATGTTTGTACACAGTTAAACCTCGAGTAAAGAGAGAAAAATAAGGCTATTTAATATATAAAAAGTTATTTTGTTCTTGAAGGAAATCTAAATATATAATAAAATTCTAACTGAGTCGAATCTGTACATGATTTTTTTTTTCTAAAAAATCTTATTGAAATAGTTATTATTGTCGATACAGAGGCCGAATCTATTGTTGTTAGAATTTTTGTCTACCTGGGAACGCATCACAAGAAAACCATTGGACAGATTTTTATGAGGTATGATGATAACTGATTATCCGAGTCAATATATAGGATACTTTATAGTGCGGGAAAATATCTCATTTCTGAGAAATCTATTCTAACCGTCAAAACGTATCTAGGGATGAACCCAAGCGAAGAGAGGTTGATTCGCTGTAAAATGTCACGTTTGACAATTTGACTTACACACCTTAAATACTTATAACAGCATTAATTACACTATCATGACACATTATTATTATGACTAAATGTTCATTCCATATAACATAAGGTGGATCGATGACTTGGGCAAAGTCGCTGAAGCCCATTGGATGCGGATGACACAAGACCGGTTGTCGTGGAAATCTTTGGGGAGGCATATGTCCAGCAGTGGACGTATTTGGACTGAGACAACGACGATTATGTATCGTGACGCCATCTTCTCAAATGAGGAATTTTAAAGTATTCCCAAAGCACCTAAAGTTTCTTTTAAACGTCTCAAATAATTTCAAAAATACTAATGAAATCTTGGGGCAAAGGCATATAGACAAATCATTTATTAACCATTTAACTTTACTTCATACTTGACCTTCCTTTCAAAACGGGTTGAGTAAAATTAAAATATTTTTAAATCGCAGTAGCGATTCTCGCAGCCATCGCGTGCAAATATATTAAAATTTCGGCTTTGTAATATATGACACTTTTATCGCGGCACGATATCTACCCAAGAAGATACATCGATAAAAAATAATAGACGGCTTTTTAGATGTTAATCTAGGATGACGCTGGGTCTTCCCGATATGTGTATGTATACTTCTCACTGTGGATGGGGATTTTAAGTGTTCGATAATCCCGCCAAACATCAAGCCAAGAGAGACACTGGGAGGTGGCCCACCTTAGTAGGTGGTACACCATGCGGGTTGCTTCTGGTACTTCTCATAAGGTAGAGTGGACCTTGAGCAACCTTAATAAAAAATCACCCTCAATCAGTAGAATTAAGGGATGAATAGCGGGCTTACTCTAGAGGAGGTCTACCTAAATGGGCTAGGCGTCAAGGGTTGTAGTTAAGTGCGTAAGTGATCCTGCGTCGCCTCCATTAAGAAAGGGTAAAAAAAAGGTTAAATCTTGATAATTAATAAACATATTTTTAGTCTGTGGGCAGTGAGGTAGAAGCATAGTAAGGTCGTAGCGCATGTATGAATTTAGATTATCGAATTATTATAATTGCAGTATCACAGCCCAGCGCTATAAAATTCTGTCCATAAAAGTTGTTTGCGGTATTTGACATGGTTGTATAATGTATAATGGGGCTGAAATTAAGTGGTCGCACGTGTTGATTACATCGCTTATCAAGTAAGCCAGTGCTACTTGTGTTGACTAATTAATTAATAATTTTGTGAATTCTATAGAATATTTTAATTTTAAAGCGTGCCAGTTGAGCACAGATTACTTCGCCAATGTCACGTAGAATGAAGAAGTCCTATTGCATATTTTTACTAAAAAAATCAATTCAATTCAATTCTTAAGTTCAATGTCTTCTAGAAGTGACTAAAAATTAAATAGACGGAGTCCGCCAAAATTAATGTCAAGGTCAAAATAATGGCGTGATTTGTTATTTATTCTACTATTCTCGATTTAGCCATACAAATCGTTTTTCAAATCGTTTGCTTTCTATACAGAATGCTTTATTTTATTATAAACATAATACTATATTCTTTTGTATTTTTAAGCATTAGTTTTCTTTACTTGAAAGAGAGATAGCATAATTGGCTTACTTATTTTTTTCTTTATTATAATAACATCCGTTAGGTATTTTTATTTATTAATCCCTCAACGACCGTAAACACGCCGGCGTGTCACTTAAGAATAGATTTCTTAGTTTAATTAATTTCTTAGAAATTTACCTGGAGGTAATAACATTCATTTACTTTTCTTTTAAAGAATGTTAATGGTAAGCGTGGCGTTTAGTACTAAACTAAAGTCTTAGTATTTCACCTATTACTATTTTTTCCCTCTTAAAGGCAACTTCGAGGATGGCACAAGAAAACCTATCCTATATCGTGGGTCAGTGCAACATATGTACGTAGAGCGTATCTGATATGAATATACGAAATCCAATAGTGAATGCTTTTTGTTGACTAATAACAAAAAAACTTCTAAAATAGAGACCCCCCTTTGGGCTCTGCTATGGATTGAAGATGTTGTGATTATAAGAAACGCACTTATAGAGGCCAATTTTAATATTTATCCTAACATAACTAACATTACTTTAACTCATTCAAATTTTTAACTAGTTTATTTTTAAATTTCCATATCTGCGAACAGTCTTTGTTACTATAAGCAAAGTTGCATGTAGGTCGTCGAGGAGGCTTCCCAGCAGAAACGGTCGCTCATTTGGGAATCTATTACCTAAACCTTATATATCTTGGCGTTTAAGGCGTTTGTGGTAGGTCATGTTAGTCAGCTGTTAGCCAGTTCATTTAACTAACTTAGCACTATAATTTGAGCGAAGAAAATCTTAGATCCTAGTCAATTTATAATTCCTAGGTCATACTTACATTTTCTAGTGTTTTATCTGTCATAGCTACTATCGCCATACTCATGTTTACTCGCATGGCGAAAGCGAGTACCAATCCAAAGAATAGCAACACTACTTGAAGATGCCTGACGCCAAGAAGCGATGCTGAAAAATAAAAATTGCATACATTAACAAACTACACTCTAGCTTACTCCAAATCTATCTGTGCATCAAATTTCATCCAAATCAGTACAACCATTTTTTATGGCTGAAACAGTAAATAGAAAAAAATATATACAGAAATTTTTCAATATGAAGTAGTGGCTTTCGTACTTATAATAACAGTCGTACATACATACAGTCATAGCAAACATATGTATGTATAGAAAAAAATATTTCAAAGTATTCTTTAATCGTGTGACTTAAAATAGTATGCCTAACTATAATTAGATTACGAAACCTCGTCATTTTTCAATTAAAATGTCATCAATATTTCTCAACGAATTACTTTAATTAAAATCGATCTTCGATCAATATATAATTATGTATAGTCCACGTTATGAGTCTTAATATAAGTGCACTTAATCGTAGAGAGATATAAAAAAAACCTTCAATTTGATCAATTCTTTGCAACCCAATAACTTGACAACTAAACCTCAAATAAAAAAAATATGTGTACATTTTCATATCCCCAGGGGTACAAATATGCGTAATATGAACAAATTTTAGAACCTCACTTTTTTTCGTTGTCCGCTTCACGTGCTAATGCCCCAAGAGCTTAATGTGTGCTAGATATTTTAATATTATATTAACTTGATCAGGAATCGAACCCAACACTATTTATTACCACAATACTATGCAAAAAATATATCTAAATGAATTTCAAAGCATATCCAAGTTATGAACGCTAATTACGAGTTTTCTCATTTGAGTCAATTAATACCACAATAAATTATACACATAATTTATTTTACTTCATCCGGTAGCTTGCAAGATATTATGTTATAATTACTTTCTAAGTTACGTATCTATTATGTAGGTAAACTTACGATTTTGATCGCAGATTTTTATTTTCTCAGCCTAAAACACTAAGTATGGTAGGATGATGACTGTGGAGCAACCCATGGTTGTTGTGGTCTGCTTCGGCAGATCTGCCATCGGGGTGTCGTAGTTGAGTGCGTAAGCGATCCAGCGATACCTCATTGAGATGGTGGAGGTTCCGTTGGGTTTTAGTGGGTAGCTTCGGACTTGCAACCGTACATGCTAGCTATTATGATGTTACCGAGGCAGTAAGAATAGATCAACTACTTCAAACTATATTATTAAAACTACTGTAGCGATTAAAATGAAATTAAGCTATTCTTAAATTAGACTATTATTATATTTGACGACACGTTTGGCTCAGTTTGTAGTGACCCTACTTGCTGTGCCAGCGGTCGCGGGTTCGAGTCCCGCTGGGGGCATTCATTTGTGTGATGGGCATGAATGTGTGTTACTCTAGTCATGGGTGTTTATATTTATAATATGTATGTATTTAAAGATATATATATATATATATATATATATATATATATATATATATATATATATATATATATATATATATATATATATATATATATGTAGTGTATCAACTATATGGTATCCATAACACAAGCCTCGTAGCTTACCATGGAACTAGATGGCGCTGTGTGTTAATGTCCCAACGTATTTTATATGCGTAGTAAAAAAAAGTTTAAACGAAACCAAACATTTTTAATACAATAAAAAAATCTAAAAACTTGGACGAGAATTTTCATATTTTGCAAAAACAATAAATTTAAGCCACGGGCAATCTACACTAACGACTCTGCTGAATCAATTTAGATAAAATTTGATATGAAGATAGTTTAAGACCTTGGGAAGGATATTAGACAGTTTTCATCCCGGAAAGCATCCCTTAAGGGAGTGAAAAGGGGATGAAAGTTTGTATGGGGAACCAATTATTTCTCGAGTAATGGACAAAAAGTCATCCTACCTTTGTATATATACACTAATATATATTCTATCTATTCCCTAGTAACTGTTAAAAAGTATCTAGGGACGAACCCAAGCAAAGCGAGAGTGAGTCGCTAGTTTGCAACTTGTTTTTAATTGTTTGTGTTGTTTAAACGAGTACCGATGCGTTAAGATAAATATCTGACACGTACGTAAAATAACATAAGTATATACACGTACGAGTATATATGAAATTGAAGTGCTTAGGCATGTGACTTCGATAAATGTACTTAATTTTGGATAAAGATGAGTGCTTTTACATATTATTAGAGAGATCTAATTCAAATTGCATTTATTGCACAATATTCTAAATATTTACTTATAAAATTATGTTTTTTAAGTAATTAGAATAAATATTATATTTGAATTTTTTTTAAATAGAATAGCAAAGAAATGGTTTATTTTTGACTTTCATCGTCACGTAAACTTGAAATAATTCATTTTTTTTTAGAAAAAATCGGTTTGGTCGAAAGTTGCAAAGAATAATTTTTATGCCTGGAAAAAGAAAAGCTCCGGTAAAAAGAAGGAAAAAGTCCTGGAAAAAGGTTTTTTCCCCATATATGCTAAAATGATGACAAAACAAAAGAAGAGCGAATTGCTAGTATTTAAATAAAGGTATATAAATTCCATTCGCGTAAATCTAAAATATGTGGAAAATGCATTACTCATGCACTAGAATATATTTCATTTTCCATAATATTATATTTTCTACTAGTGAATTATAATAACATTGTATCAAGTATTATAAATAAATAGCACACTGTTTATAGAGAAATGATTTATTGATGTACAAATTGTTTTTAAAATAATTTTTAACAAATACATAGTTTGATATGATACCAAGTAGTTTTTAAATAATGCAACAATCTTCATATAAATAGGCAAAGACAAAAAAGCGTAGTGCATTTATCTCCTCTGTTTGTCAACTGATTTTTTTTTGTTTAGTAGATAGTGTGATCATTAAAAAATATATGGCTGAATTTCGAACATTGGGCTGTACTGGGTATACTCGTATGTCAGTTATATTATAATAATTATAACTGCCTCGGTGGTGTAGTGGCTAGCATGTCCTGGGTTCGAGTCCCGGGTCGGGCTAAGTTTAGTTATTGTGTTTTTCTGTATAGTAAGCCTCAGTAACCGCCCGGAGTTGGGAAGTTGGCGGTGTTTGACCCCCGTGCCTCGGAGAGCACGTAAAGCCGTCGGTCCAGCGCCTTAACTCTCACTGGTCGTCCCACCGGAGTATGAGAGTGACAGGAATAGAAAGTGCACGTTGTGTCTGCGCGTACGCTTGTGCACTATAAAATCTCCTGCGCAGTTGGCTAATCTCAGTGAGATTGGCCACCGTGGCCGGAATCGGTCGGAGGACATCATCACTCGTATGTCGCAGATTGGTCGATTCACTGATCAGACATTTTTAAAACCAGAAGCAGCCTAATTTTTACTCCAGTCATAGCCTATCTGTAAACAAAATTTCATCCAAACCTATCCAGCCATTTGAGAATGAAGGAGTAACAAACATACATACATACTTTCGCATTTATAATAGTAAGTATGCCTTTTGTGCATTCTCTAACTAATTTTATTTTTTATATTATTCTCTTAAAACCTATACATTTAAATAAATTTGAAATACAACTTCAAAATAGCTAGTTCTTAATGGCCTAATTATAAAAAAAATAAGGTTTAATGAACTCCACACGCCACATCTAAGGTAATCAATCAATCTATCAAAATATCTTATTTGCTTCCTTTGATATTAATTTAGTGATTAAATCCCGTTCAAAATATGAACCACCTTGATCGCTTTGCATAGGTATAAAGTGAAATGTGCTGTCCTTTATTCTAGGTCATTTCATCTATACATATTATAATAATACATTAATAATAAAATTCTGAATCAAATCTGTACATTAAATGTTTTTTGGAAAATCGTATTGAAATAAACATTATCCAGAGTCCGAATCTAAAGTTTTTAGAATTTTTGTCTGTCTGTTTGGGAACGCATCACGAGAAAACCACTGGATAGATTTTGATGAAGTTCAGTATGATGATAGCTGGTTATCCGGGTCAACATATAGGATACTTTTTACTGTTCGAAAATATCTTATCTCTCATCATATTAAAATATATTTCGAATTTATTTTGACTATTTGGCTTAAAATAAATTCTTGTTGTTTCTTGTTTATGTCGTTTCGAACGCATAACAGCAAATATAATCACGCTTTGCTTTAAAGTATTATAAATAAAAAAATAAATAATAAAATAAACCTTGACTAAATCCGAAAAAATAGTTTCATTTTAAACTTAAAATATTCGCGTAAATTTAGTAAAGTACATACATATCTTGTCTTTTCTTACAAATATTTTAACTACCTCATTGATTTAGTGGCATGAAGCAGCTACAGATCCGGAAGCCCTAGGTTTTAGGCCTGAGCCGGGTCTAGTATTCTAAGACAAACTTGAGTTCAGAATTTATAGTCATAATATTATTTCTTTACTAAATAGTTTGTTTTAATTTACTATTTTTGATATACGAGTAAGATTATAATTTTTAAATATTATAATCATACTGGTATAAATATTTTTTATTTTATTTTAACTAACTGTGGTTAACGGTAGTACAATAGCTAGCATGTGCGGCTGTACATGCGGAGGTTCTACGTTCGAGCCCCGGGTGGGGCAAGTTTAGTTATTGAGTTATTGTGTCGAAAAGTTAGCAGTCAGATCTGGAAGGTGTAAAGTTGGCGGAATGTAAGAGTGAAAGGAATAGTGTGTGCACTTGTATTTGCGCATATATTTGGTCACTATATCAATATTTGCGCATGTGCGCGAGCCTTGTTTCAGTATAATTGGTCGTCGTGGCCTAAATCAGTCAGGATACAATTTTAATTAAATATTTTTTCATTCTTAATGCTTTATATTGTAATATTCAAAACTAATTTATCCTGTTGGATATTGAATCTGTAACCTCTGGTATAACAGCCTGTGACAAGTAAAGAAATTCTCCACTGTGCCTCTTCATTTGTTTTATATTATGTTAATTAGCATACGATAATAAAATATTAAGTTATTTTAAGTAATAAATTGCAGTAAAATTGTAACGGGGTAAATATTATACCTACATTAATTACTTATTAACAAAAAAGGCACATTTACTTCAAAATAACTAAAAATAATTTATTTTATCCTGAAAGATAACATTGATATTAAGGTATACCTTAGATTGATTAAAAAAAGAATCATCAAAATCGATTTATAAAACTTTAACACTAACCAAACAGTTCAGTACCTTCCTCTCCTTTATTTGTCAGTCTAATTTTTGTTTAGTGGCTATTTATGAGCTTTAGTGTTATTAATAAAAAAATAATAAGTGTTATTAATAAAATTATTCTAATATATTAATAATTATTTTATTATTATTAATAAAATAATAAGTGTTATTAATAAAATTATTCAGTTTTTTTTTAATGTAGATAAGTGAATTCTATTCATACCTATATGTTTTCCTCTGGTTAAATTTTGACCACTAGACGAAATTTTTAAGTAGTAATTTAGTGTGTGTGTTTTTGTTACCTTTTAATGTTGAAATGGATGGACAGATTTGGATGAAATTTAGTAGGTACACAGATAGACTATAGCTTGAAGTAACACATATATAATAAGTAATAAAATTTGCAACAAAGTGGTGCTTCTTGTTTATAGTGTTATCTATACTAATATTATAAACAGGTAAAGTTTGTGAATTGTGAGTTTGTGACGTTATGGGGGGTAATCTCTGGATCTGCTGAACCGATTTAGATAAAATTTGGTGTTATGATAGTTTGAACCCTGGGAAGAATATAGGATACTTTTTATCCTGGAAATCATCAGTTAAAAGGGGTGAAAATGGGAATGAAAATTTGTGTGGGGAATCAATATAGGGATGAACCCGAGCGAAGCGAGGGTGAGTCGCTAGTAACTACATATTACAGAAGGCTTCTAAGCGCATACTCGAGTGGAGCAAAAATAATTCGATAGTTATGTAAAAATAAACGCTTTTGATACAACTTTTACTAAGAGTTAGGTTCGTTTATCTATACTGTGATGCATCATTAAAACGAAGAGGTGCCGTTGGGTTTTAGTGGGTAGTACTGGTTTTTCTAGTGAATGATTCCCACATACCTGTATGCATGCAGGAGGCATGCGTAAATGCATAAATAAATAAATATAAATATGCTGGGACTTTAACATACAGCACCATCTAGTTCCATGGTAAGCACAAAGCTTGTGTTATGGATACCAGATGGTTGATACACTACATAAAATATATAACTTTAAATATATACACATTTTAAATATAAACACCCATGACTGGAGTACAAACATTCGTGCTCATCACACAAATGAAGGCCCCCAGCGGGACTCGAACCCGCGACCGCTGGCACACCAAGTAGGTTCACTACAATCTGAGCCAAACGTGTAAAAGATGGAGTTAGGTTAGATTATAGATCATGGGTTAAAATATATTTTCAAACATAAAAATAATTCTTTAATGATTCTACAATAATTATTTAATAATTTGTATCATAAATTTGTTTAGCATAGTCTTAGACTAACTTGTAGGTGGCCTTGTTGTTACTGCAACAGATGATAACATCGAAGTCTACCTTGTACTCCAATTATTTTTTTTATTCTCTGATAATACATACGTTCTATACATCATAAGTATTGGAATACTAATGTATTCATGCGCATTTGAATAGATATTTTTTATCAAGACTGTTATTCTATCTATCTATTCAGCACTTTTTAACGTCCCACTGCTGGGCACGGGCCTCCCTTCAATACGAGGTGGATCAGGCCATAGTCCACCACGCTGGCCAAGTGCGGGTTGGCGGACTGTATATGTCTTTCGAAAACTTGTTCGGTTCTCTCAGACATGCAAGTTTCCTCATGATGTTTTCATTTTAGAAATAATTCGCACGTGAAAATATCAGAGGTGCTGGATCCGGGATTTGAACCCGCTTCACTCTTGTGGTTGGATAAATTTTGCATAACTATGTCCAATTAATTTCGTCTTCCATCCACCATTCATCCAGGTTATCGTATGAATAATATATTGTGTTAAAACAAATATTGTATTAAAATAATTATTTTCGTCGATTTGTAAGCAACACAACATGGTCAAGATTACTCATAATTTTTTTAATATACTTTAATGTAATTTTATTTAATTACATATTTAACGCACGAAATAGTAGAATGATCGTAATTACCTATCTTTCTGCGATTGTCTTTACTAGCAATAGAATAATGCAGTATATGAGTTCTAATCTACAAGCGTTAAAATAATCGAATTAGTCTAAATGAATTTCAAAGAAACATTGTACAGAGGTATATAGTTTCATACTATATCTGAATCATAATAAAATTTAATGTAAAAATCGAACCCGTAATCACTTTAGTAAAGTATGATCCCACTGTGTATTTAGGATTTTTGTACATTAATATTTATTATAAAATAACATGTTTTTGTTTAACATTGTATGTAAAAAAGTAATTTTAATTCACTACAATAATAATTATAGAGATAAAATCTTCTAAGAAACAAGATATTTTATAATGATTCAATTAAATGAGCTTAGAAGTCAAAAATTTCGCTAATAAGCTAAATTTTTAGGTAATATAGAATTATTCTTGAATATTTCTACGAAAACCTTTACAGATAATTAAGAACTAGATATATGTATAAGAACTAAAATATATAATTCGTGGAAACTAAAGTACATATAGTAGGTATAAATTAATGAAAACGGTATGTAAAAATATATAAATAAAAAATATTTTTATATTTTTATTTTAAAATTAACACCTCCAGGTAAATTTCTAAGAAATTAATCAAATTTCTAAGAAATCTTTTGTTAACTGTAACGCCGGCGTGTCCGCGGTCGTGGAGCATTAAAAACTAATTAATCTTTCGAATTACCTTTTAATAAACAAAAAAAACTCACTTGGCTTCTTTACAGATGTGTCTTCTACCATTTTCGTTTATTTAATCTTTCACAATCAAAAACAAATAAACTAATTTATTTTAACAATACTCTTATGAGTTTAACTATTTTTAAATTAATTAAGGAATTTAACGATCGTAAAACATCGATCTTAAATTATTGGACTGCGCGTGCGCACTCTTTTACACCTTCTTGGTCACTATAGTATTGTGATAGTTTATTTCTTATTATGCTTTGTTTCCATTGTTCCAGTGAACACGTTATACGTTTTTATATTATATTAATAATAAATTAAAATGAAATATTGTAAAGAGCTACTATGATTGTTTAAGCGTTTTTATGTAGCGTATAGGATATGTATTTCGCAATTTCATATAAAATATTTATGAGCTCTATTTTTAAGCAAAGCTTTCTTTAATTTTTTTGTCTTGTTTGATAAAATGCCGTACTTGAAGGTCACTTAATATAGCTTTATAGTTAAGTCCACCCTATCTTTTCACTTGTCTATCTATTCTACCTTTAAAGGGCTATTTTTTAAACCATTATAGATAATAATTGATCGATTTTTTTATAATATAAGGGGGGTTGGGTTGAAAGGTATTAAGTAATAATAGAATTAAAAATATAATAATCATAAGAAAATAAATGAGCATCTCATAGTGGTACACCAGCCATGGTGATTGTACTCAAACTTTTTAAAATAAAAACTGGCCAATTATAAGTTACACTTGTCGGCGGGATCGTTAGAATCCTGACTTGAATAATTGTTTGTATCTGATTTGTACTTTCTATCCCATTATATGTAGCGGGTTTGACTCCGATGCAGAGCGAAAAATATGGGCCGTACAAATGTTTTAATCCCAATTTTGGTGACACAAAAGCATTGAGAATAGAGTACATTAACTTTTAAAATTGATAACCAAAATGAGAAGTACATATATATACATATTATTATTTTAGATTTTGTTTTTGAATATAATATTTTTAATTTTAAGGTTTTTTAATGGGTTTCCCGGAATTTCAAGAAAAGCTTCCTGTCCTTTCCTGCTAAAAAAAAAGGAGTGGAAGTTCTACAATTATAACAATTATTACAACAAATGTTATTTTTTTTATTAAAAAATAAATCAAATAAAATATTTACATTACAAGTAAATAATATGAATGACGTCAACGACTTCTAACACATTTTGTATAATGGAAACTTGCAATGACGTTGACATTGATTCGAGTTCTGACCAATAGTTATCGACGCAAATCGTAAATGACAAAACTATGTTTTTGCCTCATAGTGTGATAAACTAGTTTTGTGATTGAGAAAAAATATTTTACTTATTATATTATAGGCGGCTAGGGACTTACCGTCGCTTCGCTCAGGTGCGTTCCTAGGTACGTGTGGATTTTGTCCACAATTTCATTCGTTCCAATTTTTGCGCGGAACCCCTTTTTTATAAAATAGAAGTATCCTAAGTTACTCCTTATAACGTCAGCTATCTGTCAGTAAAGGCCCCGTTAAAATTGGTCCAGCCTTTTCGGAGATGGGCCGGAACAAACAAACAGATAGACAAAAGATTTAAAATTTGTTTTCATTTCTTATTAGTATCATATATACTTTCATATGCATTTAGTAAAAAGCTGTTATGTTGACTTTACACAGACACTTCAATTTTATTTATCTATAGGTATAGAAAAAATTTGAAGGTTTACTGCGAAAACCTGCTAAACTTAATTTTTGGCAAAAATGAGTTAAATAAATGAAAATTCTTATCTTTTCGAACTCTGTATACTTGTAAAACCGGCTAAGTGCTCCGTTAAATACTTTAAAAGATATAACAAAGAAACAGTTATATACAACAAATCGTTCCATACTCGATTTCTAAAATATCATAAAAGACGTTGCTAATAATTTACCTAATAAATGTGACATGTAAAAAAATAAGGATTCATAACCTGTTTTTCTTTGTTAAGAGGTAAAAAAAATTTTCTTTAACAACTTCAATAAATAAAATCTAAAAGAACTTATTCGATCTCGTATTTAGCAGAAGAGCTCTATATATTTCGCTATTATAATTATACAGCAAAGATCTGATAAATAACTGTAATCAAAAAACTTAAAAACGGGCAACAAGATTGTTGACAAATTACCTGAACCAGCAGTTGATAAAGTTGAAAGTGGTGAAGATGAATAGTAAAGATAATTATTATTAAAACTGATTATAATGTGATAAAAATAAATCAGTAGCATACATGATTGTGCATTTACTCTTTCTACTTTTTATTAACACCTGCAGGTTTTCTAAGAAATTAATTAAATTTCTAAGAAATCTATTGTTAACTGTAACGCCAGCGTGTCCGCGGTCGTGGAGGGATTAATATTTCTTGAAAGTCAATAAATATTTACAGGTAAAACCAGCTAGCTTTTTTCTTTGTCAATTGTCATAAGTTCCCTAGTTTTTTTAATTAAATAGGGTAAAAATAAATTAAATAGGGTAATTATTTTTCCTATTTAAAAATAATACAAGGGACATTTTAATAGAGAAACTATTCGATCTAAGGAAGATGATTGAAAATCAAACTGTAAGATCATGTTCGAAGCTGACATACTCATACATTAACTTCACTATTAACACTTTTTAACACCTGTTGTTTTCCTTATCTCTTTAGATTAAACGAGTTTCCTGAGATACATATTATTACGATTTAAATATCATTTTTTAACCAAGCTCATATAAATACTGGGTTATATAATAGTAACTTTTGCAGAGAGAGAGAGAGAGAGAGAGTGAGAGAGAGAGAGAGAGAGAGAGAGAGAGAGAGAGACCCTAACCCCCCTTTTTAATGTTGGGAAATGCATTTACGCAAGAGGTGTGGGACTCACCGACAAAGCCAGTACTACCCACTAAAACCCAACAAAACCGTCCCCCGTCTTAATGGGGCGTCGCAGGATCTCTTACGCATTCAACTACGACGCCCCGACGGCAGGTCTGCCGAAGCAGACCACAACAACAATAGGGTTGCTCCACAGTCCACTCTGCTATCAGAGGAGTACCAAGAGCAGTATACTCTCATCTATACCTATGATATCATACTAAAGATGTTAGTGTAGGGGAGTCTAAGTGAAGCCAGGGTGGGTCGCTACCATATAATATTTAATTATATATATATATATATATATATATATATATATATATATATATATATATATATATATATATATATATATATATATATATATATATATATATATATATATATATATGATGATGATGTTCTCCTAGCCGATTCCGGCCACGGCGGCCAATCTCATAGAGACTAGCCAACTGCGCAGGAGATATTATAGTGCACAAGTGTACGCGCAGACACAACGTGCACTCTCTATTCCTATCACTCTCATACTCCGGTGGGACGACTACTCGACACGACCAGTGAGAGTTAAGGCGCACGACGGCTTTACGTGCTCTCCGAGGCACGGGGATGAAGCACCGCCAACTTCCCAACTCCGTTCTGTTACTGAGATTTACTATACAGAAAGACTCAATAACTAAACTTGGCCCGACCCGGGACTCCAACCCAGGACCTCCGAGTGTGCAGCCGTACATGCTAGCCACTACACCACCGTATATATATATATATATATATATATATATATATATATATATATATATATATATATATATATAATTAAATATTATTAAAAAAAGAAAAGGCAGTTATATATATATATATATATATATATATATATAATATATATATATAACTGCCTTTTCGTCCGTCTTTCCGTTTGTTAGACGTAATCTTATTAAATGCAAATAATTTGGATAAGTTTAGATAAATATTCATTTAGATTAGGTGTGTATTCCAGATAAAAGTTAACTATACGATAACTTCAATTAAGTACAGGTAATTGTCTGAAACTAGTTTAAAATTTTAATGAGCTTATAGCATTAACAATACTTGCCAAATCCATTCAGGTTTTGTAACAAAGTTAATAATATTTCATATTATGATCTACATTAAATGTGATGTGTTTTATTACATCAGGGTATTTATTATGAATGCGAAAGTTTGTATGTTTATGTGTACGCATGTAACTCCTTTACGTTGAAAAAGCTGGACCGATTTAGATGAAATATGTATACAGATAGACCTGGAGTAACACAGGCTGCTACATGCACATACTGTATAGTTTTTACTGCACAAACAATATAATAAAATGTAATATTAAAAAAATACACACCAAGTGACGCGGACAAAGGTGGAGTTATCTCTATAGGAGATCTCTTCCAGTCAACCCATGTATGTGGAGGGTAGTGTTAGACTGCGGGACAATATTATATTATTATTTATAGCTTTTAGTAGTCAAGTTATATTACTAGCGAGTCACCCTGGCTTCGTTCGGGTTCGTCCCTAGCTGATTATTTAAATTGGCATTATGTTTTTTTTATTTTTGAACCGATTGAAATAAAACTAATACTAAATGTAAAGTGAAGCCTACTACAATATATTAGTGAAAACCGCATCCAAATTGGTTAAGTCGTTTTTGAAATTAGCGCGCACAAACGCACAGATTAACATTTAGCTTCCATTGCGTTAATAATAGGTTTTCACAAATGTCTTCCATGTACTGTACACTTTTATTATGTGTATAGATATTTGAAAAGCAATTTCCATCATGTATGTTATTTATTCAATTTTGAGTAGATCAAAGTTAGTTTAAACTGTCGTTAGGTAGTTTTAAACCGGAATAGGCGCAGATGCGACAGGAAGCTCAAAGGAATATCATCAAATATAGATCTATCCTTACTTCGTGAAATAGTTATATGTAAGGTTTGACTAAACTTAAATTTAAACTAAACTCAAATTTTATTGAAATAACAAGGAGACTGATCCCCCAAAGTTTTTTTGGAAATTTAAGTAATGTACCTATAGAAAATGTCGAACTTTCATTCTTATAACATGACGTTAGGTTAGGTTTAGTATACGTTTCTCTGAGATATTTTCCCGCATTAAAACCCATCTCACCCATCTACCAACATACCAAATTTCATCAAGGTCTGTCCAGTGGTTTTCTCGGCCTCTCCAGGCGACAATATTTTAAGATATTAATATCTAAGAGGCAAATATGATTAGGTATGAACTCTAATCTATACATATAATAAAATTCTAACTGAGTCGAATCTGCACATTAAATTTTTTTGGAAAATCTTATTGAAATAGTCATTGATACGGAGGCCGAATCTATAATTATTAAAATTTTTGTCTGTCTGTTACCGCATCACGAGAAAACTACTGAACAAATGTTGATAAAATTTGGTATGATGATAGCTGGTGATCTGGTTCAACATATAGGATACTTTTTACCGCGGAAACATATCTCATTTCTGAGAAAAAATACAAAAACTGCAATGTAAGAGTATACTAATATGTAAAACCTAAGAATTAGTTTTTTGGTCATCTGAACGCCGGCGGAGCCGCGGGCAGTGCCTAGTATAGTTAAAATATTATAGGTACATCAATTTGTGATCTATTTTACGTATCGAAATATATTAGATTTGCTTTGTATCGGCTGGCACCGACTTCGAATATATCTGATTAGGTATCTATTCAAAATAGAACCCCCCCCCCGTGTACTTATTTTTTACACTTTAGCGCTTGGAAGTCGGTTTTTTTTAAGTTTTTCTCATAAATTTATAGGCGAAAATCCATCCTTAGGGAAAGAATAATTATTATTGTAATCAGTATTCTATTAGATAAAAAAAGTAATTATTCATTCTAAGGCTGTCATTAAACGTTTTAAAAAGATTTTCATTTCACTGCGTACTTTCTATAGACTTCTAGTGGTTGTAGGGACACTATTATAAAAAGCTTTTAACATTTTCTAAAGAAGTAATACGAAGTTTGCATCTACATTTTTTTAGATAAATTGCTATTTTATTGTACATATGTGATGATATAGTATATATATTAAGCCCTTTTTAACGTCCCACTGCTGGGCACGGGCCTCCCTTTAATACAAGGGGAATCAGGCCATATTCGACCAAGCTAACCTATTGCGGGTTGGCGCACTGCACATGTCTTTCGAAAACTTGCTAGGTTCTCTCAAACATGTAGGTTTTCTCACATTTTCTTTCACTGTAAGACAATAAAAATTGCAATTACACACATTCAATAGACAATTTAGACATTTTTTTGTTTATTCTAGTACACACTTCATTTGAGAAGGTTTAGGCCGGTTTAGCTATTTTTAAATGTTTGTTCATAAATAGTTCAAAAAATTTTTTTTAAAAAAAGAAAATGCATCGGAAAAATTGTGAAATTCGGAAAAAATGTTTATTTCAATAAAATCGCATATTATTTGGAATATTGTATCAGGTCAGCTAAATAAGCTTAAGGTAAAGTGTAAATAAATAAACAAATTAATGACGTTTATTCTTTTTAAATCTTGAGTGTTTATTGTGTATCTAATAGTAATTAAACTTATAAATTTTGAAAGATTTTTTAAAGATCGCCTGTGATTTCAATATCGCTATTCCGTATAAAACTTAAGTTTGGCTATTTCCATAATACGAGTACTACACGTTCGATTAAACACACTTCCATTTAAGAGAATTTCTTGTTATATTTATTTTATTTTTAATTATCTATACTAATATTATAAAAAGGTACATTTTGTATGTTTGTGAGGATGTAGGGGGTAATCTCTGTATCTACTGAACCGATTTAGGTAAAATTTGGTAAGAAGACAGTTTGAGACCCTGGGAATGACATAGTACGAGTATACTTCTTATCCCGGAAATCATCCCTTAAGGGAGTGAAAATAGGGATGAAATTTGTATGGCGAATCAACCTAGGGATGAACCCGAGCGAAGCGAGGGTATGTCGTTAGTTAAATATAATCTTAGTCTGTACTCCGGTCTATACCCACAAAGAACCGTGTCCCGATTTGGGTCATGGTGCGTCCATTAATGAATCGCATACTAACGGATAGGGGTCCACGAGCACATTTACGAAAAAATAGTTTCATTGTTAGTCGAAGTGGACGTATGATATAGGCAACCCAACACTGGTAACATAATCGTCAAATCTTATAAATATGTTACTCATTTCTCTGGATGGAGGTTTTATTGGCTGTATCAGATATTTTGCATATCCTAAACACCAAATAATAGTTTATATGTGAGCGCAACAGCTGTTCGAGCCCCATTTTCGCAGGTACAATAGAAGGATTTTATTGAGTCTTTTCCTTCCATGTTTTTCCATTTCCATTTCCATGTTTTATTTACATGTTTAGGTTGAATCCTTACTTTAAGAAATGCTATATAATAATAATATCTTCACAAATGAAATTGGTTTCTGCCATCCTATTGTGACGCAGTTGACTTTCTTGCTAACAAGGTATGCCCAACAAATACGCTCATAAGAACGATATATTGTACTCGTATACGCTATGCATTACGTAAAGATATATGAGCTACTTCAGAACTAGGAACCAGAACCCGTACTATCCGGGACACGGTTCTTTCTGGTCTGGTCCGACTTTAATGAAGCCCTCACTATTACATAACAAATGTTACTCCTTGTCTGGAGGAATAAACATAGATAAAATAAAAGTAAATATATGGTATTTCATACTCTATACTTAACCAGTACTCCATATAATTCATTTTAAAAATATTCATTAATATAATTTGCCCTAAAAACCTCAAGTCTCAACAAAATTACACTTCATTATGCTCTAAAAAGGTAGCTTTGTTATAAAAGCAGTAAAATTTCCGAGATTTTTCAACCCTTTAATGAAATTCCATTGTTGGAAACAATATATTGTAATACATTTTACTAACATTTTCACGTACCCATTAATCTTGTTGATGATCACGTGGTAGAGATGAAAAAGCATAAATTCCTTTAAAATTTCTTCCTTTAAAGGATTCAATTTCTCAAAGAGCAAATGTGTAAGACCCTACAAGTTTTAACTCTATCAGTAGGTAACATACCCTCGCTTGGTTAGCTGCCTTTTGCGACTTGATATAAGAATATCGACTTTTTGTATTTTTAATACAATATGTATGTATTGATCTATTGGCAAAAAAACAATGCCGCTTTTTGGTGAATTTTCTAAATAATATAGAGGTCATAGGTTTTTGTAAAGGTCGGGAGGAGATCTGCCGTCGGGACGTCTTTAATTCATTGAGACGAGGTAGTTCCGTTGGGTTTTAGTGGATGGTACTGGCGTAGTAGCTACTGAGTCTCTATATGTTTACGCATACCACCTGTTGTATACAAGTGGTATGCGTAAATGCATTTCTCAATGTTAAAGAAGGTCTATCTGTGTACTAAAATGCATCTACTCGTATATCCGTTTAGTCCATTCAGCGTCAGAAACTAACGAACAAACACATAAGTTCTTTAAAAGTATTAAGGCGTTAATTGGCAAGAAAAAACTTATTTTCATTTTAATTTATTAGGTAGGAAGGATTTTTTTTAATTTAATAACCTTACCTTATCGTTAATTTAAGATATAGATCTTTGAGGTAATTTTTTGATGTCTAAAGTTTTTTATTAGACTTTTTAAGTGTCTTCAAAGTTTTATGTAATAAAATTTTCTGCGAGAGCGAATGGGATAATTTCGATTTTGTACATCGTTTCGGCCGTGAAATTTTTAATTGGTTACTGCTTTATACCTTTTGTGAGATGTTTAAATTTCAAAGCAAATTAGCTTGGATTTTGCCTTAAATTACTCAAAATTTATTGTGCTATATATTATATTATTATATATAATTAGACGACACGTTTGGCTCAGTTTGTAGTGAACCTACTTTCTGTGCCAGTGGTCACGGGTTCGAGTCCCGCTGGGGGTATTCATTTGTGTGATGAGCATGAATGTTTGTACTTCAGTCATGGGTGCTTATATTTATAATATGTATGTATTTAAAGCTATATATGTGTAGTGTATCAACTATCTGGTATCCATAACACAAGCCTCGTAGCTTACCATGGAACTAGATGGTGTTGTGTGTTAATGTCCCAACATATTTATTATTTCTTATTATTATTATATTGTACAATTTATTGTATTATATACTATATGCGTTACATTTCAGCAAATGAAATGAATACTAGCTTCCGTCTACGCTAAATATAAAAATACTACCAACCAAGTCCATGCAGCCATTTTAGCGTAAAGGTAACACATACAAACTTTTGCATTTATAATAGTAATATTTTCTTTACGCGAATATTTCACATTTTAAATAAAAGTATCTTTTCGGATTTTTTACACATTTATTTTTTACTAGCATTGCCCGCGGCTCCGCCCGCGTTTAGATGACCAAAAACGAAATTCTGAGGTTTTACATATTAGTATACTCTTACATTGCAGTTTTTGTATTTTTTCTCAGAAATGAGACGTTTTCCCGCGGTAAAAAGTATCCTATATGTTGACCTGGATTACCAGTTATTATCATACCAAATTTCATCAAAATCTGTCCAGTGGTTTTCTCGTGATGCGGTAACAGACAGACAGACAGACAAACATTTTAAAAACTATAGTTTCGGACTCTGTATCGATAAAAATGTCTATTTCAATTAGATTTTCCGAAAAATATTTAATGTACAGATTCGACTTAGTTACAATTTTATTATAATTGTATAGATTATTGGTTCCCGAGGTTTCGAATGCTTTCCAGCGATCATGGTCACGGGAAAGAGTCCGTATATTCTTTTTGGAAGATATTTTCACACACGTAGGAATGAGACTATGTCCCGTCTCTCCCGTGACCAAGATTGACGTAAAACATTTGAAACGTCATTTTTATTAAACTATAGATTCGCCCTCTTCATCGATAATAACAACTATTTCAATATGGTTTTTCAAAAAAATAGTTAAGTAACAAACGGTTAAGTTACAATTTTATTATATATATAGATAATCTACAAATATATTAGGTTGATTTCAATTTCAAAGTTTAATTTACAGCGGACATTTCAAATGTAATAGGTACCTAAAATCCAATCGTGTAGATATTGATCTAGTATTCTGAATAATGTTTACTGACGCTTGAACTCCATCAGCCAGTGATGTATGAGCGCAAAACAACTGAGCGGTACTTTGCTAAGCGATATATTTCAGGCGTTTTACTTAAGAGTTGAGTGTTTAACTAATGTTTACACAATATGACATTCAATAATAGCTGTACAGATTATTAAAACCCTGCTGTACATCATTCAAAACGTTGGGAACAAAAAAAAATATATTAATATCCGCAAAGATCTCATAAGAAACTATTATTCTAAGAAAGTATTTTAATTATACGGAAATGACATATTTAAGCGCCAAATAGTCATGATAATATATCATTTCTCTATTTATTAATTTTCTATTAGCGATGTCGCTTGTAGAAAATTAGCTTGTATAAAATATAGAATTCGTTGAGTAAATTGGAGTTATCTATAATGATCGTCGTAAACACACGATTGGACAAAGGTCTTTAAATAGACAGAGTTAAAACCATGATGTAAAGGTGTTTTCATACAGAACGCTTTAATCAATTAAATATTATTATCATTTCAATTACCTACGTGTATGGTTGTATGAAAGACGATACTATTCTAAAGAATAGCTAAAGCTAGGTTCAAATAAAAAGCGCGAAATATTATATTATAAAATTTATTATTTTAACAAAAATTTAATACCAATTTAATTTTTTAAGTTAAATTGAAAAAAATATTATTTTAAGTTAAATTTAAAATACCTACTACAAAGTAAAAATAATATTCCTTTTTTTTCTTCCTTATACCTATCATATTTTAAAGTCAGGCTGCGAAATATAAGAAATTGGTTAAAAAAGAATTGCTTATTCTAGGCAGGGTAGTGAATTCGTACTAGTGCAAATAATATTATTTTATATTTTATTTTACAAAATACATCATAAATTAAAATAAAAACTAATCTATAATATCACATAACGTGCTTACAACTCAAACATTAATCTATTTTGTCCCTCCATTAATCTCTTCCATATCGTGTTTCTCTTTAAGCATTGACTCCATTTCTTTAAGATTATCTGTTTCGTCTTCAGGCGGGTTGTCCCACTCAGCGGTCTCCGCTGTGCCGAATATGACGTAAACTGTATTAGTAAATAGATACAGTCCAGCCGACACGAAAAATACTTTACGCCATAAATATTTGTCAGTCTGAAATTTGAAATTAGATTTAGCAGAAGCAGAAGGTTGGAAGTTACATGTTTAATCATCAATATAAATAACATTACACGCACGCATACACACACACACACACACACACACACACACACACACACACACACACACACACACACACACACACACACACACACACACACACACACACACACACACACACACACACGCGCGCGCGCACGCACGCACGCACGCACGCACGCACGCACGCATACACGCACACACACACTAGCACGCAGTAATGAATGGCTGTATCCCTAATATGCTGTTATTTTCTATCTGTTTTATTGTTTTCTTTGTAATTTATTTATTTACTTTAATATAATATGTAAACTTAGTCTACCCATCTACATAAATTGCATAAGTTATTTAAATACAAAATTGACCTATATAAGAACATTTTTTCTTATGTACTTTCAATTTTTGTATGTATGTAGCTGTGGAGTTTAGTTTATATAAATAAGTAAATTACTATATAAAGTACTATAAAAAATCCTCATTAAGATATTTCACTTATACCGTGAAATTCATTGTAACAGATGGCGCTGTACTAACTTAGATCTAGCTAGCCTTAATTTAAGCAAAAGTAATATGACTTACTTATACCAAATATTGCTCATAAAATTATCATAATTTTTTTATTTATTTAAATATATTGTTCAAAAAGAACAAGCTTTGATTTCCAGAGAATTTCCTTTGAAAATACTAATCCAATGGATTTTTAAGAATCCATCCTCAGTCTTTTCCTCCTTCATCTTTGTTCTATAAGGAATTCTTATGTATATAAGGAATTATATATTATTCTTGTGGTGATAATCACTAGACATAATCATATCACACAGTAAAGGTAACTTACCACATCAGTTAATATCATACCAGCCACTAAAGGAGCAAGAGTGCCAAATAAATTTGATGCAAAATTGCTGATACTCATCATAGTGCCCGAGAAGTTACTGGAGATGTCGATGTGATTTACCTTAAACAAAAATTGAGATTCAGTGGGAGGCAGAGAACAAGAAAAAAGTGCCAAATACATGAACTACCAGAAATATTTTAAAAGATAACATAATACTTAAGATATATAAGGATGGAAGAGTATAGAAAACTAAACATGGTCCAGATACGCTTTTCGTTTGTACCATTATGATTTCCTTTATTTAATCTTACTTACTTGAAATCCGACTTGTGTAGAAACTTTCATAGCGCAAATAATTATTAATATGGTTTCAACTACGTAAATATTCTTTGGTGCATACGCTAATGCGATCAAACCTGCAGCGGCTGAGATAGCACCTGAAAATAAATATAATAAGGAATCTTTGATGAAAATTATTCCATACGGTATGACTACTAAAATTTTAGTAGAGTATAGATCGTATGAAATGGTGGGCAGCGGTTTCCCAATGGTAACGCCCTTCCTTGGGAAACTAAGTAAAGCAATTTCAAATGCTGGGTCTCGAACCTCTGATATTTTCATAAGTGAATAATTTTCAAAATGGTTAGCATTTGTCATACGGTGAAAGAAAACATCATGAGGAAACCTGCATGTTTGAGAGAACTTAGCAAGTTTTCGAGAGACATGTGAAGCCCACCAACCCACACTTGGTCAGCGTGGTGGATAAAAGTTTGACCCCTTTCATATTGAAGGAAGGTCATTACCCAACAGTGGGGTGTTAAAAAGGACACGCTGTTCGTCTGATTCATTTTCACTATATTTTAAGTGTGTTAATATATTTAAATATTAATTAGCTAATTAGATGACCAATAAAATTTGTGAAATTGAGTGAAATAAAGTTCAGTGAGCCACTGCATAAATTCAATACTGAATTAAAAATGTTGATTTTCAATAAATGGAGTATTCAATATTCTGCTTTCATTTTATTACTTTTTTATTATATATTCTCTACACTTTTGGAGCAAGCAAACTACAAAATGATTTATCACATTTCGCAAATAAAATTTATAGTAATTCCTTTTTGCTAAAAGCAGGGTATAAATTGAAATAAGGTTGTAAATTTTTAATAATACTTCATGTAGATAAATATTACAAGAGTACAGCTTTAAGCGATAAACTAACTGATAGTTAAATACCTTTTATTTATTTAATTTACTTTTATTTACTTTTACTTGTTTCGGTCTGCTATGCTGCTCGGTTGCATATTTTAATTTCATTGAACGTGATTACCATTTTGTATTGAAGTTCTTAAAACAGAGATCGCAAACAACTAAACCTTATTAACATCTGATACATGAGTATCGATTACCCATTATTAAAGTACTGCCATATGCATAAATGTATTACCAAGCACTTACATCACGTGATTCATTCATTAATTTCTATTTTAAGATGACAAAATACATTTGTGGAAGGCATACATAAGCTGCAGCACAGATGTATGACATCAAAGGAATAGATAATTTGTCTAACTAGTTACGTGATGCAAAAATATTTGTCACTTTTTAGAATTCAAAAAATATAGGACATGTATTGCATTAATGTACTGCACTAATATACACCAACTCATTTAATATCTAACACATGTTATTACATGTTTTCATCCCGCTGCAACATTCCCAAACTTCGAAAGCAACTCATGTCAACTTGCCCCCAAAGGTTCTCTATAGGGTACAAGTTAGAGACGTAAACCTTCAAAGACTTTCGTGATGGTATTAATTATATAGCCTAAATAGCTTCAAATTACACATACCTATAGAATTCGCTAGTTTCCTCGTATGCCGTACAGTCAGATACTTTTTTACTATCAGCATATCAGTGAACCAGCTGAAGAAGAAGTTTGTTAACCACATGACAAGAAAAGGGAGCGCAGATAAAAGTCCATTCTGTAAGAACATAAATAAAAACTATAATAATAAGACATTTGCGACGTTTAAGGGTTGATAGTATTGAATATTTAGAATCTTACCGCCTTTATATTAACTCCCATAACTTTATCCATAAATGCTGGCACTTCTGAATATAAGGTTAATTGACCCCAAGCACTACCAATGTGGGCAAAAATAATTGCATACATTCCACGACTTCGTAAGATAGCTCCCCAAGGGACTTTAAGTTTCTTCTGAAAGTAAGTTAAGTTACATACTATAGTAATTTTATTGATTAAATTCATCATCTCCCTGCCCATTTCCCAAATTACTTGGGCTCGGCGCAGTTCGTCCATACTGCATATTGGTTTTGGCAAAAAATATTTACCGACTGGCCACCTGCCTGACGTCAACCCTCTTTGGGAATGCCGTTGTTCGCCCACCATCAAGCAAGGGACTCAAGGTGCGATGTCCTTAGATCCTTTAGTCATTTTCTACGACACCTACAGTAGGAGATGGGGTAGCCCTATTCCAAGCCAGGCGCTACACGGCTAAATTTATTGATTAAATTATTCAGATCTAGAATGATTAAGAATGAAAAAATAAGAGTTATGAAAAAAAAGGCAAAACTCTGAATAATTTGAGTTATTCAATAAAGGTAGGTGTAGTACTGAAGACTTTTATTGAGATATTATGGTAATAACCTTATTATGGTGTCCAATGTGGCCTATACTGTCTTCAATATAATATCTTTCAGCGGCAGATATCTTGGGATGCTGCGCCGGACTATCAGCGCCAAGTGTCCACATCACAGCGCCAAATATACCAGACAAGATAGCATAAAAACGAAAGATTCCTGGCCAACCTAGGGGCGATGATGCTATGAAACCAGCTATAGGTAAGCCTAATACTGTCCCGAGTGCTTGGCCTAGAATAGTAATAAAAAACACTTTAAATTGTACTGTTCTAATGATTAAAATACAATGCACTGCTTGAAAATGTTTATTTTTTATAAATAATATTCCATTGATTGCTTTAAAAATGTACGCGTTTGATGCTTTAAGATTTAAAAAATATATAAATATTTGCTATAATTTCTATGAAAATCATAAATATTTGCAATTTCTATATAGACATATCAATGACATAGAATGTTGATCAAACAACCATAACCAACGAACTAATTTATTTACTCTTTCAAATAAAGAATGAAATTGCAAGTAGTGTTGCCAATATTAACTTTTTACTAGGAATCTATCTCTGTTTAACTCAAATTCCAGCAAAACAAAGCAGAAGAGATAGGAAAACAAGTATTATATTATAATAATAATTATTATTATGTTGATTGATTCAATGGTCTACAAGATCCTATTGATTTAATAATGTAATTGTAATGTTTAAAGTATTCTAATATTTAAAAAAAAAACAACTCATTTAACTTCAATTTCCTATTTATAGTACAAGCTCATTGAGCCGTCATTTCTGATCCCATTTATTGTCTGTACGTATATTATTACTGCATCACATATCTCCAATAGTTCTATATTCTCCTAGAACCAATTATTGTATTCTGTGCGTATATATGAAAAGTATAACGTTAGTCTAGTATAGGAAGCAACCTAAAATCCACGATTTCGATTTTTGAAGTTATACTTCTTTTGGCACGTTTGGAAAAATATGAGAGTAAAATTTTTATGATGCGCGCGCACAACGACAGCCAAAAAGCGACATGATGAAGTTAGCTGCATTCCTTTTACAAACAGAGAGTTGTAACGTAGGTACGGGATGAAATCTTTAGCTATTTTTGTTCTGTTCCGCCAAAGAAGTATAACTTCTTACGTGCATATATAAGTAGACACACACGTTTTTTTTTCGTAAGTTAGTTTGGAATTATTACATTATTTTATAAAAAAAAATTAAATGATTCATAAAAAATATGCATACAAACCACCATAGGCTAAACCGGCTAATCTTCCTCTTTCTTCTAACGTAGTCCATTTGCCGAACATAGTGTGCATACCCGGCACAATACACGCTTGGCTTAAACCTTGAATTATTCTGCATATTGATGTCACTATCCATCCTCCCTAAAAGTGTTGCACAAAAGGTAATTAGTAAAAAATATTTACGTTCAACACCGCGTTAAGAAAATCTACATCGATATCAAACACAGCTCTGCTAGTCATTGTGCTGACGTATTCGTTCAGTCCGTTCGTTCAGCCCCTTTTATATTATATTTTTTATAAACTTCCTACACGATATAATCTAACAAAAATGTTAAATCCGTAACATTCTTTATGTAATATTATTAATCCAATGAAAATTTAAACCTAAGTTTCTAAGTAACTAATTTTCACTTTACTTACGTATAAAGCTGCCCACGGTAAACAGAATGATACCACACAATTAATTAAAAGAGCTCCAGTTAGTAAATACCGAGCTCCGAAGAAATGCGCCAACTGACCAGCAGGAATTTGTAGGAGCATATAACCGAGGAAGAAAGATGATATAATTGAATCTTGGACCTTTTTGGTCCATTTGAATGCTGGATACTGGAAAAATTAGTAAATGTCAACTATTCATATCCTTAGTACAAAAAAAATGATGGGGTAAATAATACAGGTTGTGTTTCTGTTTTGTTGAAGTTGATTGGTATTTCTTATTTGGAAAATGATTAAAAAAATGAATTTTATATTATTTTACTTCTATTTAAGTATATCTTTAGTTCTGCGAACTGCTCTGTCTTTATTGATATCGTTCAATGTTAAAATATAATAAAATTTCATTAGTGCCAGCATCCATATCAAACTACGGTACAAAGTAAGATATACGTAAAATACTTACAGGTGGAATAAATAGTATGGAATGAAGAAATCCCTTATTTTCGGTTATCGTCCGATTCATAATAGTTGAAACATTTGAACTATTAAAACTAAAAGGAGTTGCACTATTTGAGATCGAGTATTCAGATTCATTATCCACCATAGCAACTAAAGCCACCCCCATGCAAGATCTCATACTGTAGGCTGTTGTTAGACATAAGAATAATATGAGGCATTGTTGATGTCTGTAACCCCAACCTGAAACTAAGTTGTAGAAACGTTATTTACATAGATTTATATAAAAATTCAAAAAATATCCTTTTTCTTTTTAGGCAAAATTGTGCCTTTAGGAGCTTTAAAATGACAATACCCGCTTAGCCAATGTTGCGTTCACAAGACATTTTTAGCCAAACGTATGGTAAAGTGCACGGTATTTTCCATTAATTTTCACATTTAAAATTATCTAGTTTGAGTGCTTAGATATTTACAACTACAGAAGACAAATAATATCAACCAAGTTACGTTTACTTACCTTTGAAGCCACTTTTGGTGTCCGAAACTTTAATCTGCAAACTCGTTCCATCATAATGTCTTTCGTCAACTTTCATAATTAGCTATCTATCAAATGGCGCTATGAAGACACTTTTGACTGAATCGTCTCTACTATCTCAAACAAATAAGTTATTATATTGAAATACTCTACATGTGTTTTAGATGTAATACCGTTATCAGTATATGCAAATAATTACTATGATATTTTTTATTGACTGAGGAACTGCGGAAATGTAAGTTAAACACCCAAAAAATAGATTTTTTTATTGAAAGCCATATAAATGATTATATAATACATATCTTATGTACTATGCACAAACAAATTAGCTTTAAGACAATTTTTTTTTCAGAAAAAATCATTTCCTGAGTGTTTTTAAATGGCTAACGCTCCATTATCCTCATATTTTTCTTCATATTTATGATTTATGTCTAGGCCTGAGACATAAAATGAACCGGAAAACTCTTACCATAATGATATAAATGTTATCGTAATGTATTTTGTTTATTTAATAACAACATTTGAATAAGTTTTATTTGAATTTGAGATGTTTTTAAGAAACTATTTTATTAACTAGCGACTCACCCTCGCTCCGCTTGGGTTCGTCCATAGTTACGTATAGTAGAGATCACTCAGACATGAGATATTTCACCGCAGAAAATAGTATCCTTTATATTGACCCAGCTATCATCATACCAAATTTCATCAAAATCTGTCCAGTGGTTATCTCGTGATACGTTCCCAGACAGACAAACAGACAGGCAGATAAACAATTGAAAGGAATCTCCTCAGGAAAGGCCTCGATATCGATAATAATGACTATTTCAATAAGATTTTTCAAAAAAAAATTATGTACAGATTGGACTCAGTTAGAATTCTATTAAATATTATTAATAATGTAATACATAAATCAAATAAAAGAATGTTATAACTTTTAAGATAAAAACAGGCACTAAAAGCTAAAGAGTAATCTCCAAAATTGCGTAGACAGAAACAGCTCGTGGGCGTTTGAGGATCTTGAAAATTTAATGAGTTCAGTCTGTACTTTTACTTTACAACCTTGAAAATAAATCAATCAACATAAAAATATATCCCGCAATTTCATTTTACTAAATAATTGAGTTTAAATATCTTATGTAATAGAAATAGCTTTTTCAAGCCAAGCCAAGCAGGTAATATGGATGATACGAAGTTTTGTCCTATATATTTTTTTGTTTTTTTTTCTTAAATCCTAAATATTGTAAAAGCAGTGGTAGTCCAGTGGTAATGTGTTCGCTTGGGAAACCGAGTGAAGCGGGTTCAAATCCCGAGTTTCACATCTCTGATATCCCCATTTGCGAATCAATTTCAACATGATTACCACTCGCCTTACGACGAATAAAGGAAACATTGTGAGGAAATCTGCATATCTAAAAGAACTTGACAATTTTGAATGACATGTAAAATACGCCCCGCACTTGGCAAGCATGGTGGACTATGGCCTGATCTCCCTCGTATTCGAGAGAAGCCCGTGCCCAGCAATGTGACGTTAAAACAGTCATCTGTTTATGATTTGTTATAATTTGCTCAACCGATTGAAATGAAAAATTCCAGTCTACTTTAGTAGTAGCAATGCTGTTAGCTAAATGTTACTTGAATCATGACGAGTATTAAAAGGATTCTATCAAATTAATAATAAAAAAACTATAAGTTAAACCAAATTTATTATTATAATTACAAATCTATTCCTTCAAAATGTCGACTTTTTCACTTTTCTCCTCAGGCTTTAACTTCAATTCTTCAGGTTCTGAAAGAAGATACAATATAAGTATAGTGTATTTTTAAAATTATTGCAGTTTCCCTGAGTGCTCCTGAACATTAGGGTATATGTTTAATGAGTATAGGTATGGCGTGGCGAGGCGTATGCATACTTGTAAGAACTTTTTTTCGAAGTTGGGAAATGCATTTACGTGTATCACCAAAATACATACAGGTAGTATTATTACCCACTAAAACCCAATGGATCGTCCCCAATCTTAACTAAAATTTAAGAGATGAATAGAAGTGAATGGGGTTAAAATCGGTCAAGTGCAAGTCAAATCACACACGAAGGGTTCTGTACCATCGTACATGAACTTTCTATTAATAGGACTTTGACTCTATGTATGCAGTATATTAACTTCGATGATCGATTACGAATGTTAAAAAAAAATGTTTTTTGTATTTTTTTTATTATTTGTTATACCGGCAAAAGAAATACATACTCTGTAAAAATTTCAACTCTCTACTTATTACAGTTCAACTCTCTGACAGCGGAGGCTTAGTGACAGGGTTCCATTGGCACCCTTTGAGTACGGAACCATAAAAATGAAATTAGTTTGACCTTTGGCCCTACCAATCGCTAAACGAAATGCACCAATATAGAGACTGCTATTTTATGTCGAAATTTTGTAAGAAAATAGTATTTCTCTAATCAATTAATGCTAATATTAGCAAGGTCTTTCTGCGAAACAGAATTATGAAGATAACAGAAAGTGCGACAAGATGTACATAATTATAAATGATGAATACATAATATTTCCATGTAATACATTATTTTACAGCGATTAAGGTGTTTTTGATAACAGCTTAGTCACGTTTCTTTACAATTAGATAGAGAAATCAAAGTGTCATCATGAGATGGTGACGTAAAAGTAATGTAACATTTTTCATGTCTACATTACAGATATTTGTACTTATATAATTCTTACTTTGCTTTTTAACCTTATTTAAATTGTATATTTGTATAAATATTTAACTATGTTTTTGTTATATTTAATTAAATAAAATAGAATCATAACGATAATCAAAGAGACTGGAGAATTTACATTGAAGATCATTATAAAATATGAAATTAGCAATTTTGTATATACATTTATTTCGTGTACCTCGTAAAATCTAACGATTTGGATCAAATTTTGTGTTTAGGTAAGATTTTGATTTGTATGGTTATCTATATGTGTCTTTTTTGAATAAACACAATTTATATATTTTCTCCGAAAAAAAAAACGCAGAACGAATCGCGGTCGCCCAGTACTATTGTTAATTTCCATGATCCTTATTAAAGATACATTCATTTTGCCTAAGTTCACAACTGTAAATGGTAGATCATAGCAAATTCAACAAGAACATAAGATCTGTGCTATATTAGAGCTAAATCATAAACTAATAGAAGTAATAATAGTAACAAATTATTAATCTCTCCACAAACCAATAAACTAAAATGTAGGATATAAATAAATAAATATGCTGGGACATTAACACATAGCACCATCTAGTTCCATGGAAAGCTACGAGACTAGTATTGTGGATACCAGATAGTTGATACACTACACATATATAACTTTAAAATCCGCGACCGCTGGCACAGAAAGTAGGGTAACTACAAACTGCGCCAAACGTGTCATCAAGTCAAAAAGCTGTTCATTTAGTAGATTTAAAATGAAAAATAGATCAATAGGGCCTCAATTGTGTTAGCATTACAACCTCGACTCTTAAAGTGAATCCTGAGTATCAAGGTAAAGTAGCAATACCCCCATTGTTGAGTTCTCCTCCCTCCTTCAATTTTAATCTTTCAGGTGCGGTAAATTTCTAATATTGCAAAATTTGTATTGCAAAAGTGCACTCTCAAATATAATGATTCTAATACTACAAAAGAACATAGGCTACAACTTGCTGTCATCATCAGGTAGGCTAATTTGGCACTTTTATAGTATAAAGAAAATTGTCGAAAAAATTTATAGAAGTAAGGGACAATATAGGAGAATTTTTACTTTGTTTCAAAATTAAAGTATTACCTGCTTTTGAATATTCCGATTCGTTCCAAGGCTGAACATCAGCAGACATGAAAATTACAAAGATGAGATTACATAGAGTAGTCATACCGGCCATGAAGAACATTATGATCCTCCATTGGTAGACATTCGTCTGCAACAAACATTTTAAATAAATATTTTCAATACTTTCTTAGGTTTAAGCGAATATTTGATATTTTAAATGAAACTATCTACGAGTATTTGGAGAGAGGGTATCTCCCGTGACCATGTTTGCTGTAAAGTAATCGAAACATGGGAAACAAAAACCATCTATACTAATATATATAAATACAAATATGCATATAAATGTGAATATAATATATGTAAATATAATGGGCTAAACGGATCTGGATGTTTGGCATAGAGATTGAATACAGTCTGGAATAGCACATAGAATACTTTTTATCCCGGAACAATGTACGGTTCCCGTGGGATAGATTTGTTTTTGTCTAGGGGGAAACCCGAAGAGAAGCGAGGATGAATCGCTAGTACAAAATAAAACCGCAACAAAATCTGTGAAAATCTTTTCATTTATAATATTATTAGTAAAATAATTTGTAGTTCATTTATGTTAGATAAGTTCGTAATTTGTTTTCACAATATATAAGATTCCTTATAAGATTATTGTTCCATCATCAAACTTTTTGTCGTCTCTAGAGAATTTACTTCGATCTTGATTTAGTTGGAATCCTATATCGTAGTTAATATTTAATGCTTGAAGATTGCTTATTTGATATTAATAATATGATAATTCATACAACATTCATGAAATCAGTCCAAATAATTTTAATAGTCAATATTAAAAAAAGATGTCGTTATTACACACTAAAAAGTTGGTCTAAATATTAGTTTTTAGAGAAAAGTTGGTTCTTTAATTTTTTTTTATGAACAAATCATCCAAGGTTCTCTATAAATTGCAAACAAAATAATTACACTCCTAAGGGAAGAATTTAAAGTAATTTTGAGTCGATGTACCTTTTAAAAAATATATGTAAAAAACATGCTTCGAACTCACTACCTCATATTGATAGCTAACTACAGTGATAGACGAACAACGATAAATTTTAACAATCCCTCAGCAAAGTCGGAGATAAATGTTATTCACATATTTGAACGTGACCAGTGAAGCTTAGATCGATCTAACTACGAGTATTTTTCCACCTAGAGATATTTTGCGCAAGTTGTTCGAAAGTGTGGTCAGAATCCCATATCTGCATAGAGCTTACATGAAATATTAACAAGTTATAAATAGTTTAATATTGGAATATATTTTGTACGAGATATAGAATTTTTAGTGTTTTAAAATCATAAATAAATATGTTGTTAGGACATAAACAAACAGCACTATCTATATATAATTTTAAATACATATACATATATTATTAATATAAACATCCGTGATTTGAGTACAAACATTCGTGCTCTTCACTCAAATGAATGCTCCCAGCGGGACTCAAACCCGCGACCGCTGGCACAGCAAGTAGGGACACTACAAACTGAGCCAAACGTGTCGTCAAATTTTGGAACGTAAGCTTTGAATTCGTTGACAAATCGTTAAAATAAACATGCGTAACTTAAACAATTATATGAATTTTAATAAAATGTTTGTCGTATTTATAATAATAGAACATGACATTTTGTTAGATTTATATTATTTGACTTGCTCGTTCTCACCTCATCCTCTGTTTGACTCACCATCCCTGTTTGATTCGTCTCTAGGTAAGTTTAACGGTTAGTATGTTTTTTTTTAGTATATGTTGTATATGTTGACCCGGATACCCAGCTATCATCATAACAAGTTTCATCAAAATCTGTCCAGTAGTTTTCTCGTGATGCGTTCCCAGACAGACAAATATTATAAAAACTATAGATTCGGCTTCTGTATCGATAATAATGACTATTTCAATAAGATTTTCCAAAAAAAAACATTTAATGTAGAGATTCGATTTAGATATTATATGTATTGAAGATTTTATGTATAGAAGACTAGTGTAAAGTTATTCTAAAATAAAAAGGGCAGTGGTTCCAACCAAACCACGCATCTCGCAGATCTTTATATTTTTTTCACATGCGAATCATTTTCAACATAACTACCATTTACCTTACGGTGAAGGAAAACATCGTTAGGACGTCTACATGCCTAACCTGACTAAACCTAACTAACTTTCAAAATACATTTAAAGTATACTAACCTCATATTACTTGACCTCGCATTAGAAGAAGGCCCCGCGCCCAACAGTGGGACATTTAATATTTTAGGGCCGAATAGCACGAGGTAATTAATCAATCGAATAAATTTTTGCTTAATGAAAGTCATAAAAAGCATGAAGATAAAAAAATAATCCATAGTAATATAATACATTAACTGCATTATTTCTTGTGCTACAAAATTGATTTAAAAATACAATGAACAAACGTAAAGTAAGAGATATTTCTTGCCGCGACAATAACTTGAAATTGTGTCTCGGCACGGCTATAAATTTTCATTAGAAGTGATATCTGCTTGTGAAAAAGTCCCTATCTCTTGACTTTGCTTTGAAAATACTAAGCTACACTTCGGAATAAAAATGAAACATAATTGGGAATAAAATAAATATCGCAAACTCCCGCAGCGGTAGCTCAGTGGTAGCGCTTGAGAAACCGAGTGAAGCGAGTTCAAATCCTGGGTCTTGCACCTGTGATATTTTCATGTGCGAATCATTTCCAACATGATTACCACTTGTCTTACGGTGAAACAAAACGCGAGGAAACCCCCCATGTCTAAAAGAACCTATACAGTTTTCGAAAGACGTGCTCCATTCGCCACCCTACACTTTGCCTGCGTAGTGGACTATGACCTGATCCCCTCGTACTGAAGGGAGGCCTGTGCTCAAGAGTGGGACGGTAAAAAAGGCTGAATACATTGTATATTTGATTATGAATACTGTCTGTTTGTTGGTGCACGCTAATCTCTGAAACCTATGGGCTATTTTTGTGGACGTTACACACGGGGAGAGCCGCGTGTGTAAGTTTTTATTATAATATTAGAAATTTAATTTTCGTCAGATAGTAAGTAGTCCTTAAAGAAAAACGGTACGGACAATATAGTATTATTTATAATAAAATATTAGACAAGCCGATAATGCATATATTTCGCATATAAAATTAAAAATTACGAATGGGCTGTTTTAATTGTATATTAAGAAAATGGTACCTATAGTAAATAGTAAAGTAAAAATTAGCCTTAATTTTACTGATAATTTTTATCAAAACCACTATTCGGAACTAGTTTATCCTCTTATGAGCTACCTATATAAAAGGATATATTAAGTAACTTACCACATCAGTAACAATGTTTGAAACCACTACGGGTAAGAATACAAAAAATAAGCCAGATAGGGTATTCCCTGTCGCCATAAGCGCGCCGCCATAATTAGGCGACAAATCTACATAGTTTACCTGCAAAATAAGAAGATTTACTAAGTAAACATTTTTTAGTTAGTAAAATTTTACCAATATTCCAATTGAATATGGAATATTCCATATTCAATTATAATATTAAGTAAAATTATAAAAATGTTTAAAGTTATAAAATATTGTAAGGTACTTGGTGCAATTTTTCATTTTGTTATTTGTGGGTAGGCTGTCTGTAACAACTATACCTTCAAGACATCTAACACCTCAGTTCCTCCCGTGGCCATGATTGCTGTAAAGCATTCGAAACGTCGGAAACCAAAAATCAAAATAAATCTGCGAAGTAATCCGAAAAGATAGTTTTATTTAAAATACCAAATTATCGTTTTTTTTTATTTTTCGGAATTTTCTCTTTACTTGCTTTTAACCAAAATTGACAATTCTAGGTCAACCGGAAGTACCTTATAGGTTTTGGGTCGAAAACCTATATGGTATTTCCTGTTGAGGTCAAGGTTGAGGAGGTTGAGGTCTTTTTGCCAAATTTCGTGATTCTAGGTAGAATCACGAAATTTGGCAAAAAGCAAGGTCTTACCACACAAATAAAGGAAATCTTCCAAAAAATAAAAAAAAGTTTAAAATTGAAGCTAAGCAGATTTCCATGTTGCATGTTGAAAATTGAAGCTAAACAGATATTTGTACGGAACCCTCGGTGGGCGAGTCCGACTCGCACTTGACCGTTCTTTTTTTTCAGAACTTGTGACAGACTTGGGATATACAATAAAAAATTAAATTATAATTTAATGTACAAAATGCTTGGGTAAAATTTGGTTCTTAAGTCTTTCTGTAAAGAAAGTGCCAGTAACTGCCCGAAGTTGGTAAGTTGGTGGTATTTCACCCCCATGCCTTAGAGAGCTCGTGTTGGTTCGGGCCTGCACTTTAACTTTCACCGGTCGTGTCTAAGTATGGTCCCATCAGACTTCAGACTAGACTAGAGAGTGCTCTTATTTCTGCGCGTTGGCTAGTCTGAGATTGGCCGCCGTGGCCCAAAATTATTAGGTGGACATCATTTTAAAGTATTACTGACCATCCAACCAGAATGTAATGCAGCATTTGCAGCCATGGACACAATAAAACACACTACAGCCACAGCAGTGTTAGTGGTATAGGAGACCAACGCAAGGCATAGGGCTGGTCCACAACATGCTGGAAAAAACACGGAAATTATTGATGATTTGAAGAAAAAAAACGAATTCTGCATCAGACATTGCAAATCCTATTCAATCCCTGGATGTTTGTTGTGTAGTTTAGGCTGTATAGGTTAAACTAGCCAAAATTTTTAAACAATCAATCGCTAAAACCTTAAAGCGTGCTTAAAAAATATATTTGTAACTAAAAGAATGTAAATAAATAAGAATTGGGTACTCACAAATTGAATTTGATATTCTTCTAGCATTCTTCACACTAATCATTTTTCTGTTAGTGAAGAAGTCAGAGAAAAAACCGAAAGCTATCGATGTAGATAATGCTGCTATGTATGGCAGGGACGACAATATGCCGCTCTGTAATAAAATATAGACTATTAGTAATATTTTGAATATTATTATTTTATTACTTGTATTTTTACGAAATTTGCGCGGACGGAGGAGTATGAAATTTCCCACACTTATAGTTTATTTAGAAGAGTACAGAATGCTATTTTTTTTAAATTAAGCATTTAAAACACTAAATCAATAAAAAAAACACTACACACACTACCATGTATTTGACACACACACGCATATATACTCTTTTGTTTTTATAGGCTATGTATATACCTTTCAAAAAAGAACCTCAATATCGATCAAACTAAATGAATTATGATTGATTTTCAACCACAGAACGATCACTAGTATTGATCATTATTTCAAAAAAATCTAAGGACATAAATACGAAAATCCAAGTAATGATATTTGTATGTAAAAAATACATTGAGACCGGTTCTCTTAATCTCTATATATGAAGTGGTTTTCAAGGCATATTAGTAGTTTGAAAAAAATTAGGTCATGCAATATAACTTTAAGTGATAAACTAATTTACTTTACCTACTGTTGGATATTTTTAAAATATTATTATTAGAAAAAATCTTATCAGTAATTATCGATCAAAAAAGTACTAGATCACAATAAGCGACAAATAATGTTCTAACCAAATGAGCGCTGATTTGAACATTTGAGCTGATTTGAGCGAACAGCTGATGTGAAAAGAACTTTAAGCATTGCATTTAAGGTTCAATTTAGATTCTTGTATATTTATTTCAACTAGAATAATTACCGAAACACAGCTGGTGACAGTTTTAAGAGAACTTTTACATGGCATTGTGTATCTAGTCCTTTTTTGATCGATGCAGGAATATGAAGAAAATCTAAATTTTACTTACATTTCTAATATTGAGTTTTAATATAGAACTCATATAAGTAGGAACTTGTACAAACATAAATGTGAAGCACGTTGCGCTACCTATATGAGTGCTAAAAGTTGCCCAAGCTGGTACTGATGTAAATATCGACTTCCATGGTATTTTACCTTTCTGGAAATAAAATATAATAAAGTGTTTATTCAGGCTACTGTTAGATGAAAGCTTAGCATCATGGATCTGCGAACATTCTGCGCTAATAAATTGGAAAAAAAGCTGATTGCTTGCGTTCGTATCTACAAACGCGCGACATGCAAATGTCGATAGTGCCTTCACGATGCGTCAAACGTGCATCGATCCCGAGTTGATAAGGCATTAAAAAGTCGTGTCTTAAAAGTTTATATCACTAAAATGACCACAATATATTTATATAATAAAAAATTATAATCGGTAACTAAACTCCCATCAACAATGTCATTTAGACGATTAGAATTTTAAAAATACTAACATTTTTACAGTCACTTTTAAGTTTTCCCATAATAAACTTCTTTTCTGCTTCAGAAATAAATTTATGCTCTAGAGGCGTGGTGGCTCCAAAGACAGTGATTAAAACGAATACTATGAAGCATGCAACACCCAGTGCCCAGAACGTTGAAGGCCACCCAAATTGACTAAAAGCGAGGATACCTGCTAGTTGGAACGCCACTACTGTGCCAAATAATGATCCTGATGAAGAAAAAAGAACAATAAATAATAATATAAGTTGTATGCAGGATAGAGATAATAATCATATTGTATTATAACGCTATATGTTAAAATAAACACAGAACATCGTTCAGCCAGCTCTGGAAAATAGAGCAAAAAGGATCTCTTATGTTTAATTTTAGTTGTAATATTCTTTCAATGCAATTTTTTGTTAATAGCTCCAAGCCCTGCCAGTTGAGCATAGGTTACTTCACCAATATCACGTAGACTGGAGAAAACACAGCAGAGATTGGATTCTTAACAAGGTATTATTTGCTTGAAACATGACAAGTAAGAAAGAAGTTATCAGACTGTATTGTAGTTAAATTGTTAAATATTTTATTTGTTTACTTTTTACGTTAATATTTTAAGTTCACTAATTACCCAGGTCTTTAGCCCACAATGTAAAAAAAATGGTACCGTTTACCTGTGTAAATATAGGAAGAGAGGCTGGCTCGTTCACTTAGAGGTACCCAATTAGCTACAAATCTCATAATGCCTGGATATAAACCAGCTTGGGAAAACCCTTGGATCACTCGTATAGCGCATAACACTTTCCAATCACCCTGTCGGTAAAACAAATTAAATAATTGAATTAACTTACAGAATTCAAATATATATATATATATATATATATATATATATATATATATATATATATATATATATATATATATATATTGTATTATGCTAAACAAAATAGTGCCTAGGGATCTGCAGCCGTCCATTTTAGCTACTACACCAATAAGACAGTTCACTTAGTATAATATAGGAGTAATAATTACCAAAGCAATAAGCCATGGAGAAAAAAAAGATAGTATAGCATTTAAAGCCATAGCTACTTGTAGGGGTATTTTTCCTCCCCATCGTTGACTTACGATACCCATAGGGAACATCATGACACTATACCCGAGGAAAAAGCCCCCAAGAACTATTTCTTGAACAGATTTAGGCCAATCGAAAGTCTGTGAAAAAGAAAACTACAATTATCAGTATAATCTTAATAATACAATTCGTACTTATTTCCAGGGATCCTGTGTATCATCTTTCTTAAATGTAAATTTGTTCTTGTTTTAGATTGTTGTATAAATATATAATATATTTATATGTTATTCTTTATTTTTGAAAAGAATTAGTATATTGAAAAATCAGTTTAGCATTCTTGACAATATCATTTGTAAAGTGGTCTCTATGAGTATTTCACTTGACTTCTATAACAGGTGTCTAATAACAAAGGCAGCAATGTCCAGTTAAAGTCATTTACAAAAATCTAATAACATTTAAAATGTATTGCATATTTACTGTTACAATTTATTTATATAAGTATGAATTTAATACCTTTTGTTTTATAAGCTGTATTTTAATGCTAAAACAAGTCAGTTAACTAAGAAACTTAAATAACACGATGGACTTAATCGAATAATCGACGTTTGAATTATATGGGACTTTGCCGCCTTTGTTATTAGACCCCTGATATTTTCTTGTATTTAGAAGTCAATATCTAAGTTACAATTGAGCTAAATTTCATTAAAAAATATTTTTTATTGCTTAAATAAAGGAACAGCAATCACATTTTCTGTTGTTATTTCTATGATTATGAATTACTAGCGACTCATATAAATATATTAATAAAAATATATTGAACTTACAGTATGAACGCTGCTAGTAACTGTTTCATAAATTATTGTAGAATTTTCATCATTACTTGAAGTAAAATTCTGAAAACTTTCAGAGCTAACCAAATTTCTAAGCGTTGTACTTTCATATAATAAAGAATGCTCTGTATTAGTCTGCTCACTGTTAACTTTTGTCATAGCAACGATGGTGACTCCTAAATGAGCTCGAGTGGCATAGCCCAAGGTCAGGCAAAGGAAAACCAGTACGGCCTGTATATGTCGCACACCATAACCATATGTGGTGAATTCTTCGTCTAAATCTGCAATACATAAATACATTAAAAAAGCACGCAAATATATCTAGCTCTTATTAACTACTTATGGATTTTTTGTCCGTGCGTGTTTTAGTGTGTATGTTTGTTACTATTTTATGTTGAAACGGCTGAAATTTAGAACACAGGAAGACTATGATCTGGACGAACACAAAGGCACTGTTAGGCACCAAGGGACGCACTACAGCGATGCGTTATTCACAAATGTGTATATTGAATTATTATGTACATTTTTATCTAGAAGTATAATTTATTTGTAAAATAAAGTTGATAAATACTATAAATAATATAAAAAAATAATTTTAAATAAAATATTTCGCGGATTTATACTGTTTGTAACAAGTATATAACGCCTTTGAGACATCTGTAACCTTAGTCTCCCCCGTGGCCATGATTGCTGTAAAGTGTATAGCACTCGAACCAAATATCAAAATAAATCCGCGAAATAATCCGAAAAGCTAGTTTTATTTAAAATGTCAAATATTCGCGTAAATCTAAGAAAGTATTGAAGCCCTTTTTAATGTCGCACTGCACGGGCCTCCCTTAAGGGATGGTTCCTTATGGCCTGATCCACTTGTACTTAAGTACAAGGGGGATCAGGCCATAGTCCACCACGCTGGCCAAGTGCAGGTTAGCGAACTTCACATTTCTTTTGAAAACTTGCTAGGACATGGTGGTTTCCTCACGATGTTTTCCTTCACCGTTAAAACAAGTGGTAATCATGTTGGAAATGAATCGCACATGAAAATATTAGAGGTGCGAGACTCGGTATTTGAACACTCGGTTTCCCAAGCGAGCGCGTTACCACTGAGCTACCACTGCCTAAGAGAGTATTGTAAAAGTATTATAAAAAAAAACTTTATCTATTTTTCTAATGAAAGTGAAATTAGTTAACAAACCACCATCCACAAAAAAAAAATAGCATTAAAATACTCCGCTTTCTACACTGAGTTTGATTACTGCAGACAGAACTATGGAAGACGTTTTACTATGTAAAGCAGTTCAGACGTAAATTACTTAATGACTCCATTTTCCCTGAGTCTCAATTTAGTGCTTTTGTGCATTAATTCAGTAGAATACTCTATTATTATCAATTCCCATGTTAGTATAAAGTTAGACTTTTGCCATTAACACTAAGTTCTATTCGTTCATCAATGAAAAGAGTACTAGATCCACAATCCCATGCAAAAGTTCGTGAAAAACTATCACCAACTGTGTTTAGGAAATTATTCTAGTTGAAATAAATATACAACAATGTAAATTGAACCTTAAATAAAAATGCTTAAAGTTATTTTTTTAAAAAAATTAAAAGCGCAAATGTTCAAACGAGCGCTTATTCGGAGAGGGCATTTTTTTTGCTGATTGTGTATCTAGTACTTTTTTTATCTAGTACTTTTTTATTGATGTATTTGTTATAATAATCTGATCATTTTTAGTAGAGTCCTTTCAGACTGACTTCTTCCTAAGTTGAAGATCGTGAATTTGAACTAACCTTTGAATGCGTAACATATCCTGCCAATATAATAAACATGAAAACTTGTGAGGATATTTGTTTCCTAATGTTTCACGCAACTACTAAACCGATTTTACTAAAACTTTACAATAATATAGCTTACACCTTAGGGTATCACATAGGTATAAGTTAATATGTAAATTATACAGATATAGTAATACATAATTGAACTACGCGGATAGATCTGCAAGAAAACGCTTTTTGTCTATACAAATATTTATCCCGTTCATCCTAAAACATACTTGTAATTAGGAAATCTGTCTTTTTTCCATAATTAATATTAGACAAAAAGAAAATACCAATGATGTAAAATCATTATCTACAATCAGTTAATAATATTTTTAAGTATTAATAATCAGAAATAAATACTTTTTATTGTACACCCACAAGAGAAAAAATTAAAAAGAGCTATGTACAAGAGGCGGCCTTATCGCTAAAACAGCGATCTCTTCCAGGCAACCTTAAGGTGTTGGAACTGACAAACTGTAAGAGGGAAGCGATGTGAACTATATAGTAGTAATAATAATAATAAAAAAAACAAAAGTAGTGCATTGAAAGACAAAAGGATACATTCAAAGATAAGCTTCACTCCACATAACCAACTGAGCTGTATGGAAAAATTGGTAGCAATTCTAGAAAATCAGCAAACAGATGACAAATATAAATGTATACAAAATTACATCAACAGCTTAGTGTGCAATACTTTATAAACAAGTATTTAAAAGTTAAGCTAACAATGTTTAAGTAAACGCAATCCCCCCCTCCCCGTACACGCACATATATTCCCTCGCTTATTACAGTATCGACAAATATTTACTTTTAATCCTAAGAATAATCCAGCGATAAAAAGTCCAGGAAGACTTCCCGGAACCTTAAATGCTAGTTACTAGAGCGCCACTACATAGATGAAGGAAGTTATTGGACTACTAATATAAATGCAAATTTTGATATGTGCATATGTATATGTGTATGTTTTTCACTCCTAGACCCTAAACGGCTTTACAAATTTTGATAAACTTTAGTACTTACGTAGACCATAAGCTGCAGTAGCGCAAAGGCTACAAACTAAACTTGAATGTTAGGCACCTAACTCTACACTAACTGTTATTATAATAAAATTTCGATGCAGTACTTTAGATCACAACTTACCCTGATCTTTCCCGTTTTCTACGATTGGAACTTTTTTGTATTCGCTATCCGCCATTTTAGCAATATTTTTTGAATTTCTGGCTTATACAAAAGACGACACCACATACTCGCAGGTGGCGAGCTCTAACTTATAATTTATTAAAAGTAATATATTTTTACCTTATAAGTATTTATCAAGACAAAGAAAAACAGAAGTGACAATGTCACTAATAAAGTTGTCACGATTTTCAGAGATTTCAAAAGAATTCAAATTTCTTTTCAAAAGATTTCAAATTTCTTGTTAAATTGAAATAAAAATTTTATACAACCCCTAACGTATAAAATTATCTTCTTAGAAGTTAAAAGAATATATGTTATGATAGTTTCTTTACATTATATTGATAGTACGTACTTATAATGTCTATAGAACGCCAACAAATGTCGCAAAACGAAGGAAGTTTAAACTATCCCAAATAATAAGTTTTCTCATAAAATAATGAGTCCAAATCGATACAGACACACAGACCGATATTGACGTTAAACTTATTACATCTCTGTTTTTTTTCGTTAGGAGTTAAAATGTCTTGCATTATAATAGTGAATTGAGTTTGTATCTGAAGGAATTTCCAATTTTTTTTATTAAAATATCATTTATGCAGCAAATAGAAACATTCTGTAATCAAACTTATTTGGCTGAAACGCTCCAACTTTTTAGTTATATAGATAGCATCACTTTCATACACGTCAATACTGGTTTCAAACACTCAAAGAAAATAAACATGCTAGTAGGCAACACTAGTTGCAAAATGAAATGACACATCTAAATTTTAGTTAATCTTTGGCGTACGGAATAACACTGTGATATAATTACTATCTAAATCAAACATAACTATCATTAAATGCGTACAAATTATATACAGGAGCCAATTATATATACATTTTACTCTCAGTTATTTATGTATTTAACTTTCCTGTGTACAAAAGAAATTTTTGCAGATACCTACCTTATCTTTCTAATACGCGACATTTTTATTAGAAAAAAAAGCAATCATGAGGACTTCCGGCAGAAGTGAAAACTTAAAACTATAAACAAACAGTTGTTATTTTTGGATATTGAATATGAGTTTTTGATCTTAAATTAAAGTTTGTAAATTAAAACTGCTTACATTTATCTGTTTTGACATCTATTGACTTTCTGAGTGTTAGCGGTAACACGTCACGTGACTACGTCCATGACGACTTACATGAATTTACTCCCCATCAAAACCTGCCTATAGAAGTCCTGCCTATAGTAGTATATATTTAAACGATTTCAAATCACAAATATATGTTTCAAATTTTTTCATACACTGTTATATCCTAATCTTACAGAGGCAAAAGTTTGTGAGGGTGTAAGAATGTATCAAAGTATGGACGTGTGGACGTATGTTTGTTACTCTTTCACGCAAAAACTACTGAAAGATTTTGATGAAACTTTAGCTAGTAATATATATTATATATCAGAATAACACATAGGCTATAATTTATAAAGATAATACAATACATATGTATTGGACTAGGCGGGCGGAGCGCTGAATTTCTCTAGTTTATTTTATACTAACGTTTTCCTGCAGCTCCACTCACATAGTTGTTTTATATAATATTATTACTCTGCTCATCTTAGTTACGACGTGATATTATAATGTAGCTTTTCTCAATAAACACTGGCCATAAAATACAATAACAATTTTTCTAATCGGACTGGTAGTTTCAAACATTAGCATATTTAATCAAGAAAAAAACAAGCCCTTTATGTATTAGAATCTATACTAATATTATAAATGTGAAAGTTTGTCAGTATGAATGTTTGTTACTCTTTCACGCCAGAACGGCTGAACGGATCTGGATGAAATATGGCGCAAATATAGATTATAGTCTGGAATAATATATAAGCGACTTTTTATCCCGGAAATGTACAGTTCCCAAGGGATAGATTTATTTTTGTTTTACTAGAGGCGAACCCGAGCGAAGTGAGGGTGAGCCACTAGTGTATAAATAAAATGAATGTTTATATATTTGGTTTGGTTGCATTCCTAAACCATTAATCCGATTGTGATGAAACTGGTGCGTTATTGTGTATACGTCCACAAAGGTTCTTGGTGATTACACCAATTTGTTTTTTCAAATTATTTTTCTTTTGTGCGTTCTTAAGATATCCAAGCTGAGGGACGCATCAGAGCAAAGCGAGGGTATGTTGCTAAGTAGTTTAATATAAAATTATTTTTAGCGTTATCTTTATATTATTGTTCCACCATCCTCACAATACATGTTCCATTAGACTTTCGAGATAATTCCTACTAAAACAACTCAGTACAATTACAGTGTTTTAAATTATTGAGGTATATAATATAAAGATGTTTTTTCTGTAAAGTTTTATCTATCTTAGCTAACCTACATCCTGGTCATTATTTTTTTGTTATACCTTTTGCGTAATATATAAATAATGATTGCGTAAGCAAAAATTGTATTTTAAATTGTTATAAGGCATGGTATGTACTAATATAGCAAGACTTTTGCAGCCCAATGTCTTAACCACACCCTTTTTACCAATGTGATATAACATTTTTTACCTCATTCAGGATAAGTATTCATAGTTACCAATAGATTGCTGGTGCCAGTCACATAACCACTGGGCCACTGAGGTCATACCCAAAAATTTTAAGTAAAATATTCCTTTGGTCTTATACATTATTGGGTAGGGACTAATACTATCAATTTAAAGAAGTTTTATTGTCATTGAATTGTTTGAAACTCAAGGACTGCCAATAAAGGCATAGGTTCAGTGAAGCAAGAAATCAGATGGTGATCATTTTGGCCCGATCGTTCGAGCCAAGGTCGCCTACAAATTTATTTGATACTTAAGTATTTACGTGACATTCTTTAGTGTTTTTATTACATTTTTCCTGACTAGGATGAACGGCCGCAGAATCGTAGACGTTGTGTTTCTAGACCCGAGTCGCAGATCGAATCAGGTGTAGTTATTGGATTTTACAGACCAGAAATTCCCAGTAACAGTCCAGAGTTGGGAAATTGACAGTGGTTCATCCTCGTGTCAAGCTTTCGGTCCTGTGCCTGATCTCTCAACGGTCGTGGTGAATTGTCGTCTCATAGGAGATACTAAATGAAAGAATAGCACGTATGTATTCTTGTGCACTACTATAATATATCTCATTAAGCGAAAAGTAATAAGAGTGGTCTCTGTAGCTACATTAGTTAAGAGGATGGAGGATCCTCTTATAATTATTAGATATTTGTGAATTTATTATGTGGAATGAAACAGTATGTAGTTTTTGAAGTATATATGTACAATAAACAAACAGACGAGAAGTATAATGTGCGAGTTGTTATACTTATTACCCAATTTTAACACATTATTTTGTAGTGCCACTGTCGGTTAATAAAATTAGTTAATATTCTAACGGTTCTGGTAACTTCATTAAAGACTAGTTTTCAATTGGATAAACTAACAAATTAAATAATGGTTGTATAAATATTCTAATAGCAGAGAAAGTCTTCTGCCTGAGACCAATGTAGCTAAGTAACTATTACTACTAGATTTTAAATACTATTTTGTACAGACAAAATCAACCTACGTTACCTTAGTTCAGCCATTCTGGCGTAATTGACTAACAAAGTAAGATTGTATATCAATTTTAGCGTTTTGAATCATCAATTTTCTAAGCCCGTGAGGCATTCATCGTTATTAATTGTAATAATTTTTGAAATTATCTACACGAATAAACAATAAATTAGAAATATTTACATCAATGAACAATAAGAGACGGATGTCTCAATAATTTTCAAGGCATCCGCCGACAAGGTTTTTACGCTCAGTTTACCAAACTGGGTCTACTGCTCGAACAACGCTGAATCGTATCGCTGGAAATCTAAGTACGGCTAAAGTTTCCATTAACTTATTTAGGTACTCGACTTGGAATCTATGGTAAAGTCCTAGTCTAATGTACTAGCTTTCCGCAAACTTTACCGACTCCGGTCGCACAATTCATTTATCAACTAGTGACGTACTGCTTTATTCGGGTGCGTCCTAGGTACGTATTTTTTTATGTGGGAAACTCTGATTCTTTTGATAAAATAAGTAGCCTGAGTCTTATAACATCAGCTATCTGCCAGTGAAAGTCCCAAAAAATTGGCTGGACCGTTTCGGAGATTAGCCGGAATAAACAGACAGGCAGAATTTTTTTTTTTAAATTCTTATTATACTATAAACACCTTAAATATTTTCATACGCATTTAGTAAAAAGCTGTTATTTAGACATAACAAATAAATACTTCAATTTTATTTATCTGTATAGATAATTTTAATTTAGAGGAGCACGTTACAACAAAAAACATAGAATAATAAAAACAAATAAACAATCTCATATGCTTTAATATGAGATGCTACAAGAATATTTTTTGAAGAATTTTAGTCTACATTAATATGTAGATAATATTTTTTCTGGCTTGAACGATATCAGCATTAAATAAAATTCATTCGAGGCAGAAATAAAGCTAGGTGTGAATCCAATAATACACTAGGGTTACGCAATTTAGGTCCTCGGGTTAGGGAAACGACTAATATTATTTATATTACTTTGTTAGTTCATAATTTTTTTGCTTAGTAACAAACCTACGTAACGTAATGATTGTAATCCCTCCACGACCGCGGACACGCCGGCGTTACAGTTAACAATAGATTTCTTAGAAAACCTGGAGGTGTTAATAGATATAATTATAAAGTTGTAAATAAAACTATCTTTTCGGATTTTTTCGCAAATTTATTTTGTTTTTTGGTTCCCGATGTTTCGAATGCTATACAGCCATCATGGTCACGGGAGATATTTCTTTACAGCAATCATGGTCTCTCCCGTGACTATGATTGCTGTAAAGCATTCGAAACGTCGGGAACCAAAAATCAAAATAAATTCGCGAAAAAATTAGAAAAGATACTTTTATTAAAAATGTCAAGTATTCGTGTAAATCTAAGAAAGTATTAATTATAAAGTTTGTAAAAAAACCATAAAACTAACTTTCATTCAATAATTGTGTACTTTAAGTGAGGATCGAACTCTGAATGGTTTATTATAAGTGATTTTATTATAAGTGAAGTATTCTATATTATTAAATAGACGACTCATTCATTCAGTTTCTAAGACTCCCACGTAATATATTTTAGACACAGAGCTAAAATAGTTGAACAAAGGACTTGTAATGAAGTGAACGCTTCGTTACAAAATTAGTCCCTCTGAGACTCTAACTTACTTTTCAAACGTTAAATAATATATGAATAAGAAGTATTTAAATTTGACTAGCATTGCCCGCGGCTCCGCCCGCGTCCATGTGACCAAAAACCAAATTCTTAGGTTTTACATATTAGTATACTCTTACGTTGCAGTTTTTATATTTTTTCTCAGAAATGAGACATTTTCCCGCGGTAAAAAGTATCCTATATGTTGGCTCGGGTAACCAAGCTATCATCATACTAAATTTCATCAAAATCCCTTCACTGGTTTTTCCGTGATGCGGTAACAGACAGACAGATAGACAGAAAGACCGACAAAAATTCTAAAAATTATAGATTCGGCCTCTGTATTGATAATAATGTGTATTTCAATAAGATTTTCTAAAAATATTTAATGTACAGATTCGGCTTAGTTACAATTTTATTATAAGTAGAGATCGGTGTTACGTTACATTCCACTACTAAGAACTAATATGAAACAGCTTTAATAACTCTGTGTTTGCCGTTTTCAATTTGCATTATTACTTAGACTGGATTACTAATTGAATTGAAAGCTATGCATGAGATGTAAACTGTTAAAGTTTGCAAATCGAGAACTTCTAGTATAAACTTAATAATCGATTATTATTATTTCTTGTAATTAAAACTATTTTTTCGGATTTTTTCACCTATTTATTTTGATTTTTGGATACCGAAGTTTTGAATCCTTTACAGCAATTATGGTCACGGGGACACCCGAGTCTTTCCGAAAATCCGAAATAAATCCAAAATATAGTTTTATCTATTTAAAATGTCAAATATTCGCGTAAATCTAAGAAAGTATTATTGTTTCTTGTGTTTATTTTTAATAACATAAATAATGTTTTGTTGTGATTTGAAACCATCCTTACCACTTCTGTAACGCTATATCCCATTGTTATGGGATAAACTGTATGGGATAAGCTAACAATGTCTTTTTAAATAAAACTATCTTTTCGGATTTTTTCGCGGATTTATTTGGATTTTTGGTTCCCGACGTTTGGTCTAAAAAGATAAGATAGTTTTATTTAAAACTAGCGGCTCACCCTCGCTTCGCTCGGGTTCTTCACTAGGTACGTTTTAAATAGAGATAAATAGTTACTAGCCAGCGCTAGCCATATAATTTTTTTTCGTTAATTTTTCTGATGTTTTAATACTTATTATCCTATTCCGGACTAAGAGAAATCCAAAAATTCAAATATCATAAAAATTGGTCCAGCCGTTCTTGAGTCACGTCACACGGGAACACAATCGAACGGGATAAAAAGTATCCCATGTCCGTCTCCTGGGTCTAAGCTACTTCCTCACCAATTTTCAGCCAAATCGGTTCAGCCGTTGTTGAGTTATAAATAGTGTAACTAACACGACTTTCTTTTATATATATATATATATATATATATATATATATATATATATATATATAAAATATATATATATACATGTCAAATATTCGCGTAAATCTAAGAAAGTACTAACAATATCTATAAAATAAATCTCTTCCCCTTAAAGCCCGGCAATGAATAATAGTGACGAGTTTCCCCAATGACTTCTTAAAAAGCACTATACCACTCTGTATGGTTGGTACATATCCTGAAATATCAGTAACAAAAAAATCGGTCAAGTGCGAGTTGAATTCGCACATGAAGGGTTCCGTACCATCGTAAATGCACTGTTTATTAATATGACATTGTAGTATTATCTTCGATGATCGATTACGAACGTTAAAAATGTTTCTTGTATTTTTATTTTTATTATTTTTTATTACAGCGGCAATAGAAATACATACTCTGTGAAAATTTCAACTCTCTACCTATTACAGTTCATGAGATACAGCCCCCTGACACACGGACGAATGGACGGATGGACAGCGGAGGTTTAGTAATAGGGTTCCTTTGGCACCCTTCGGATACGGAACCCTAAAAATAAGCCAAAAATATAGTAAATATTTCCCGTTTTAGAATAAACTTATGTCAGTGCCCATGAAAAATTATAATACGCTAATGTTAAACTACATTCATTCTTATTTCTTTTCAAAATTTTGTTATGTTTTTTACTTGAGTGTTGGAGATAGTAAAGTTCTTTGATGTTATTTCCTTAGCCATATAAAAGCTATTAATAAATAACCGTTGTTGTCAAGAGACGTTGTAAATTATCAAATATTAGGTTTAATGTACAAACCGACAGTTCTGTCTCAAAAGGTTTTATATTTTTATTTTCCCTTGAAATATTCAATTTTCTAACTTGAATTCTTCTTTATATATTGGTATTTCAGTAATTCCTCCAGGAAAATGACTCAATCCTGAAAAGAACTCTCGAATGATTTTATTTTTATTTTAAGGAAGTTGTTTCCCATATAAACATTTTTTACCTTTTCCCTATAGGGTTGAACCTATATGGACTGAATTTAAAAAATTCCTTCGTACATTTGCTCTTATAAGAAAACCGTATTGACATCACAGTAAGCGGGCTACAGTAGTTTTGTTAAGTATTCGAAATGATTTTTTTCTATTTTGAGGATTTTTTATATCTATACATATAATAAAATTGTAACTAAGCCGAATCTGTACATTAGATATTTTTTTGGAAAAACTTATTGAAATAGACATTATTATCGATGCAGAGTCCAAATCGATAGTTTTTAAAAAAATTGTGTCTGTCTATTTGTCTGTCTGTCTGTCTGTCTTTTACCGCATCACGAGAAAACCACTGAACAGATTTTGATGAAATTTGGTATGATGATAGCTGGATAACCGGGTCAACATATAGGATACTTTTTACCGCAGGAAAGTATCTCATTTCTGAGAAAAATACAAAAACTGAATTGTAAAACTTACTACTTACTAATATGTAAAACCTAAGAATTTGGTTTTTGGTCATCTTAACGCGGGCGGAGCCGCGGGCAATGCTAGTTAACAAATAAATTTTAAAGTTATTTTTTTTCTCAGCAGTCTAGTCTGAAACAAGAATAAACATTGTCAAATACATACTATAATATCTAAGATAAATGGTAGTCAAGCTGATAAAGTCTTAATTATTTTAATAGTATTATGTTATTCGCAATATTACTCGTTTGTCTATTGGCTAGTAAGTACAACTATAGATAAGATGGTACTGGGTTCAAGTCTCGGGTCGGGTTAAAATTGTTAGGTGTTTTTCGGAGTGGAAGTTGTACTACATATATCTATCTTAAGTAAGTATTTCACCGCCGTGCCTTATGGAGAGCACGTCAAGACGCTCTGCGCCTCATCTCTTCCCGGTCGTGTCGAATTGAAATTTAAGAATGACAGGAAAAGAGGGTTCATTTGTGTTTATAAATACACTTGCTAATGATAATATCTTCTTGAAGTTGACCGCTGTTGTGGAAATCGCTTAATAGAATATTCGGGAAAACGTAATGTATACATATAATAAAATTCTAACTTATTTAAATCTGTATATTAAACATTTTTTGGAAAATCTTATAAAAATAGTTATTATTATCGATACAGAGGCCGAATCTATATTTTTTAGAATTTTTGTCTGTCTGTTTATCTGGGAATGCATCACGAGAAAACGACTGAACAGATTTTGATGAAATTTGGTATGATGGTAGCTGGTTATCTGGGTTAATATATAGAATACTTTTTACTGCGGGAAAATATCTCATCTCTGAGAAATCTACATAATACTTTAAAACGTAACCACGGACGAACCCGAGCGGAGCGAAGGTGGATCGCTAGTAATAAATAAACTTATGTTCGTCTCAAAGTATATTCTAAATGCTGCAAATAAGAATATTATAAATGGGATTCATATTTAAGATTATTAGATATATAAAGGGATTACACACACAGCCTCTGTGGTTTATTTTAAATATTTTATCAATACCAATATTATAAAGAGGTAAGTTTGTGAGTTTGTGACGCTGTAGGGGGTAATCTCTGGATCTACAGAACCGATTTAGATAAAATTTGGTAAAAAGATAGTTTGAGACCCTGGAAAGGACATGGGATACTTTTTCTCCCGGAAATCATCCCTTAAGGTGGTGAAAATGGTGATGAAAGTTTGTATGGGGAATCAAGCTAGGGACGAACCCGAGCGAAGCTAGAGTGAGTCGCTAGTTTATAATATAAAACACAGTCATCTGTATACACCGATCGTTTGTTCAAGATGTAAATTGAATGTGAAATGTTTGTCTTGGCGTAATATCATGGAAATATACAGAATCGTATATTTTAAGAATCACGAGACGGTATTATTTTTATATGAAACATGATCAAAGTGAGAAATTTGTTTTCTTAAGAAGGTTCTTCTTATTTGTATTAATGTCGCTTATGATTCGTCTTTTCACAAGCAGTGTCGTCTGCTTGCGAACGCTCATGCGTATTTAAAGTGCCAAAGGTAAATTATAAACTTTTGATTATTATGTAATACTAGCGACTAGTCCCTTTGCTTCCCCATACAAACTTTTATCCCCATTGATGAAAATGATCCCTTAAGGGATTTCCGGGATGAAAACTATTTTATGTCCTTTCCAGGGTCTTAAACTATCGTCTTACCAAATTTCATCTAAATCGGTTCAGTAGTTTCGTAACCTATTCGGTACAAACAATTTTTGTTTTAAACAGTCGGTTAAAACAAAAAATAACTAATATTTTATATCTTAATATTATATTTAAAATATGATTATTTATTCTATATTTTTACCGATTAAATTTTAGGTCCACGTTAGCCTTTTCGGTAAATTATAAATTCTCTCATATACCTCATACAAAAATTGTAAAACCAACAAAAGTCTTAAACAAGAAATAATCTGTATATGTTTATAAAATTAATTGCCGTTCGTTAGTCTCGCTAAAACTCAAAAATGTCAAATCAATTTTTTTTTTGTTTTGTTGGCATTGTGTCAGGGGTGGCTTAAGTATAAAGAAATAGGGAAAATCCATAAGGATAGCTGGATACTCTATGATTACTTTCAATAGTGGTGAACCTACATAATAGATGTAGATACATATATAGAATACTAGCATTGCCCGCGGCTCTGCCCGCGTTCAGATGACCAAAAACCAAATTCTTAGGTTTTACATATTAGTATACTCTTACATTGTAGTTTTTGTATTTTTTCTCAGAAATGAGATAAGTATTTTCCCGCGGTAAAAAGTATCCTATATGTTGCCCCGGATAACCAGCTATAACTATACCAAATTTCATCAAAATCCCTCCAGTTGTTTTTCTGTGATGCGGTAACAGACAGACAGACAAACGGGCGGACGGACGGACGGACGGACGGACAGACAGATGCAAAAACTCTAAAAACTATAGATTCGGCCTCTGTATCGATAATAATGTTTATTTCAATAAGATTTTCCAAAAAATATTTAATGTACAGATTCAGCTTAGTTACCATTTTATTATATGTATAGATATAATCTATCTATTCCATACTAACCGTTAAAACGTACCTAGAAAGGAATCCGAGCGAAACGAAAGAGAGTCGTTAGTTATTATTAATATAAAATCGAGATGTTCTGAAGTCACGCATAGTTGATTTTTGAAGTCACTCTTAACAGTACTAATGTTAAAATACAATACAGTTAGAAATAATCTTATAAACAACTTATAACAATACATTTAATGTTTATTTAAAAAAAACATACAGACAAATATAGAACCTTCTCTTTTTGAAGTCGGTTGAAACGGAAAACCAATAGTATTGCAAAAGCTGTACGTTTTATATTTTTCAAACATTTTCAATTTAAATTCAAATTGAAGATTGGAGGCATAATTAACTCACGGCTTCGATTGAGATTTCAATATTGTAAAAATGTATAACGACGACCATGAATAAATTTATTAATCTAATTGCAAATAGAACATTTTTTTTTGTAATTTGCTTATAATTTGCTTATATATAAATAACAAAGTTGTCAGTATTTTGCTTATAAAATACAAAATGTTGCGTGCCAGAGATCACGGGTTTGATATTCGTTAGAAATCATTTTAATTGTATCATGGCACAAGACTTAGTTAGTCTATGAATAATGTAGCTATTTTTATTAAAGAACTAGCATTGCCCGCGGCTCCGCCCGCGTTCAGATGACCAATAATCACATTGCAGTTTTCGTATTTTTTCTCAAAAATGAGACATTTTACCGCGGTAAAAGTCCTATATATTGATCCCAATAACCAGCTATCACCATACAAAATTTCATCAAAATCCCTCCAAAGTCCGAATCTATAGTTTTTAGAATTTCTATCTGTCTGTCTGGGAACGCATCACAAGAAAACAATGGATCGATTTTGATGAAATTTATTATGATGATATCTGGTTATCCGGCTCAACATATAAGATACTTTTTACCGCGGGAAATCATCTCGTCTCTAAAAAATCTATACTAATCCTTAAAGCGAAACTAGGGACGAATCCAAGCGGAGCGAGTGTGAGTCGCTAGTATCATATAAAGCTCTTGATAGAAAGTCGAATGAATACACATGCTTTTGAAGTTCTGCAATGTCGTTGCTAGATATATTACTCAATGTTTTCATTATAAAGCTTTCCTTAAACCGCTTGTGGTTTCTTTGGCACTACTTTGATTAAATTGTAGCTTTATGTACTATTATAGCATTGCAGTGGTATTTGCTTACTGTGATTTGTCAACTCTCTGGCATATTGACTAGATTACTTAGCCCTACAATGGGAAGATCGTGGGTTCGAGCCCTATTTAGAATAAATTTTTTGGTATATCCAATATTGTCTATATATTTTTGAGATCTGAGTATATATCTGTGAGAAATAAACTAAGAGAAACTTTTTGTGTATTTCTGAATATAGTTTTATTAACATTAATACTATCGAAAAACTGTATAGGTACTGTATACAGAGATATTCGCATCCAGCTTTCTATATATAAAAGTTAAAGCCTAGATCTCCAAGTTATAAAAAAGCTTTTAAAAATGATAACCAAATTCTAATATCCATGCTAATTTACAACATCGCATTACCAAGAAACAAATTATAAAACAAAAATACGTGAAATTCACAAATCGTAGCGTACATACTTTGCTTCCACTCATTATAGACCTCTATTTTTAAATTAGACTAATTTACTTTACACGCCCCATTTCCAAATTGAACCCTAAAAGACCATGAGGGTTAAGCGTTGATTTTTCGTGAATGTTTTTTTATTACGGCCTTTTTATTACCCCTGTTGCTGTTAGATGTTATTGCATACTTGAGTGTAATGCCGCATATTCTTCGTTCTACGTCATTTAGACACTATAATATTGTAAATATGTAAAAGTATAAAAAATACAATGTTTGGAGAACCTCTTGACGTTTTTTTTGATTCATATTATATTAATATTTCAAATGAGATAGATAGTAATCCATACTAATGTTATAAATGCGAAAGTGACTCTGTCCATCTGTCCCTCTGTCCGTTCATCTGTACGTCCATCGGTCTATCTGTATGTCTGCCTTCTACCTTTTCACGCTTAATCCGCTGTCTGGATGTATAGATGCATGGATGGTTGTTACTCTTTCACGCAAAAACTACTGAATGGATTTTAATGAAACTTTCCAAAATAATATAGCTCATATATTAGAATAACATATAGGCTTTTTTATCCCGGAAAATGAACGATTCCCGTGGGATAGATTTCTTTATTATTCTAAAACCAAACAAAGTCAGGCTGAGTCGCTAGTACATCTACATACATAAATAAGACATTGTTAAACTTGTTTCAATAAAAACTTTTACAAATAATACGTAAAGCTATCAATTACCACCACATCACATATCTGCGGATATCTCATTTACACAACCCACTAACCGACAGTGTAACTATTTTATATTACTGAAAGCTGGTTTGATGACCGCTCATTTACATGACGATTGTGTTACCGAAGCGTAATTTTCCCACAGTATGTTTCATAGTAAATTATTCAGTCACATTCCCGTCTCGATTACGGCGTAGTTTGGAATATTTCGAAACGTTCTAACTAGAATTTCAAATTGTATAATAGAGTTTATAAAGTACCTTCTGCACGTAGCCTTACAAGCGTATATTTCAATTTAGTTTCAACCTAGACAAGTCCAGCTTTTAGAGAGTCGTTTAGTACAAAGGGATCAAACTGAATCTTTGTTTGAACAATTAATAATTATTGTTTTAAAAAATGAATCGGTCAAGTGCGAGCCGAATTCGCACACTATGGGTTCCGTACTATCATACATGTATTTGTTATTAATATGATTTTACTCTATGTATGTAGTACCTAAATTAACTTCGATGATCGATTACGAACGTTAAAACAATGCTTTTTGTATTTTATTTTTTATTATAATTTATTTTTATTATTTGTTGTTATAGCGGTAATAGGAATACATACTCTCTAAAAATTTCAACTCTGTACCATGATTCATGAGATACAACCCTCTGATAGACGAACGGACGGATGGACAGCGGAAGCTTAGTAATAGCGTTCCGTTAGCACCCTTCGGGTTCGGAACCCTAAAAATTAAATATAGTATGCAACGCTTTAAAATAAATCAAATGCATATATTTGGCAGTAGCCATCACCCCAGGCTCCATCAATCAGATCCGCTCGATAGCATCAATTCATAGAGAGAAATCCTTTAAGGTCTATTTGCCAAGTACACAAATAGTGGATGGCAATATCTGTTATTTCTTACGCTTACAATACTAAAAAAAATTGTAAGGGATTTATTTAACCCTTTTTAACACTTTAATATTAGAAACATTTTGCATTGAATACGATGAGGTGAACGGTATTGGTAGGGATAAAAGGAAAAAACGTGGAAAAATAGAAATAATACGTAAGAAATACTTCCTTCTACTACTTTTTGTTGTATATTCTGTGAGTAGGTAGTTCTATCTTCGGCCCGGCCTAAGCTTACATAATCGGCCTATTTACTTATATTATTATATTATTATGGCCTAATGCTTACATTATCAAAACTTTCGTAGATCATCCATTTGTTATCTGTCAAAAATTTGAACCTAGGACCTCACTAATTGTGAAAATGACATTTTTTAAAATCACGAAACTCGCTTTGTAGCTTCCATAATATGTTTAAATACTAGTAAGTATATATTATTATTTATGTATTATACAACAAAATAATACGCGGACGCAACTATAGCCATTCATCTTATTTTAATCTATTCAAACAATTTTGATCTCTATTGTGTAAAACTAAGGTATAAATTCGCTGTATTCATTAATCAGATTACTGTGGATTAGGCAATCTTACTCCTAATCTTAAACCCTATAGATCTTGGTATAAAGACGAAATTACAAGACAAGTAAAGTATTTAGTTCATAACGCAATATAAATAGGGATCATTTTGCAATAACAAGGACGTTTAAGCTTATAGTGACAATATCTAATCCCTAAGGGATGTCCTCAAATATTGACCCCAAAGATTGTAGTCAAGCGCTGGACTACTAAATATTCTGTTTTAGAGGCAATTACTATGCGGTTTTCTAATTCAAAATTGAATAAACAGTGGTTCCAATTCAGTGCAGCTGGTTGATACTAACTTCCGACAATCAGAATAGAAATGTCTATTCAAATCGTCAATCAATTCCAAAAAAAATAAACTTTACGAAGAAAACACTTTAAAATCAGTGCTTCCATTATTTTAATTTTAAATATATAAAAATCTAGGTGTATGTATGTTCCCTATAGACTTTAAAAAGGTCAGCGCAATTTTTCAAATTAGCCCAGCGGGTGATCCTGTGTAGCTCTGCGTAGCGTGACACCCTGTGTAGCGATCGGAAGTTTGAACACGAGCAAAGCCATGTGACTTCTTGTTTTAAAATGAATAAGCCTCGTTTGTGTACAAGTCGGGATAAGTGATTAATTCAATTATATCTCAGTTTTCTGATTGCCAAACAATAACGAAAACAAAAAGACTCACACCATTCTCTTACTGTTCCTCAAAAAAAAAAAATGAAAAAAGACAAGAACATAAACAATATCGAGTTGTCTTCAAAAATGATCTCAAAAATGCAGACTAAGCGATATTGATCACTTCATAAATACTATACTAAAATGGCAATGTCGGCTTCAAAATCGCTTTACCTATAAGGATAAATTTATTTCTAAGAGTTTTAGGCGGCAAGGTAACCTATTCAATAAATCATATTTGGTAGTTATTTCTGACATATAAGAAAAACAGATGTAGCCAAAATAAGCAATTGCCTTACGCATTGAATGTTTTTTATTTTATTTCGATGTAAAATTTTAAAATGTTTATGAACAGAACATCTTCAAATAAATGCTTCCATAATTTTAATTTAAAATGAAATAATAATTTGGATAAATAAAATGGAATAGCTTCTTTCGTTTACAAGTCGGGATAAATGGTTAATTTTTGGTTAAAGAATATTTTATAGCTTCATAGCAGATAGGAGTTGATAAAGTTCAACTCGCCAGTTGGGTCCGACCTTTTCCTGTCACGCCAGACTTTGATCAAAATCGGTCAGGAGTAGATAATTGAAATTATCTCATAGCAAAGTTGAAAAAGTCGTTATGCTTTCAAAATGTTTAATTTAATAAAAAATATATTACAAAATAAATATATAATACTAAATTATACCACAGTGTCCTCCTCTATTACTTTTTTTATTGTTTTACTTTGATTCAGTTCTTCCATTTCCAAGCCTGATACATCTGTGAAATTAAAATAATGTAATAAATAATGTCATATTACCTAATAACTTGATATGTTGAAGGCACTCATACTTATACTACTCGTATTCTAATGCTACAAAAAAGCCAAATAATTTTACCAAGTTTCCTGAAGTTAAATGTTATTAAATTACAACTCAAATGCTAAAATATGAAGACGTATTCTTATTACTCAGCTCATTTTGTCTACTTTTTGAAGGAAATAAATTAGTTTTATATATTTCTTTATGTAAATGGATATATTATAGATAAATAGAATAGTAAAAAAATAGTAAATAGTGATAGAATTATCATGGCATGATTCTTACCATTAATGTATCCAAATATCTTCTTATCACACCTGTCCCAATCCTGACGGTCGCTACTTCCAAACACATTATATGCAATGTTACAAACGACGTAGAAACCGGCTAGCGTGACAAAGATTATTCTCCACCGTTTTATTTCCATCTGAAAAATTTAAAATAAAAAGACTTTGTTCACATTTATGTATTTATGCTTATTTTAAAAATAATGTGACGTTGAAACGATGACGATGACTACGATATGAGACATCGTTGGCTCTTTAGCTGCCTTGTTGGTCTAAAAGTTAGCATCTTCTCCCTAATGTGTGTACGCCTTGTTTAGGGGGAAGGGGATGGAGGGGGAGGGGGGGGGGGGGGGGGGGGAGTTTGGTGCTTGTTAACGTCCGGTAATTCACCGAGCGCCAAGTCAAGAAGCACACTGGGAGGAGGCCCACCTCGGTGAGCGGTATGCTACGTGGGTTGCTCCTGATACTTGTTTAATAGCAGAGTAGACTGTTGGAGCAACGTGGTCTGCATCCCCAGACCTGCCATCGGGACGTCGTTGACGACGGTTGAATGCGTAAGCGACCCTGCAACGCGATTTTAAGACGGGGGAAGTTCCGTTAGTTTTTATTGGGTAGTACTGGCTTTACTAGCCGATGAGTCCCACATAACTACCTGTATGTATGCAGGTGGTATGCCTAAATACATTTCTCAACGTTAAAAAAAAGAAAAAAAGGGATTAGCATGTACGGCTGTAGATCCACGGATCCCAAATTCGAGTCCCAGGTCCAGCCAAGTATTGTATTTATTGCGAAATTCTTGGTAACCGCCGTGACTGAATTAAATCTGCCAGGAGGAATAAATTTTGTATTGTGATATCATTAAGATTTATTGCCGACTCTTCTCAGCAGAACTGCCTTCCGAGCCAAACTTAGATTCCTCACGGACCTTTAATTTGCATTTTAAAAATGTAAAATTGACAATTCAAAAGTCTAAAAGTCTATTTGAAGAAATTGTATTTTGATTTCATTTCATTGAACATAATCGGGTAAAAAACATCATAGGAGTAGTTATTTAGATACCTATCAATAAATAAATAAATTATTATACCTATATCTTAATATAATTAATTACTTAACCTCCTGGGACCCAGGACAATTTATTGTAAGGAATGACAATGAAAACTATCCTTACCTAATAAACAGTTGGCCAATCAACCGAAAAAAATATTGAAAAAAATCTAGTTCGGAAAATGTAGATTTTCTCAATGTCATATATATGTGACATAAGGTCCCTATACAAACTGTTGTTTGTGTCATATACTTATACATGCCATGGAATATACATTATTTTTTTAATTAATAAGCTAGGTAATAGGTAATTAATGTTAATAAAACTTCAACTACAACAATTATATCATATTACTATAAACCTTAATCTTAATACATACATACAATGGGTTTCCCGGGAAGTTTTGTCGTATCCTGCAATGACCACTAAATAGAATTATCATTTCATTAATACTAATGTTATCCGCTCTTGGTTGACTATGATACCTTGTAATATTTCATCAAGAAGAGGTGCAACGTTTCAAATCTTATTTGTTTTGTCTTGTTGTGAAACTTCAGCTTCAGCGTCAACGACAACCTTCAAAGATGACCGAATGTCGAAAAAACGTTCTCAAGTCAATGATTCTTTTATGATTTGAATGCCATGTTTGCTTGAACAATACATGCAATTTTTTGTTAAATTAATAAAACCCATTATTAAGTATATGGTTATATACGATTTCAATTCTTTCAAAGTCAGCTTCAATTCATTTCCTTGTTTTATCAGATAGGTTCTATTTGACGCGTCAACCATTTATTCCAAAATTTTATCAGAAATATATTGTTAGATATAGTCAATCCAAGTATCAGTCACAATAGATTTATATCTTGGCTGAAAAAATGGCCTGTCTAAGGGCGAGAAATTGCAGTTCCATCTGTTATTTACCAGCGACGATCTATCATTTTGTGTACCTCTCGTTCTTAATCTACTGCCTCTTGACCTTCCTCCAAGTGTTCTAGGCTCACCTCTCGTTCTAGCACGACACCTAGTGGTAACTGTAGTTGATGAGGCCAGAGATATTTCAGAACCCGAGCGAGTTTCGTCTTCTGAGTTTGAAGAACCGGAACCAGAACTAATTTTCTGTTCATTTTGAAATATTGGCGTAGGTTCTGGGTCTTCTTCATCAGTTAGATTGAGCTCTGACTGTTCTAATTATGCACTATTTCGCTATCCTGTATACCTAGTAAAAACTATAAAAGTAATGTGAAGATAAATAGATTTATTAGGAAAAACATCTCTACGTAATACAGGTATTACATTAGGCTCCTTTGATTAACGGTAGTCATTGGGACCTTGCGTAATACCTGTATGACATTCAAATTTACCCACTTATTTCATAATACTATAGCAAAAGACGACACTTATGGATATATTTATAATAAGCAGGCACTTAAGGCAAAAAGAAAAACATAAAGCTGTAACGGAATTGTTAATATTTTTAGAGAAAATACAAAAATCCTTACCACGCGTTTGTGGCCAAGACACCATTGTTAACTCTAACCAAGAAACTAAAGTAATACATCTCATTTCGTCAGCCAATCACAGCCTAAATCGACGGGCAGATACCTTATCTAACGAATTAAAGTAAAAGTTACAACAAATCTTAAAAGATGGCGGTGTGCGCGTATAGGGGGGTTTTACTGGGATTTTTAAATGAAAAATTAAAACTTTGATGACCGAACAGCACGCAGTCTTACGATTTTTTTTGAGAAAAAGAAATTTAAAATCACCGTCTGTGCTACACATGACAATACATAACGACGCCTGATAGAAAAAAAGAGCATTACGTTGGTTATGTTACTTAATTAACTTAAAATAGCTTAATGGTGCTTCAACATGCCCCCGGCCGTTGAAAGCCTGCCTTTCAACAGGAATCTTCCAGTAAGGGACAAATTCTTGAACAGGCTCTTCGTATGACTCCATTGGCAGTCTTAATATCTGCAACCCTGCTGATATTATCCGTCCCGGGATGAAGAGCAACAATTCTTCCCATCCTCCACTTTAATGGCGGCAGGTTGTCATCTTTGACAACAACAAGTGAGTTGAGTTTCAATGAGTCTTTGGACGTGTACCATTTCACACGTTGCTGCAGCTCGGATACATACTCCTTGCTCCACCTGATCCAAAAATGCTGTCTTATTTGCTCAATTCGCTGGAAACGACTCAGGCGGCTGCTAGAAGGTTCTCGCAGATCCTCAACTGGAAGTGAAGTAAGTGGCCGTCCAATCAAAAAATGTCCAGGAGTCAACGGAAGCACGTCGTCAGGGTCCGTAGATAAGGGCGTAAGTGGCCGCGAATTTAAAATACCTTCAATTTGGATTAGTACGGAGTTAAGCTCCTCGTACGTGAGATTACAATTTCCCAACACTCTAATTAAATGGTATTTGACCGACTTAACACCTGCCTCCCAAAGTCCACCGAAATGTGGAGCATAGGCAGGAATAAAATGGAACTTAGTTCCATGTTGGGCAACGTCTTCAGCTAAGGAGTCACAGTTAAGTTTTAAAAAATTAGAAATTTCATTGTAGGCTCCTACAAACGACGAACCATTGTCGGAAAAAAGATTAAGCGGTTTTCCCCTTCGAGACATAAACCTGCGTAATGCCTGTAAATAGTTACTGCTAGTCAAGTCACCCACCAATTCCAAATGAATGGCCTTCGTAGTAAAGCACACGAATATAACTATATATACCTTTACTATTTTACATCCGCGACCTTGACGACTAGCTGACGAAATGGGTCCTGCATAATCGACCCCAACGTTTTGAAAAGGAAAGTCAGCTGGTGAAAGCCTGCTCATTGGCAAATTACCCATTTGGGGAACAACTGTCTGTCCTTTCAAACGTTGACATCGAACGCACTGACGGTAGCAAGCCCTAGCTAAATTACGACCGCCTAGCGGCCAATAGGTTTGCCTAATGGTACTTAATAATAGTTGAGGTCCAGCGTGCATTAACTTGATATGCTCATGTCTGAATAAAAGTTTGACAAAATGATTAGTGGACTGTAATAATATAGGGTGTTTTTTCTCGAATGAATAGTCAGAATTATGTAATCTTCCCCCTATACGGATTATTTTGTTATCATCGAGAAAAACATTAAATTTTAGTAATTGATTTTTATATGGTAGTTTTTGTTTATTTATTAATAAATTATATTCGGGAAAAGATTCCTTTTGCGACTGAATTATAATTATGTTTAAAGAGTTTTGTAATTCTTCAGCAGTAAAGTTAGACGTAAATGTAGAACGGGTTTTGCATGTTTTAATAAAACGTAACACATAACAAATACTACGTTGTAAACGCGTAAAATTTGAAAAACGTTCAAAATTAATTAATCCGTTATCTAAATTATGATTAGCGTCACTCGCTACAAGGCAAATATTTGACTTAATTTCAGGTAGGTTCACTGAATCCGTAGGCATGCATGGCAGTCTAGTAATATCCTGTCGTAAAAAGGATGGACCAAACCACCATAAATCCAATGCTTGCATGGCGGAAGGTTCTACTCCACGAGATATCAAATCCGCGGGATTATCGTCTGTAGGGACATGCCTCCAATTGCTAGAACTGGTTTCTTCTAATATTTCGGAAACACGATTCCGAACAAAAGTATTTAATTTAATTGGTAACATTTTTAACCAGCCCAAAACAATCATAGAATCAGTCCAGAAGACAATATATAACAATATATAATAGAAATTGAAGGAACTAACTACCTTAATTTTGTAGTAATACTCCTTTTACGCAAGACATCATGACGCGGAATGAAATATGACGTTTGGTTTGCATTAATATGACACTCGGACATGTGACCTAAAGAAATATAGGTACTCAGATATAAAATCCTTGTACATTTTGTCGAGTGGAGGTTGCTTTAAATTTCTGCGCTTTAATGACAGAAAACAACGTTTTGCACGATGAAATGAATCACCAAGACGACTTGAAGGTTCCTTAAGCGGGATTCTAACATTAAAACAGCCGTCTGGCAAACGCGTAGTGTTATTAATAAAGTGTTCTTCGCACATCTTCTCTTTAAATGAATAAGTTGATGACTGATGACAAACTTCTTCAAGCTGTCTAAAACGCGTAAGTTGGTTTTGGATGTCATCTAACTCAAGAGAACTAGAAGAACGGTTATTTTTAAAGTTTGTAAAGTTACATTGTATTGGTGGTAAATGAGATGACAACATATTATAGCCGCCGTTAATTGGGCCACAAACTAGCCAACCAAGTCTAGTTTGTTGTAATGTTGGTTTCCTATCACCTAATATAATTTTATCAGAGCCTAACAAGCTCCAAAATACGTCAGCTCCAATTATAATATCAATGGAAGCTGGCGAGTGAAAGTACGGATCGGCTAACTGTATATTCGAAGGAATATCTATATGTACCTGTCTAGCGGGAACGTTATCGGTAATAGTGGGCAAGACAAAACATATTAAATCATCAACATAAGGTTCGTGTAACGATTCGACGTGAACTCGGCACATTTTTCTCACAGGAGATAGTGAATTATTAATTCCTTGAATAGACTTTTTTATATTTAAATATGGTAAATTTAATTTTTTAAATAATCGTTCCGTCATTAGACAAGACGAACTACCGGAATCAAGAAGGGCGCGTGCGATGTGTTCTTTATTATTTACATCATAACATTTAATTAACGCAGTCGACAGAAGGACGTCGCTCGAGGTGCTTGTATGCGAGTGCGCCGAGATGTTAGCCGATAGTGCAACATGCGCGTTGTCTCCGTTGTCAGTAGCGATGGAAGATGACTTGTCCTTGGCCTTGCCGATTGTACACTCACCTGATTTGTTTACAACGGGATGACTTTTATAATCATTATTGTGAATAAGCGTGTGGTGTTTGCGCTTACAAATTTTACAACCTGGTTTTTTGCAAGACATAGGATAGTGACCATGACGAAAACAATTAAAACAAATCTTGTAATTTTGCAATAATAACATTCTATCGCTAACACTCAGTGCTAAGAACTGTGGACATGAATTTAAGTTATGATCGCCACTACACTTTGGACAACCGTGTGCTAATGAAGAATTTATTTTTTCTGTGGAAACCATAGCCTTAACTTTAGTGTTGGATTTAATATTACTGGAAGAGGGGCGTGATAATTCTACTGTTTCTAATACGTCAGCACGGTTACGAAGAAAATCTATGAACTGTTGAAATGAAATTGATTTAGTTTTATCAAAGCGCCCTTTAAACTCCTCCCACTCTCTAAATGTTTTAAAATCTAATTTTTTACTAATGATATATATTAGAAGAGTATCCCAACTGTGAACAGGCTCGCCTAATGAACTTAATGCTCTAATATTTTTGTTTAAATTGTCGATTGTGCGTTTCAATGCAATTGAGGATTCTTTCGTAATCGATTCGATATCAAACAACGCCGTGACGTGATTATTAATTAATAAGCGTTTGTTATCGAAACGTTCACAAAGAAGTTCCCACGCAACTGTGTAGTTTCGGGCGGAGAACTCAATTGATTCAATTACGATGGCAGCCGAACCTTCCAATGATGATCGCAAATAATGAAATTTGTTAATTTCGTCCATATCGTCATTATCATGAATGAGACTAGTAAAGGTATCGCGAAATTCAAGCCAGTTAACGTAAGATCCTGAGAATTTTGGTAATGAAATGGTAGGTAACTTGACTAGTTGACGCTTTGAACTACTGTGGCTAGATTTTACATCATCCTTTTCTAATTTAGAATAGTTATTTAACATAATTTTTGCCTGAGAGACTAAGTTGTAATACTGAGATTCTACAGTAGTTCTTTCATTAGATTCAACATCAAGATTTTCACATAAACATTCTAATTGTAATTGAATTTCGTTAAACTCGTCATATAAATTTTCTAACTTATCGATACGTAACTGTAACTCCATTGCTTGACAAGGGGTTAACTCGGAACCTTTTAAAAGACCTAAATAGGTTGCAAATGAAGTAATTCTTCCCTTATAACTGCCACGTTTCTTTTTAAGATCTTTTATGTCGGTCATTTTGGAAGGCAGGTGTCGTCAACCTGGAATTTTACAACAGAACGCTAAATAATGTAACAATCTTTATAACAATATTATTATGACAATGAGCATTAAACACTAAATAAATATAATTTAATTTGACTTTTAAAAGCACTGCGCTTATAATTTTGCTGTTATATGATAGACTTAAGACTAGTATATTTAAGTGACTTATTTTACAATTCTAACTATCTACAATGATAACTACTTACAATGCTAATAATTTTAAGCTTTAATATTAAATATTGTATTAAATCTAAATAGTTAACTAATGTAATATTTATTAATATTACTGTACTGTCACAATGAAGTACTGATTAACTATATTATACAATAATTATTATAAAATCAACCTAATGCAATGTAAATAACTAATTAATACGTTTTAAATTGTAGTAGTTTTAAATAAAATAAGAATAACTTGTAAATATTACATTAAAACATATTTTACTAACCTTATATAATCTTCATATTGGTCATTAAGTTTTTACCTAGAATATTACCTGAGTGTTGGGTGAAATAAATTTTATTTAACGCTTAAAAACAATTTGTTTTATTAAATTAAATCACTCTAAAGTCCAAGCCACTTTTCTTCATCCAAAACGTGTAGGTTGAATCACTTCTTTTGGACACGTTGCTCAGTTTTATAATTTTATAAAATTCCAGATAATATTCTTTAAATCCCTATATTTCCAAAGAAAATTATAATAACCCGGTTCGTAATGGACCATGTGCGCGTATAGGGGGGTTTTACTGGGATTTTTAAATGAAAAATTAAAACTTTGATGACCGAACAGCACGCAGTCTTACGATTTTTTTTGAGAAAAAGAAATTTAAAATCACCGTCTGTGCTACACATGACAATACATAACGACGCCTGATAGAAAAAAAGAGCATTACGTTGGTTATGTTACTTAATTAACTTAAAATAGCTTAATGGTGCTTCAACAGGCGGTGCTATATTTTTTTCCTTTCTATGTAATATGGATATGACGCCAGGTCCCAGGAGGTTAATACAAAATATCATTTTTATTATTATAAAACAGATGTAAAGTGATGAATAGAGTGGTGAATAATTAATCTGAGTCGGATATATACATTAAATATTTTTTGGAAAATCTTATTGAAATAGTCATTGTTATGATATAGAGGCCGAATCAACAGTGTTTAGAATTTCTGTCTGTCTGCCTATCTAACCGTGTGGAAACGCACCGCGAGAAAACCACTGGACAGATTTTGATGAAATTTGGTATGATGATAGCTAGCTATCCGGGTCAACATATAAGATACTCTTCACTGCGGAAAAATATCATCTATGAGAAATCTTTACTAACAGTTAAAATGTATTTAACTCGAGCAGAACGAGGGTAAGTCGTTAGTACAGCATAAGTGTAAACATATGAAATAAGTTTAATGCATTTTCATATAAAAGAAAAAAATGAAACAACTTATTTTTCACTCAATTATTATAATGTCGATAAAAACTTTCCATAATTTTAAAAATTGTAAATTTACACTAGGAATTTGGGTAATTAAACATTTTTAATCACGATTTTAATCAAAGTTAATATTTTTTATAACAAATTTTGATATTGTTAAGTTTAAGCAGTGGACTGGACAATACCAGCTTCTTGGAACCACTCAACCGTTGGAAACTTTCTATAATGAAATATCAGGGTTAGATAAACTTAATTTTTTTTAGCTTAGGGCAAAGTACCTTTATAAATATTGCGCGAAATAAATATTGTTTTTTCACTTGGTTCAGTATCGTATAATACAAATTGCAACAACGGCTTTGATTCTGCGCTTAGTTAATTTTTGTAGAGAAGATGGAACTACTAATGATAAAAGATATATATTTCATTTTTATGCTCTTTACTCATATATTTTTATGTAATGTATCAAATTTCATGGTGAAGAAGGAGTACGTGATCCAATTTCGGAGCATATTCGTACGCACACACGCATGCACGCATGCATACATGCACGCACGCGCAGACATACGCACGCACTCACGCAGAATTTTTTGTACGTAAGTTTTTTAAGTAAATACTTGTAAGTGGACTATCCAACTCACGGCCGAAAATTTCTCATTAAAATTATCATTTTCGAGATTAATTAATTAATACATAATGAAGTTACCAGCATCTTTGTCCTGATAAATTTCACCTAAATATTAATTAAGCATCAAACTTGTGATGAAGCATTATATAATAAAATGTCAAATTAATATAATAAAATTCTAACTAAGCCGAATCTGTACATTAAATATTTTTTGAAAAATCTTACTAATATAGACATTATTTTCGATACAGAGGCCGAATCAACAGTTTTTAGAATTTTTGTCTGTCTGTCTGTTACCGCATCACGGAAAAACCACTGGAGGGATTTTGATGAAATTTAGTATGGTGATAGCTGGTTATCTGGGTCAACATATAGGATACTTTTTACCGCGCGAAAATATCTAATTTCTGAGAAAAAATACAAAAACTGCAATGTAAGAATATAGGTACTAATATGTAAAACCTAAGAATTTGGTTTTTGATCATCTGAACGCGGGAGGAGCCGCGGACAGTACTAGTTCTATATAATACCATCATTTATGCATAAAAGCCTAGTTTTACTGTCAAATATGTATATTTTTAGTTCGCTAATTACTATAATAATATAATGTACGTAGAAAAATTGTAATCGATTAAATAAATTTTATCCTATAAATGCTTATAGGATAAAGAGTGGAATGGTAAAAAAATAGTCCCTGTATATATTAAGTTCGTAGCCAAAATTTTTTGAACGACGCATAGAGAGTAGTTACGCTCGAGCTGTTAGGGAAGGTGTTTGTTTAAAATCAATTATAATTTTTAATAGTTAACAATTAAATTATTTCAATACTGATAATTAAGTTCAATAAAAATGGTTAAATTTTGATCTATTGCATGTTTTTCAATTATTAATACCTATGTAAAATGTGAGTTCGATTGAATTCCGATACATACGTTATAATAATACATAAATTCCCTAATTTTATTTATTAAAAAATAATAAAATACTTAAATTAAAATTAAATGTAAGAAATTTTCGAATTTCTTTTTATCTTTTATTATAAAAAGAACTCCCGTACAAACTTTAATGCTTCTAGACCCAGCGGCTTAGGTTTTGCATTTTTTGCTACTGAGACTGATAATTTTTAGACTTCATTGAGTAGATTAGTGTCGGTTTTGTTTTGATGTACTTTTCACATAAATCTATTTTTAATCTTTACAGGTAAACCAACATTGCAAAATTTTTGTTTAATCTATAGCTTACGCCTTCTTGTTTTATGGTCCTATCCTACCTATAAAACTTACTTTTCTAAGTTTACGTCAAAATATAACAGTTATGTTAGAGTCCTGATGTTTACTTACCATATTGTCACTAATGATGAAACCAGATATCAAGGGTATCAAAGCGGCTATAACATTTGATACGGCACTAGTCATCGTTAGCAAAGTTCCTGAGAAATTCTGTGTCATATCTTTGTGATTTTCCTGAAATAAGGCATATAGTCTAGAAAATTATGCTTAAATCTTCAAGTGCCATTAATTGAAAAATATATTTTTCTTGAAGACACGAACATCATTACTTTAAACATGCACCTGATATTTCTACAAGTTTATTATTTAAATTCACTGTTGAATCTTTGTTAAATTAAGAAATTTATGAAAATATAACAACCATAAAAAATAATATTTTTGTTTTCAAACCTATTAAATAATTCTGATTTACAAATGTAATAAAACTTAAGCCCTAGATTTATAAACTTACCAGAAACCCCGAAAACTGTAGTCCAAGTAATCCTAGTGTTCCCATCAATACGAATAACCCTAATTGATTCCAGCTGGCAATCAAATTGGGCAGTGTCATTAATCCTATTACAATCCCAAAAGTTGCTGCAAACAGTCAAATTGATTAATCGCATGATATTGTTTGATCGTCTTTGGAATTTCTCTTCTACGAGTTAGCAGATTCAATACTTGTACATTGGTAACGTAATAGCCATTATTTTTCAATTCAAATAAATTTCTATAAACTGATAAATGATACCAGTTAGCATGGGCGTAGCGTAGGCATGAAACCTTTGCCAATAGGTGGTATGTGAAAATGAGTTTTTCAACGTTAAAAAAAGTATAAAATGTTTGAGATTATTATGTTTATAAAGTTTCAAGACTGATCAATCCAATCATCTAATATGATTTGCGATAATATTTTTGTTCATCCGTAATAACTCACCTAATTTTGCTTAATGATATAGGAAAGCATACAAACAGACAACCATATGTTCAATTATATAATGATAGTACATTAAAAAATGTTTTACCTATACTGTTGACGATTTTTCTGAAGTGTTTCACGTGAAATAAAAATCCGGCGAGGCCGATATTGAAGATAAAGTCTAAAGTTGGTGCACTCAATACGTGGATACTCCACATACATATTAAAGGTAGCGATGCTAGTGAACTGCTCTGGAAAATAATACTCGTGTTTTAAGGTATTGTTTTCAAAGCATAACTTTCACGCTTTCTATGAACGTTTTGTTTGCTATGACGGGGTGATATATTTAGGCCTGTACTTGAAATACAGTATCACGCATTGCATGACATGCAAATCTAAAATAGCTTTAACAGTGAAAACAAAAATATTACACAGTATACGTATATTTGCAAACATTCGTACACTCTATACTCCTTTACTGTATGATTATATTCTCCTGAAGGATTGATCGTCCCTTAGATCTAGAGAGTTATCAGATGTATTTTCTCTTTGATAACGGAAGTGTGATTTCTTGCTAACTTGCCGAGAGAACCCTATTAGGGACTCTTATTTCAGAACCTTATAATTTCCAGTAATACATACTAATTTCAGCCAATTTATTTTTTTATTCGTACATTTACAATTGAAAATATACTTACAATTCTAAGAGACGAGTTCAAAATCAATAAAAAAGCTGGAACTTCGACTACGAAGAAAATAAAAATAGCACTAGCCGCCGAATGACTTAAAGCTAGTGCCCAAAATGTTTTGGTTCTAAGTATTTGTCGCCATGGATTAATCTGCTTTTTCTGTGAACGAAAAAAAAAATAATACCTAATATCATTACACTACTATCAGCAAATATTATATTTACATTTATTCACTTATTATAGCATTGTAACATCATTATTAACTCGTATTCTACGATACTCTTTTGGGCATTTGCAGAAACCTGTTTTTCATTAATTTCTTGATAGAATTTTTCCTTTGTAAATTTTATCTCGTTTAGATAGTGGAATGGATAACAAAATAATGCCTTCGAATGTAAATAGGCAGTTATTAACATGTTATACATTATTTACTGGATTTATTTTAAACTCTGGAGCCTCATCGACATTTTACCGATCCTTTATATACTCTTCAAAAACTCCTACTTTACTTCCCACGTGAACTTTGTACGTTTTTGGAATCCTCTTTTAATTTCGAATAAATCCTCTACCCATAAATGAAAGTCCTGTTAAAATCGACTAAATTATTCTATCCTTAGCCCCAATCATTAATTAGAATCATTTTAACATTCCGGGATAGGCAATAGGAAAAAGTAGTTTACGCTTATTTTGCCTAAGCACTCTATCAAACTTGTGACAGTCATATTTAAATAGATTTAGTTACGTCCGAATACTAACTCAAATGTTTTTGGACTTAAGTTTTTACGCAAATATCCATATGGACACATCAAATTGGCATAATAATTGTGAAATCACAAAGCAATCACATTAATTTTATGTGTACGTGTAGATAGTGGAAATATCAGTCTACTACTTATGTCACTTTTTTTAATATTTACTACCTTTCTATATGTTGATAGAGCTTGTCTAATAAAATCCTTCTCTTCATCCCCAATGGCCTGGTGACTGTCTGGACTACCAGCAGTCAGTAAAGCCCATATAGCTGCCATAGATAGTGTCATCATGGCTTGGGAATAGAATATTAATTCCCAGCCTAATCGAGTTTGAGAGAGATAACCAGATATTGGAAACGCAATAACAGTCCCGAGGAGAGTTGCTGAAAAAGAAAGCAAGATTTGGAGGTTAAAATAAATGAATCGTATTAAACAACACACAAAGTACTTAAGATTAATATTTGACATGGTAAATATGTATAAAGCTTGTTAGAAAAAAAAACATTATTCATTATAATACAACTTTTTGTCTGCGGCAATGCTGGTGTGGAAGATGCCTCGACAAAACAGCCAATATCAACTGAACTTTACTCTAATTCATTGAGATGTTACTTAATAAATATATTAAATTTGTGGATGGCTAAGTGACTGCGTGAAGAAGTCACTTAGCCATCCACAAAATTAAGCATCTATAGTATTACTGCAGTACCTCCTTGAATTATGGGACCAAATATTCTTCTCTCGCTCGGCGGCAGCCAGTTACATATCAGTTGTTCATTGATTGGAAATAGACAAGCTTGTGTCATCCCCATCAGAAATTCTGCATTACACACAGCTATCCAACCACCCTTAAAAGATTTAAAGGTTATATGTATAATATAATATTAAAAAAAACCTGAATACATAATATTTTAGCAGAGAAACTCGGTAATTAAACTTGAGCCGACCCGAGACTCGAACCCAGGACCTCTGGATCGGTAGCCGTACATGATAGCCATTAGATTACCGATAGTCAATAACTATACTTGGCCTAACTCGAGACTGTAATAATCTCTAAGTAAAATAATTGTGACATACGGACAAACTAAAAGATGGATAGACGGACATAGCAAAATTATAAGAATTCTATTATTCTCTTCAGACAATGGAACCTTAAAAATGGACACGTTATGAGAAAATACTTATTAAATCTATCATTAGCAGCAAATGCTTAATTTTGTACTGTTCAAAGAAATACAATATTACCTTAAATAAATAATTAAATAAATAAACATACTTTATTGACGACTGTCGGCATCGCTGCAGATAGTCCTCCATTGATCAAAAGGACAGAAGTAAGAACAAACTTATCTCCGACTTGCTTTAAATAGATTTCAGAAGGCAAATAAATCAAAGCGTATCCAAAAAAGAAAGATGAAAATATTGTTCCTTGAATTCTACTATCCCAGTTGTGTATCTGAAAATATCAAATAAAAACTTAATATTTTAAAAATAAATTTATTTATATTGTGGAGAAATAAAACATAATATGTTCATATCGAACAGATAGAAATAAAAGGCATAATTCCATTCTAGTTAGCATTAGTTCTACAGAACTAGTTGAAATTCAGATCAACATCTCCATACGTAATTACGCGTATTACTAACCAACGTGCATGGAAACCACGCTTAAACCACACTTTGGCAATCAAAATTATTTATTGAAGCGTTTGTCTAAGGGCTTTCTAATTATGCCTGCAGTTTGTGGCAATATTATGATGATAATTTCTAAATTTATACTTATAATATGATTATTAACTAGCCCGCAGCTCCACCGGTGTAGTTATTAATATGTATTAACAATTTTTGAGGAATTTTATGGTTTCTAAAGATGATGTTACTTTTTAATCAATTGACGATATTTCAATCGGGCTGGTAGTTTTCAAATCTACCTTTAAACGATTTAAACGAACTATATAAGTCTTCATGTTATCATTTTAAATATATTACGTAAAGATATTTTGATTTAATCCACAAAATGTTGCTATAACAAGAAAACATCTTGAATATAAAATATAATTATTATTCTTATATTGTGTGTTATTATATCATTCATCTGATTCAATAGAAAGTTTCTACAGTTTTGAGTGGTACTTGCACATGTTTCTGACATTATCCGCTGCGTACGACTTGTATACACTATATAATTTAAATTTAACGGAGGAATAAATAATATTCGAATTTGTATTATTATTAAGGTAGTAAGCAAAGCTGCTCGATTTAGGCATGTTTTTAACCAATTTTCTAAACGGAGAAGGCCGATATTTTTGCATAAAGTATATATAAACAGTTTTGAATAGAAATTGTTTTTTACCTGTATGTATGTTTCATTATTTCTAGTAAAGTCAGAAATTGCTAGAACGGCGATAACATTACTGCTCCTCATCATACCCATGATAAGGGTACATAGGAACATATAAACCATCTGTAGATGTCGGATGCCGATTTTGAATTCTGTAAATCAATAACTTCTTATGCAAATAAAGTCTTGGTACTTGAACGGCATAAAAATTGCGTTTTATTTTAGAAAAGACATCTACGAGTATATATAAATACAAAATTTGGGCCAAATTATTACATCTGTTCCCAGATTCACGAAATAAATTTATATACAAGAATTTCTATTTTTCCTATGTAAACGTGTAAAGAAACAGTAGCTCAGTAACATGTACTGACTTTATCCCCTGATTATGACTAAAGTCGAACTTTAAAAGGTCTTTTTTTGATTCGCTATTTAGTAATTACTAAATTAACTCTAATAATATTATTTCTAGAAGCATTTATTTATCAGACACAAATCACATATAAATCAACAAAATGCAATCTTACTCGATTTGGTAACCACTCCATCATAGCTGTCTTCATATTTATTTCTCAAAAACTCAACGTCCATTGTACATTTGTATATGTTATCATCTTCTAAGATACTTCCATGTAATTATAAATAATATGTGAAAACGAAAAATTGCACGTTTAGACAAAACAACTAAGCGATCTTGTTATCGCTATCTTTCAGTTTGTTTACAGATCCTTGACTACATCTACAGTAGTAGATGTTATAGTATAATTTAGTAAAGTTTGTGTGTTAATTAGTTTATTGAACTTATTATCCCATTAATGTTTGTTACTAACGCATCTAGTTTAACTTTAGAAATATAAGTCCACAATTATATGAGCGTAGCATAGTATTGTAGTACTATTTACCACGTAAATTTTTACTATGGGATTATAAATTACTAAACTTGGCCCGCGGTATTTCCTTGTATAACAGGTACCTCAAAAAAAATGTTATTCCCATAAATAAACTATCTCCTTTCATTTGAATTTCACTCAAAACCATTTAGCCGTTAAAGTATGAAGAAATAACTGACACTCTGGCATACTTTCAGATTTATATGTCTTAAGAGTCATGTCATATTGAAGGGAGACCCGTTCCCAGCTGTGGGACGTTAAAAATGGCTGTATACATGTGGTGTTATAATGAAAAAAAAAAATTGCCAGAGAAAGTAAGGAACAATGGCTAGTGTTTAAATACATATTGTAATTAACATGCGAACAATAAACCAAACTAAATGTTAAATTTTGATCTTTATGCCTTGATAATAAGATGTGGGGAGTATTTGTACATCAATGTCACGTACGATTCGCGTCTAATCTGTTCAGTACTTTGTCAACCAAAATAAATAAATGTCATTAAGAGAATAAATATGAAATGACTGATAAAGACTCAGACTAAAGAATAATATAGACGGAGACCGCTAAAATTGTCGAAGTAAAAAATAGTAGCGTGATGTATAGTTTATGCTACTATTCTCGATTTTACTATTATACAGATTACTTACTTTCTTTCAAGAATTTTACAGTTAAATGTATAAATAGCTGTGTTTTATCCCTCCACGCCGCAGACACGCTGGCGTTACAGTTAACAATAGATTTCTTAGAAATTTAATTAATTTCTTAGAAATTTACCTGGAGGTGGTAATTAGTTGTAAAATATTTTAATCGTTCTTTCCTCATGACTGTCATTTTATTTTGACATGTACATACGTTTTAATGGCTAGTATAGAATAGTAGACTACATATTATATGATATATAGCCTATAGTATTCCTCAATAAACGGGTTATCTAATGCAAAAAGATTTTTTTCAAATGTCATTTGTAGTTCCTGAGATTAGCGCGTTCAAAGTCTGCCTCTTTGTAATATTAGTAGATTAGTTTATTACGTATTTTTCTAACATACTTTATACAGGCTGATATTCTTTTGATAAATCCTACTGCTTCTTTTTAACCGACTTTCAAAAAGGGGGAGGTTCTCAATTCATCGGAATCATTTTTTTATTTGAAAAAAAAAAGTTTCGAAGGGTATACTTCCCAGGTGGTCCCATTTAAACTTAATCGAAATCGGTCGAGCGGTTTTTAAAAAAAATCAACAAATACCTTATTTTTTTAAATAAATTGCTTCATTGAATAATATGTTATTAAAAGACTTTCTTCTTACAAATTACCTACTTATTACGTCTACACTAAAAATGGAAAAATAAAAACTTAAAAAAACCTACTTCCAGGCACTAAAATGTAAAAAATAACTAAACGGGGGCTTTCATTTAGAATAGATACCTAATTTTCGAAGTTGTTGCCAGCCGATGCACAGCAAATCTAAGATATTTCGATATCTAAAATACAAAACAAATTGATGTATAATATTTTAACTATATTAGAGTTAATACCTAATCATATTTACCTATAAGATATTTATATCTTAAAATATTGTCGGCTGGCACCGACTTCCAAAATATTTGATTAGGTATCTATTCTAAATGAAAATTTAGATATTCTAAGCTTTATTCAGCAAATGAGTGTAATACTTTGACTTGATTTCCTTCATCTCCTAATAGATTAATGAGATTATGAGTGAGAGACATCTATACATCCGGAAGTCTGGGTTTGAGTCCCGGGTCGGGAAAGTTTAGTTGTTAAGTCTTTCTATTAAGGAAGTCCCAGTAACGGCCCAGAGTTGGAAAGTTGGCAGTGTTACAGCCCCGTGCCTCGGAAAATATGTAAAGCCGTTGGTTCTGCGCCTGAACTCTCTCCGGTTTCGAAGTATCAACTCATCGGACTTTGAGAGCGAAAAATTAATATTTTTATAATAAAACTTCATGGAAACCTATAGTTTTAAATACAATTATGTATCCGTACATTTTTACTTTTCCAAAAATTATACTTTAATGGTTGGGTCAATAATGTATTTAGTTCTGATATTATTTAGAAAATAATTACAGTTTTTACATTACTTCGTATGAACGATAACATATCTATTTGTGTAAATGTCTAAAACGTAAGTTGTCATATAATTTTTGTTTGTCACCATTTTAAGAAGCATACTTGAATACAGAATACTGCTCTTCTGTATGGAAACCAATTAACAGAATCGAGGCTATACAACGTAAATTTCTAAAAATATTAAGCAGGTGGCCAATTCTCAGGTGTGAATTGCCGACTTAAACTGACAGATTTCATAAATACAAACTAAAAAGTCTGTAAGATCGCCGTATTATATCAGATTTGTATATCCTCCATTAAATAGCCAATGGCGATTTCAACAGTAAAATTGTTAGAAAAACTGGAATTTAAAAATCATACTCACTCGATTCGTCAGCCACAACTTTTTAATATACCTTCGGCAACTAATGACGTTTCCTAAAACAACCCTTTACACAGAATGTGTAAAACATACAATAGTTTAATTAATGAATACGACATTTTTAATAATAGTTTTTTTTATCATTGAAAAAAAACTTAAAAAAAAACGACTTCCAGGCACTAAAATGTAAAAAAATAACTAAACGTAGGTTTTTATTTAGAATAGATATATCGTCGGCTGGATAAAATTTATATGGGGCCTGGGAAGTACACCCTTTTGAAAAAAAAAATCCTAATCGGTTCTGGCGCCTTCGAGTAATCGTAATTGTGAACATACATAAAAAAAAGGTTCCGAGGAATTGAGAATCTCCTCTTTTTTGGAAGTCGGTTAAAAATTAAATAAATTATAGTTACATTTTCGATAATAAGGATATCCTTTCTCTCTGTTTCTTCTCCTTTATCTTTTTTTTAATATGAAATGTAATAATTATTTTCTTTTTGTTGTTAATATTTTTATGTAACTTTAAATGCACAGACTCGTACTGTCATATTAAGTTTGTTCATATAAAATTATTGTATGTTTTTATTTGAATGTTGTGTACAGATATAATTGTACGATAAAAAAATAAAAAATAAAAAGAAAAAATATTTATTGACTTATACAATATAGTAGATGTAATTTTTTTTATTTTATTTTCTGTTTCTGTACCTAAATAATGTATATATTTTTGTCTTATGTATGTATTCATGTTTGTAAACGTAGTTCATCATGTCTTTATTTAGTGTTAATTGTACCGTCCCGTCTTCGATTCTTCTAATCCTTTCACCAAAGGTTGTCTGTAAGAGATTGCTCGTAGCAATAAGACCGCCTTTGCATGCCTATTTGTTATTTATTTTTTATTTTTATCTTCTGTAATCTTTTTTTTTTGTGTGTGCAATAAAGAATTTATCTATCTATCTATCTATCTAAATAAATAAAATTAAATATTATACATATGTACATACAAAATTAGTTAAGTTAATAAAAGCATGTCAAATGTAATATATTTTAAATGCTCTAATAGATATAGATAGATATCTTATAAAGTTATATATTTTAACGTTTAGTACACACTTCTCAGAGATGTTTGTGATATGATATTTTCTCGCAGTAAAAAGCATCCTGTATGACCCGGCCAGCTATCATCGTACCGAATTTCATCAAAATTTGTCCAGTGGTTATCTCGTGATGCATTCCCAGACAGACAACAAAAATTCTAAAAACTAAATATTCAGTCTCTGTATCTATAATAATGACTATTCCAATAAGATCTTCTAAAATTTTTTTTTTACGTGCAGATACAACTCTGAATTTTATTACATGGATGTATGAATTTTATTACATTATAATAGTATCAAAGACCTCACTGAGATAGTCATACTTCTTCTTAAGAGTAATATAGATATTAGTATTTACATTGCTTAAAAATAGTCTCTAGCAAATCTCGCAATTTTTTTTTATGATTCATATATACAGGGTCATTTTTAATTTACTGAAAACGGTAATAGTCCAGCATTAGCAAAAGAAAGTGGTCGGTGGAGTGGGAGGGGTAAAGGGGAGTAGTAGGTGGTGCTTACTCATTTAAACTTGACCAGATGCCGTTTAGAAGGTGCAGTAAAAATATTTTTATTTTTGTATTGAATTAAAAATTTAAGAAATATATTTTTTTCTTACAAATGTTGTTGTTATGATGTAAATAGTATATCCCCAAAAGGTTTTCAGTGAAATAAAAATTAACCTTTATAATCTTGCATAATCGCATTGACTTATTATGGTTTTTAATGGGAAGTATAGGTTTTTGTGGTCGGTGAGCTTCCACATAAGCATTTGTATATATAAATGAATATGTTGGGACATTAACACACATCACCATCTAGTTCCATGGTAAGCTACGAGGGCTGTGTTATGGATCCCAAATAGTTGATACACTACATATATAATTTTAAATACATACGTATTATAAAAATATAAATACACATTACTGGAGTACGAACATTCGTGTTAATCATACAAATGAATGCCCCCAGCGGGACTCGAACCCGCGTCCGCTGGCATAACAAATAGGGTCACTACAAACTTGTGGTCGTTTTACTTTGATTGAGTGACCAACAAACTAAGGAATATTATAGGCAGAGTGTCATAGAACTAAGTATGAAGCCACACAATAATGTTTTAAAAAAATCTACAAAAGACAATTTGTACACTGAGTGATAAGTAAATAAAGGTTTTTTTTTATAATAAAGAAAAAATAAATAATTGAGATAATATTATGCTATCTCTCTTTCAAGGGAAGAAAACGAATGCTTCAAAAATAGAAAATTATATACTTTTCTTTTTTCTTTTTAACCGACTTCAAAAAATGAAGGACGTTCTCAATTCGTCGGGGACTTTTTTTATTAATTTTATTCTCAAAAAATGTGAACTAACGACCAATACCTAGTGTTAGTTATAGTTGCTCAATTGCTTGTTGTTAATTATAGTATCTTAATTGATTATTATTCATTATTTATAGATCATATTGATTCTTCATATTTTGTTATTTATATTAATTTTATATTTTCTAATATTAATTTGATATTGATTTGTTTTATGTTATTTTTTACATATTTATAATATTAATACAGATATGAGTTTGTTATATTTTAAACTAGCAGAAACCGCGGCTTCTCTCGCGCTAAAACAACAAAAAAAATCTTTAAAAAGGTAGTTTCATACAAACTTTCATCCCCTATTTTACCCCCTTATAGGTTGAATTTGGAAAAATGCTAAAAGACGTGCTTATTTAATTTTATTAAAGAGCAATAATACCAAGTTTCAAGTAATTCTGGCCATAAATATTTTTTTGGGTTGTATTATAACAAGTTTTCCCGTGGGAATGAGATAATCTTCGGCGGTAAAAAAAGCCTATGTAACTCTTCAGCCCTCCAACTATCTCCACACAAAAAATCACGCCAATCCATCACTCCGTTTCGACGTGAAAGAAGGACAAACAAACTTACAAACAAACACGCTTTCACATTTATAATATTAGTATGGATATATATTTTAAAAGTGTTGATATCCACCGTGGGGTAATATGTAATCTGTTTAAGATAGATGACGCCACATTATACCCAGCGATGGGGACATAGAGTTTAACTAGTTGTGATAGTCATTTTTGTAGGGCTATCATGTATTGCTGAAGCTCAGTAGTTTTACTCGGAAAATCATTAATAACACTATATAAAAATTTCTTTATTCTTTAAGGAATGTAAACGATATTTAGTCTGAGGTACAAAAATACAAATTTTCACGTGTTTTACAATAGTATGTTTTAATAAAAGAAACTGGTTCTTTTTCTGTATTTCATTCGGAATGTCATGATGAAATATTTTCCCATATATTTTTTTTTATTGAATATTTTTTTCTATTTATTTGTTAATTAGTATTTTCCATTTTTTTCGAAATTAAAATCCATCATTTTGTAGTGACCCACCCTACTTGCTGTGCCAGCGGTCGTAGGTTCGAGTCCCGCTGGGGGCATCCATTAGTGTGTTGAGCACGAATATTTGTACTCCAATCATGGGTGTTTATTGTTTATATTTATATTTTTAATATGTATGTATTTAAAAGCTATATAATATGTGTATTGTGTAGTATAACAATTATCTCATATAAATTACACAAGCTTCGTAACTTATCATGGAACTGGATAGTGCTGTGTGTAAATGTTCATTAATTATATATCATCCCCATTTTCATCCTCTTAAGGGATGATTTCCGGGATAAAAACTATCTTATGTCCTTTCTAGGGTCTCAAAATATCTTCTTACCAAATTTCATCTAAATCGGTTCAGTAGATTGAGAGATTACCCCCTATAACATCACAAATTCACAAACTCACAAACTTTACCTCTTTATAATATTAGTATAGATAGCATCAAATATCATCATAATTATTATAGGTTTGATCGCAGAAAAACATAATATTATATAATATTCAGTTTTAAAGTCACGAAGAGATCAAACTGTAATCTAAAACCTCCGATGTTTTGAAGGTGACCCTCAGTATAAATAGAGCATTCATTTAACGTGGCTTTTTAGAAAGACTATCTTTGCTTAGCTATCTAAGAGCTTTTAAGATATTACCCAATTTAGGGATCAAAGTTGGCTTAAATTTTTAATGTCATTAATTTGTTCTTACTCAACTACAACCAAGCCTAAAAGTTTTGTGTTTCACCTGTATGTATATCCTTGATACGTATGTATGTTCTCTACTTCCAATGTAATTACTGATTGGTTAACTGATTTAGATGAATTACGTCATATTTGTCGATTTATCTTGATAACATGAAGGATATATTATTAAAATTAAATAAACATATCAAAATGACGGATTTTAGACGCCAAATAAGTCGTCTCTTTTTTTCTTAAATATACTACATTACTTGTTAGATCAACGGTCGCGGGTTAGAGTCCCGCTGGGGGCATTTGTATGATGAGCACTAATGTTTGTACTCCAGTCATGGGTGTTTATACAGGGTCATTTTTAATTTACTGAAAACCTTTTGGGAATATACTATTTACATCATAACAACATCTGTAACAAGAAAAAAATATATTTCTCAAATTTTTCTTTTCATACAAAAATAAAAATATTTTTTTTGCACCTTCTAAACGGTGAAGTTCTAGCATCTGGCCAAGTTTAAATGAGTAAGCGCGGCTTCCTGCACCCTCCACCCCTCCCCCTCCACTGGACACGCACTTTCTTTTGCTAATGCTGGACTATTACCGTTGAGAAGGTGCAATAAAAATATTTTTATTTTTATGAAATTTAAGATATATAATTTTTTTTTCTTACAGATGTTGTTGTTATGTTGTAAATAGTGTATTCCCAAAAGGTTTTCAGTAAATTAAAAATGTCCCTGTATTTATAATATAATTATGTATTTAAAGCTATATATGTGTAGTGTATCATCTATCTGGTATCCATAACACAATCCTTGTAACTTACCATGGAACTAGATGGTGCTGTGTTAATGTCCCAAAAAAACTGTTTTTATTTTTCAAAATTTAAATATGTAAAAAGAAATATTGTACTTTTTTATTTTAAATGAAAATATTGTTAATATTATGTTAATTTATATACTATGGATTATTATTGCTCACACTGGAGAGGTGATAGAATGGAATAAAACAAATATTTTTAGTTTTCTATTTTACATTAATTAGCTTTTATATTTAAAGTTTTAACGTTTTTTAAGATTGTTGTAAAAATGTAAATTTTTTAACGTCTAAATATCTTATCTGTAAATTTTGTTTTTAAGCCTTTTCTCTTTTCTGTTTGAATTCTAAGCACACTAATATATGTAAATAAACAATAATATTATGTACTACATATAAATACTACAATTTTGTCGGCTTCTTTGGTATATTACCGCATTTCGGTCTTCTCACTAACTGGATTTAAAACCGGTTTCACTTCTTCTGTAATGAAAATTAATCTATTTTTAGTTTTTACTTAATAATATATACGAGAAAGTTATTAATTTAGCTTATTTTACGAGTCACAGATATACACTATTTCTATTATAATTACAATTTAACTAACTACATACATACATAGGATATATTTTACTGCAATTTTAAATTAGCGATAAGAGAATCAAGGACCGACGGTTTTACGTGCTTTATCCCAGTCCGGGGGTATAATACCATAAACTCCACAACCTCGGGTACTGACGATTTTTAACACGCAAATCCAGTAACTACACTCAGCCTGACCAAGAATTCGAACCCAGGACTTCGAATCTGCAAACTTGCGTGCGAGCCTCGAGACAAAGGTAAAGGTGAGGTAGTAAACTATTAATATTATAAATGCCGGCTGTCTGTTTGTTTGAGACATCAACCTTTTATAGCTGCAGATATATTGTGGGGACGAAATGAAATATTGTTAAAACAATGCTCAAAATACTGCCCTTGTATTATATATTGGCTTATACCTGAAAAAGGGCAACCTAAGAATGCAAGGAACTATGTTAGATATGGTAGACGTAATAGACTTGGTTATAGCACATTATTTTGGCCGAATAACAATGAATATTCTTTATAAGTCTTCAACAACGAGTTCCATGATGTTTTGCTTTGCCGTATTAGCAAATTTTTTAACTTTTTTGTATATAGAGTACTTTATCGAACCTGGGTCAGCTTTCCTCTTATTTAGGTAGTCAGGATCATCCCACTCTTGACACTTGGCTGTTCCGAACACTAGGTAGGCCATATTACAGAAGAAGGCAATTCCCGCCGCCGAGAGGAAAACAATGCGCCAACCACTTGTGTCTGTCTGGAAAAATATTTGATTGAGTAATTGTGCCAAAATTATAACTTTATACTAGACGTGTTTTCAGATTTGTTTTCGATTAACTTAAATTAGTATTGCCTAGATTACTACTTAATGATTATATCGCCAATTGTAACTTGCTAAGATATTTCAGCTTTTTTCTACGAAGACATTCATCATGAAAATTATGGTTTTTTTGAAATCGGTTTAGTGCAATATCCATTTCAATCAATTTTAAGTAATCTTTATATTCAGAAGATAATACTTTAAAAATAATTTAAATTAAAAATGGTGGTCAAAAACACTTACTGGATCGTTACGTAAAATGAAACTGGTGGCAATTGGAGTGAGAATGCCACCGATATTGGCTACAAAGTTTGTTATAGAGAGCAGCACACCCGCGTAGTTTGGTGACATATCCAAAAATGACATCTGAAAATACAAAATTACTATATATCTAACAAAATTTTTTTTACCCTAAACGCTGGGTCTAGGTTGAAAATTTGGCAGAAATATCTTATATAACGATGAAACAGAGGGTTTTTGAAGTTTCTATAGAAACATTTCCAACGAAAAATTCGTTTTAAATTAAACATTAAATTAAAAAATCCATGTGCTATTTAGCTTTCCATTTCTAGTAGTTATTATATTATATAGAGTGTCCGAAAATTTTTGTACAATACAAAAATCGGACGCTAGATTATGTAAATACAGTTCTAAACTACACCTGAATCTATTTGACATATTAATTTAGTACATACTATTAGTATTTACTATTAGTATATAATAATAATACAAGGGAATTATAGTGAATCTCAGTGCTTATTTGTGCAAACTACCAATTTACCGAAAAAGTTTTTAGTACAGAATTATTGACTTTTAAATGTATACTATGTTGTATAAAAAACACATTTTACTTTAATAAAGCCGAAAAATGTATTTTATCTGTATTAGCTAGATGTATGTATATAAATCATAGAAATAAAGCTTTGTTTTGAAAATAGACGAAAAAATCTTTCTACTGTAAAGCACAAGTATTGGTCGTTTGTACAAACAAATACGTAAATAAATATAAATAAATATATTGAGGCATTAACACACAGCACCATTTCGTTCCATGGTAAGTTACAAGACTTGTATTATGGATACCAGATACTTGAAACACTACAAATATATAACTTCAAACACATACATATTATAAATACCAACACCCATAACTGGAGTACAGGCACTCGTGCTCATCACACAAATGAATGCCCCCAGCGGGACTTGAACCCGCGACCGCTGGCACAGCAAGTAGGGTCACTACAGACTGAGCCAAACGTATCGTCAATAAGCACTAAAATGACGATATCATTAGTAAAATAAAATGAAACGTACAATGAATCCAGCAGCAAAACAACCATTTATAGTAAGGGTTGCAATGAGCGTCACGATGGCTATACTCTTTTGTTCCGGACCAATGAACGACAATATTGCGAGGCCGATGGCCATGCCCACAAAAGCTGAAAACAATAAAATCATATTTAAATTAAATAAATGAAATGTCAAATTAATTTTTAACAATAAAATATTCGTTGATAAGCGCTACAACAGAAACCAACTAAATAGATTCGGCTGGTTTATTTTTAAAGTTTGTTATACACAGAAAAAATGGAAAAGTTGCTCGATTTCTGTTGCTCGAGTTAGTATCGGGAAAAACTTGAGTGTTTTTACTAGGATAGAGGATTTAGTTTGATCTCGAAAATCACAAACAAAATGGAAATTGGACAATATAAAGTTTTCTGAGTCAGTCAGTTATAAGCATAAGAAGGCGTTGTCCATAATCTCGGAGGTCGCCGTTTCGATTCTCGCACAAAGCGAATTATTACACAAAAAATATTTGAAAAGAAGAAATACATATTTTTTTGTCATTTTTATTGTTTTCAAGTGTTTTTTTCTCAAAATTTTATATTACCTAGGGAGTTGAATAGTTTTCTGCAAGCGACAAGCGATAAATATCCTTTGTTGTGAAGCTTTTCACAAATAGCCGCCGATGAAACGTTGCCTATCAACATACCGATATAAGGTAAGGCAGATAATGAAGCACTCTGTAAAAAAATCCGAATAAATATAAACTTCCACCGTTTGTATTTGTACGTTGTAATAGGCTTGATTAGATTAATAATATATAGAATACTAGCGGACCCGACAGACGTTGTCCTGTCTACACGTCTTTAATTTGAAAATTTCAAACTTTTTGGACAAAATTGTGAATCTAAACCATTCCCAGATCCCCTTGAACACACATAAAAAATTTCATCAAAATCGGTCCAGTCGTTTGAGAGAAGTTCAGTGACATACACACTCACAGAAGAATTATATATATAAAGACTAGCGTAAAAACTAGAAAAACAAAAACAAATCTATCCCGCGGGAACCGTTTATTTCAAACCGTACATTGTAGGTATTATTCTGATGTATGAGCTATAGTTCATCATTCTTAATCTAAAGTTTCATTAAAATCCATTTAGTAGTTTTAGCGTGGAAGATTAACAAACATCCATACATCTATACATCCAGAAATCGTCACAAGCTTTCGCATTTATAATATTAGTAGGATATTTTAAATTTAAGTTATTCAACTCTTTCGGTTCATAATTAGGGAGTTATGAAAAATACACTCGCCGAGTGGTCGAAATGTGACCATAATCATCATTAAAAATTGAGGAGAATTTAATGCCTTCACGACCGCGGACACGCCGGCGTTACAGTTAACAATAGATTTCTTAGAAATTTAATTAGTTTCTTAGAAATTTACCTGGAGATGATATAGACTTGACAATAGAACTTAACAAAAAAATAGAAAATCTTTGTCAAACAGACGAGACTGTTGAAAAAAGGTACTGAAATATTTTGTCTTTGCGTTTCGTTCGTGCGTATGCACTTGTAAATGGCAAAATATCTTATCCAATTCAAAATCACTTTGAAAGTAAACTACGTAAATTGATTGACTAAAATTTTATGGGATGGTATTGGCAAAAAGAAGTGAATGTCAATTAAAGTTACTGTGTTATAACATTGGTAGGTCTTTTTTGTGCTTATTTTTATTATCGCATTACTTTGAAACGGATCAATGATTTTTTAAGGTATTTGTATACAAGTATATAATAGTGTGTATTGAAACCTCACTGAATTCCATTTCAAACGGTGGAATAGATCCGTTCTAAAGCTCCCTTTTATATGCTATCTATAGACAAAGATTGTGCTATATACCAATGGGAGTAAACTGAATTGCATGTAGATTCTACTATAAAGACTATGTAGACCCTACATACATAGTAATATATGTGAATCTTAGTCCTTTTATTATATGCTCTTCTTCTTCTACAATAATTCTTAGCGATTACATTACAAATAAAAGGAGACTCTTACCCAGACGTGGAACATTAATGCCCGATTTCACCAACAACCCATAAGCTACCACCTACGTATGGAATCCCTAGCCTAAAAGTCCCCTAAACTAGCCCCTAAATTAAATTTCATTTTACGATCGTCTTTAAGCCCATATTTCGAGCACCTAAATTTAGGGAGCCTTTTAATATTTAGGTGACCCCTAACTGTCGGTGAAACAGAAACTGTCCCCTAACAGCCCCCAACCATGCTTAGGGGATCCCTTAAACTTAGGTGATGTTGGTGAAATCGGGCATAAAACCCGTATTATTATTTTATAAATATATGTAATATACTTAATACTCACATTTTTTAAAGAAATCTGTAAAGCTTTTTCCAAGTAAGTCGGCATATCAACAAAGAACAGTATGAAACAGATGGCGCAGCCGATATGAGTCATCATGATGGCCCAAAATTCTTTTGCCATAAATATTTCTTTCCATGGAGTTTTTAGTATCTGTTTTTAACAATCGTAAAATAAAATAAGGTTTTAAATTGTGTTTGACCATCCATACAATAGTTAAATTAAAACTAATAAAAGTGTGTAGTTAAAAAAGCCAGCTAACACCACCTTCCTCACATCCTATAATAATAACCACCTATAAATAAATCTGTCCTACATGTTTTCACAGGGATGTAACACCCGAAGAACCCCGAGACTAACCCGAGACTCGAACCCGGTACACTCACATCTGTAGTCTTACATGCTTGTCACTAGACCAACGAGGCAGTTATAGAAAATAAATACCTTAGGAGCTGCAACGTTAAGTCCCTTCTCGATGTACTCTCTTTCACTATCAGTCATCAATCTATGGTCTCTCGGCGAGTTCGCAGAGAAGAATACCCACACTCCTGCGGCGACCACCATAAATAGAGATATAGAGTAAAAGATTAGCTTCCACCCAAGCGCGGTCTCAGCTAATATTCCAGATACTGGCATCGCTATTATTATACCGATTTGAGAACCTGAAATCAATGCGATAAATTGTTTTCAATTAGTATTGAAAATATAATAATTTTTTTTGTTCATATATTTTTTCCTAACAAATATAATTGTAGGTTTTTACAATAAATACAAATACTCAAAATCATTAGTTTGTTCGTAATTTATATCCTTATAATCGGCTCGACTGATTATGGTGAAATTGTTTATGTGTAGCAGTAATAGGGTAACCTGGATAGTTTCTATCTGATACGTGGCACTGTTGTTGAAATCCACATTTTTTTTAAATTATCCAACCAAATAAAGTGTTAGGCGGAACAACATCTGGCTACAGTGACTGGCGGTCATAAATATATATTTCTGCTATAAAATACCTGCAAAAGTCTTCGAGCAAAATGAATATGATTTATAACATGTAAGGGCTTCATTGTTGCCTTAAAAGAACTTGTAAAATCATTTAACAATATAAATCCATTTTAAAAGGCAATAGCTTATACCATTATAAGCTTAAATGAATTTTTGGAATTTCGTTACATACAAAATATTCAAAATCATTATTAAGAGGCATTTATTTGGCATGATGTATCGTTTTCCGATTCCGCGTCGACGTTGTTAGTGGATAGCGATCAATTAATTATAGACATTTATGTACATACAGATATTTATCGAGCGGTACTTAACGGTAACGTTTCTCGAGCTAGTGCGTTACCACTAGACTGCCACTGGCAAGTGAAGCGGGTTCAAATTCCGCTTCAACTGAAAGAACTGAATACTTTCTTAGATTTACGCGAATGTTTGACATTTTTAAATAAAACTATCTTTTCGGATTATTTCGCGGATTTATTTTGATTTTTGGTTCCCGACGTTTTGAATGCTTTACAGCATCCATGGTCACGGGAGAGACAGGTGTTACATGTCTTGAAAGTATAGTTGTTACAGTTTTGTTAATTGTGGGTAGGCTGTCTGTAACAACTATACCTTCGAGACATCTAACACCTCAGTCTATCCCGTGACCATGATTGCAATGCACCCCCATGATATGGAGATAAAATGAATTGCTGAGAAGAATACGAATAAATGATTTTTTGTAATTATTTTTTTACGTACTCCTAGTAACTTATAAATGAATCTTTCCGATAAAAGCGCGTTAAAACAGAAGCTATATCTATGAAATGCAAACCTAAATAGAAAACTCATCGTTAGTTTTACTTACATAGACAAACAATACGACGTATCTAGAGGGAAATTGACGCACCGCTATATTGATATATGGTTCTAAGTAAATAATAATTTATTTGCTCTTTGTTTAGAGCCATTTGTGAAAGGATTACAAACATAATTACGATTGGAATAAGTTTCCTCTATTTAGACTACTGTTTTTGCTTATTTTCATAGTGTTCTTTACACCTAGTAAGTTTAAATTTATTTATATAACGATATTTATTATAAGTATTGCAATGATTGGTCATCATATTGACATAATTAACTTTCTTTCCCACTTTTGAAGGGTTTCTAGAAGAAATTTCTTAAAGGGATATGTTAGGTATCCTTTGTCGACATTCTGTTACTTTGAATTACACATATTTTACGGTACATAAATAAATAAAATCAATAATTGCTTAGTCTAAAATTAAAGTATAGGGGCAGGCATATGTCTATACTAGTAGGTACGAGTATAGGATACCATGCATGTAAAGCCGCGGGCAAAAACTAGTTAAAAATGTAGCAAAATTTCAATTCAATTTTATTTATCTTATAATATTAAATGAACAATTCTTGTATATATATATATATATATATATATATATATATATATATATATATATATATATCGTGTATCTCGAAATGGCTTTAACAATTTGGATCAAATTGTGTATTTTAGATAAGGTTTTGCATTTTAAGTTTATCTATATAGGTGTCTTTTCTAAAAAAACTCAATTTTCAAAAAACAGGATTTTACAAAATGCAAAGTTCGATCGCCAGGTCGCCACTTCTAATTTATTTGAGCACTCAATCACATATAAAAAGACTAAAGAAAAATGCACCATATTTAAAGCATTATTAGTAACATTATTATTCAGATAAGTGAGAAAATACTTGAAGCTACAAAGGATCAAAACTGATCGAAGTAGCAAAGACCGATTTCAGTATCACACCCAATTCCTAAATAAGCCTAAGGTAATACTTGAACAAACAGAACGTAGATTATGTTCAAACATAAATAAAGATAAGTATGAAAATTTACAACCAAATGAATCTTAGGAAATAGAGCAAATAGCTCGTTCAGACAAGTTTCTGATCGCGAGTTCACAAGTTAAAAGTTCAGTTCACTAACTTTGGATTAACATAACTTATTAGAACTAAGCATAGCTTTGCTTTAGTAAAACTTCTACATGCTTAATTACCATCCATTTTAAACTTTTAATTATCTATTACAATGAAGCGAAAGATTCTAACATCATCAAAATACTTTAAAGATATTATCCGTTTAATAAACTATACATCAAATTTAACAAAGTTAATTTTTGGTATAGTCATAGCAAGTCTAAAAACTGACATTATTAAAGTTAATGAAATAATCATTATAATCTCAATTTTCTATACCTCCTTCAAAATTATTTTTTATATTATGCAACGTTTTTCCGTAATCCCACCAAAATCCCTTGATTGCTGATCAGTATCAAAATAAGCATGTGATGCTTAATCATACATTCGGAAAAATGAGCGCCAAACTTCATCAGAATTTCTTTAGGAGCTTATGCATTTGACGACGACAAACAAATAATATCCATAATTATGTATATAACATTACCAAGAATTTTGCTATAACGTAAGCATACCTGCATATACAAGGCTAGTGTAGAGAGTCCTCTCATGCTGCGGCAACCACTTGCCAAGTAATGTATGGGATGCTGGGTACAGGCATGCCTGCGTTAGACCCATGATGACACGACACGCACACGCTATTTGCCATCCACCCTAAAAAATATGTATGATATTTTAAATTCTCGTTTAATACTTATTTAATATAATATTTCAGTTTTTTTATATCATATTATGAGATAACGTGAAATCGATTTATTAGAATCTTTTGCTATTCAACAATTTCAACATCAAGTAAATCACTGTTCTATCTATACAGATCCTCGGTACAGAAAAAAAAACGTTTCTTGGCTTCGCACCGGCTTATTTGTCAGAAGCTAATGAGCCCCTCCACCACGACAAGGTGAACACACGTTGGGGGAGGGGAGGTGTGAGGGGGGGGGGGGGTCGTAAAGGGGTAGGGGGAGTGAAGGGGGGCATAGTCTACAGTAACCAAAGGTTATTGTAAGGCACTTAGGAACGCACTCGAGCGAAGGTAGGGTTAGACGTTAGTATTCAATAAATATAAATCATCCTTACGAATCGCACAAGTGTTGGTAGCAGGCCGCATATGACTGCGTTAGTCAGTAACGAGAAAAGCAAGATGGGCTTGGCCCCATATCTTTTAGACAGCAGTCCAGCCGGTATCTGCATAACAGCGTAGCCCCAAAAAAACGACGAAAGAATCAATCCTTGAGTTTTCTTATCCCAATCATAGATCTGTAATAATCAATTATGATAAGCACAGATAAAAGGATTATTGAATAAATAAAAAATAAATATGTTGGGACATTAACACTCATCACCATCTAGTTCCATGGTAAGCTACGAGGCCTGTGTTATGGATACCAGATTATAGATACAATACACATATATAACTTTATATAATATTACATACATATTATAAATATTGAAAGTATAATAGTAGTTAAATACTTCGTTTGTTATCAGATCTTATTTAACATGTTTCTAAGAACAAAAAGGTTTCTAATAAATTTTATTTCAGCAGTTAACTAATTAAAAAAAAACATTATAAAAAAACTTAACAAGGTTAAAAAGCTTAAGGCATAACTACTACTTATAAAATTGATATCATTTTTGATTAATCAATATCAATAGCTTCTTAAAATTTAACGCGGTGTTTATTATTATGTTCTCAAAGTTTCGAATGCTTCACAGCAAACTTGGTCACGCTAGAGAGAAACACCGCCAACTTCTTAACTCTGGGCTATTACTGATGCTTACTTGAGGAAGACTCAATAACTAAACTTGGTCCGACCTGGGACTCGAACCCAGGACCTCCGAATGTACAGCCGTACATGCTAGCCACTACATCGATGCAGTGTATATTGCATAAAACATTCAAAACAAAAGAAAACTATAATAATTTTATACAAAATGAAACATTTTAAGCAATAATTGATTATGTACTCAGCAAATTAACTTACATCAATATTTGTTTCATTTTTCCTCCTAACATCAGTCATAGCTAATATCGCCACTCCCAAGCTGCCCCGCGCGATGAACAACGTGATCATAACAAAACACATACAAATCATCTGTATATGACGTACACCAAACCCATATTCTGGAATTATAAAAGCAGTTTTAAGGTCATAAATTAGTGTTATTCTGCTGTGTAGTAAGACAGTTGTAGGTAGCACAGTGGTAACGCACTCATTCGGGTAACTTAGTGAAACGGGTTCAATTCCGGGTTACATTTCCTATATTTGCAAATACGACAACACGATTACTCTTCGAACTCATTTAAAGAAAACATCGTAAGGAAACTTGTATGTCTTTAAAATCTAACTGGTTTTCGAAAGACATTTAAAGTCCACCAACTCGCACTTGTCCCATATATTATAGCCTTCTCCCCCTCTTATAAACAGAAGCCTGTGCCCGGCAGTGATATGTTAATAAAAGATGAAGCCAAAATTGAAATTTTCGAAGTTACTTCGATATACAATGAGCTTTAAGATAATACTATTGTACTTGAATAGGAAAAATCGTAATCCATATAGGCTTCCTAATATCTATTCGTTGAACATTCATTATATGTACGTAGGTCAATGAATTAGCCGCTATCGAGCAAATGAGAGAGTGAGTGAAAATATTAATAAATAAATAAAATATATTGGGACATTAACACACAAGCACCATCTAGTTCCATGGTAAGCTACGAGGCTTGTATTACGGATACCAAATAGTTAATACACTACACATATATAACTTTAAATACATACATATTATAAATATAAACACACAACTGGAATACAAACATTCGTGCTCATCACACAAATGAATACCCCCAGCGGGAATCGAGCCCACGAGCGCTGGCACAGCAAGTAGGGTCACTATAAACTGAGGTAAACGTCTCGTCAAATATGAAATTGAAATACTAATTACTCAGACGAGAAAGTTATTAATTAAGCTAGAGTTTATCCAATCGTCGAAATTCGACCATAATCATTGTGTTACCAATCTATAAAAAAACTGTTTCCAATTTTTTTTATTGATAACATTAAAGCTCTTCGATAGTTACTAACCAAAAAAAAGTCGATTCACAAACAGAGAAAAGGTACTGAAATATTCTAAAATGTCTTTATTTTCATTTTCATTGTTATATTTTGAGAACTTTCTTTAAATAATATTACATAATAATTAATACCTATCCTTTTTGCTAAGTAATATTTTCACCGACTGTCAAAATGTCATATTGTTATAAGAGCGGATCAGTTTAATGAAAATTGTACGGCTAATTGGAAACATTCCGTCCATTTAATTTTGGTATAACTCACAAAAAGTAATTGAAATTTATAAAGTTAGGTAATTTTGATTTCCGTATATCAACTCATTTGTATGGTATTACAATTAATATGTTAAGGCTGTCCCGAAATTCACGCAAGATTTCAATTTGCCGCCATTTGCGCGGAGAGTATTGGCAATTAAAAAAAAGTTTGATAGCTGAGAGTATAGGGTTAGTAAAAATGGAGCACGACACCAAAGAACAACGCATTTTCATTGTTGAACGATAGAAAAAAAAAGAAAAGTAACGAAAGAAAAAAAAAGAAAAGTAAAATAATTTGATCCTTAACTGATATTTCACAAAACATTCCTAAGGTCTACCGTAGTTCAAGATTTTGTAATCTATACTAATATTATAAAGAGGTATAGTTTGTGAGTTTGTAAGGTTGTAGAGGGTAATCTCTGGATCTATTGAACCTATTTAGATTAAATTTGGTAGACAGGTTTGGAGGACACAGGGTACTTTTTATCCCGGAAATCATCCCTTAAGGGGGTGAAAATGGGGATGAAAGTTTGTATTGGGAAGCAAGCTAGGGGTGAACCCGTACGAAGCGAGGGTGAGTCGATAGTAACATAATAATATAACTTTTAGATACTTACTTTTATCGGAAGCACTATCGATTACTTTCATTTTTATAGTTTATTATTTATCTAGTGATCATTTAGAGGTTTTTATATTCAATTAGCTCTCAGGCTCACTGACTCCTTACAAATGACGGCTGGAGAACGAGTCATTAAAATAAAAACTAAAGTTTTAGTTAAACAAATAAATATTATGTTATATTTGCTAACTGATTTATAACCTTATTTATAATCTTATATGGTTTGTATTAGAAAATTTTTTTCTAAATTATCTTTGACGTAATATTATAATATCTAACCACTTCATAATCACTATCTCTTCGTAAATAAATGCTTATGTCTATGTTTGTTCTATTATCTGCATTAAAGTGTTATTTGCATCTAGATGAAATGTAATATCTTTTATATAATGAAATAAAAAAAAAGATATACGAATAAATACAAGCTAAACTAAAGGGGTATCTTTAAAGTAGATAATATTTGCCTTAAGTAGTAATTGAACCAGTACTGCTACTAGTATAGAGGTGAGCTGAACACGAGTTTCATACTTCTGCAAGTATTGCCCAAGTTCAATATGACCGTTATGAATTTTGAAACCTTGTAATATTTGCGTTCATCAAAATCGATCAAGCCGTTTACAGGTCATACATAATCTTCTGTTTAGGCGTTATTTACAATGTTAAAAATATATAAAAATTTTATGTAAAATAATTAAATATTCAACACGGATTTATTTCTGCAAATGCAGACAGAGTGTAAACCATACTTCATTAAACTTTTAGGCTATTATTTTTGCTAATGTATGAAAGTTACAAATGTGGTTGCAAGGCAGCAAACTGCCAAGTTCTAAAATATGATATACGAGTACGAGGAAGTGTTTGACTAATATTACCGTTTGGCTCTTACAATGAAATTAAATCTGTGATTTATACTCTTTTAAATTTCTGCAAGTAAGTTTCTTGGCATATTAATGTTTGTTTTCTAAAAATTTCTATATTTTAACGTGTAAGTCGTAATAAAATTATATCAATAGCTTTGGAAATTCAGATGTATGAGATAATGACTATCTCTCGGATCAAAGTTTCGAGATTGATGGGGCAATTTCAAGAGGTGTTTTGTTAGGTATTTTCCAGAAAGGTATAAATATAAGTAAAAGCCATTTTGATTTAACTTTTATTATTACTTACTGGTTAATAATATCTTATTTTACAAGAACTATTGCATTTTTTATCGCCATCATATAAGTATTTATTTACGATACGATTAAAGGTAAAATATTTCAATTATTTTTTATGTTATTTTATACATATACATATACATATAATTATACTTAATATAAAAATAATATTTTCTAAGAACTTGAAGAATTTTCTAAATCAAATCAACTCTAATAGTATTAACGCTTGCATGTCATAAATATTATTATATCGCCTCAACACAATAGAGAAGTTAATTCTCATACAGAACAATACGACGTAATAGGATTAAAATTCTAAATTACCAAGCTTTTAATCGGTTATTTTGGTAAATTGCAAACCCATTGCCTTCTAGCTACACTGTTTCCTATACTACAATTGATGGGGTCGCAGTTAATGTTTTTGGCTACATAAGCTTTGTGTGTAGAAACAGCTTGTTTGTAAAGTTCAATTTTTTATGTGGTATTCTACTTAGTAGTAAATTAATTAGTATAAAATTTATATTTGTATTTATATAAAAAAATGACATGTATGGCAAAACTAAGAACTTTAGCATAAACAGCAAAATCAGGGTATTTTTCTTGACATTAATAAAAAAAATTGCATACTTCGTATATAATTCTTTAGTCTGAGTCTAAACAATATTCGTTGATTTCAATCGTATGCAAATATAGTAGTTGAAGGTAAAAAATGTGTTACTGGAAAAAATCGGGTAAAGTTGTTAAATCATGGAGCTTTCACGGTCGAAAATTAAAGCTTTTTAAAGTTTCATTTGAAAGAAGTTATAATGAACACTTTTGCTTGAGAGAATTCTAATGTGGACTTTAGTTTAATATGACATAATAAATGGATTTATTTCCAATGTGCTTGTATATAGGTAACTAGCGACTCACCCTTGCTCCGCTCGGGTTCGCCCCTAGTTTTACGTAAACAGGCAAACAGGCAAAAGTTCTACAAACTATAGATTCCGCCTCTGTATCTATAATAATGACTATTTCAATAAGATTTTCCAAAAGATATTTAATAAGATTTGACTCAGAATTTTATTATATGTATAGATATGTAAAAGGGACGGAAATAGATTTGCACAGAAAAAAAAGAAAATACAAACAGTTATGTATATGATTTTTATTCTGTTACGTATACTTTTACTATTTTAGTTAAAAATTTCTAAATTTTAATGTACATAATATGTTGTAACAACATTCCAATGGGACAATGTTGCCGATCTTTTAGGCACTACCACAATATTGGAATGCGGATGCTCAGATTCTTAACATAGCATCTTCTGCTTTCTGTTTATTTTGTTTGACCTTGCCTAGGACCAATAACTCTCGTCTCCTTCACTGAATGTTTTTGATTTCCTAGAAAAAAATAAAATGAATATAAAAAAAGATACATACAGACAAACAAAAAACTGCTTCTTTTTGGAAGTTGGTTAATAATAGCTTACAAGAGTATAACCTATTTCATAATATTTTCTGGAATATTATAAAAATGATGGATCGTGAGATGAAGTAATTATTTCTATTTTTTATATTAAAAAATAATAGTACCTAGTTACAAATTAAAAGATCTATAGAATAATTTATATCAAATATTTAAAAAAATATGTATTTTGTTAAATGAATATGAGAAATGTTTTGGAAATTATTTTGTAGCTAAAAACTAATTAAATCATCAAAACTTTTTAATAAAAAAATAAAAACCGACTTCAAACAAAAGCACTAAAAAGTAAAAAATAACTGATTAGTAGTTTTCATTTACTATACATACCTAATCAAATATTTTCGAAGTCGGTGTGCTTTGCTTTGTATGGGCTGGCACCGATTTCAAAAATATTTGATTAGGTATGTATTTATTAGGTAGGCTTTAATTACTTAGCCAAAGCACACCGACTTCGAAAATATTTGATTAGGTATGTATAGTAAATGAAAACTACCAATCAGTTATTTTTTACATTTTAGTGCTTTTGTTTGAAGTCGGTTTTTATTTTTTTGTTAAAAAGTTTTTATTTTTCGTTTTAGTGTAGACAGTAGTAGCAAAGTAAGGATTCTAACGTGTTAGGCTTGTCAAATCAAACAAAATAAGCCCAAACTCAAAGTATCTACTATTAGCCGTTGAAGAGTTCCACCTATACCTTCTGGTCTTGCCATCAGATCAGGTCAACAACACCGAACCACTGTACTATCAACGGAAATAGAAATACTTGCAAAGTTTCAAGTCAATATGACAATTAGAAGTAGGTAAAATTCATCATTAGTTGTTTTTCCACCCTTAGGGGTGGTATTTTTTTTTTGAAATTTAAATGGGACCAATCTGGAAGTATACCCTTTCAAACAAAACAAAAATTGACCAAATCGGTTAATAAATGACGGAGTTCTGAGGTAACAAACATAAAAAAAAAAACATACAGTCGAATTGAGAACCTCCTCCTTTTTGAAGTCGGTTGAAAATATCGCATATCATAATCTGGTTTAAAAGTTTTAAAATTGATTTAATTTTTATACATATAATTATTTATATTTTTCCTATATTACATATCTATATATTACATATCTATATATGAATAGGCAAAGAAAACAATTCGATTCAGTACCTTTTTCCTCTGTTTGTCAACCGGTTTTCTTTTTTTTTTATTTAATTAGAGCTTCAGTGTTGTCATTAAAAAAAGTTTTGTAAACGATCGATCGAAATTAAAAATTCGAATTTCCCACTGGGCGAACATTAGTAATTAAATAAATGAATTCAACCTTTTTTAACGTCCCACTGCTTGGCTCGGGGCCTCCCTTCAATACAAGGGGGATCAGGCCATAGTCCATCACGCTGGCCAAGTGCTGGTTGGTAGTTATAAAAAACAATCAAATATATATATATATATATATATATATATATATATATATATATATATATATATATATATATATATATATATATATATATATATAAACATACAAACCTTGTAGTAATATTTTTTGTAATGTAGAGAACGGCGCATCAATTGTAATACAAATAATAAATGCAGCAATTATTGTAAATCCTAAGTCTCCCATCGCCCGGTACAACTGTAACATATCGGTTTACTATTGTAATCGTAATGATTAAAGGTTTTTATATGTTTGTGTGTATGTTTTTGTATGTTTGTTACTCCTTCACTATAAAATGGCTGGACACCTTGTCTAAGTCCCTAATTCCTATTATTATAACTATAAGAGTGTCAGTTCGCAGAGATGTATGGATAAATGCTTATTACTCTTTCACGCTTAAACTACAGAATGGATTTTGATCAAACTTTACTGCAATATAGCTTATACCCCAATATAATACACTAGCAGAACCCGCGGCTTCGCTCGCGCTAAAACTACAAAATAAAACTCTAAAAAATGGGTTTCATAAAAACTTTCATCCCCTACTTTACTCTCTTAGGAGTTGAATTTTAGAAAATATTCTCACCCCCTTAAGGGATGATTACCGAAACTATTTCACTCACTTACTTTTCATATCAAGAGATTAAAAAAAACTTATTTTTGTAAAAGAAAAATCTTTTATTTTTTTTCTATATAAAGCTAATCCGGACAATAACAAAAAAAATTATCAAATTTGTTGCAGTCGATCAGAAGTTATGCACGTACATACATTTCGGTGATTCATTTTTATTTATAAAGATATAGTAATACATAATTTATCTACGCGTGCAGAGCCGCTAGAAAGAACTAGTTCATAATTATGATATGTAACTGATAATATCATTAGACATAACTCCATATTATATCATTTTCATTATGTTGAGTATTCTTTATTTTTAAATTTTTCTAAATTGATAAGAATTGCTAAAATGCTACACTCACAGTATTTCCATCGGTAAAATAATACGTCGACACCATACTTCCATTCGCCAACATTATGATGGGATAATGTATCAAATACATGGCATAGGAAAGTCTCGCCGGGAGTTTCCATACTTGTAATGATAGAAACCAATTAACGGGTCCTGTGAACATAATTTAAGCTAACTCACGGTTTATATTATTTATACAATTTTATCCCCAATATAATCCCTTCTACCTTCATCTTTATTCTGAAATTTCGATCTCACATTTTTCTGTTTTTATATAGAGAGTGTAGTAAATAAATAAATATGTTAGCACATTAACACACATCACCATCTAGTTCCATGGTAAGCTACGAGGCTTGTGTTATGGATACCAGATAGTTGATAGTAGATGCAATACATACTATATATATATATATATATATATATATATATATATATATATATATATATATATATATACATACATATATACATATTTGGCGAACGTAACAAATGTCGTTAATTTATCCCGATGATTCGAACCTGCTACTCCACAGAAGCATTGACAGCACATATACCAATGTGTTGTAAAAAACATCTACGCTATATCAAATTTTATTACAGTTTTCATTTTTATTAGCAAAGCGAGGTCGTTAATTAAAAACGTACTAGAAAAAACAAGCCTAACAAAATACACACACATTAAAAAATGTTACATTTATTTGTATAGGATTTTTCAAACAATTAATATATATGGGTGTATTAACACTATCTTTATGTTAGGATGTAATAATAAAAAGATATTACTTGTATGAAAATGAAGTATTTTTCGATACATTTATATAAGCTTTTTTAAAAAAATTCACTAGATTCCTCGTAGAAACAGTTTTTGGAAGGATTCCCTAAAGAAGTAATTAAAACTTAAAAAAGAATTAATACCGACTTCCAGGCACTAAAATGTAAAAAATAACTAAACGGAGGTTTTCATTTAGAATAGATACCTAATCAGATATTTTCGAAGTCGGTGCCAGCCGATGCAAAGCAAATCTAATATATCATATCTCAAAATATATATACATTATACACACATACATGCGACTTTCTCTTCTAATCTTACTTAAATGAAAGACATTATTTACTACATAGTGTATACATACATTTTTTTTACGTAAAGACAGCCAAACAATATTTAATAATAAATAGTACACATCACCTCCATAACCGTGAACGCAAGCAAAAATGATCCATCCAAGAGCTAACGCCCACATAGCTCTCATATACGCGTTAAGAAAATTGTCCAATAACTGGTTATCGTGTTTTACTTGCATCACAGGGTAGATTGCGAATATACAAAATGCCATTGACCCTATAGCTAGCGTCCATATCGTTAATACTAGCATCTGTTGGAAAATTCAGTTTAGTACTAGCGACTCACCCTCGCTCTGCTCGCGTTCGTCCCTAGTTACGTTTTAACGGTTAGTATAGATTTCTTAGAGATGAGATATTTTCCCACAGTAAAATTATCCTATATGTTGACCCGGATAACCAGCTATCATCATACCAAATTTCATCCAAATCTGTCCAGTGGTTTTCTCGCTATGCGGTCACAGACAGACAAAAATTCTAAAAACTATAGATTCGGCCTCTGTATTGATAATAATTACTATTTCAATAAGATTTTCCAAAAAATATTTTATGTACAGATTCAACTCAGAATTTTATTATATGTTTAGATATGTAGCTAATATATTAATTTAGCTAAGTGATTTTTAGGGTTTCGAACCCTGAATTGAAGTGTCAATTTGTAGTGTTAAAATAACAGCTTTTTACTTAATGCATAACAAAGTATACACAGTTCTTATAAGTTTTTTTTTTAATTTTTTGTCTGTCTGTTTGGTCCCGCTAATCTCTGAAACAGCTAGACCGATATTTACGGAACTTTCACTAGCAGATAGCCTATATTATAAGAAATAACTTAGTATACTTTTATTTAAAAAAATAAGAATTAGGGTTCTACCAAAAAAAATTAAAACCCATGAAATTGTGAACAAAATCCGCATGCCTAGGGATGCACCTATGACGAAGTGAGAACAAATCGCTAGTATAAGACATAATACCAAGCGTTATCATTAATAATTATATTAATATATTAATAATTTAGCGTCAAAGAAACAACTGACACGTACCGTTTTCATTTGAAGTCTCATGCCTTTATACAAGTTTAATATGTAGCCGTACATCATCCCTATGACGAAAGGTGGAGCTCGGGCTAACGTGTTGATATAATAGACTTCAAAGTAATCGCCCATTTCATTTATATGTCTGTAATAATGTAATATTTTTTATGAATATCTTACAAATACCGGTAAATATATGTAGAATTTACATATATTCAGAACTTATAATATATTAAGTATTATACGAGTATACATACACGTATAATAATAAATGTTGGGACATTAACACACAGCGCCATCTAGTTCCATGGTAAGATAACGAGGCTTGTGTTATGGATACCAGATAGTTGATACACTACACATATATAACTTTAAATACATACATATTATAAGTACATATAAGAGTATATAATTCTCAGATACATATAATGAACCAACATCAAGTCGAAAAATTTTTTCAGAGAAATGTAAATCCATATTTTGTTTTACTCAAATTTTCAATAATAATAATACTTGAATTTCGACAACTGGAAAACTCTAGTTTAAATAATGACGTGTACAGATGAAGAAAGAAAATTGATCCTAAAATTAAAAACATTTATCAAAGAAGTACTCAATCAGTGACAAAAAATGTCCTCACCGAATGAGCGCTCCTTTAAACATTTAAGCGCGCTTTTAATTTTTTTTTGTGAACAACTTTAACAATTGTATTTAAGGTTCAACTTACATCGTATATTTATTTGAACTACAATAATTACCTAAATACAATTGGTGAATGTTTCAAGAGAACTTTTTGTGTATCTAACATGGGATTGTGTATATAATACTTTTTTGATCGATGATTAAAAAATAACATAAATTACTATTTATTAGCGAGAAGTAAATAGAGGCGATGCTACTTACAATCGCATTTTTTATCTCCACGAGTTACTTCACTTACTTGGGATTGGCCATTGCAGCAGAAAAATTGTACAGGAAACTATAAGTACTCGACATAACCAATGTGGCTAAAATAGCTGTGGCCAATGAACTCCATGCCATCAATTTACTGCCAAAAAGCCAAATTAGTAGTATGGGACTGATGATGTAGAGTTGGATATCTACAGATAAGTACCAGGTGTGATAGAGACACTAAAAAGAGAAAAATTAAGTGAATCTCACATAAATATTACAAATATTAGCCAAATTACAAGGCATATAATATGTACAAATTACACGCGTTATATTAAAATACAAAGCATACATGTTACAATTCATACATTAAGACTATAATAATATTATATTTTCAAAGTTTGTACGTATATATTGTACATGACAATAGTGATGGTAACTGATAGTGATTCATCTAAAAGTTAACATTTTTTTTTCTTCTTTCTCTTTCTTCCTTCGGTTGTGTAGTGCTGTTGATAGTGCTAGTAGAGACAGCTCTTATACTCGTATATCATTTTTGTTAACAATTAAGCTTTAGAAAGAAACAAAAAAAAATCACTGTTTCTTCGAATATTTAAATTTTAGCGAAAAAGAGAATTCCAGAGAAACTTACAATACCAAGAGGCTTCACATAATTCTGTACATGCAATAGAGCAGACCACCACCGTTTTCTACAAAGCGCTACCATTTGTGCATTATTTATCCACATGGGGCCATCAGAAATCCTATGAAATATCGAAGCTTGGAGTAAAACGACTGCAGCAAGTAATGGAAAAAAACGTAGAAGACGATATAAGTAGAATAAATGTAATGATGATATGAAACGCCCTAAAAATAAACGCATTAGTGTAAAGTAAATATTAATAAAGAAATAATAAATATGCTGGGACATTAACACAGCACCATCTAGTTCCATGGTAAGCTACGAGGCCCGTGCTATGGATACCGAATAGTTGATAGATGACTGGAGTACAAACATTGGTGCTCATTACACAAATAAGAGACAAGTAGGGCCACTACAAAGTGAGCCAAGTCGTCGTCAAATAAAAAAATGAAACTAAGAGATAGTCTTAATTTGTTCAATTATCTAACAAAGTATGTAGAAATGATACAGTAGTATTAAGATTATATGATATTTCTATTCGTAAAGGCATTAAAAGGATGTGTGTGTGTGTGTGTGTGTATATTTGTGTGTGCCTACATCATCCCCGTACTCTTTAACGTTTTAATTCTCTTGCGAGGGTCAAAATATGGGGCATAAACGGCAATATATTTTATCACAGCTACAATGGATCGCAGGCCTGAGGCCGATAATAATTTCATCTTGATACCTCCACGTGTTCCTGGGTAAAAGGATCTTGATAGATAGACAGACAAACAGACAGACAACGAAGTAATCTTATAATAGTTCCCTTTATCCTTTTGAGGTGCAGAACATTAAAAATCTAAGGATGTAGTTTTAATGCTACTATTAAAACGCTGCATCAAAAATACTTACTTCGACTAATCTTTCCAATAACAGTATATACGCAAAGTATGCCACTAAGAGTAAAAAAAGTATCCACTGTGATTGGGGCTGAGTTTATCCATATACTTCCAAATGATGTCAACCACTGAAAGCAAGTAAATAAAATTTTACCTTTTAATTATTATATAGTACTATATATATATATATATATATATATATATATATATATATATATATATATATATATATATACTATATATATATATATATATATATATATATATACTATATATATAATATTTTTATTTCTGGTCCCAACGTTTCATATAGTTTACTGCAAGCATAGCCACTGGAGAGACTAAGGTTTGGACGTCTTAAAACGCATAATTATTACCTACGGTATCTGCTCACAAAACTATACAATAATTTGCAATAAAAGAGAACAGCAGTAGAAAGTATTTTATAAAGTTACAAAACTTATAAACAATTCTAATTGGGTATGTATAGTTACATATGTACGAGTATATATAAGCTTTATTTCATATAAAGCTTTCGAATATTTTTTTTTAGCTATAAAATATTTTTCATTTGAAAAAACAAAATTGATCAAGCATTCACGTACCTTCATAACATCAGTCATATTGTAAACTGATGTAATCATGGTCATGGCGTAAGTGTGACCAAAAATGACCCACAACATGGATATCGCACGAATTCCATCGACACATTCTAACGCTCCAGGAATATTATTGAATGTTAAAAACCTCGTTGTATTTGTGTAAATTGAAAAACATCGATACAACGAGCTTATTTGAGATTTTTCTAGAAATAAATATTATTATTTACAAAAAAAAAATGTTTTTATCAATACACAAATTGGCGCTTAGGATCCGCCATTTTGAGTTTTAACGTTAAGTATATACCCTATGACACTTGCGTTATCAAGACGAATGTAACGACGTATGATCCATCAAAATAGATTAAGCCGTTTAGTAATTACTAGCGACTCACCCTCGCTTCGCTCGGGTTCGTCCCGGTACGTTAGGTAAGTTTTAAATTAAAATGGATATAGTATGTTATCCTTAAGAGATAGATATATGCCACCGCGGACTTTTCTATAGACCTATATAAGATACACAATTCCACCATACATTATTTTGTTATATCTCAAAGGGTTTAGGCAGGGTTTTCGTTGAAAGCTCCCAGACGTCTTATTTTTTCCGACACCTCCAACAAATATCGTTATATTTTAGTCAATGTATACAAAAACTTAACAAATTATATACTAAAACCTTCCTCTTGAATCACCATATCTATTAAAAAAAACCGCATCAAAATTCGTTGCGTAGTTTTAAAGATTTAAGCATACATAGGGATATAGGGACAGAGAAAGCGACTTTGTTTTATACTATGTAGTGACGAGGGAACATTATATGGCCGGACATACAAACATACATGTCTAAAACATAACCCTCCTTTGGGTTACGCCGCAGTCGGGTAAAAAGACATCTACAACACTGTCACAATAACTTCAAAAAAACCTTCAATATGTCATCATAAGACCAATATATCTCCACTCACCTAAGTGTAATACAAACACATGATACAAATCATACGAAGTACTTATTGCTGTTATCAACGCCAATAACGAGAATATAGCTCTGAAATGAAATAAAATACAGAAAAAATATTTATGAAATGAATCTGAATTATGTTCATATAATATATTCTTACTAGTTTGTGTATTATATCTAATATATTAAATGTCCATGTCACAATGTTAGTTACCGTACTCCTCCGAAACGGCTTTACCGATTTTTACCAAATTTTATATGCGTATTCAGTAGGTCTGAGAACCGGCTACTATCTATTTTCCATACCCCTAAGTGATAAGGGTGGCCAACGTTAGGGACGAACCCGAGCGGAGCGAGGGTTCGTCGCTAGTTATCTTATAATAATATCTCAGGCGAAGTACTTGGTGAGATTGGTATTTATAACTTTATAAAATTTACTCTCTAACTAATAACGTATCTCTATAAAAATAAACATATAAAGATATTATTGAGGGGTATTTGAAAACATGACAAAATAACAAGCAATAATAATTATTTTATTACTTTTATCAAGATTTCAAGAGGCAAGATTCAGTATTAATCTATTATCCAACGTAATCCATACTAATATTACAAATGCAAAAGTAATTCTGTCTGTCTGTATGTTACGTTTTCACACCTAAACCACTGAAGTTATTTGACGAATTTTGATAAAGAAATAGATGGAACCTTATGAAAAAGGAAATGGACTACTTTTTGTCGTGAAAATGAAACTTGAAGGGGGTGAAATACGGGTTGAAAATTAAATTATCTAAAGTACAATCACGATAACTATTTTTTTAATGTGTTAAAAACATACTTATTTACTATAATATATATTATACAAAACAACTTACATAGCGACATAATCAGCGATACTATATGGCTTATCGTTCGGTAAACGACAGAAAAGTTCTTTATATGTCAAGTTCCTGTCGATATTTGATTTATTTTGTTGATGTATGTAACTAAGAAAATCGTCTGTTCGACACACTTTTGGTATACATATTCCCCAAGATAGTTTTATAGATGGTCCATAGTTAGGAGGGCTTGTATAGTTTTGTCTGAAAACAATACTTTTATTTAATATTTGTCATAATATATAAAAGACTAGAATTGCCCGCGGCTCCGTCTGCGTTCAGATGACCAAAAACCAAATTCTTAGATTTTACATACTATATACTCTTACATTGCAGTGTTTGTATTTTTTATCAGAAATAAGATATTTTCCTGCGGTAAAAAGTATCCTATATTTTGGCCCGGATAACCAGCTATCACCATACCAAATTTCATCAAAATACCTCTGGTAGTTTTTCTGTGATGCGGTAACAGACAGACAGATAGACAGACAGACAAAAGTTCTAAAAACTATAGATTCGGCCTCTGTATGGATAATAATGTTTATTTCAATAAGATTTTCCAAAAAAATATTTAATGTACAGATTCGGCTTGGTTACAATTTTATTATATGTATATATGTCGATTCTAAAATTATATATCAACTATCAAGTATGATTACTACTTTATTTAATAGTTTTATCTATACTAACATTGTTAAGAGGAAAGATTTGATTTTTTTGTTTGTTTGTACCGAATAGACTCCGAAACTACTGAACCGATTTAGGTATGGGTAGGACATAGGATAGTTTTTATCCCGGAAAACATCTCTTAAGAGGGTGAAAATGAGAATGAAAGTTTGTATGGGGAATCAACCTAGGGACGAACCCGAGCGAAGCGAGGGTGAGTCGCTTGTTAGTTATACTTATATGTATCTGACTATATTAAAAAAAATAACAAATTGTCATAAACACAGTAAGTTTGCCAGAATATTATAAACACTACTTTTGTTCTAGTCTTTGTATATATCTAGGTATTTAGGTATGTATTACAAAAATATACATATATATATATATATATATATATATATATATATATATATATTATATATATATATATATATATATATATATATATATATATATATATATATATGTATTATAGGCTATCTCTATTCCAATATCGCTCAAACACGTTAAGCTGATACAAACAAAGGAGTAATCACTCACTGATCGTTCATTAATTTTGACGTTTTATTTTATTAAACGACAATAGCACTTGACCCTGCGTCAAAACCCCATTGGAAATATAAGTTGTATAAATCTGTTAGAATTGTATTATATTTGTTACAACAAACTCTTGACAGGGAACAATAATTTGCATTTAGTTATTATTTCAGTCTTTAGAATAATATTATTTATTGAGGTCAAAAAAAATAATAAAACCGGTTTACAAATCGCGAAGATGTATCTTATGACGTAAACATCAAAAAACAACACTCTAAGTTAATAGTAATTTTTTTCTTACTTACTGCAATGACGCCTTATAGTATGTATATATTTATTCATATAATTCGCAGTCGGTTAATATTTTAGGCCGTTTAAAAAGGATATTACATGCATTTTAATTATACTCTCATATTAACTTTGTTACTGTCCGCCAACCCGCACTTGGCCAGCGTGGTGGACTATGGCCTGATCCCCCTCGTGTTAAAGGGAGGCCCACCCCCAGCAGTGGGACGTTAAAAAGGATTGATACACACATTAACTTACATAGCCAAAAAAGATTGTCGAAATCCTGATATTAAGGACACTTGTCTACGTGTCGCTATTAGCTTTTTGATGTCTTCCATCATACTGCCAGTAAAGTTCGTCCAAGGTGTAAAACTCCCTGCATAATTTGACGTGAACTTATTATACTGTAAAGGTATTTGTATCATGCAATATTTTCCTTGTATTTCCATGTCTGATTGTTGATGTTGTATATTCAAACATTGATAGTAGCTGCCTAGATCAGCTAAGTTGCCAACCATAAGTCCATTTGGGATTTTCCCACTTGCATCTAAGACTAAAATAATAGATAGCATGACAAAATTAATTTTTCTTTAACAATCACATAAAAAATACACAATTTTGTCCCTGCACTAAGTATTTCTAATGGAATATGGTTTATTCCCTGAATAAAAATGTCGATTTTTTTTCGTAATAAACAAAGTTATCGAGTAAACTATACATATAGATCGTACAACTGAATTGCGAAACCCGCCTTTTTGATGTCGACTAACGGATGTAATTTCTATGGCAGTGTTAGCCAGATTTTTGCTAAGTTAATTAATAAAAAAACACAGTTATTTCTATATGTAGGTAGTTATTATTCATTATATGTAGATATTAGATAAAAACGTTGTTATTGTAATGAGATATTATTCTAAATTATTCTTTCGTGTCTGCTCCATTCTACGTGACATTGACAAAGTAATCTGTGCTCAACTGGCTTTGAAGCCATTAACAAAAAATTGAATTGAATTGAATTCTACGTCATATTTTCTTTGCAAAACTATAATCTTAAGAAATACTTACAAGTCATTGCCATAGATATGTTACTTAGAAGAAATTCCAATTGTTCTTCACATTTGATTGGATCTATAACACTTTTGTACAGATCATGATCAAATGTATTTTCGTATTCTAAATTCATAATACTATCGAAGCCCTGAGAATTAATATTCACAACTATCATTGAAACGAAAACGATAATTTTCTTGTGCATTGTTTGATAAATGCAGTTAAACACTGAGTTGATTTTAAATTGAAGCCAACTGTGTTTGCAAATGCTTATAGGTTTATCTACTGTTCATCTTTAAGCAGGTGCATTTATCCTATTTCATTAGTAAGAGGTTCTGTATTTATAATATATTTAAAAAAAATTAGTTAAATCTTACCTTTTTGCAATAAATTTGATTATTATTAACTAACTTCAAAAAAGGATGAGGTACATTTCAAATGTTTAATTAAATTATATTTAAAAAGTATTTGTATAGGAAAAATACGATATTATTTGGCTTTTAAGTAATATTGAAAATTATTAGATAGTATTTTATGTTATTTTAAAACAACTTTTATAATTTATATTATAGATAGGCAAAGTTAAATAGTTCAACTTTTTTCTCCAGTTATTGACGACTGATTTTTTTTGTATAGTGGCTATTAACGAACTTAGTGTTATCAATACAAAATCTTCGAGACAGTTATTTTTTATATAGATAGGTAAATTATATTCATATATGTTTTCCTCAAATTTTCAATAATGATATTGGTCAAATTTAGATCACTGGATGATCACTGGTTATATAATTTATGGCTTTCTTATTGATTTTATATAGAAAACTAGCAGAACCCGCGGCTTCACCCGCTTTCAATCTATAAAAATTTTTTTTTGGCATTATGCTATACTTTTTTTTTTTTTTTTTTTATTGTCGGGAAATGCATTTACGCATACCACTTGATCCCCCAGGTGGTTATGTGGGGCTCACCGGCTAGAAGAGCCGGTACTACCCACTAAAACCCGACATCCCTTCCCCCCGCCTTAGTGGGACGCCGCAGGATCGCTTGCGCATAACTACTACGGCGCCCCGGCGGCAGGTCTGCCTAAACGCTAGGCAGACCACCAAACCAATGGGGCTGCTCCACAGTCAACTCTGCTACGCCAGAGAGGTACCCGGAGCAGCCCCATTAAACCCAACCACCGCCCACCGAAGCCCCCAGCATTATGGTATACTGCGAGTCATCGCTTCGCTCGGGTTCATCGCTATATGTTTATATAATATTGTTCATACAAAAATACTCTATGACCTATACCCATACCTACCAAATTTAGCAAAAAAAATCATTAAAAACGGTCGAACCGTTTCGAAGGAATGCGACCACAAACACCGTGACACGAGATATTTATATATTAGATTAGACTGAAAGATATACCTAATACAAATCAATTATAATGATTTAAACAAAACTAGAACAATTGTTCAGTTTATTTTATTTATATTTCAATGTACGTATAATAATAATTGTTTGAGATTCATCGTGAGTAAGTGTTTTAGTCAATATATAAATTCTCTTTGTTTTCTCACAAGTTTATCTGATAACATAAGAAGGTAGAGGAGGTAGTCATAGCATTCTGATGTTAATTTCTTATGAACATACTTTGATTAGATTATTAAAACTATAATAATGTCTTTCATACCGATTTCACCCACGCCAATCTCACTGAGACTGACCAGATGTGCAGCAGTGTATTATATTATATATAGCAATATATACCCTACTATATAGACCCTACTTGCTGTGCCAGCGGTCGCGGGTTCGAGTCCCGCTGGGGGCATTCATTTGTGTGATGAGCACGAATGTTTGTACTCCAGTCATGGGTGTTTATATTTATATTTATAATATGTACGTATTTAAAAGTTATATATGTATACTGAATCAACTATCTGGTATCCAAAACACAGGCCTCGTAGCTTACCATGGAACTAGATGGTGTTGTGTGTTAATGTCCTGACATATTTATTTATTTATTATATTTATTTACCTATTGTTTGTCGAATTCTGAATGTTAGTCTTATTTAGTAGTATTTCTTATATATCAAAGTTATATATAATACCTAATTGTATTAGATAAATCAAAGCAAATAGCCCTACCCTTGGGCTTAATCAAAAAGGGGTATCATCTCCCTTATCGATGAACCCGCAGATAGTATACAGGGTCTTCATTATTTATCTACTTAATATTCATAATTAGAATGAAAATCGTTATTACGTTTTATCTAACAGATAATTATATATAAAATTGAAGTGTATGTTTGTAATGTTAAAATAATTATAATCTTTTACTAAATGCATAAATGAAATTATTTACGGTACTTACGAATACTAAATACACATTTTTTTATTTCTTTGTCTGCCTGTCTGTTTGTTCTGGCTAATCTCCGAAACGGCTGGACTGATTTTACCGGGACTTTCACTGGCTAGATTTAGATTAGATTATTAGATTAGATTTAGATAGCTAGATATTTTAATTTTAGAAAAAAAAATTAGAGTTCCGCTCAAAAAAAAAAACGTATCTAGAGAAGCACCCGAGTGAAGCGAGGATAAATCGCTACTAATATTTACTAGATTTAACAAAAATTAATAAACAATTAACATCAATGGTATACTGTTTATATTTTGAATTGAAATAAGTGTATTGAAGAAATTATTTTCAAATAACATAGAAGCTACTTTTGGTTTCGGAGCGTTTCGAAAACTATTTATACTAACTTAAATTAAATGAATAAAAAAAAAACTAAATGAGACACATGTAGCCGATTTGAGGCTCCTTTATTGTCTGAATACATACTCGGCCGGCGGAAGCCGGGTGGGCCGACTAGACGCTGAGTTTGCGTCTCTCTTATTCTATGTAAATCTTAATCTAGAGCGGATGGACGAGGTGTAACCATAACTAACTATATATACATAGAGGGGATATAACTTGAGTAGTATCTAGACGTTTATTGGAATAATCCATTTTGTATAACCTATCTTGAATAAGACCGTGGTACAAAACTGATTAGATGATGTGGTCAGAGAGGTAAGTCTCTAGAGTAACGACCACTTTGCTGCAATCTATATATATATATATACAAAAGGCAAAAGTGATTGACTGATGTATCAACGCACAGGCCAAACCCTTAAGGCTATAAAATTGAAATTTCGCACACGTATTCCTCATATGACCAAGACATCCACTAAGGAAGGATTTTTCAAAATTCAATCCCCAAGGGGGTGAAATAGGGGATAAAATTTTGTATGAAACTTTTTATTTCTTATATAATATTGAGTAACGTATTTCAGCGTTTTCTAAAATTCAACCCCTAAGAGGGTAAAATAGGGGATGAAAGTTTTTATGAAACCCACTTTTTAGAGTTTTTTTGTAGTTTTAGCACGAGCAAAGCCTCGGGTTCTGCTAGTTTATAGATAAGTTCGGTAGTGTCACTGTGAAGACTTGTTTTATTCGATGTCGATTTGGTCGTGAGTAATTGAGTTATATATCAATTGTCGTGTTATTCAAATTCCCGTATTTCACTAAGAATTTGTATTTATAGTCCCTATCATTAAGTTTACGCATAAATAGAAGATTTTACTATCATAAGGATGTACACGGGTTTTTAAATTAAAGTAATCTTTTCCCTTTTGTATCTATCTAATAATAGTAACTAATTCTGTTAATCTATACATGTAATAAAATAGTAAATAAGCCGAATCTGTACATCAAATATTTTTTGGAAAATCTTATTGAAATAGACATTATTATCGATGCAGAAGCCGAATCTATAGTTTTTAGAATTTTTGTCTGTCTGTTACCGCATCACGGAAAAACCACTGGAGGGATTTTGATGAAAGGCATGATGATAGCTGATTATCCGGGTCAACACATAGGATTCTTTTTACCGCGGGAAAATGTTTCATTTCTGAGAAAAAATACAAAACTGCACTGTAAGAGTATACTAATATGTAAAACCTAAGAATTTGGTTTTTGGTATCTGAACGCGGGCGGAGCCGCGAGCAATGCTAGTACACCTTAAAAATGTATTTGTACTAATCTTAGAACATAACTGCCCTTATTGTCCCGAGGTGGGCGTAAATAGCTACGACACAGTTTATACCAATGCAGCTTCTTACGATCTATTTTAATATGTATGTTATTATGTTCAGTAAAAATGTTTAAATCTTTGTAGGAAAAGCGGCAAACGAGCAAAAGATTGAACTGATGGTAAGTAATAAGCTAGAAAGTAATAAGATGAGAAGAGATGCGAATGCGTTGCCGGCGTTTAATTGACCTGAAGACACGACTCTTGAAGAGCTCCACATTATAGCTCTCAGGAGAAACCTCAGGGGCAAGACCGTTCTATAAGGATTTTGATTTAAAAAAAAAAGGATTATTAGTATAGAATATGTTTTAAAAGCTTATATTTGACTTTGAATCTTTCGAGCGAAAATACTAATTCGTCTAAGCTTATTCTTCAGCTTTCTAATTCTGTGCCTGACGTCAGTTGTTAATTTAGTTCTTTAGTAAACGAATTTAGTTTTTTATAACGATTTCGTCATATATTATGATGAAAATTGTTTATTTCATTTCCAATTGCGAACGTATGATACGATAATTTTAAGCATTTGGTTAGAATAAAGCCCACCTGTCCGCCGTCTGACACGCGTGGGGATTTTCCGATGTGTGAACTTAACCTATAAAGCTTTTGAATGGTATTAAGAAATAAAACTGATCGACGTTTTTAATTTGACGACACGTTTAGCTCAGTTCGTAGTGAACCTACTTGATGTTCCAGCGGTCGCGGGTTCGAGTCCCGCTGGGGGCATTTGTGTTTTGAGCACGAATGTTTGTACTCCAGTCATGGGTGTTAATATTTATAATATGTATGTATTTATAAGTTATACATGTGTAGTGTATCAACTATCTGGTATCCATAACACAAGTCTCGTAGCTTACCATTGAACTAGATGGCGCTGTGTGTTAACGTCCCAACATTAAAAGAAAATCACTTTAGACTACTACAAGCTTATTATTATTTACTTAAAATATAATATGTTTATATAAAACAAAGCCATAACTTTGCGTTAAAATAAAATAGAATACAAAAATGTAAAAAATAAATTACCTATCACAGTTTACGTAAAAATATCTGTTCGGTTTTTTGCTGATTTATTTTGATTTTTGGTTCACGATGTTTCAAAATGCATGGACTATTCACTTTGGTCCATGATAAGAAACCAATGTATAACCTTCGGAACCATGATTGCTGTAAAGCATTCGAAACGTCGGGAACCAAAAATCAAAATAAATCCGCGAAAAAATCAGAAAAGATAGTTTTATTTAAAATTTCAAATATTCGTGTAAATTTAAGAAAGTATTATTTGTCACAGTATTATGAATGCGTAAGTTTGTATTACTCTTTAAGCAACTGGATGGCTTTGGTTTAAAGACACTTTATGACTATGGCCTGGAGCAACACATATATTCAACACAGCAAGAACAACAGAGTATATTGAAATAGTCAATACATATATTAAAATTATAACTGAGTCGAATCTGAACATTAAATATTTTTTTGAAAAATCTTATTTATATAGTCATTATTATCGATAGAAAGGTCGAATCTATAGTTTTTAGAATTTTTGTCTGTCTGTCTGTGACCGCATCACGAGAAAACTGATTGACAGATTTTGATGAAATTTGGTATCATGATAGCTAGTTATCCGAGTCAACATATAGGATACTTTTTTCTGCGGGAAAATATCTCATCTCTGAGAGATCTTTTCACCGTACATATAAATGGATTTGGCAAAAACTGGTGCGGTATGTATTTCATCAAAATACAAGTAACAAAAAGTCCACACGATAAATCTCACCATATATAATGTTCAATGTTTCAAAGCTTTTCAGGAACCCGTATTAAGTGAAATCTCCATGCGACCGCGTGTTTGAATTATTCAGCGCACCGATTACTTGATATTTGATGTACCACTTTGTTTTGAAACTGCGTTACCTAGTTAAATATAATTATATGTATCTATGGATCTAATATTTTAAAACTAAAAATTGCTATTTGTTTCTTTTAACGCGTTTATTTTTTGGAATTTTGAAGTTCCAGTCAGATTTCAAAAATTATTTTCGTATTATACAGCTTAAGCGACTTATTCTTGATAGGTTATTATAATACTAGAATAATCAATTTTAGATATAGGACAACCTTTAAATGGTATATAGGAAAGCATTTTTTTTATTTTATTCAGTTAGATTGAATTTTAGATATATATGAGGTGATAGCCAGTTTGATGCGTATTCGGAATAATATATATAAGGTTTGGTTACTTACTTTGACAACATACGCCTATCCCATATCTGATTTTTATAGATCAATTAAATAACTTGGCTGTTAGAACTTTTTAGATCATTAGGTTGCAACACTTCATTTTATATTTATAATATTACTAGCGGATAATCTTCACTTCGCTTGGGTTTGTCCCTGAATACGTTTTGACGGTTAGTATGGAAAAGATAGACTATATAACATATAATATGTTTTCCCGTGGGAATGAGATAATCTCCCGTGGTAAAAAGTAGCCTATGTCCCTCGCCCTCCAACTATCTCCACACAAAAAATCACGACAATCCATCACTCCGTGAAAGAAGGACAAACGAACATACTTTTATAGTATTAGTATGGATATACAGACAGCGTTACCTTTTTACTAATTTTATTATAAGCAGTGTCTTATGGCTTCAGATCTATCTATGTAACAAAAATCCAAATCCATCTAGCAGTTTCAGGGTCAAAAAGAAACAAACATACAACAAACTAATTTTTGCGTTTACAATAGCAATGTGATTTAAAATTGAACTGAGATTATAACTAAAACTTCACATATCTGGACATATAGATTCAGCCATTGTTAAAGCAAGTTGGGGTAAATTAAATTCTACAAACCCTTTTGAATTAAAATGTCGTTGCTATTTTTTTCTGAAAGGCGTATAAATTAATGGGTGTGCTACATGAAGCTAGACTTAGGTAATGAAGATTGGATCATTTATTTAGAGTATCAGTTATTACATATTAGTTATTTATACGTATAATTTAAATTTTAAATTTAGAGAGACATTTTTCCGTGGTAAATAGTATCTATCTGTTCACCCGGACAACCAGCTATCACCATACCAAATTTCATCAAAATCCCTTCAGTGGTTTTTCTGTGATGCGGTAATAGACAGACAGACAGACAGATAGACAGATAAAAATTCTAAAAACTATAGATTCGGCCTCCGTATGGATAATAATGTTTATTTCAATAAGATTTTCCAAAAAATATTTAATAAACAGATTCGGCTTAGTTACAATTTTATTATATGTATTGATATGGTAAGCTTTGGCTGTTTTAAAGTAAACATCTTCTGCGGTTGGAGACATATTTAATAATAATAATATATTGAGTACGTTTATCATGAAATCCTTATAATATAAACACTTTACACTTCATTTTAGGTACAAATATATAACTTTAAATACATACATATTACAAATATAAACACCAATGACTGGAGTACAAACATTCGTGCTCATCACACAAATGAATGCCCCCAGCGGGACTCGAACCCGCGTCATATTTCATCATTGTCAATATTGCTGTACTCTTATGACATAAACTCATAACTTAGACCACATTTGAAATTGAATGAAGGCGGAAATTAAAGTCATAGTAATGACGTCCACAAATACAATAGCCTCTGAAAGAAAATGGTGCCATATTTTTGGTTATGAAAGAAGTTATTTCCTCGCTCAGACAGATAAGGCGTTATCAGTATAATATAATATGCTGTCCCATCTACAGCCCTTCTTAAATAGACGAAAGGTATAAAGTGTTTTATCATTACATCATCCGCTTGTTTGATGTTTTGATAAATTAACTATTAAGTCTAGAAAAAATACTTAATTCAAAATTGAATAACATTAAAATATCATTGTTTTTACATAATAATTTATATAATAAATTTATTTATATCATACAGGATAAATATAAATGTACCTGAAGTAGATCTTTCAATTTCTTTATTTATTTTTTTTTAATGTAAAAAGCCTCGTTCAGGAGTTCAAATATTTAACCAATTTTTTAATCATTTTTATACATTTTTTAAACAATATTTAAATTGGAATAAGACAAGGCTCTAGATTTTAATCTTAAGGTATAGCATTAATTACAAATATCATTACATATTTTTTTTAATTCAGTCCATAAAAAAGTCGTCATGATTATGAAAGAACTGCCTCGGCGGTGTAGTGGCTAGCATGCACGGCTGCACATCCGGAGATCCTGGATTCGAGTCCCAGGTAGGGCCAAGTTTAGTTATTGAATATTTCTGTTTAGTAAGCCTCATTAAAAGCCCAGAGTTGGGAAGTCGGCGGTGTTTCACCTCCGTGCCTCGGAGAGCACGTAAAGCCGTCGGTCCTGCGCCTTAACTCTCACCGGTCGTGTCAGTGGTCGTCCCACCGGAGTATGAGAGTAACAGGAATAGAGAGTGCACTTGACTGCGCGTACACGCGCTACACTATATACCAGAGCTTTTAACTAAAATCGATCTAAACGCAGCTGTGAATTCGTTACAGGCGTTGTCACACAATTGAATTGAGTAAGATTAATTAAATCTTAGATATGTCTCGAGTAGAGAGATAGAATATTTATTACAGTATTCTAATTTAGATAGACAATTTATTGCTTTTTAATTAAAAAATTTCTTGCTATGCGTTCCCAGACAGACAGACAAATTTTCCAAAAAAATATTTAATGTACAGACTTTAATTACATGTATAGAATAGAGAAAAGTTATTGTTGTATAGGAAATACTATTATGGAGAAAATAATTAATAATGTTAATATTATTAAATCAAATATTCGGTTAATGAAATCAATACGATTAAATAATTATTAATTAGAGAGTAAAATAAGAAAATAAATTACAAGCAAAAGCTCCCAATGGACTAAATTATTATTATAGCTATGTGATCGATGGTGAGCTTTTTTTTTAAATTAACATCTATTATTATAACAAATATTTTGAATCAGAGGAAATTTTCTTCCCTCGTCGTGTATCATTTCATTACCTAAAGATCACTAAATTCGATTAAAACCACTATGCAAATACATTAATTACACTTTCAAATAAAAAAATATACAAATAGTCTCCGCACCAGTCCATATCCAATGGCTTTACCACTGAATATGGACGCACGCTTGGAAATTGAGTGAAGTGGGTTCAAATCAGGGTCTCGTAATTCTGATATTTCTTGTGCGAATCATTTGTAATATGATTTCCACTTTTCTTACGGTAAAGAAAAACATCGTGATGGAACCTTTGTGTCTGAGAGAACCTAGCGAGTTTCGACAGACACGTAAATTCCACCAATCCGCACTTGGCCAGCATCGTGGACTATGGTCTGATCTGCCCCTCATATTAAAAGGAAGCCCGTTCCCAGCAGTGGGACGGTAAAAAGGACTGAACAAATATGTACATACATAAAACAAAAATATCAGCCGAAAATATCATTTCTTCCTTAGCTTTTACAGCATATATCATCAATAAGATGGAAAAGCGGAACATGGTGAGCCCTTGACTTATAAAGTTTGAAGCTTTTTTGTAAAATATGGTCATAGAGCTTTGATTTACGACACTCTTGAAACTTACTTAACTGAGGGCCTTTCATAAATCTCCGAGTTAAAAATATTATTCATCAAATAAATTGTAGGAAAATTTCTTTTTCGGTAATATTTGTAATAACAAGTATCTTTAATCATTGGTACAACTATTATAATAGGGAATAAACAACATGACTTATATTTATTTAAAATCTATTTTTGGAATATTTAGCAAATTTATTATTTGATTATATTTTTACTGGCCTCGGTGGTCTAGTGGCTAGCATATACGGCCGCAGATCTAGTCTTAGGTTCGAGTCAAGTTCAGTTATTAAGTATTTCTGTCAAACAAATTCTCAGTAACAGCCCGGAGTTGGAAAGTGGGCGGTGTATCATCTCCGTGCCTCAAAGAGCAAAGCCTCCGGCCCTGCGCCGAAACTTTCACCGTTCATAAATTGCTTTTTAAGTTTATCTATATAGATAGGTTTCCTCACTGGAAAAACATTTTTTTTTTACTTTCTGGAAAATGTCGAGAAGTTTATTGAAAGTCTTCTTCTCTGACTGAATAATAGGAGATAACATAAAACTAAGGATCAAACTAATTTTACAAAAAAAAAGGGTACAGGCGAACAACACGATGCTAATAAAATATTATTATATAGGTTACAACGAAGTCAGATATAGCGTAAAACGCTTAAGCTCATAATCCGATTTGGCATCAGTTTTAAATTCTCGTTTCAACTTAAACCGGATCTAGATAATTAATACCCGGATAATTGTTTCATTAATAATTGACGAGCATGTGAAGTTATTGTAAAATGGGTTTTGACAAACTAATTACTCTTCTAAAATATTTCTTACTAGAGACTTACCTTCGCTTCGTTTGGGTGCGTTCTAATTTTTTTTTTTTGAGCGGAACCCTAATTCTTTTTCTAAAATAAAAGTAGCTTCTTACTCCCTATAAGATCAGCTATATGCCAGTGAAAATCCCGGTAAAATCAGTGCGGCCGTTTCGGAGATTAGCCGGAAGAAACAGACAGACATGCAAAATTTTTAAAAATTATGCCTTTATTATAACTACCGTACCTATATAATTTCATATGCATTTAGTAAAAAATTGTTATTTTAACATTACAAACAGAAACTTCAATTTTATTTATTTGTATAGACTATATTTCTTTTTTCTTACTACTCTTCTGTAATTTAAATGTATACTAAAACTTAGAAAGATTGTCTTGAAGTTTTTAGACTTTTTGTTTATTTTAAAGCCTATTAAGATCTTTTTTCAGGAATATCAGTTTAATTTCGGTTAGAGAAGCAAGAGTAAGTTGCTAGTGAGTATATCGTTACTTTTTAGCCATATAAAGTAATTATTGTAATCTTAACGGATGTTGTTTGCTTGCAAAACATATGAGGACCCTCTTCATGAGCCTACCTTCTCATTAAATTAACAAAAGTAACTATTATCTATACATATAATGAAATAGTACAAAGTGAATTCTGTGCATGAAATATTTTTATAAACAATGACTGTTCCATGTTATGTGCAAAATATATGCCAGAACAATATTTGTTGATTTTTTTTGTCGGTTTGTCTGTGAATCTGTGTGCGTTTTACGCGAAAAGAACTAGATGGATTTTAATTAAATTTTGTATAGTGATAACTTATTACTCGGGTTAACATTTGGGATACCTTTTACTAATAAGAAAACCTCTCATTTTTATCATTCAGAGTATTAAATAAAAGTAGTTTATAATACTACAATATACCGTATATTTACCCAAAACAAACAAAAATATGAAGTCAAAACCTCCTATTTTAAAATTGGTTAAAAAATAACTCATGTTACTTAACTTGACATGAAAAGATTAAATTAAATACTACTACTGACTTATAACTACTTGATTTTAATAGATTAACATAATATTATGTATAAGAATCCATTTTCCCACATTAGGGGCAAATCTGATCAAAATGGCGTGTTACACGCGATTTTTATATGGAATATAAGGTACTTTATACTCTCAGAATGAAAATTAAAATTGGAAATCTTGGGGTAATTTCTTATTTTTCTTTATATTACGAGTGACTTACCCTCGCTTCACTCGAGTGTGTTCGTAAGCACGCGGATTTTGTTCACAATTTCCACAATTTCATGGTTTTTAATTTTTTGCCGGATCCCTAATATTTTTCTAAGATAATTGTAGCCTAAATTATTGTTTATAACATCAGCTCAGATAGCTGATGAAAGTCTGAAAGTTAAGCATTGAAAGTCTAGCCAAAATTGGTCCAGTCGTTTCGAAGATTAACCGATACAAACAGACAGACATTCAGATACACAAAAATTGTTTTTTTATAAGTACCATAAGCAGACCATAGCAGCCATGAGGTTGCTCCAAGGTCCAATCTGCTATTAGAGAAGTACCAGGAGCAACCCGCTAGCACACCACCCACCGACATGGGCCGCCTCCCAGTGCGTTTCTTGGCTTCGTGCCCAGCTGGATTGCCGGACGCTAATGACCCCCCACCACGACAAGGTGAACTACATATGTCACCTAACAAAACCTCTAATACAAATATATACATATATAATATATACAAACTAATATCTCATTATAATTAGACATATTATATGTTTACATTAATATTCAATATCAACTAACGTGGATTTCCTTAAACCTAATAAATTAGAAAACAAATATAATTCAAATACACTACATTAACTCTATATTTGACTTACCATAAAGCTTTCTGTTACAAAATACCTGAAGTAAAGTTTAACGTACACCGTAGACTTATTAAAATATATAACAAAAGCTCGCACTCTAGAAGAAAGTCTTTCTTACTTTTCCTCCTAGCTTTATTCTTATTATTTGGTTACCTTGAGGTACCTTGGGTACCTTGAGGTGTTTTTCATCACACATATTATACACTATTTACTTAAATTTAGTACATCCTATGTTTTTGAATCTGGTTAAAATTTTGCAGTAATTCACGGACATCAACATTCATAAGGATTTTGCTACATACTAACTGTGGTAGGACTCTGTTAAGCCTGAGGAGTCCGATTTCATGGGTACCGCCCCTTTATGTGTTTCTCCCGCCAAATAACAATGATCGTATTGTTGGGTTCGGGTTTGACGGACAAGGTAGCCAGCGCAATTACAGGCACGAGGCGTATCATCTTAGTCCTCACAGTGACAACTCATCCATCCAAATCTTTTGAAGTCCATCAGGTGGACGATCTGATCTGCTTGTTTATCACTGAACACCATAAAAAGGAAAAAAAATCTTTCCATTACTCCTTTATTTACTTACTTAGGTACCGCTCTCTACAGTGTGTTATATTTCTTAGAAAATTTAACAATGAAACCGCTACGTAATGTTGACTCGATTCATTATGAAAGCACTTTGGGCATGAGAATGTGAAATAGTGACCTGGAAATGACAATATTACAGGATATGGTAAAAGTTCCATTATAGTAGTACATAAATGAACTATTTTGAAAAGTATCGTGTAGCAGAGTGGATGTATATTTGGCTGAGAAAATTTGGACTTGGTCACAGGTTTGGTTTTGCTTACAATTAAATATTTAATATTTAAAAAACTTTAAGTGAGTGTTTGTAATCGTCAATATTTCAGACAGGTTGTTTGAGACATCATTAAATTTTGTCCACATCTCTATTCGCGTCTCGATAAAGTAGCCTATATTTTACATAATATCGAATCGGTTACAGCATAAAAGTAACAAATACATTAACACACATTTAAAAAAAAAAAACACTTTTTTATCATTAGTAATTAAAATATGTATGTACATAAATTAATATGATGTTAAAGTTTCACTTTATACCTAGATAAAGCTAGGGCAAACCTCTAGCATTATACACTAACAACTTACCCTTGCTTGGCTCGCGTGCTTTCCTTATTACATAACTCCAAGGCTCCAAGCCATATTCTATCTATGCACGAAATTTCATCAAAACCCGTTCAGCCGTTTTAGCGTGAAAGAGTACACAAACATAAAAACTTCCGCAATAGGGAATATTCATGACTTTTTTTATACAATAGCTAACATCGTTGTATAATTGTAAAAAAAATATCCAGCTCCAAAAAAACTAAATTTTTGTATAAAAAATAACGTGTGTGAGTACTTATGTATGTACGTAAGAAGTTATACTTGTTTGGCGTAATAGAACAAAAATAGCTAAAGATTTCATCCCGTATCTACTCTCTGTTTTCGTTCAACTCTCTGTTTGTAAAAGGAATGCAGATTATTTCATCATGTCGCTTTTTGGCTGTCGACGTGCGCGCGTATCGTAAAAATTTTACTCTCATACTTTTTTAATTTTCATAACATATTTTTTTATTTTCCAAACGTGTCAAAAGAAATATATCATGCCGATACCGATACTTTAAACACCGGCCATTTCGCGTGCTTGACGTGAAGTCACAATATGATATACACAGAGAATTGACGACTCAATTTGTAAGCGACAAAATCGCTAATCACTTTGTTATGATATACTCTGACATCATATGAGATCTGACCAATAGCGTTGCATTTCAATTACTTTTTTTATATTATATACATATAATTTAAAAAAAATACTTAAAGAAATATGAATATAGACTTAATTCTATTGCTTTGAATTAAATTTTTTTTGATAATTATATATAATATAAAAAAATATAAAAGAGGATTATAAAAAAACCTTTATTTAAATCACACGCATATTTCTTATTATTTTTTTGTAATTTTATTCGTGGAGTGACACGCTCTTTAATAAAACTCGTTATAAAACCTTAAAAACTAATTAAACTGTAAGTACCTGAGCCATCACAAATAATAGGTCGCCAAATAAGTAAATCTCAGCAATAAAGCCTTATTGTTCATTTAATGACAAGAGATAAATATTTTAAATGGAAAAACTTCAGTTAAAAATGGGCAATTACTGAAACGATGGAACGAAAAATCCTTTTTGTTTTATGATATTTGCATTAAGTGGATATTATTTATGATTTATTCTAATACTAGCGACTTTCCCTAACTTCGCTCCGGTTCGTCTCTACTATACGATATTTTCCCGCAGTTTAAAGTATCCTATATGTTGACCCAGATAACCAAATATTATTATACCAAATTTCATCGTGATGCGGTCACAGACAGACAAAAATTCTAAGAGCTATGTATTCGGCCACTGTATCGATAATAATGTTTATATTTTCAATAAGATTTTCCAAAAAATATTTAACGTACAGTTTCGGCTTAGTTATAATTTTATTATATGTATAGATTTAGCCTTATTTTGTCTGGGAATAGTGTCTTGGGTTCGAGTCCCGGGTCGGATGTTTAATTTCCGAGTTTTTCTGTTAAGATATTCTCAGTAATAGCCCGGAGTTGGGAAGTTGGCGGTGTTTCACACCCGTGCATCGGATAGCATGTAAAGCCGTCGGTCCTGCGCCTTAACTCTTATATACAGTTAATAACTGTATAATATAGTCTATTAGTATATATTACTTTTTTATTACACAAAATGTTGTTAAAGTCGTTTACTAAACTTCATCAGCATCTTTTAAAAATATTTGGAACCATTTTTAAGGTGTTCACTTTAAGAAAATAAATATACGAAAATCTTACTACTATAGTAAATGTGAGTTTGTGAGTATCGATGTTAGTTACTCTTTCACGATAGAACGGCTGAACGGTTCTGGATGAAATTTGGCACAGAGATAGATTATAGTCTGGAATAACACATAGGCTACTTTTTATCCCGGAAAAATATACGGTTCCCGAGGGATAGATTTGTTTTTGTTTTTCCGCTAGTTGATTCACATTTGGCTAGGATAGTGCCCCACATCACCACTTGGGGGATCAGATGGTATGCGTAAATGCATTTCCTGACACTAAAAAAGGGGGTATTGCGTAACATGACGTACATACCAGAGACTTACAGTGTATTGTGTGTATGTAACGCAATAGCATTCTCCCAAAGTCATTACTTAATGCTTATAAAATGTAAAATAGTATAAATAATAATAAAAAGCAATATTTAATTAATTAATTATTTATTTCAACGAAGTACAATTGTTATGAATTATCAAAAATGTTACACCAATTTCTATTAACTTTGTCATATGCATTTTTTTTATAGAAATGAAACATTTTTTAGGGATATCTGTGATAATAATTGAAGCCAAATAAATGGTTACTTTGTTAATGTGCTTTACTTTAATAGCGTTAATCGTTTTTAATCTAATTAAGCAAGTTTTATAAATATTTAGTGTTTAACATATAACACTGATGGTAGACTTTGTAACGGGTTTAGAATTACGAATTTTGTTGTTTTACTCCTTGCCCCAAATTGATAGCCGATGAGTTATTTTTAGTTAAAAGAGCATTCGCAGCGCTATTAATGTTGTCAACAACATGAATTCCGTAATTGTTCCCATTATCTCCACCATAGTTATATGGCGGCACCGAATAAATAGAACTAATGAAGCAGATGAGAAGGATCGCACAAGTGATGCTAGTCTGAAACAAATATTCAATTATATTCAAAAACATAATGTTACTTACTAACTTAAAAAAATAATTTATTTGTTGACTTAAAAAAAACACTTGACCGATTTCGATAAAAATTTATATAGGACCACCTGGGAAATATACCCTTTGAAACAAAAAATAAATTTTCCAAGTCGGTTCAGGCGTCTTCGAGTAATCGGTGAACATACATAAAAAAAGATTCCGATGAATTGAGAATCTCCTCCTTTTTGGAAGTCGGTTAAAAATTAAAAAATAGTTTGTATTCAGCCCTTTTTGACGTCCCACTATTGGGCACGGGCCTGCCTCCAATACGAGGACTTCACATGTCTTTCGAAAACTTGCTAGGTTCTATCAGACATGCAGCTTTCCTTACGATGTTTTCCTTCACCGTAAGACAAGTTGTAATCATGTTGAAAAATGATTCGCACATGAAAATATCAGAGGTACAAGATCCGGGATTTGAATGCTCTTCACTCGGTGTCGAAAGCGAGTGCATTACAATTGGTCTACCACTGCCTCTTTACAGTTTAATTAACAAACTGCTCAATTATATTTATTACAAAGAATATTTTGAAATAATTTCTATGCGTCATAATTAAAAAGTTATTTGAAAAAATTTCAAAGACACATGTTTTCAACCGACTTCCAAAAAGAAGGAGGTTCTCAATTCGATCGTATACACCCACACGCACACGTGCACGCACACGCGCACGCGCACGCGCACGCGCACGCACACGCGCACACGCACGCGCACGCACGCACGTACGCACTGTTACGGGATTTTAATTAAAGCCCTTTTTAAAAAAGTGATTTTTATTTATTATAATTAATTACAAATTAATTATGGGCAAGTGTCGCCGAACGCGGTTGGAATAGAACTAATTAGAAAAACAAAAGGTGTAACCCTATTAATGTAATTGTGCTGACTACGCAGCGTCTCTTGCACTTTACCTTACATTAAACATATATAACAGCCCCCCAAGTTAAAATTAAACTTTACCCAAAAAGTGAAGTTTTATTTTTAGTTACGTTGCTCTAATTCGGGCCGGCTGGATTTTTGGAGACTCAATTACATCTAATTCAGTGTTATCAACTTGAGCATCATTACTAGAATTTATTTTAAGAACTCGCCGACATCTGCCCTTACAATATTTAATTATTAAAAATAAAATAAGAAATATAATGACAATAGAAATTAAAATAGTAGTAAATGAATAGTATTGACCGTATAAAACAATATGTGGCTTTTCTATTATTTTATTTAAATTATTAACAATTTGGCTCGTGGCCTTGTCATGCTCATATGAAATTGAATCGAGTTTTATGTTTTTCAAAGTTAAATTAGGGATACTCTTCTCATGATTTTGCAGAACATTTAAATCACAACATTTATCATTTAATAAATCGAATGTGGAATTAAAAAAATGGAATTTCAATTTTTGTAATAGATTTAGGAATGAATATTAAGTCTTTATAATAAGCAATACAATTAATAGGAAGATTAAAGAATCCAGTACCGAAAATACTTAACTCACTGTCAACAGATTTTTCACAGGAAATAGAAAGTTTAGATTTCTCTGAAATAATATAAATCCACTTATTATTTAACCTTTGCCAAATTTCGACATGACCTTGGAAAAATTTAATTTCACATAGATTTGGAACAGAGTTCAAGGACTTAAAAATTATTTCAGATTCACAAATCGGATTTACAGAGCTAGAATAAACATTAAGTAGATTACAAATAAAAAACATATTATATAAAGTTTTGCAGTTATCTAAATTATCTAACTTACAATATAAAGATCTATCTCTAGTTATGCCTATATATTTCGTCGATGGAATAATAGTTGTATAAGTTTTATTTTCAAATTCGTTTATAACTGGAAATGAAATACAGTTATATAAATTAAATTCGTTGGAGGTCACAAGTGGGACCTTAAGAACAAACACAATTTTATACTGACTGTAGAAACTAGCTAATTCGGATATATTTAATAACATATACATGTTGTCCAATGAAAGATTTACAGGAAAATGTCTGTAGTTTGGTAAAAATCGATAATTATTCACCAATTCAGAGAACAACTGTTTCGGAGTAATAATTGACGGATGTAAAATATTAGATTTACTAAACATTATTCCATTAATTATGTCCTCTAATTTAAATGATAAAGTAAGTAAACTACTTTCCAACATATTTAACATTTCATTAAAATTAGATTTTATAATTAAATTATCGCTTAACAAAGTTAAGTTCCTTATATTATTGGATATGCTTTCAACAGCGCTATTTAATCTTTGTTCATTATTACTAATGTCATCTATAATATTTTTATAAGAAGAAAATGTAGATTTAGTTATCAAAATATTTTCTTTCATCAATTCCGATAATTTTAATTGATCATTCTCTACTGATTTAATGGCGCTGCTATACATAATTGCATCGTCTTCATTCATAGTTCCAAATAAATGTTTAAATGCGGTGCCTATGCCACCGAACCAAGCTGATCTTTTGGATCTCGGCTCAATGAAATGAGAAATAGATTCAAAGTCTCTAATTATGTCGTAGTATCGAACAGATAATGGTTGTAACATATTATGACATTCGAGCTCAGTGAAAGCGCTACTTTGTTTACATAGATATCGCGAGGTGCCTATCACACCGTTCAAGTTTTCTATGTGAGGTTTAATAAATGAAATATCAGTCGGAATTACTACACTAAGATGTCCGTCTATAATTTTTAAGGAACCAATGGGGTCGAAATATATACCGGGATTTTTCCTGACAGGCTGGATGAAGTTTCCTCTTACTAAAGTTGCAAAGCTGAAATAGAATATTTAGAAATAATAAAATAGATACCTAAATAAAATTATTTTTATTGGTCGCTATTGCGACGCGCAAGTTTTACTTCATCAAAATGATGAGTTACATGACGTCTGTTAATTAAAAGAGTTAATGTATTTCTCCCATTAATTTTAACGACCTTATAGGGTCCTTTCCAAATTGGAGATAATGCTTTACGGAGTCTAAGGTGGTTTTTTAAGAATACGTAATCACCCACTTTATAGCTAACAGGTTTTGAACGTGAATCATAATACGTTTTTGACGACTCTTTTGATTTTTGAATATTTTCTACTGCTTTAGCGCGAGTGAATTGTAAACGGTGTTTAAGCATTTGTACATAATCGGAATATGTAGCATCAGAAGAAAAGGGCTCATAAATGGAATTTGGAAGATATGGCTTATTACCAAAGAGAAGTTCGTGAGGAGAATAATTAGTAGTGGAATGTATAGCAGTGTTATACGCTAACATGGCAGTATACACATATCGAGGCCAGTTAGTTTGAGATTCATCTACATAGGATTTTAAATATTCTTTTAAAGTAGAATGGCTCCGTTCTAAGGCGCCTTGTGTTTGAGGGTGATAGGGAGAAGACCACAATTGTTTAATCTTTAAAAAGGAACAGGTTTCTTTGAAGAGTTCAGCTGTAAAATTAGTACCTTGATCAGTTAGGATGGTTTTAGGAATTCCAAATTGAGAAATAAAATGAAGGAGACAATCACTAGTTTCTTCGGCAGTTGTACTTCTGATAGGATAAGCGGCGGAAAACTTTGTGAGATCATCTTGGATAGTTAAAATATATTTAAGTTTGGCAGTTCCAGATTCTGGGAGTGGACCAACAATATCTAAAGAGACTCGTTCAAAAGGAACCGTTGAAGTACTTGTAATTTGCATGGGAGCTCTATTCACTTTACGGAGTGCTTTATTGGTTTGACAGGATGAGCATTCTTTTACATAATTTTCAATGTCACTTCGCATATTTTTCCAGTAAAATTGTTCACGGATTCTATTAAACATTCGATTTGAACCAAGGTGACCTGCTACGGGTATATCATGGTTTTCTTTAAGGATCTTTTTGACTTCACTTGGGTTAGGATAATATATTTTATTACGATAAACATGAATTTCAATTCCTGTGTTATTAAATAAGTATGCTAACATATTATAAATTTTTGAATAAATGTGGCGATCAAACGGATTTTTAAAATCGGTTATGCTTATTTTTTGTTCTTTTTCTGAATTCGATATAAGATGATTTCTAAATGCTTTTATAGTTTCAAATATATCGGGATAGCTACAATCATCAAAATGATGTACTTTTATAAATAAGAAGACATATTGTTTATTATTATGCGAAAGTGTTTTAAATGAGTGAAGAATTCTTTCAGATTCAATAAAAGATAGGGATTCAGGGTAGTTTGACAAGATGTCTTGCACATAAGGTATGGATTCATCAAGATCCAAAGAAGTAGGGATTACAATTATTTTATTTTGTGTTTTCAATAAATTATCATTATGTTCAATTATAGGGGTGTTACAGGAAATATTTGATTTCAGGAATTTAGAATAATTATCATTTATTTCAGATTGAGGGGTTGATCGGCTTGTTGAAGGCTGCGGATCTACTGAATAATTATTTTGATATGTTTCAGGTATAGCAGTTGGAAGAGTTGAAGATGTAGGAGTTTGGCGAAGAGTTGGAGGTTGAACATCAGTTGATTTTAAAGACTTAGAAGATGTAGTAGGATTAGGAGATAATAAAAGATCTATTGAAGGTAAGTCATCAAAATTGATATGTTCATTTTCAGAGATTTGGATATCCAAATCGTCTAAGGTCAAAGGACTAAATGGAAGATTTTCATCAGTAGGATTTTTAGGTACAGCAGGAGGAACTGGATTTTCAGGAGGATACGGAGCATTAGTAAGTTCTTCAGGATTTTCATGAGTAATAGGATGGACAGGATACCTTGAAAGGGCATCAGCTGCAGAATTCAATTTTCCTTTTTGGTATATGATTTCATATTCGAATTCCTCTAATTGGAGACGCCATCTTTGCATTTTACTGCTGGGATCTGAGTGATTAAAAAGCCATTTTAAAGGACGATGATCAGTGACAATGTAGAATTTTCTGCCAAAAAGATAAGGACGAAAATTTTTGCAACCAAAAATTATAGCCAAGAGCTCTTTTTCGGTTGTGCTATAGTTAAGTTCATTTTTATTTAGTGTTCTGGAAGAGTAAGCTATAGGATGATCCTTGCCAATAGGACCTTGAGAAAGAATGGCAGAGATTGCATAATTGGAAGCATCGCAAGTAAGCGTAAAGGGTTTAGTAAAATCAGGGTAAGCAAGGACAGGGGCGGAAATTAATTTATCTTTCAAATTTTCGAATGCGAGCTGTTGCTCGTTGGACCATACAAAAGGAATATCTTTTTTCAAAAGAGTCGTGAGAGGTTTAGATAATTTAGAAAAATCGGGAATAAATCTTCTGTAGTAGGATATGAGTCCTAAAAAGGATTTTATCTCTTTGGGACATTTTGGAACAGGGAATTCTTGAACAGATTTAGTTTTATTGGGATCAGGTTTTAAACCATTTTCAGTAATAATATGACCTAGATAACCAACTTCCTTTCGTAAAAACTCACATTTATCTGGTTGTAACTTTAGGTTGAAAAAACGGAGTTTTTGGAAAACTGCTGAGATATTTTCGATATGGCTTCGTAAATCATATGAGTAAATTACTACATCATCAAGATATACGAAACATTTTTCGCCTTGAAGACCAGTAAGTACATTGTTCATCAGACGTTGAAAAGTAGATGGGGCATTTTTCAAACCAAAGGGCATTCGGCAAAATTCAAAATGGCCTTGTGGGACGCTGAAAGCTGTTTTACAGGAATCTTTGGGGTTCATTTTTATCTGATGGAAACCAGACGCAAGGTCAAGGGTTGAAAAGTATTTGGATTTACCTAATTGATCTAAAATTTCAGTTATGTTCGAAATAGGATAAGTTTCACCAATGGTAATATCATTTAATTTACGATAGTCAATTACGATACGCCATTTCTTTTGACCGGAAGCATCTAATTTTTTTGGGACTATCCAAATAGGAGAAGACCAAGGAGAAAGTGAAGGCTGAATGATATTTTGATTCAACATTTTATCTATTTGTGTTGCAACTTCATGTTTGTGGACCTCGGGAAATCTATATGACTTAACATTAATTGGTTGATCAGTGGTAGTACGGATTTGATGATCAATAGCATCAGTTGAAGAAAGCTGATCACCAGGGAGATGGAAGATATCTGAATATTTAGTACATATGTCGCGTAAGGCTTCGGATTCTTCAGGGTTTAAATGTGAAGTTCGTAACAGTTTTAGGACTTCTTGAGTTCTGTTTAGACAATTTTGTTTATTTTGATTTGTCTGTTTATTATTTTTAAGCACATTATCCTGGTAGTTTTCAATTGGATGTAAAGTAAGTTGGAGATTAGAATTTAATTCTGTAGATTTTTCAGAAGTATTTAGTATTATAAGATTTATTCTATTATTGTCTTTAACTTTTACCGCACAATTCGCTATCAAGAGGGAGTCTGTGATATGTTCATCAAGAAGGAGACCTTCTTTTATTTCAGGATTACGCACAGAACATTCTACTATGATTTCTGAACGAGCTGGAATATGATACACAGGATCATTGAAGATAAGTTTAATTTTGTTTTTGTCAATATTAAGAGTTTTACGGTTATAGTTAATATTAGATTGATAATGGGTAAGTAAATTATTACCAATTATTCCATCATAAGACAGATTTATTTTATCGACAACGTGAAAATTGAATGGAATTGATTCTTTGCCAAAGATAAGCATAATATCAATATCACCGATAGTAGGGACGGCTTCTTTATTATTATCTATACCTTTTAGTTTTAAAATATTGTCTTTTCTGAGTTTCAAACGTGGAGAATTTAATGAGTTCTTTTTAATAAGGCTGATGGAAGAGCCAGTATCTACGAGAAAGGTAAGTGGTTTATCGGATACAGAAGTTTTAAGAAGGACATGAGGTAAAGACATCTTTGAGGGATCACATGCTATTTCATATATTTTTTCATCTTTTGTAACCATTTCAGGGACTGAATCGACATTTGGAGATTTTTTTTTTATAATTTTTTTATTTTGTTTAATACAGGGTTTCATCTGAGGATGTTTTAGAGCATTTTCAAATTTGGATTTGATAGGTTGTTCTTTTTCATCAAAACTAGAAGAATCGTGGGAATTGATGCATGTGAGAGATTTAGAAATGGTGTCATTGGAATCATGACATTTGTCGTTGGACTCTACGAGACACCGTCGGGAGTCCTTTAATTGTTTAAATGATCATTATTTTCATTAGTGTTATAATACTCTTGAGAATCATAATTTTCACAGTCATAACCTTGAACATCGTTATTTTGGAAATCATAATGTTGAGAATCATAATTTTGACAGTCGAAATCTTGAGAATTTTCAGGCATTTGAACATGATCATTATTGTCATTTATGAAATGAACGCGAGTTGATTGACCATTAAAAGGTTTTTTGTTAAAATTATTTTGGGATTGTTGAAATTGATTTGGGATTTGGCGTTGAGGTTGGTTAGTTGGGAATCGAGAAGTTTGACCTCTATTATTAAAATTGCTATTATTAAATTGACGCTTTTTACAATTCTCTATTGTATGACCTTGATTTTTACAGTAACGGCATATCGACGTTGAAAATTGATTGGGAATTCGTTGTCCATTATTAATATTATGTATAACTGGTCTAAAATTATTTGATCCTTGAGGAGGACGTTGTAACGTTGAATGACTTTGGACATTTCGCCTATATAAAAGTTTTTGAATTTTTTCTTCTGACGTTGCGAAATTGATAGCATTATTAAGATTTACAGGATTTTTACCTCGAACAAGATTTGAAATATTAGGTTTTAGTCCAAGTAAAAATGTGTGAAGCGCTAAGTCTTCCATTGCTGCTAAGCGACCGGGTAATTCTAACTTCTTTTTGTTTGATAAAGTAACTTCGGTAAGTAATTTAGATAAGCAGGTTTCTAAGCGAAGAGAAAATTGAGTGACAGATTCGTTAGGTAACTGATGGCATTCCTGAAGATCTAAAAGCAAATGAGCATAGTGTTTGGTTTCGCCAAATTGACTTGTAAGAAATTCACTGAGTTGTTTCCAATCATCAAATTCTTTTATAGAACATGCGGTTTCCGCTTTACCTTCTAATTGTGAAAGAATATATGTAAGCAAAATTGGTTTCTGAGTATCTGTTGCTAAATCATATGCACTTTGACATAATGAAATAAAAGAATTTAATTTTTCCCTTGAGCCATCAAAGGGCTTGATAAATTTAAATAATGTTTCAATAGTAAGGGACTCGTTTTTCTGTTCTGCTTTGACTGACATTTTATTTATTAAGTTAATTAATTGAATTAAACAAAAGAATTAAAATATAATGTTGAATTATAAAAAATAAGTTAATGTTTATTCGAAACAGTGTAATAGTATGACATAAATTCTAAAAAGTTATTGGACACTTAATATTATCGTTATGTGATTACAGTAGTCACACCTGCATTCTCACGTCGGGTCTAGTAATATGATATGACCTTAAGTTGCAAATAGCGTTATATGTAAATGTTTTAACTCACAGTCCGACGAATAGCACGAACATGATGTTTAACTATTTCAGGAACGAATATTTGTACTTCGAGATGAATTTCTTAAAATGGACTCGGAGATATCTTCTTTTCCACGACACAGAGTTTATATATAAATTTCAGGATACAGAGATGGCTTCTTCACGACACAGAGTTTATATTCTTTTTCACGACGCAGAGTTCATTTAAATTTCAGGATACAGAGGTTTCTTATTCACGACACAGAGTTCATATTTTTTCCAGGATACAGAGTTCATATAAAAATTCAGGATACAGAGGTTTCTTATTCACGACACAGAGTTCATATTCTTTTCAGGATACAGAGTTCATATAAAAATTCAGGATACAGAGGTTTCTTATTCACGACACAGAGTTCATATTCTTTTCACGACACAGAGTTATTTCTTTTCACGACACAGAGTTATTCTTTTCAAGACACAGAGTTATTCTTTTCACGACACAGAGTTATTCTTTTCAGGACACAGAGTTATTCTTTTCAGGACACAGAGTTATTCTTTTCAAGACACAGAGTTATTCTTTTCACGACACAGAGTTATTCTTTTCAGGACACAGAGTTATTCTTTTCAGGACACAGAGTTATTCTTTTTACGACACAGAGTTCTTTTAAAATTTTAGGATACAGAGGTGAGTTCTGCGAAATCGACGACACTGCCCGAAATTGAAAATTATGACACGGAGACGACCGAGGACAAAACTTATCCCTATACGCTGCCACCAAATTTTGTTACGGGATTTTAATTAAAGCCCTTTTTAAAAAAGTGATTTTTATTTATTATAATTAATTACAAATTAATTATGGGCAAGTGTCGCCGAACGCGGTTGGAATAGAACTAATTAGAAAAACAAAAGGTGTAACCCTATTAATGTAATTGTGCTGACTACGCAGCGTCTCTTGCACTTTACCTTACATTAAACATATATAACAGCACGCACGCACGCACGCACATATATTTGATACTTTCTTAGATTTACACGAATACTTGACATTTTAAATACAAATCAAATCACACCGACTACGAAAATATCTGTATAGGTATCTATTCTAAATGAAAGCCCCCGTTTAGTTATTTTTTTACTTTTCAGTGCCTGGCATCGGTTATATTTATTTTTTTTTAATTTTTATTAATATTTCATTTGACTTACCTTGAAGGACACCATTGTTTATTGAAACAGTCTTATTGCAAGTACAAGTTTTAATACATTATGGTTTGTCGTTTAAGTTTAATTTATACCATTTTATTAGTTAATTAACGAAATATTTCATTATTTTTATTGCGTTAATTAACATATAGAAAATATGCAAATGGAACAAAGATAAAATTAAAAATAATATACTCTATATCTATACAATTACTGTTATAAATGGGAAAGTGTTTTTGTTTGTTTGTCCTTCTTTCACATTGAAACGGAATGACGGATTGGCGTGATTTTGTGTAGAGATAGTGGGAGAGCTGAAGAGTGACATAAGCTACTTTTCACCGCAGAAGATTATCTCATTTCCACGGGAAAACACGTCATAATACAACCCAAAAATATTTGTGATCAGAATTAGTTGAAACTTGGTATTGATGTTATTCAATACAATTAAATAAATACGTGTTTTAGCATTTTTCAAAATTCATCCCATAAGGGGGTAAAATGGGGCATGAATGTTTGTATGAAACCTACCTCGTTAGAGTTTTTTTGTAGTTTTAGCGCGAGCGAAGCCGCGGGATCTGTTAGTAGTATTATAAACTATAGATAACTAACTCCCTTTTGCTAATTAGTCTATATACATACATTTATGTACATAAAATAAAAATGTTTGTTTGTACAAAATCGCGAATGTACAAAATTTCTTTAACGATTGCTATGAATTTTTGATATATTACTCTAATATAAAATAAGCTATATAATATGTTACTGAACAGTTTTATTAAAATACAATGATTATTTTTTACTAACCGTCCAAACGTACCTAGGCAAACCCGAGCGAAGACAGGGCGAGTGGCTAGTGTACATATATATATATATATAGAAATGAACAATATATACTCCATTAATTTAAAAAAAAAACACACGTGCTATCTATGTACATATTGTATACAAAATAAGTAGATAACGCTATTACGTTACACTAGTAGAACCTGCGGCTTTGCTCGCACTAAAACTACAAAAAAAATTCTTTGGCTTTATGTTAATTGAAATATAATAAAGCAGGCAAGTAACTTATCGAAATCTGTAAATCAAATATTTTTTAAAAAAATAATGCCTGTAACATATTAAGTATACAATATTGACCCCAAAACAAAAGTTGTTAAAAATTTTGTCTATATATCTGTTTGTATGTATGCGTTTCACGCAAAAAGTAATGAAGTGATTTCAACGAAATTTAGTGAAGTGATAATTTATAAGTCGGGTCAACATTAAGGATACCTTTCATTTACTTCAGAAAAATCTTTCATTCTCACGAGAAAAAACAATAACTGGTTTTATTCGAGTCCTTCTTAGAAACCTTCCGCTGGCTAAGACTTCAGAAATACATCGAAAAACCGGTCGACCTAGCTTACTAGTTATCACTAAAACTAGAACAAATATGCAAAGAAGGATATTACATATAATTACCATCATATATATATATATATATATATATATAATATATATATCTATATATATATATATATATATATATTTCAATTAACATAAAGCCAAAGATTTTTTTGTAGTTTTAGTGCGAGCAAAGCCGCAAGTTCTACTAGTGTAACGTAATAGCGTTATCTACTTATTTTGCATACAATATGTACATAGATAGCACGTGTGTTTTTTTTTTTAATTAATGGAGTATATATTGTTCATTTCTACATATTTTTATATGTACACTAGCCACTCGCCCTGGCTTCGCTCGGGTTTGCCTAGGTACGTTTGGACAGTTAGTAAAAAATAATCAATGTATTTTAATAAAACTGTTCAGTAACATATTATATAGCTGATTATATATTAGAGTAATATATCAAAAATTCATAGCAATCGTTAAAGAAATTTTGTACATTCGCGATTTTGTACAAACAAACATTTTTATTTTATGTACATAAAAGACTATAAATATAGACTAATTAGAAAAAGGGAGTTATCTATAGTTTATGATACTACTAGCAGATCCCGCGGCTTCGCTCGCGCTAAAACTACAAAAAGAACTCTAACGAGGTAGGTTTCATACAAACATTCATGCCCCATTTTACCCTCTTATGGGATGAATTTTGAAAAATGCTAAAACACGTATTTATTTAATTGTATTGAATAACATTAATACCCAGTTTCAAGAAATGCTGATCACAAATATTTTTGGGTTGTATTAACGTGTTTTCCCGTGGGAATGAGATAATTTTCCGCGGCGAAAAGTAGCCTATGTCACTCTTCAGCCCTCCCACTATCTCCACACAAAATCACGCCAATCCGTGATTCCGTTTAGATGTGAAGGAAGGACAAACAAACAATTATACTTTCATATTTATAACAGTGATTTTATAGATAGAGTATATTATTTTTAATTTTATCTTTGTTCTATTTGCATATTTTCTATATGTTGATTAACGCAATAAAAATAATGAAATGTTTCGTAAATTAACTAATAAAATGGTATAAATTAAACTTAAACGACAAACTATAATGTATTAAAAACTTGTACTTGCAATAAGCCTGTTTCAATAAACAATGGTGTCCTTCAAGGTAAGTCAAATGAAATATTAATAAAAATTTAAAAAAATAAATAAAACCGACATCCAGGCAGAGAAAAGTAAAAATTGACTAAACGGGGGTTTTAATGTGTGTGTGTGTGTGTGTGTGTGTGTGTGTGTGTGTGTGTGTGTGTGTGTGTGTGTGTGTGTGTGTGTGTGTGTGTGTGTGTTTGTGTGTGTGTGTGTGTGTGTGTGTGTGTATACGGTGAAATTGAGAAACTCCTTCATTTTGGAAGTCGGTTAAAAACATGTGTCTGAAGTTTTTTTAAATAACTTTTTAATAATGACGCATGAAAATTGTTTCAAAATATTCTTTCTAATGAATATAATTGAGCAGTTCGTTAATTAAACTGTAAAGGGGCAGTGTTAGCCCAGTGGTAACGCGCTCGCTTGGGAAACCGAGTGAAGCGAGTTCAAATCCCGGGTCTCGCACCTCTGATATTTTCATGTGCGAATCATTTTCTAACATGATTACAACTTGTCTTACGGTGAAGGAAAACATCGTAAGGAAAGCTGCATCTCTGAGAGAACCTAGCAAGTTTTCGAATGACATACTCAGTCCGCCCGCACTTGGCCAACGTGGTGGACTACGGTCTGATCCACCTCGTATTGAATGGAGAACCGAGCCCAACAGTGGGACGTTAAAAAGGGCTGAATACAAATTGCTAATTTTATATTAGTATAATATATTTAAATTATGTTCGTATTACTCTTCTAAGTTAGTGACATTAGGTTTTTGAATATAATTAAATATTTGTTTCAGACTAGCATCACTTGTGCGATCCTTCTCATCTGCTTCATTAGTTCTATTTATTCGGTGCCGCCGTATAACTATGGTGGTGATAATGGGAACAATTACGGAATTCATGTTGTTGACAACATTAATAGGGCCGCGAATTCTCTCTTAACTAAAAATAACTCATCGGCTATCAATTTGGGACAAGAAGTAGATCAGCAAAATTCGTAATTCTAAACCCGTTACAAAGTCCACATCAGTGTTATATGTTAACCACTAAATATTTATATTAAAAACGATTAACGCTATTAAAGTCAAGCACATTATCAAAGTAACCATTTATTTGGCTTCAATTATTACAACAAATATCCCAAAAAAAATGTTTCATTTCTATAAAAAAAATATATTATTTAAAAAAATGCATATGACGAAGTTAGTATAAATTGCTGTAACATTTTTGATAATTCATAACAATTGTACTTCGTTGAAATAAATAATTATTAAAAAAATTATTGTTTTTTATTACTATCCATACTATATTACATTTTGTATGCATTATAGTGGTAGCCTATAATAAGTATAAAAGGCAGTGTTAGCCTAGTGGTAACGCGCTCGCTTGGGAAACCGAGTGAAGCGAGTTCAAATCGCGGGTCTCGCACCTGTGATATTTATAACATGTGTGTGTTTATCATTTCCAACATGATACCACTAATTGTCTTAATCTTAAAACAATGGTGAAGGAAAACATCCTGAGAAAACCTGCGTGTCTGAGAGATCCTATACCCATAACCCATATAATAACCGAATTCGGTTATTATATGGGACCACCTAGGAAGTATATACCATTTGATACAAAAAAAATCATTTTCCAAATCGGTTCAGGCATCTTCGAGTAATCGGTGAACATACATAAAAAAAAGATTCCGACGAATTGAGAACTTCCTTCTTTTTTGAAAGTGGGTTAAAAAATACTCTTAGGCGATGTTTTATTTTTCCAACGGCCTAGGCTGTTCATTGCCTAATAGTGACTCAACGTATTTAATTGCCATGACATGACATATGACAACACGTTTGGCATAGTTTGTGTGAGCTTGCTGTGCCAACCAACCGTCGCGGGTTCGAGCCCCGCTGGGGGCACTTATCTGTGTGATGAGCACAAATGTTTGTACTCCAGTCATGGGTGATTATATTTATAATATGTATGTATGTAAAGTTATATACATATGTGTAGTGCATCAACTATCTGGTATCCATAATACAAGCCTCGTAGCTTACCATGGTTCATGTCCCAATATAAATATTTATTTATTCACTTAACATAAAAGTATGCAGTACACTTTTAGTTCAACAAAATATTTATTTTCTTAAAAGATCGAAGTAAAATATCATTATACTTCTATAACTAGAAGTCGTAGATGTATTCATAGTCACGTAGCCAATAGCTACGGGCGTGCTACGCCAATTGATATGACACATAAAATGTGGCAGTATTCTTTCGTACAACATTAAATTTCTTAAAATATGTATTTTGTACACGAAAATATATTATTATTTTTAATGTAAGACTTATATTTTAGTTTAAAATATTTCCAATAAAATGTCGACTCTTAAATAAAAAGTCATATGTAGCCTTTGAGAATCTTAGTAGGTGTTTATTAGTTATTTTATCTCATTTTAAATAAAATGCGAGTATTGAATAATAATCTTGTCTAGTATTACAAAAAATTGCAGCTTCTACAAAAAAATATGAAAATTGTATTAAATCTGTAATGTTATGTTAGTTATAATTCTCACTTTATTCTTGTATCTGTTGCCAAATAGAAACGTTGATAGTAAATAATTATTTTGATCAACTTTAATATAATATAAGTACAAAAATATTGTTTGTTTAATATTTTAGCAATAAAGAAGAAATAAAAATGAAAAATTATATCCACATGTTAATTACTTACAGCCAAGTTGTATTATTATTTTTATATCTTAGCTTTCAACTAAAATTCACTTACTTCAACTTTGTTTTAGTAGAAACTATCTAAATTATTAATATTTCATACATGCATTTAAAGTATTACATGTGAATATCAGGTGCACCGTACTTAGGGGGTAGCTCCAGTGAATGCTTCCTAGTGTTTACATTTCATCATATTAATAGATGATGCCCAAGTTACTGGGTAGAGCGTTTTTTAATTTAGTGGGTTAACATTTAAAATAAAACTATCTTTTCGGATTATTTCGTGGATTTATTTTGATTTTTGGTGCCCGACGTTTCAAATGCTTTACAGCAATCATAGTCACGAGAGAGACTAAGGTTATAGACGTCTCAAACACATACTTGTTACAGACAGTACCTACCCAGTATTTTATAAAAATGATTTCAAAAATTCAAAAAATGGCTATAAAGTACCTTACAATATTTCTTGATTTTTATTTCTAAACATTTTAATTTTTTTAATAAGTATTATAATTAAATATAGCAATATTATTTATTTATTTTTTAATCTTAGCTGTTATTATTATAAATATTACAATTTTTAAAAAACTTCATTATTTACTAATATTATTTAGTGTTGTTATTATTATATTATCTATAACCATAAAGAATATTAAAAATTAAAAATATTAATTATTTATCTAAGTATATATATATATATATATATATATATATATATATATATATGTATATATATATATATATATATATATATTTGTACTTGTATTATATTAAAGTGAGAATTATAACTAACATAACATTACAGATTTAATACAATTTTTATTTATTTACTTATCTTATTTATCTACGACTTCTAGTTATAGAAGTATAATGATATTTTACTTCGATATTTTAAGAAAATAAATATTTTGTTGAACTAAAATTGTACTGCATACTTTTATGTTAAGTGAATAAACAAATATTTATATTGGGACATGAACCATGGTAAGCTACGAGACTTGTACTCGTATTATGGATTCCAGATAGTTGATACACTACACATAAGTATATAACTTTAAATACATACATATTATAAATATAATCACCCATGACTGGAGTACAAACATCCGTGCTCATCACACAGATGAGTGCCCCCAGCGGGGCTCGAACCCGCGACGGTTGGTTGGCACAGCAAGCACACACAAACTATGCCAAACGTGTTGTCATATGTCATGTCATGGCAATTAAATACGTTAAGTCACTATTAGACAATGAACAGCCTAAGCCGTTGGAAAAATAAAACATCGCCTAAGAGTATTTTTTAACCCACTTCCAAAAAAGGAGGAACTTCTCAATTCGTCGGAATCTTTTTTTATGTATGTTCACCGATTACTCGAAGATGCCTGAACCGATTTGGAAAATGATTTTTTTTGTATCAAATGGTATATACTTCCTAGGTGGTCCCATATAATAACCAAATTCGGTTATTATATGGGTTATGGGTATAGGATCTCTCAGACACGCAGGTTTTCTCAGGATGTTTTCCTTCACCATTGTTTTAAGATTAAGACAATTAGTGGTATCATGTTGGAAATGATAAACACACACATGTTATAAATATCACAGGTGCGAGACCCGCGACTTGAACTCGCTTCACTCGGTTTCCCAAGCCAGCGCGTTACCACTGGGCTAACAATGCCTTTTATACTTATTATAGGCTACCACTATAATGCATACAAAATGTAATATAGTATGGATAATAATAAAAAACAATAATTTTTTCAATAATTATTTATTTCAACGAAGTACAATTGTTATGAATTATCAAAAATGTTACAGCAATTTCTAATAAATTTGTCATATGCATTTTTTTTAATAATATATTTTTTTTATACAAATGAAACATATTTTTTTTGGGATATTTGTTGTAATAATTGAAGTCAAATAAATGGTTACTTTGTTAATGTGCTTTACTTTAATAGCGTTAATCGTTTTTAATCTAATTAAGCAAGTTTTATAAATATTTAGTGTTTAACATATAACACTGATGGTAGACTTTGTAACGGGCTTAGAATTACGAATTTTGCTGTTGTACTTCTTGTCCCAAATTGAAAGCCGATGAGTTATTTTTAGTTAAGAGAGCATTCGCAGCGCTATTAATGTTGTCAACAACATGAATTCCGTAATTATCTCCATTATCTCCGCCATAGTTATACGGCGGCACCGAATAAATAGAACTAATGAAGCAGATGAGAAGGATCGCACAAGTGATGCTAGTCTGAAAAAAATATTTAATTATATTCAAAAACATAATGTCACAAACGTAGAAGAGTAATACGAACATAATTTAAATATATTATACTAATTTAAAATTAACAAACAATTTGTATTCAGCCCTTTTTAACGTCCCACTGCTGGGCTCGGTTCTCCCTTCAATACGAGGGGAATCAGGACGGACGGACTGAGTATGTCGTTCGAAAACTTGCTAGGTTATCTCAGACATGCTGGTTTCGTCACGATGTTTTCCTTCACCGTAAGACAAGTGGCATTCATGTTGGAAATGATTCGCAGATGATAAAAACTTTTTAACAAAAAAATAAAAACCGACTTCAAACAAAAGCACTAAAAAGTAAAAAATAACTGATTGGTAGTTTTCATTTACTATACACACCTAATCAAATATTTTCGAAGTCGGTGTGCTTTGCTTTGTATGGGCTGGCACCGATTTCGAAAATATTTGATTAGGTATGTATTTAATAGGTAGGCTTTAATTACTTAGCCAAAGCAAAAGCGACTCCGATAAAATATTTGATTAGGTATGTATAGTAAATGAAAACTACCAATCAGTTATTTTTTACTTTTTAGTGCTTTTGTTTGAAGTCGGTTTTGTATTTTTTTGTTAAAAAGTTTCTATTTTTCCCTTTTTAGTGTAGACAGTAGTAGCAAAGTAAGGATTCTAACGTGTTAGGCTTGTCATATCAAACAAAATAAGCCCAAACTCAAAGTATCTACTATTAGCCGTTGAAGAGTTCCACCTATCCACTTTCTGGCCTTACCATCAGATCAGGTCAACAATACCGAACCACTGTACTATCAAGGGAAATAGAAACACTTGCAAAGTTTCAAGTCAATATGACAATTAGAAGTAGGTTAAATTCATCATTAGCTATTTTTCCACCCTTAGGGGTGGTTTTTTTTTGAAATTTAAATGGGACCAATCTGGAAGTATACACTTTCAAACAATACAAAAATTGTCCAAATCGGTCAATAAATAACGAAGTTCTGAGGTAACAAACATAAAAAAATACTGTCGAATTGAGAACCTCCTCCTTTTTGAAGTCGGTTGAAAACATCAGAGGTGCGAGACCCGGGATTTGAACTCACTTCACTCGGTTTCCCAAGCGAGCGCGTTACAACTGGTCTACCACTGCCTCTTTACAGTTTAATTAACAAACTGTTCAATTATATTCATTAGAAAGCATATTTTGAAATAACTTGTATGCGCCATTATTAAAAAAATATTTGAAAAAATTTCACAAACTCATGTTTTTAATATTTCATTTAACTTACCTTAGAGGATGCCATCGTTTATTGAAACAGTCTTCTTGCAAATATGTACAAGTTTTTAATACTTAATTTGTCGTTTAAGTTTAATTTATATCGTTATGTTAAGTAATTAACGATACATCTCATTATTTTTATTGCGTTAATTAACATATAGGAAATATGCAAATGGAACAAAGATAAAATTAAAAAATATAATCTTTCTATACACTTACTGTAATATTGCATACGTAATAATATTATAATTGTGAAAGTGTGTTTGTTTGTTTGTTTGTTTGTTTGTTTGTCCTTCTTTCACATCAAAACGGAATGACGGATTGGCCTGATTTTATGTAGAGATAGTTGCAGGGCTGGAGAGTGACATAGGCTACTTTTCACCGCGGAAGATTATTTCATTCACACGGGAAAACATGTTATAATACAACCCAAAAATATTTATATCTAAAAGGAGTCTCTTTAAATCTTTGGAAGTGAGAAAGAGACTAACAGTGAAATCATATAAAATGAAAAATATATTAAAAAATTATACCTACATATAATAAAACTCTGTGTCCAATCTGTACATTAAATATTTTTTGAAAAATCTTATTGAAATTGTCATTATTATCAATAAAGAGGCCTACTCTATAGTTTTAGATTTTTTCTATCTGTTTGTCTGGGAACGCATCACGAGAAAACCACTGGACAGATTTTGAAAAAATTTGGTACGATGATAGCTGGTATCAGTGTCCACATATAGGGTACTTTTTACTGCTAGAAAATATATCACCTCTGAGAAATCTATACTAACTGTCAAAATGTACTTAGGCATACTCGAGCGGAGTGAGGATAAGTGGCTAGTGTACGTATAAAAATATATAGAAATGAACAATATATAGTCAATTAATTTAAAAATAACACATGTGTTATCTATGTATTTAACATGTACATATATTATGCAAAATAAGTAGATAAGGTTATTTATTATTATGTTACACTTGAAGAACCTCCGGCTTCGCTCGCGCTAAAACTACAAAAAAAACTTTGGCTTTATGTTATCTGTACTAGTAACTTAGCAAAATCTGTATAGGAATTAATTTGTTTTTAACAATGACTGTAACGTATTATGTACCCAATATACATAGACTCCAAAACAATAGTTATTAAAATGTTTGTCTGTATGTCTGTTTGTGTGTGCGCGTTTTACGCAAAAAGTGATGAACCAATTTTAACGAAATTTGGTGAAATGATAATGTATTACTCGGATCAACATTTAGGATACCTTTCTTTTACTTCAGAAAAATCTTTCTTTCCCACGGGAAAAATAATGGTTTTATCAAATCCTTCTTAGAATCCTTCCGCTGGCAAAACCTTAAAACATTCACCAAAGCAATAATCCAAAAAAATTGTAGGTCTTGAAATGGCCTACAGAAAAATCTGCAATATATACTATTACAGATTGTCTGTCTCATAGAACATGTAATTAAAAGTAGCACCCGTCGTCCTAGCCTACTAGCTAACACAAAAACTAGAACAAATTATGCAAAGAAGGATATTACATTTGTAGGAGCACAACTTTATAACAAACTACCATCTACTTCAAAAGAAAATATAAGCTCAATTAATGGATTTAAAGGTCAACTCTCAAATTATATTGTGGAAAATAACCGATTTAATAACGTTTAATATACACACACACCAGTGGCGAAGAGTCGATACGAGACGTTTTACCATAAAATTATTTTGCCATAACACTACATACATTTAATTTTTTAAATGTATAAATTTTCTTTTATATTATATATATATATATATATATATATATATATATATATATATATATATATATATATATTATATATATATATATATATGTGTGTGTGTGTGTGTGTGTGTGTGTGTGTGTGTGTGTGTAAGTGTGTATGTTAAATTGTATATTTTTGGAACGGCTGAACTCTGTTTAAATTTCACCCTTCACCACTGCCACTGACACACACACACACACGCACACACACATTTATATATAATATACAATTATAACTATATCCTATCTTGACTTTGTCTTTTTGAGAATAAAATTCTTTAAACTTAAACTTATATATTTAGAGTAATTAATCCAAAATAAATATTTTAAGAGTGCTTGGTTAAGAAAATTATGTGGTAGTTGCACTAAAAACTCATCTTATAGAAACACCAAAATAACTCACGTTGTACATAGAAAAACAAAATATTGTCTTGAAGAAAAAGCTATTTACTTAGTTATACTTGTGTTATAACATATATTGCTATTTATATTTGTGTATGTTTTGCTTAAATCTTTGCAAAAATATCTATTTCTTACATTTTATAGCCTTTTTCTGGGGAAGGTAGGCTAACTAATATAACGTCATTACTTTTAAGATCCTAGCAATTAACATACAAAGTATAGGTCAGAAACTATGCTAATTGAGAACAAAATGATAGTGTAAGTGCGCCATTTAGCGTGCCGCAGAATATTGGACATTTTCATTTCCCATGATAAAAGTATCCTATTTATAGACTATGTGTGTATATTAGAACCGTACAAAATATTGTTACGATCTATGAGTTCTGGGATCGGAAATTAAAATCTTTGGCACTATAGATGTTTTATTGCTTTTGGTTCACAGGAGTCATTTATGGCGGTTCATGAACACACGCAATACGACTGAGTTAAAAATTTCGATTGATATTTATGTAATTTTAGCTTTTATTATTATAATTTATTAGTACAATTTTGAAAAACTTTATTAATTGGTAATCTTATCTAGTGCTGTTATTATCATATGTGAATGATATGTATATAAACATAAAGAAAATTAAAAATATTAATTATTCAAGCAATAAAAGGCAGTGGTAGCCCAGTGGTAACGGGCTCGTTTGGGAACCCGAGGAAAGCGGGTTCGAATCCCGGGTCTCACACCTCTGATATTTTCATGTGCGAATCATTTCCAACATGATTGTCACTTGTCTTAACGGTGAAAGAAAACATTTTACAAATTGAAATATCGATAACAATTAAACAAAAAATTTGGTGCAAATTTCCAATTATATCAAATTTGCAACAAAATTATATAGATAGATCAGATATTTTGTATTATCAATAGTTAATAGTTACAAACTTATTTGACATATTTTCGTAAAAGCAAAAATTTGAAAAAATAAATATTCGTGAGCCTGTAACTTTGTTGTTATTGATGATATGAAAAAGTTCACAAGGACTTTTTTATAGGATTTTAAAAGTACTACAAATTTGCAATTTATCATTTTTCTGTAACTCTTACAGTTTAGTTAAAAAATGCAAAAAACGGTAAATTTGAAATTCAAAGCTATATAACAAATCAAATATTGAAGATAGAAATTCTACTCAATGGAACTTTTTGTAGTAAATTTAATACTAAAAAAGTTTGCAGGGCAAAAAAGTTTTGAAAAACATTGTTTCCATGTTATTTGTATGGGAAAACTTAAAATTCGATGGAGAACCTCTTAGAATTGGAATTTTGAGCTCCTAAAAGGATATATATATATATATATATATATATATATATATATATATATATATATATATATATATATATATATTAATTGATATTATTTATAGACCACAACTTAATAATATTAAAGTTAATATATGGTGGTTAAAATATATGCTAAATAATATGTATATAAAAGATAATATGAAGTCTCACTTGAAGCAATAATTACTATCATTTTTTTTATTTATTACAGTTTTAAATTATTACTTAGTTTCGATATGTAACATTATAATTCATGTAAGATCCATTGGAAAAAAGCGGAAATTTAAAAAATGACATTTTGGAGTAGGTACTTCAGCAATAACTCATTTTATTTAACAATCAAGTCCATAAACTATATATTTCTTTTACGCTAATTAAAACTGGCTAACCCGGTATAATATCCAAATGAAACATTTTAATTAATCTCAAATTTCATTCCAATCAACTAAAACGCCCAATAACAAGCAGCGGTGATCCATTTCGTGACGGCATTGCGACGCGTATTGTGTTGCGGAACCCATCGATTAAATAGTAAAATTGTGGTCTAAAATGATAGCGAACGCGGACTTAATTGTATTATTGCTCGCGATTTACGCTTTTCTATATAATATAATATTATATACAGGCAACGCCATCTTTATTTTAGGTTATAGTATATCTGCATAGTTCAAAATGATCGAGCTCATATACACTGTGTTATTTAAATTACGACAACAAATTTCACAAAAACTACCCAACTGGTGATAGTGTCATGAGTATTCATGTGCGTATAATGCATCTCTACCAATATTTATGTAATCTTTATTCCTTTAAGCATCGTTAACTCTTATCTTCCGATGGGCGACAACTTGATATGATCAGTGTGACATAAGGCGCAGAAACAACCGCCAAGCGTGCGTTCTAAGCATGCTGGGAAATGCGTTACGGAAATGCATAACACCTGCATAAATACAAGTTATGTGTGACTCAGCGGCTATAAAAGCCAATCCTACTCACTAAAACCCAAACAAAACCTCCTCTGTCTTAACGGGGCGTCGCACAAAATATAAGTATAAACGCTCTACCCAGTAACTTGGGCATTATTTATTAATATGATGAAATGTAAACACTAGGAAGCGTTCACTGGAGCTACCCCCTAAGTACGGTGCATCTGATGTTTACATGTAATACTTTAATTGCATGTATTAATTAATAACTTCGATAATTTGTACTAAAACAAAGTTGTAGTAAGTGAATTTTAGTTGAAAGCTGAGATATAAATAATTAATACAACTTTGCTGTAAGTTTACGTATATAATTTTTCATTTACATTTCTCTTTATTGCTAAAATATTAAACAATAAATATTTTGTACTTATATTTTATTAAAGTTGATCAAAGTTTTTTTGTTTCATATTTAGTTTATAATTGCTAACAGTTACAACGAAAAAAGTAAGAATTACATTACAAAGATATCCGTTTAATGAAATTTTCATAAATTTTTCGTAGAAGTTGCAGTTTTTCTAATATTAGAGGAAATTCTTATTTAATACCCGCATTTTATTTAAAATGAGATAAAACAATTAATAAACACCTAATAATATTCCCAAAGGCTATAGTTGCATTTTTTATTTAAGAGTTGACATTTTATGGGAAAAAATTTAAACTAAAATATAACTCTAACATTAAAAACAAAAATATATTTTCGTGTACAAAATACATATTTTTAGAAATTTAATGTTGTACGAAAGAATACTGCCAAATTTTATGTGTCATATCAATTGGCGTAGCACGCCCGTAGCTATTGGCTACGTGACTACGAATACATCTACGACTTCTAGTTATAGAAGGTATATGATATTTTACTTTGATCTTTTAAGAAAATAAATATTTTCTTGAACTAAAAGTGTATTCCATACTTTAAAATGTTAAGTGAATAAATAAATAAATATGTGGGGGCATTAACACACAGCACCATCTAGTTCCATGGAAAGCTTTGAGGCTTGTGTTATGTATACCAGATAGTTGATACACTACACCTATATCACTTTGAATACATACGAGTACATATTATAAACATAAAAATCGATGACGAGAGTACAAACATTCGTGCTCATCACACAAATAAATGCCCCCAGCGGGACTCGAACCCGCGACCCTTTATTGGCACAGCAAATAGGGTCACTACAAACTGTGCCTAACATGTCTTTAAATGTCATGAAATGTCGACTTAAATACGTTGAGTTACTATTAAACAATGAAGAGCCTAAGCATGTGGAAAAAACACATAGTCTACGCGTTTTTTTATAATGAAAATACGTGTTATGAGCACGAAGGGTGGATCCCAATAACGTATCTATATATAGTTTGAGATAGATATTTTATATTAATGACATTTGAAATTCCATACAAGTATAAAATTTCTATCGCAGTAAGGGGAATCTTAGGCTCTGTAAAACCACGATTGCTGTAAAGTAATCGAGACTTCAGGAACTAAAATTCAAAATTAACCCACAAAAACCCTACAAGATGGTTTTACTTAAAATGTAATAAGTTTGTTTATTTTTTAATTACTTAATAATGCTTTTCTTTGATGCAAAATGGAGCAATAAATTCACAGGATCTGGGTCAAAAAGTGTTTGTTTATAGGATACTTTTTATTAGGATTCAAATAAAGTTTATTTTGGCATGGCATATTAATATATCCCAGAGTAATTTTGAATAAATAAATAACATAATATAAAATCGCATGCAAGAATAATATTTGTATATTTTATCTGTGCTAAAACAATAACAGATAAAAAATGTGCCTAATATGAAGGTCTATAAATTAAGCTCGTACATTTTCGGCCTTTGAATTTGCGTTATGTCAAATTTTGATCAAATATATTACATTTTCATAAAAGGTGTTTGGATTTATTAGATCGTAAACCAGATTTCAGAGTGTTGTTGAATGTTATACTCAAATATTTAGCTGTCAGATTCAATTTTATGAATATTTTTACGTTCACATAAGTACAGCCAAAAACTGTAAAGTAATAACTATAAAACCTCTTACGGATTAAATAAATAATATTTGATATTCAATTATAAAACTTATTTAAATTAAAAAAGCTGTTTAAAATTAACAAATATTGGAAGGTACTTTGGTGTCATTTTTGTATTTTTTAAAATCATAGTACAGTTTTGTGAGTACTGTGTGTAACAGCTATGTATACATATATAATACCTTTGAGATATTTAAAATATTAGTCTCTCCCGTGACTTTAATTACTCTACCTAAAGCATTCAAAACGTCGGAAAACAAAAACCAAAATTAATCCGTGAAAAAAAAAACTGAAAATAAAGTTTTATTAAAATTTCGAATATTCGCGTAAATCTAAGATATTGTTACCTCCTTTAGAAAAAAATCTAGTGATTCATTATATTATCGTGACTACTATTTGCCAATTACGTCATTGCATCGCCATTATTCTCAATTTGTTACTGCTTTTTGATAACCATTTGCATTTTAAAACTTTCTGACTTCACAATAAGTCTTACGAAACCTACGTAGTTCCTTTTGTGCAGGATTTCTCGCGATATTTTATCTTAACCGGAAGGTGAGTGGAGAGAGGAATTGTGGAAGTTTCAAATGACTCGCACATAATAATATCATTATTAAATTCAGTATTAACTTAAACGATGGCAAAATGGTTTTACCATCTTCTGATTTAGTATTTTGATCAGGTTTTCCTTTTGGTATTTTCTTTATAAGGCACAGTGGAAAATAAAAAGAATCTATTTTAAAATATTTCTTTTTTTCTATTAGCCTTCCAAGCTATGTATCATACATTATTGTTAAACTAACCACCAGCGAACGAGGCAATAATTTCATATTAAAAACGCATTGTTCCGTAATTAAAAAACAACGTAATTTATTCCGGGTTTCGTGTAATCTTCGCTTCTAACTATAAAGTATGAATAAATGTTAAATTTATGGTTCTATGGCTTTATTGTGCTAAATAATTTTATACTTAAGTTTACTTATAATATTCTACAACTTAACTACGTATATCACTATAGTAACTAAATAAAACTATTTTGATCTGACTCGAGACTCGAACCCAACACCTCCGAATCTACAGCCCTACATAAAATCTAAATAAAATAGATATGTAAAAAGGTCAATTTAATTATCATCAATTTAATGCTTTTACAGATAATTAAATAACTATTTATATAATGTTTAGTAATTAAGGTCGTTTCAATATAATATTATAATCAAGGAAGTGTTAATAAATATGTTGGGACATTAACATACAGCACCATCTAGTTCCATGGTAAGTTACGAGGCTTGTGTTATGGGTACCAGATAGTTGATACACTACACATATATGTATAACTTTAAATAAGTACATATTATAAATATAAACACTCATGACTGAAGTACAAACATTCGTGCTCATCACACAAATGAATGCCCCAGCGGGATTCGAACCCGCGACCACTGGCACAGCGAGCAATACTACAAACTGAGCCAAACGTATCGTCAAACAGTGTAACATGTAACAGAAAAAATAATATAACGAAAAATAGTTGGTCGTGGCCGCCCAGTGCACGGGCGCGAAGAATGAATTCACACATTACACTGTACGACGAGTGCGTTGACACATTTTAAATACGTTTTATTTTATCAATATTTATGGTGAAAGCTTTTCCAAAACAATGCAAGAGGCTTTTTCTCAATAGTAAATTGAAAAAGCTGAGTGTAATTTATATTCGTAAAATATTTTTTTTGGAGCTTATACCACAATGGTAGCATAAAAATATTACCGCGGGAAAATATCTCATTTCTGAGAAAAAATACAAAAACTGCAATGTAAGAGTATACTAATATGTAAAACCTAAAAATTTGGTTTTTGGTCATCTGAACGCGAGCGGAGCCGCGGGCAATGCTAGTTCACTATATTCTAGTGCTTTTTACTTACTAACCTTGTCATCTCAGCTCTTTATAGTTTTATTTTACTAATATAGAAATTAGTTAGAGTTAGATTTAAACCATGTCATATTCTGATGGATTGAAATTTCCATACAGAAAAATGTCAATTGATAAAAAATTTATTACACGTATTTTCCCATAAAATAAAGCTTATGTTTTATCTTTCTATCTCCATTCAAAAATCTTATCAATCAAACAAACAAATAAATCAAATATGATATTATAATAAGTATGGATATACAATTAGGAGTATTTTTTACTATTTAAAAGAAACAAACTAACAAATAATAAATCGTAAAATTGCCATTAATTCAAACTGTCTTTGACAAATTGACTTTATAATTAATTTAACCATGTGGCCAACAGCTGGGGAAGTGATGATTTACTCAATATTGTTATTATTAAATCACAGAAGATAAACGACGCAGTAGTGGACCAGTAGTAACGTGCTTGTTTGGAAAACCAAATGAAGTGAGTTCAAGCGTAACATGTGACGGAAAAAATAATATAACGAAAATGAGTTGGTCTGGTTCTGTACCTATACCATATATTTTTTTTTTTATTTTGTATTAAGTTGTTCAGGATGTAAATAATATTCAACTATCTATGTGCGAATCGTTTTCGACGTGATTACCGCTTTATTTGTTTTAAAGGAATCTATATCTAAAAATCCTAATTAGTTTCCAAAAAACACGTGAATTTCGCCAACCCGTACTTGGCCAGCGTGATGGACTATGGCCTGATCCCACTTTTATTGAGGGGAAGCCTGTACCTAGAAATGGGATTTTAAAACGGCTGAGTTGAAATTTCTTGGATTATATTAATACACTACATGCTTCGAAAATAAGTTCTGATATTAAAATATTACACACATATATCTATACATATAATAAAATTGTAACTAAGTCGAATGTGTACATTAAATATTTTTTGGGAAATCTAATTGAAATAGACATTATTAGCGATACATAGTCCGAATCTATAGTTTTTAGAATTTTTGTCTGTCCGTCCGTCCGCCCGAGCACATAGCACCATCTAGTTCCATGGTAAGCTACGAGACTTGTGTTATAAGCACCAGATAGTTGATACACTACACATATATTATACCATACACATAAATATACATATTATAAATATAAATACCCATCACTGGAGTGCAAACATCCGTGCTCATTACACAAATGAATGCCCCTAGCGAGACTCGAACCCGCTGCCACTAACACAGCAAGTAGGGTCACTAATAGCTGAGGTAAAACAAATAAAGATAGCATAACATTTTTGAGATAAGGAATATATTTAAACACTAACTAGCCAGCCGCAAATTAAAGTAGTCAAAGACTAAAACAGCTCAGATGCATTTCTTTCAGACCTAAAACTTATTTACCTCCTCTTTATAAGCTTTTCATAAGCTTTATACGGTTTTGTATAAAAGTATATTACTTTAGGTATCCTAAAAGTATTTTTACTTAATAAGCTTCGTTTACTTACTTATGCTTTGCAGGTCTACCTTTTTGGTAAGCTAATCTACGTGTGTGATACAAACTTAGATTTTAAAAGAAAATTTTGAATTTTTTCTACATATTTTTAGTTAAAATTACTATCTTTATGAATTTTGAATTTTTTTGCTATTTTAATCAAAATGAAATTTTCAAAAGTGCAGAGCGTATATTATATTCGCATTGAACAAACATGACAAAATGAATAACAAAAAATGTAATAGATAAATGTATGTATATATATTTACAGTATAGTCAAAAAAGTTTAATACGGCTCTTATGTATCGATACAAACTTGCGAATGTGGGGTTTATTCTATAAGAAGTTGAATGTAGCTCGGCAGCTGAATTTGCACAACATAATATATTTGAAGACTCGTTTGGCTCAATTTATAGCAACCCTACTTACTGTGCCAGCGGTCGCGGGTTTGAGCCCCGCTGGAGGCATTTATTTGTGTGATGAACACGAATGCTTGTACTCCGGTCTTGGGTGTTTATATTTATAATATTATTTATATATTTAAAGTTATATATGTGTAGTGTATCAACTATCTGGTATCCATAACACATGCTTACCATGGAAGTAGATGGTGCTATGTGTTAATGTCGCAAGATATATATTTATTTATATATGTGAACGCATGTGAGAGAAGACGTCCTGAAAAACATTAAAAAGCTGAGACGAGAGAAAAGCCCAATACCAGATGGCTTAAAGAACGAGGCGCTGATAGAAGGAGCGAAACTGCTCACCGGACCACTAACACGTATATTTAACATGGTTCTAAACACAGGAAAAATACCAGAACAATGGCTAAAATCAGATATAATACTGCTATATAAAAAAAGGAGATCCACTCGACATCGCTAACTACCGTCCGATAAGCCTACTCTCAAGTGTATAAAAACTATTTACCTCTATCATACAAGACAAAAATAGCCCCCAAATAGATATTATGCAACCGGTAGAGCAAGCGGGTTTTCGCTCCGGATTTTCGACTATGGACCACATCCATACGCTAGAGCAAGTTATAGAAAAGCATATAGAGTTTAACAAAAACCTGTATATAGGCTTTATCGATTACACAAAAGCATTCGATAGTGTATTTTATAACTCTATCTGGCGAGCTCTACACAACTGCAACATAGACCCAATAATCATTAGAACCATAAAAAACATCTATGAGAATAGCGTGAGCAGAATCAAACTGGAAACTCGAGGCGAAGAGATTAGAATAGCTCGAGGCGTCAGGCAGGGAGACCCGCTATCGCCAAAACTGTTTATTGCGGTCCTGCAGTGCATATTCTCCAAATTGAACTGGGTATCCGAAGGCATCCCAATTAACAACACACGCCTTACCCATCTAAGTTTCGCTGACGATATCGCAGTCTTCGCCGAAACCCATCAGAAGCTAGAACATATGATATCGCAACTAAACATAGAAAGCAAAAACGCAGGCTTGCATATGAACCTAAACAAAACAAAAATTATGACAAACAGCAAAAAAGGAAAAATTAAGTTAGACGGTGTTGAACTAGAGTATGTAGAGCAGTACATATACTTAGGAAAACAAGTATCTTTTCGTAAAACAAATAATGAAGAAGAGGTCAAGAGAAGAATTACAAGCAGCTGAAACAAATACTGGGAACACAAGGAAATACTAAAAGTTAACTACAACGTAGATATAAAAAAGACTGTCGTCATGGACACTTGTATTCTGCCTTACTTGACGTACGGCTCTCAGACTTGGACGTTTACAAACAAGATAAAAAACAAAATAATAACTTGTCAGCGGGTAATGGAAAGAAGTATGCTGAGCCTAAGGAAAATTCATAAAGTAAAAAGCAAAGACATAAGAAGAAAGACAAAACTCACAGATGCTCTACATCAAGCACTATAACTAAAATGGCGCTGAGTCGGACATGTGGCGAGATATACCGACCAGCGATGGACACTCAAAACAACTAAATGGACGGGCCCACAGGGAAAGAGACCAGTGGAAAGACCAAAAAAACGATGGGTAAACGACGTACTAACAGTGGCGGGGAAAAATTGGACCGGAGCAGCGCAGGACAGGGAAAAATGGATGGAATTGGAGGAGGCCTACACCCTATAAAAGGGGTTCCTATAAATAACATTAACAATATTTAAAAGTTATTACTAACACTAGAATTACTCACTTACTAACATTAGTTTTAATTATGCATATTGTAATTATTTTTTATAAGGCTTATAGGAAATAAAAAGGCTTTATTATTATTATTATTATTATATGTGAGCGCGCGATTATGCTGCCATCTAGTTTGAAATATTGGTAACAAATTATATCAATAATTTGTGATAAAACACCATCTTATTGTAAAATCAATGAGTAAAATAAGATAATAAAATCTGATTGAAAGTTTATAATTAGTTATACGGCGCCGTTTAGTTAAGAGACTAGGCTGTTAATTGAACGATTAATCAAGGAAGTTGGCTGCACAATATATACCTTATGAAACTCGTGTTATCAAAATGAACTTAACGACGTATGTATCATCAAAATCGGTTTAGCCGTTTAGTGATCACAAGGGAAATTAAGATACATACATACAATAAGTCAAACACATAACCCTCCTGTAGGCTTCACCGCAGTTGGGTAAAAATTATACCGGATACAACTTTTGATATTTGATTTTTCACCTTCATAGATTGAAGTTCCTAGGAGCAAAATAGACCGATGTATCTCACGCGATACACAATGTCGCTGTTATTTCCCCAGGCAGTAGCTAAGGGGATATATTCTATTCCATATTTATCTTGATATGTGTTTAAAAAACACTGGTCACTTTTATATTTTTAGACAGGAAAGAGGAGCTTTGTTGGACCTCTCAAAGGTATAGGTAGATAAATATAAGCTTTAGATTACCTTTTGAAAGCACAGTATGTAAAAATGATAAAACATTAAAATAGTATATTTTAATCTTTTGTTATTTTTCCAACTATATTTAAACTATATATAACTAAGAATAAAATTTTTGACGAGAAAATTAACGTTATGTACTATCAAAGAAGCGTTGGTGCTTTGTACAATACTAGCAGAACCCGCGGCTTTGCTCGCGCTAAAACTACAAAAAAAACTAAAAGGTAGGTTTCATACAAACTTACATCCCTTATTACACCCCCTTATGGGGTGAATTTCGAAAAATGCTAAAACATATTTATTCAATTGTATTGAAGAGCAATAATACCAAGTTTGAAGTAATTCTGTTCATAAATATTTTTTTGGGTTGTATTATAACGTGATTTCCCATGGGAATTAGATAATCTTCCGCGGTAAAAAATTACTAAACTATCTGCACACAAGAAATCATGCCAATCCGTCAATCAGTTTCGACGTGAAAGAAGGAAAAACAAACAAAAACCCTTTCACATTTATAATATTAGTATAAAAGTATGATTTTTTATACTAACTCTACTTCAAGAAATCGTATCAATGGAATATTTACAGTCACTGATAACGAGCGCCGCACGCTTTTTTCATAATAACAATAAAAACACCGGTAAAAAAACTTTCGTTTATGTTTCTTTAACTTAATCTATACATATACAAATATTGTAATAAGTATAAAACAGCTTAGTCCCATTTTCCTTTTTGTTTGTCAACCGATTTTTTTTTTCGTCTAGTAGCTATTGACGAGTTATAGTGTTTTTTTATATAGGTAGGTAAATTCTATTTGTTGAATTTGAGTTTCGACCACTGGGCGAATAAATAATAATTAACCTATGTATTATAAACTATATATATATATATATATATATATATATATATATATATATATATATATATATATATATATATATAAGATATTTTTCTGCAGTAAAATGTATTCTATATATGTTGACCCGGATAACCAGCTACCATTATGCCAAATTTCATCAAGATCTGTTCAGTGGTTTTATGATGCGTTCTCTGACAGACAGACCGACAAAAATCTAAAAACTATAGATTCGGCCTCTGTATCAATAATAATGACTATTTCAATAAGATTTTTCAAAAAATATTTAATGTACAAATTCTTAAAATAATAGGTTAATTATTATTTATTCACCCAGTGATCAAAACTCAAATATATATATATATATATATATATATATATATATATATATATATATATATATATATATATATATATATATTATATATATATATATATATATATATATATATATATATATATATATATATATATATATATATATATATATAGAAAACGAATAATACAAGAATGCCTAAGAGCCTCCCTAGACGTACTCTACAACTGTGGTAAAATTACCAAAACTACTAACAAGTTGGTAAACAACTTCTGGATGAATTGATCCCAAAAATCTATAATATAGATAATCTGTCGTTATTTACAGCTAGCCGCCGTCTCTAGGAGACTATTCATAATTTTTAGTTTTACAGGGTGTTAAAAATAATTTAATATTGTTACGTCTCCAGATTAAAGAATTATTTAGACGGAATCCGCCAAAATAAATAACAAAATCAAAAATAGTAACGCGGCTGTTTATGTTACTATTCTCGATCCTTAAAGAATAATATATATGAAAATGTGTGTATAAGTTAAATTAATATACATCTTTGAGAATAAAACATGAATAATAAAAATAATAGTATAAATGAGGTGTTTTACTTTATAAGCATTATTTCAGCCCTTGAAAGAGAGAGAGAGCTTAATATAAGCTTTTTTTTTTCTTTATTATACAATAATAAAATCTGTTAGCTTTTTTATTTTTTTAATTATCACTCAGTATACGAATTTTCATATTTTTTATACTATTTTAAAATATTTTTCAGCTACATGTTTAGTTCTATAACATTCTATAAAATGAATAATATATTTTGTTAGTATGAACTTTTATAATTGAATTATTAAATATTTTTTACTTTTTAGTGCCTAGAAGTAGATTGTTATTCTGTTTAGTGTTTATTTTTTAATGTCAGAAATTGTTGGTGGTTATTTTAGAGTGATCAGAATTACTCACTTCGATAAAATAAAAGGTTTATGCTTATATATCCACGAATACTCACGTCTACGGAGCAAATTGAATGCTGTATCAAGAAATTCAACCACATTTATGCAAAACTCTTGCGTAAACTACCGTTGAATGAATTCATATTTATAAGCGAAGCGTTAGAGAATATTTACTCGGTATGCAATTCTTGCAAGCTACTTTCTATACTGTGTTATCTATGAATCAATAGTAAAATAATAATTCTTATATATATTCTAACATATAAAATCTATATTAATATTATAAATGTGAAAGTAACTCTATCACGCTCAAACCGCTGAACAGATTTCGATAAAATCTAGCAAGGATAGTATTTTGGAATCGGACATTGGCCACCCTTGAGTGAAGCCTCAGGCAAAAACTATACTATAAGTAGATAACACTTTTGTGTTATTTACTTTAGTTTGTTACAAACTACAAAATGTTCAGTTTGTATAAGTGTTAAGTGTAAGTTCTAAATATTGTCTATTTCAGTCTTTTTAATAAATTGTTTATCAAATTAAACTTAACCTGTAATAAGCAAAGTGATATGTGTATCTGCTGGCACTGCTGGGGGTGAGTCTCCCATCAATACTCCCATCATAGACCACCACACTGGCCAAGTACGGGTTGGCGGGTTGCACATATCCTTCGAAAACTTGCTAGGTATTCTCAGACATACTTGTCACAATATTTTCCTTCTGTGTTAGTAAATGGTAATCCTATTAGAGTTAGGGATTTGAACCCGTTTCACTTCGCTTCTCATGCAAACACGTTACCACTGGGCTACCAAATGACATAATATAATATTAATCCTACCAATTATTTTAAACTACATTAGTAGTTTAAAATCTTTTTATCTGTAAGTAAATTATGTGTTTAAATTTAATTTAAACTATTTGGTACGAATTTAATATTCTAAAAAGTTCAAAGGTCGAATTAAGCCGCAAAGTTTGAGAAGGGTTACAGTGCTAAAGTTTAAACGATTTAATTTGATAAAAATATTTCTCGATTTCAAAATCATTCTAATCTAAGTATTATTTTTTATAACTCTTGAAATTAGATTTTTCAGAGCTTTATATACATTTTGGTCTTAAAATGAGGTATTGGTATTAATCAATGTTTGTTAATAATCTTTTCATATATGGTCAAATTCTGTCTATCTGTCTATCTACGTAGTTCTTAGTTTTACTCATTTTGTCGCTATTTAAAAAGCTAAGTCGAATTTTATATCAATTTCACAAAAAATATAGACATATTTGTTAAAATTACATTTACCACATACCAATCTGGTTATCCATTGGATCTCGTCCGCTTTAGATCAAATCTCGTGTGTAAATAAATGTCTGCTGACAATCACACTAACAGTGAAAAACGAAAAGAAATCTATCCCACGGGAACTATACATTTTTCTGAATCCAGACCATAATCTATCTCTGTGCTAAATTTCATCTAAATCTATTTAGCTATTCTGGCGTAACAAACATCCATCCATCCAAACTTTCGCATTTAGAATATTAATGGGATTTAAAGCATCTTTACAATACGTAAATAGTAAATTTGAATCATAATACCATATAATCAATTTAAAAAAAATCAATTACACTCATTATCTAACGCTTTCATAAATAAAGGCCTTTTGTCAAACATCCAATAAAAATATTTACAGCGGTGACATTGATATACTGATCTTAAGTATCCCAACAATAGCTTATCAACCGACTTCAGAAAGGAGGAGGTTCTCAATTCGACTGTATATTTTTTTTTATGTTTGTTACCTCAGAACTCCGTTATTTATTAACTGATTTGGACAATTTTTGTGTTGTTTGAAAGTGTATACTTTCAGATTGGTCTCATTTGAATTTCAAGAAAAAAATACCACCCCTAAGGGTGGAAAAATCGCTAATGATGAATTTAACCTACTTTTAATTGTCATATTGACTTGAAACTTTGCAAGTGTTTATATTTCCGTTGATAGTACAGTGGTTCGGTGTTGTTGACCTGATCTGATGGTAAGGCCAGAAGGTGGATAGGTGGAACTCTTCAACAGCTAATAGTAGATACTTTGAGTTTGGGCTTATTTTGTTTGATTTGACAAGCCTAACACGTTAGAATTCTTACTTTGCTACTACTGTCTACACGAAAAATTGAAAAATAAAAACTTTTTAACAAAAAAATAAAAACCGACTTCAAACAAAAGCACTAAAAAGTAAATATAACTGATTGGTAGTTTTCATTGACTATACACACCTAATCAAATATTTTCGAAGTTGGTGTGCTTTGCTTTGTATGGGCTGGCACCGATTTCGAAAATATTTGATTAGGTATGTATTTAATAGGTAGGCTTTAATTACTTAGACAAAGCACACCGACTTCGAAAATATTTGATTAGGTATGTATAGTAAATGGAAATTACCAATCAGTTATTTTTTACTTTTTAGTGCTTTTGTTTGAAGTCGGTTTTTATTTTTTTGTAAAAAGGTTTTTTTTCTTACTAAAAATTGTGTAATATTCGAGTAAATTAAGTGAAGGGAGGGTGAAGAATAAAATATATTTTATTAGAAAACATCCCTCTTCTGACGCTACATAAATTGAGTCAAGCCCTTGAGGGCTGAACTTACGTATACAATGTTAGCTTGTTTAAGGCACCACAGGAAATACAAGAACTTTGTTAATTAAGTGTATAAATTTCAATCAGGGGCACAATGTTTAACATATATTGTTCAGTCACTGGAGATATATGTACCTATATTGTGACTTCAGGTGTATTTAACACAAAAACCACATCCTGATTTTAAATAAACTATCTTTTTGGATTTTGGATTGGATTGATTGGATTTGATTAATTTTGATTTTTGGTGCGGCAGAGTCTCTTTCGTGATTGCTGTAAAACATTGGAAACGTCGGCAACCAAAAATGAAAATGAATCTGCGAAAAAATTCGAAAAAAAAAGTTTTATATAAAATGTCAAATATTCAGGTAAATCTAAGAAAGTAAAACATCCTAGTTTTTGAATATGCTATCTTTATCAATTAGGGAAAGATCTTCATGATTTTATTTTAGTGAACAAGTTTCCTCAAGATTGCTCCTTTTGTAAATTTAATTAGCCTGAGTTATTCCTAGTCAAATATAACCCCAAAGGATAGTAAATCCTAAGACTTAGGGTTTTCATTGTATACCTTTTTTAAGTCTGAGTATCTAACGAGCTGCCGCTGCTCGAAGCTGAGAGGAATTTTACTAAAACACTTAAAAGATCTTATAATATAATAATATTAACAAAAAATTATAATTAACTGGTATTGAGCTATGATCGCGAACTCGAACCGACGACCTTCGCATCTGCGGCCGTACAAGCAAACCAGTAGACCACCGAGGCAGGTAAGTACATAGCTACATGGTACTTTAAAAACACCCAACCAATAGGTTAAAATTATAATATTAGTTAGCACTTTTTTAGTTCCGTGCTAATATGATTATTTTACTCGTTCTCGTCGTGTTATGACTTCTATATAAATTCAATATAAAGTTTATTTAAAATTCTTGAAGTAAATTAGATAATAACTATGAAAAGTTATTTGGAAGGAGATTGCTTGATGTAATTAGATTATTTATTAATAAGTCTGCCTTTTAGCTCCTTTATACATATTTTTGGAAATCTGTCGCAAATACTACCTTCATTTTGTAAGAATTTCAAGTTATAGTATAAAATTAAAAACCTTTATAAGTAGAAGAGACAGACAGGCATATAGACAGACAGAAAAATAGTGTAAGTTTTTTAAATAATAGTTTCCATGAGACCCATTACCATTATCTACGAAACCATAAAATATTAGTAATAAATAATAAATAAATATGTTGGGATATAAATACACAGCACCATCTAGTTCCATGGTAAGCTACGAGGCTTGTGTTATGGATACCAGATAGTTGATACACTACACTGATATAACTTTAATACATACATATTATAAATATAAACACCCATCACTGGAATACAAACTTTCGTGCTCATCACACAAATGAATGTCCCCAGCGGAACTCAAACCCGCGACCGCTGGCACAGCAAGTAGGGTCACTACAAACTGAGCCAAATGATAAAAATGAAAGATGATATCGCGTATGCCAAATTAAAAATCATCTTATTGAGAAGTAAGATAAAGTGCTGCTATAAATATTTCTACAGCTGCAATACCTTTTCATTTACTCACTTGTAAAAGAATACTGTTCGGGTAACTTCATAATACATAGTTCATATTCGTTATTTTTGCATAGTAATTTGGTGCTAAGCCAAAAGCAAAGGATAATTTTAATTTTACACTAAAGAGAATGGAATTTTAAATGAAACTAAGCTGCTTTAAATTTTTTTTTAATATTTTTAAGTAAAATTAGAAAGTCAAAAGAAATATTGGTCATATTTCTATTGAATATTAGTTTTTAATTGCCACGGTGGTACAGTGGGTAATATTTACGGCTGCATATCCGGAGGTTCTGGGTTCGAGTCCCGGGTCTAACCAAGTTTAGTTATAGAGTCTTTCTGTTTAATAAGCCTTAGTAGTAACCCGGACTTAATGGGATGAAAATGGGGATGAAAGTTTGTATGGGGAAGCAACCCAGGGACGAACCCGAGCGAAGCGAGGCTGAGTCGTTAGTTATATATAAATTTGTCAGTTAAAACCTTAATTTAGTGTGTACATATATCGTATAGAATTCATCGATGCGAAAATTACGCGCGCGGCCCAAACACCAACAAAAACCTGAATTCGTGTTTCTTCAAAAAAGAATATTGATTTCCAATGGGCTTCCAAAAGCGAAAATACAAGCGTGAATGTTTTAGAGTTTTTTATAAAGGTTTATTGAATTGTAAATAACTGAAAGTATTTTATTTTAGTTTCGGATTTTCAAGTCTCCAAATAACGTCTAAATTTGTTGTAAACTTGCTCGTCTTTCATATTATTCACTGAACTCCCACGGATCGTTATCTATCAACATGGATAACAAATGATTTTTACCCTTTTATAATTATAATTTTTAAAAATTTTGTCTGTCTGTCTGGGAACGCATCACGAGAAAAGCACTGGACAGATTTTGATGGGTATGGTGATAACTGGTTATCCGAGTCAACATATAGGATACTTTTTACCGCGGGGAAATATCTCATCTCTGAGAAATCTGTATTAAACGTTAAAATGTGAGACAAACCCGGGCGGAGCGAGGGTGAGTCGCTAGTAATACATAAAACAGTTAACTTAGTCAATAGTTCAACTTTACATATTAGTACTGAAAACATCTTAAAACCGTTTTTATCTCGTGCTTTTGTATTGAAAATAATTTTAGCAAGGTTAGAGTCACAAAGAAAATGCTATAAAGTAGTCTTACATTTAAATAAATAATAAGGGTACACCCTGTACCACATTATTCTTGTTTAGTGTTCACGCTTGCCAGTGCAGAAATTTTCCCATTTATTTTGCAAAGAAATTTCAGATTTTAAAACCTTTCCTATTCGTAAAAAACTTAGTTTTAAACAAAAGTCCTAAGATAAACAAGAATAGTTAGTTATTATATCATTGTAAATAAAAAGTGTAATTTGCTTTGGTAAGGTCTGAAACGTCCACTATTTTCCTTTAAGAAGTCTTTTTCTATTTTATTTAAAAGAAATTGTGCTCTGCTTAAATGACTTGGGCCTGAACAATACCAATCTCGACTGTAACGTAGCTCACAGGAGGGTTATGTGTTTAACCTGTATGTTTGTATATACTATGTATGTAATTATATACATAGCATGACTCGTAGCAAGTAACATATACATATGACTCCGACTGCATAATACTATAATACTTCTGTGTTAACTGCGTCGGTGGTGTAGTAGTTAATATGTACGGCTACACATCCGGAGACCCTGGGTTCGAATCCTGGGTAAGGCCAAGTTATTGAGTCTTTCTGTTTAGTTAATCTCAGGAACAGCCCGGAGTTGGGAAGTTGACGGTGTTTCACCCCCGTGCCTCGGAGAGCACGTAAAGCCGTCGGTCCAGCGTCTTAACTTTCACCGGTCGTGTCTCGTGTCGTCCCACCCGAGTATGAGAGTGACAGGAACAGAGAGTGCACGTTGTGTCTGCGCGTACACTTGTGCACTATAATATCTTCTGCGCAGTTGGCTAGTCTCAATGAGATTGGTCGCCGTGGCCGGAATCGGTCGGGATGACATTATTATTACTATGTTATTTCCACAACTTTATTATATTTTTTTAATTGGTTTTTTACATAGTCGGGGTTTTTAATTTTATTTGTTACATTTATATACATAACATTACTAGCAGCTTGCCTTCATTTTGTTTAGAGTTTAGACTAAACTAAGTTTTGGTAAGATAAACCTAATATCAACATCACCAAACCAAACCAAAACGACATTCGATGAAACATATTTTGGTATCGCACATGTAAACAAAAAAAAACTAATTTTGTATCTACTATATACAGAATATTTCCTAAAACATATAATAATAAATACACTGGCCTAATAAGTATTGGAGGACTTCACACTTTCTGTGAATGTTACGTTTTGTAAGATATTTTGTGAGAGGTTTCCTCAAAGTATTTTCATTCACTACTTCCATATAATTTTAGCAAACTAATCTCATAGATGTAACGCCTCTATTTAAACTAAATTCATTTGATTTCTAGTTAACCGCTTTCGTATGGACTTGAATATATCTATATATTTAAAAAAAATCTATATATAACTATATCTATATATATATATATATATATATATATATATATATATATATATACATATATATATATATATATATATTATATATTCTTTATTGCACTAAACAAGTAATAAAAAGAAATACATAGAAAATGACGTGGACAAAGGTGGACTTATCTCTATAAGAGATCTCTTCCAGTCAACCCATGCATGTGGGAAATAGTGTCAAGTAGCGGGACAGAAAGAGAAAGTGCAGAGAAATGATAAGAAAATATATAAGAATAATCATAAGTAAAACAAAATAAATATAATATATACATAAACATACATATATACTTAAACATACATATATACATAAACATACATATATACATAAACATACATATATACATAAACATACATATATACATAAACATACTTATATACATAAACATACTTATATTATTACAAAACAGAAATGTACACATTTTTCAATGATGAGTTAGAAAATAATTTTTCATATTGATTTTAAACGCATCATTAGAAGGGCTCTCTTGTAGGACTTTGGGAAGTCTGTTCCAAAGCACTGCAGCCTGTACCGAGAATGAGTTTTGGAAAAACTTAGTGTTGCTTCTTGGTATGTCAAGCATCGATGAGATGCAGGGCCGCCTGGAACGCGATGGAGTGGGAAGAAAGTTAAACCGGGAACGAAGGTAAGAGGGAAAATTGAGGTTATGAAGGATGTTGAACAGAAACGAAAGGAGGTGCATATCACGGCGAAGGCGGATAGGGAGCCATTTAAGACGAGCTCGAAAGTCGGAAACATGATCATACTTGCGTAGACCATAGATAAAGCGTATGGCGAGATTTTGAAGACGCTCTAGTTTATTCAGTAGCTCCTCCGTCACATCCAAATAGCATACATCGGCGTAGTCAAGTATGGGTAGTAGAAGAGACTGCGCAAGCATAATTTTGGTTTTGAAAGGAAGAAAGTGTTGGAGACGCTTCAGAGAATGGAAAGTGAAGTACATACGCCTACTAACCTCATTGATATGAGGTGTCCATGTCATGTGGCAATCTAAGATAAGACCCAAGTTCCTTACTTTATCGCAGTAAGGTATTTGGACCCCAGAGTATATAATCCCAGGGACTGACTCCCAATCTATCTTACATCTTAGCCTACTGCTGCCAATAATTATGGCTTGAGACTTATTAGGGTTAACTAAAAGTCCGTAAGATTCGGCCCAAGTTTGTATAGCGACAAGATCATTATTTAAAGCTTCAACAGCATCGGGCAACTCAGTTAACTCAAAATGGCGATAGAGTTGTAAGTCATCTGCATACAGATGGTAGGGAGAAGAAATGACGCGAGATATGTTGTTAATAAAAACAGAAAAGAGTAGTGGTGAAAGAACGCCGCCTTGGGGGACCCCAGCCGTGAGATCTAACCACTCCGACGAAGAGCCATTAGCTCTTACACACTGGCGACGCCCGAAGAGATATGAGCTAAACCAGTCAATAGTCGCAGGAGAAATGTTAACTGCGCGAAGAGTGCCAAGAAGAATGTCGAAGTCAACAGAGTTGAATGCACTACTGAAATCAAGGAGTATATATATATATATAACTAACTAAGTCGAATCTGTACATTAAATATTTTTTGAAAAATCTTATTGAAATAGTCATTATTACCCGTATAGAGACCGAATGTATAGTTTTTAGAATTTTTGTCTGTCTGTCTGGGAATGCATCAAGTGAAAACCATGGGATAGATTTTAATGAAATTTGGTATGATTATAGCTGGTTATCCGGGTCGCCATATAGGATACTTTTTACTGCGGGAAAATATCTCATCTCTGAGAAATCTATACTAAACCTTATTATACTATTATCACATATAAATTATGTATCATTATCTTATCATCTATATAAATAAAAATGAATGTTGGTAAGCGCATAACTCAAGAACGGCTGGAGCAAAACAGCAATTTTTTTTCGTATGTTCTTTAAGATCTACGGAAGGTTTTAATAAAGAGAAAAAATGAAAAATTAACGAAAAAAAAAATTAAAATTTATATGGCTAACACTGGCTAATAGCTATTTATATCTATTTAAAACGGAAGCGAGGGTGAGCCGCTAGTATGTACTATAAACAATCATAATCATTGTGCAAAGACAACGAAAGTCCATATTACGTATCACTCGTGTAACTCGATCCGTCATTTTCTTTGTTTTATTTAAGAAGACAGTTGTTTGTACGGATCAAAAGGACATAAATTTAATAACACAAGAAGATCTGATGTGATACACGAGTAGCAAGTTTCTACTTTCAAGTTGCAAGTTCAACATGTTATTGACCGACTTTAGAAAAACGAGTTCTTTATATGTTTTAATATATATTTATAAGTTTTTGTATATGTTACAAGATATCTTCACCAATTATCTGCTGATTTTCGTGGTTGTTATTTAAAATAACAACTTTAAGTGTGAAATAGTGACTTTTAAAATAACTTATACTTAAAAAATATGGGCCAGTTATAAGATAGATACAATTAGATAGCTAGAGAGAAGATAAAAAAGATAATTCTTGTATACATTATATTAATATCATAAACAAAATAATTTTTTTTTAATGAAAAACCTAAAAAAAGAGAAAATTATAGTGTATGAGTTTGATTTTGTTTTTCCCATCATAAAATACCTTCTTGATCAATTTATGTGCGTCTTCTCGCAGGACATCAAGTGCGCAAGGTGGCAGAAGTTTTATAGATTCGATTACATATAACGGTCGTAGTCGACGCCTGAAATAAAATTAGGACCTATAAATTGACCTGGAAAGGACAGTGTCATAAGCTTTTTCTTTTATATTGGAAAATCTGATTAAAATCAGAAGATTTAGGTAGAAAAGTCTACAATAGGGAAATGTTTTGTTTAATCTATATATATATATATATATATATATATATATATATATATATATATATATATATATATATATATATATATATATATATATATATATATATATGCACTCAGCGGGACTCGAACCCGCGACCGCTGGCACAGCAAATCACCACAAACTGAGAGAAACGTTTCGTTAAATATACAGATAATCTGGAGTATAAGCTACTGTTTGACATCTACCTAAACACTCAAGCAGATTGAGGGTAAGCCACTAGTACATACATATAAATACGAAATCTCATCAGATTTATAATATTTTTGAACTTTTCAAACACAGTAGCAAACGCTAAACAGCCCTTAAAGGAAATTAATTTTAAGGAAAATAACTTATAATCAAAAATGTCAACGATAATTTGAAATGAGCAACATAATATTGGTATTAATAATTAGCTCAATGAAGAGCACAGGGTTTCATTTGAGATACCGGCGCAGTTTCAAAAGTTTTCGAGTTTCAAATTGAGAAATTATAATTTAGATGTAATTAATTAAACTTAAAATTAAACGTTGTTTTGGACTTCGCATTTGTGTTGTCGCGTCTTATATTATGACTAATCTGATAAGCTTTTGGGTCGTTAAAGAAGCTTTGACGCGATCAAAGTTTACTTTGACAAAGTCGTTTTGATGACTATTTTGACGCAACTTTTATTATATAAACAAGCAAACAAAGCTCACTTTGACGTCGGCGATCAATCAAAGTGGACTTTTTGTAAGAATACTTCGTTTCAAAGCTTTTTTGTCAAAGTTACTTTGTCAGAGCAGACTTTGATCGTGTCAACGCGGCTTAAATAATTCAATGAACGAAAGTGACAGCATTTGAAGTTTCTTACTGCCTAAACACGTTTAAATATTATATAGCGGATCCAGTAAGCAGTCTCTGTCCTGCCTCGAACATCGCTTGGAAGAAATATTTATAACGGAATTTCTGTATAACAATTTTTTAGATTTACGCGAATATTTGACATTTTAAATAAAACTATCTTTTCGGATTTTCTCCGCGGATTTTTATTATTATTTTACATCCTAAGATGAGATGACTAATAAAATAAATAAAACACACAGCAAAATCTAGTTACACATAATATGTAACTTTAAATACGTACGTATTATAAATATAAACACCTATGACTGGAGTACAAATATTAGTGCTCATCAAACAAATTAATGCTCCTAGCGGGATTCAAACCCGCGACCGTTGGCACATTAAGTGGGGTCACTACAAACTGAGCCAACCGTATCATCAAATTACATGACTGTTTCGAAATATTTTGATTTTAACAATATTCATGAAGTTTATGTTGTAAAACGCCAAAGTTATACAAAAACTAGTTTAGTTAAACTCTGTAACAAACGCTCATAGCTAAGTAATAAGCCAACAAAACCGTGGGAAATCTCGTCTCAAAATAGCTCAGGGCCTAAGTTCTTATTTTACATGTATTTTATTTTATCTTTATTTTTTTTTATTTTATTTATTAGGAAGCCTACGTTATATACTAAGAATATATTTTTTAACTTATTATAGTTATACATAAGAAAGTGTTACAAAGTATATCACAATTACAGGCTAACTTAACATGTATATAATAATTGTTAAACTAAGAAAAATGTTGTTGTTGTTGCTCACTTATGTTACAAAAAAAATATAAGAAATGAAAAAAAAAATGTATAATGTATTACGCTTTTTGCTGTCTTTAAAGTCAAAACTTTTACCCTCAACTTTTTCTTTTCTACTCGATTACATTTAAGTACATGAATTTGTTAAAGAAAGTCTAGAAATATTACTTTTATATTAAATATAAATACTACATTGTATTTTGCTTGTTAATTCGTTTCATTGGCGTTTGATTCTTGTTATTTGTCACTAATGTAATATATATGTATGTCTATATATATATATCTATATATATATATATATATATATATATATATATATATATATATATATATATATATATATATATATATATATATATATATAAAATTTTCATAACGAAAAGTTAATTTTTAATCAAAATATACGTACAATGTTAAGAATTTTCTCGTACAAAAGTAACCACCATACCAAAATACACCTACGTAGTGGCTTACTTAACTTGTTAATTAAGAACTTCCATATAATTATTTACTAAAGCAGGTCAAAAGCAAGAACAAATAAGATCTTATTTTATATAACTTAAAGGTTTTCTTTCAACTAGGATAGAGCTTCTCAAAGTGGCACGTGGACTAATAATTTAAGGAGTAAAAGTTTGTTAGTTTGAATGGGGGCGATAATCTCTAAAATTACTGATCCAATTCCGAATATTATTTCACTAATAGACTACATCACTGCCGAATATTATAATCCAGTTTTTATTCAGATCTTCTAATCGATCTTAAATATTTTATGCCAGAAATCATAATAATTTAGTTGAAATCGAAAAAATAACTGGCTGTTATGTCAATTACGCCAAACAGCCATGCTTTATTGGCGTGAGCTATTAATGTTTTTTATAGATATTTATATCATTGCTGTGAGTCGTCTGACCGGCTTGAAGTAAAAAAGTCACCTAGGGATGCGCCCGAGCAAACCAAGAGTAAGTCACTTAATTTTAAAAGATTTCATAGCAATTTTTTGTTTATTTAAATTTAGATATCAATCCACATAAAGACAAATGACACACACAAAACTGAAATATTTATTTACTTTAGGTTATGTTATTTATATAGGGAAATTTAAAGAAGAACATGTGAGGTTACAAGTTTGAGAATCACTGGACTAGGATAGTGTCAAGTTCCCTCGGTACACAATTACAAAAGTTACATAACTATATCAGTAAGTTAGTGAGTTTAAAATAATGGAATCGGTTTTCATTATGAACTCAATTTGTAACGAATTAATATGTTGGCAAAATACTATTTATATAGTTTATTAGGTTTTCTTGTTTTATTAGTTTACTTTATGTAAAAATAATATCTTTAGCAATGTTTATATTTTATCAAGTTTTTTTTTTATTTCTTGACGGTAGATAGTCGTTCGCATATTTAATTTGTTTAAGAGCAATTATTCAGTATCAAGCCAAGTGTAAATAATCATCATCTTTGTTACTTTTGTTTGAAAAATAATTTAATTTAAATGAAAAAGACAAGACCTTTAAAACACGTTATATTTAATGTTCCACAAATAAACACATTGCGTCTCACGTTCATTTCTGCCTCACACGTTGTGAAATGACCTTAACGTTTTCTCTGAGTGCTAGTCATGATTTAGGTCTCCTAAAGGCTGAGAATGGTTTAAGATGCTGCAGATGTTGCAGATAATATGTTGAAAAGATCTATCAGTTATGATAACCACTTACTATAGGTACATACATATATACATACATACATACATACATACATACATACATACATACATACATACATACATACATACATACATACATACATACATACATACATACATACATACATACATACATACATAAGGTGGACATTCCGATTGTAGCTTTTTTATTATCTATACATATAATAAAATTCTAACTTAATCTGTACATTTAATAATTTTTTGGAAATTCTTATTGAAATAGTCATTATATCGTTACAGAGGACGAATCTATACTTTTTTAGAATTTTTGTCTGTCTGTCTGGGAACGCATCACGAGAAAACCAGGGGACAGATTTTTATGAAATTTGGTATGATGATAGCTGGTTATCCGGGTCAACATATAGAATACTTTTTACTGCGGAAAAATATCTCATTTCTGAGAAATCTATAGTAACCGTTAAAACATATCAAGGGATGAACCCGAGATATCGAGGGTGAGTCGCTAGTAAAAAATATTTTCTTATTTATATTTCACATTTACAGGAACAATCGATTTGGAAAAAATAGAACCATTAAAATCACTGTTTGCGAAGACATCGTGTAACTTTTTCAGATAAAACGCACTGGAACTAACAATTTCTTTCATTTTTGAAGTTTGTCCAAAATATGTAAAGCAAGAATGAGTAGATAAGTTAAATTGCATGGTAGAATAATGGGATATAAAAAAAATTAATATTTAAAATGGACTTCTTACTGAATAAATTTATTTGTAACTTCTTGGAAGACTGCCGCTACCCATACGTCTGATGTGGATTTTGTGATAAAAGCGCTCATCTATCAACGTCGATACTCCCCAAAATAGGCGATTCGGCGAAAAACGATGTAATATGCTAAGTAGCAAAAAGATAACTTACGTATATAAAAGATTTCTGATTTAAAGAGCAAAAAACTTAACGGTACAGGTATATAATATTGTTAGAATATTTGAAATCAGCATGTTTAATTTATAATCAGCCTATTATACACCCGACCGCTTGGCACGGGCCTCCTTTCAATACTAGGGGATCAGGCCATAGACCACACTGGCCAAGTGCGAGCGGACTTCACACGTCTTTGGAAAACTTGCTAGTGTCTCTCAGACATGCAGGTCTCCTAACGATGTTTTCCTTCATCGTAAGATAAGTGGTAATCATGTTCATCGTGTAAATGATTCGCACTTGAAAATATCAGAGGTACGAGGCCTGGGATTTGAACCCGTTTCACTCAGTTTCCTAAACGAGCGCGTTACGACTGGGCTGCCACTGCCTCATACTATTTAGCTAAATATATTCCATTTACAATCTTTGTAGGAAGATTCGATAGTGCGTACGTGTTATATACGGTTATAGCTTTTATGGTAATTAGTCGCTTGATTGTGATCGGAACCTTGATTGGATTTAGGCCGACGTATTGTATTATACAGTACAGAATACAGTATAGACCTATTATAGTTCAATGGCTCATAAATTAATAACCTTATTACGTTTTGAATTATTTTAAATAACATTTGGTTTGAATGTATATGATAGTGGTCATTTGTTCAATATTTGCTAGTTTGTAATTATTTTACAGACAATCATTTTGGTTTAGATATATAAATTAAGTATTGATTTACGAGTAAATTGATGAAAATGAATCCATTTTGTGAAATTGTATTTTCACAAATTATCGTAATAGAGATATTTATAGGCCAAGATTTTTTTTTTTTTACATTTTCTAAAACATAAGGTCTGATGATGTGTAGGTTTGAGGCCTGCCAGTTGAGGCCTGGTAGTATACCGTACTTAGCATGCAATGAGTTATCACTGAAAGAATTTACAGGAGCACTGTTGGTAAATTTCATCTAAATGTATATTGGAATAATATTAACACCTACATAAATATATATTATAATAAATACATCGATAACTTTTTACACTGTCCTTAAGACTCTTGTAGAAATAACCATAGCTTAAAAAGCTTTCGAATTCAGATGTCAAAAATTTTAAATTGGAAGTTTGGTTCATTCACGTTATTCTTATCACGTAGATATTGTTGTCTTCAGCTTTTACTGCATTGTAAGATCTGAACCACATTTTTTTTGTTATTTTACTTGAAACTATTTATATATATATATATATATATATATATATATATATATATATATATATATATATATATATATATATATATATATATATATATATATATATAATGTCGATATCAACTTACTTTTAGACCTTTATTTCAAGACCCGAGTGATAATACATTAATTTAATACGATTGAGCTTATATTATGATGATGGAACCAGTTGGTAGATATAAGACCTCTTCAATAGCTACTAGTCTCTATTAAAATATTTTAGTTTCCCAAAATAATTTTCTTCAATTTACGCGAATATTTCACATTATAAATAAAACTGTCTTTTCTGATTTATTCGTAGACATATTTAGATTTTTGGTTCCCCACGTTTAAAATGCTTTACAGCAATCATGGTAACTAAAGTAACTTATTTAAAATTGGGCTGCTTCATAAATTATCATATTTAATCAAACGCATATTCTAAATAATATATAATCTGTAAAAATATCTATTTGTATACATTTATTACAATAGAGGTCTACATAATTCCAAGAACTCAAAGGCTTAACTTAAGTCGGCATCAGAAAATAAAGTTATTTAAAATGTCAGAATATCTGTCAAAGAAATAGAAATGGTTCTTGAAATAATAGTTCTTGGCGAAGTTATTTTTGCTCAACTGACACGCTTTGAAGCCATTAACAAGAACATTGAATTGAAATAACAGGTTATAATGACGATGACTGAAAAATATACGAATTACTAAATAATACATCAGGCTCCGTGCATAAGTACCTTAACTTTTATCTATACAGATAATTAAATTGAAGTGTCTGTTTGTTATATCAAAATTACAGTCAAATTTTTAATATATACATATGAAAATATATACGGTCCTTATGATAAATATCCACGTGTGTGTATGTGTGTGCGTGTGCGTGTGTGTGTGTGTGTGTGTGTGTATGTGTGTGTGTGTGTGTGTGTGTGTGTGTGTGTGTGTGTGTGTGTGTGTGTGTGTGTTTTTGCTACGAACTTCCGTAATTATAACGTACATAAGTAGTCCGATTATGCAATACTTTAAGGCTGATCGTCCACAAACGTATAATTTGTTATATTGCAATTAAAATGTATACATAAAATGATAGCAGTTTCTACATGTAGCAACTTAATAACATACGTCGGAAGTGCCGTTTTTATATAGTGTTTGTTATTATATGAGAGTGCGCAAACGTCAAGACAAAATAGTCGCATAAATTATTTGTCATATTTTCACCAGTATTAATGATTTCATCTGCGTTTTGTTTTTTTTTTAGATAGGGCCATTACAGTGTTGGGATTTTACTCCCTCCAGGTAAATTTCTAAGAAATTAATTAAAATTCTAAGAAATCTATTGTTAACCTGATGTTGACACCTAGGGGTGTCCGCGGTCGTGGAGGGATTAAAGAAACTATGTGGAACTAAAAAAGAAGGCGGTGTGTACAGTTATGTACTGCATCAAAGAGCACACTAAGCTTGACCTTGGTAGATAGTCGTCGGGGTGTAGTGATGGGGCAATTTTGTAGCTTTCCATTAAGACGGGGAAGGTTCCGTTGGGTTTTAATGTAGTACTGGTTTTTTTGCTAGTGTTTGTCGACATAATACAATTTCACAACACAATAATTTTTCGCAAGTACTTTTCGTACAGGTGGTATACATAAATGCATTTCCGAACGTTAAAATAAATTATTGCTTATGTACGGTCCGAGTTCACTTGTTCGATTTCCATCTTACCTATTTCTATTGATCATACATACATTTTATTCCCTCCACGACCGCGGACACGCCGGCGTTACAGCTAACAATAGATTTCTTAGAAATTTAATTAATTTCTTAAAAATTTACCTGGACGTGTTATCTGATTAAGTCGTATTATTATTGATAAGTAGATAAAAAATCATATGTTGCTAAACTTTCTAGTATATATGACCTAAAAGGTGAGAGATAAAAAAAAAAAACAAAAAAAAAGTTTTATTAAATATCATTTGTACATTATTTCTACAGTATTTAATATGCACATACTCTATTCTATTTAAAATGTAGATATAACAACTCTACCGCAGGCAATTATCTAGATATCTAACCACGCAATTTGATTTTAAACGTGTATTTTACAGATTTTAAAGATAAAATGGTAGCTTAAATTCCTAAGTGCTTTCTTCATAAGTTGAAGGTAGCTTGATTTCTTGATTTTTGTTTTTATATAAATAATAATTTTAAGGGTACTTTTTAGTAGCACTTTATAGGAATATGGCGTGGAAACTCCAAATACATAATTTATTTATTTAATAGGAATACCAATACTATACATATGCAAAGTTTACATAAATATCATATTATAAAGTATCAATCGTCAGATATTCAGTCGTCAAATAGACGTATAGTGTATACACCTATCACAGGTATCCACAACACTGTCAAAATAAGCAATGGTACCTTAATCTGCAATAAATAATTATAAAAATTATATTAAATGAGATATAATAATTAATTTTAGCATATAATATAAATAAGTATAATTAATATGATAGATAAAAAAAAGATTCCGACGAATTGAGAACCTCCTCCTTTTTAGAAGTCGGTTAAAAACTAATATAAATAAAAAAATATTTGGAAATACTGATGTACTAGAACAAAAATAATGTATAAGATGAAACGTGTGTTTCGGCACATAAGGTTATTTTATGGAAAAAATTATACCGATTCCTTTATTTGTCTAAAAATTAGTCCAGTTTCAATTTCTTAGTACAAAATATAGCAAAACTATAACTTATTAATATCTCCCATAATTGATAACACCCAAGCCACCAAACATAAAGATAAACTAGCGGCTCACCCTCGCTTCGCTCGGGTTCGCCTCTAAAATACCAAAAAAGAAAATCCTATCCCTCGGGAACCTTATATTTTTTCGGGATAAAAGTAGCCTATGTGTTATTTTATTGTGCTACTAAACAAAGAAAGAATATATAGATATAGATAGTTTAACAAATGTTCGACGTGATTCTTTAAATTGGCATAACTTTTTTATTTATGAACCGATTGACATGAAACAAACACTAAATATTAAATGAAGCGACCACAATATATTAGTGAAAACTAAAATTAAATCGGATAAGTGGTTTATGAGATTAGCGTGCACAACCGCACAGACAAACAGATAAACACACAAAAATTCTAACAACCATTGTTTTGGGTGATATTTGCGTTGATAAAGGTCCCAATAATATTTTTTCTCATATATCTTCCATATACAGACAGCGATCTGTAACATTTTTATTATATGTATAGATGGTGTCGCATCTTGAGAGAAGCGGTGGCGCAAGACTCAACCGAGACATGACCACGACCACTCTGTCAAGAGTGCACGACTAAGATGAAGAATTAATATATATTCAGAATTATATCATTACATATCATTGTCTCAAAACTTTTCCAATATTTATTTGATCTATACAGAATAAGTATGATAAATATTTGGAACGTCGCCTTAATAAAAATATTCGAACTATTCGAATTGTTTATCGATATTATTACGTCTGAGTTTATTAGCGGTAAAAAAAGTTTGTTTCATAATGACTACAATAATATATTATTTTCTAAGAATTTATTTAATATTATCAAGTACTCCAGTGCTAAATCGCTTTAGTTCTAAATTATTGTATAAGTTTGCGTAGACACCGTCTGTAAGAATTATGACTTTTAGGACATCAAAAATCTTAGTCTCTTCCAAGACCAGGTTTATTTTAAAGCATTCGAAATGGGACCAAAATCAAAATCCCTATATATAAATAGGCAAAGACAAAACAATTCAGTACATTTTTCTGTTCTCTATTTCTTTGTTTAGTTTATCAACCGTTTTTTTTTTAGTAGCTATTGACGGCCTTTCAAGTTATCAATAAAAAAAAATTAAACAGTTTTTTTTTATAGATATGTAAATTCTTGTGATAATGGTCGACATATAAACTTTCTTAGTAACGTTTTCATAGTTTCTTAGAAACGTCGAAAACCAAAAAATCTAAATAAATCCGCGAAAAAAACTGAAAAGATTGTTTTATTTAAAATGTAATGGTCGAATTTTAACAGCTAGCGTAACTAGTAAAAATAAAACTGCGAAAAGTCTAAAAAAAGCTATAATTATTTTTATTATAATAATACCGACTGTAACTATTTATGTACATAAAATTTAAAAATATACACATTGCAAAAGTTATATATACGATACAATATGTATAATGTATATATCTTTCAATAAACATATCGCGTACAAAATCAGCCTTCGTTAGTCTCTCAATGTACAATGGAAAAATTAAAATAAATATCAGAAAACTTTGAGAACTTATATTTTTAAAAACAATATCAATAACAAAGATTACAAAGCAACGGTTTGTTAGAGTAAATAAAGCTACAAGCTTCATTTTATTAGAATATAAAAAAAAACTTTTTAACAAAACATAAAAACCGACTTCCAGGCACTAAAATGTAAAAAATAACTAAACGGGGGTTTCCATTTAGAATAGATACATAATCAGATATTTTCGAAGTCGGTGCCAGCTGACGCAAAGCAAACTTAATACATTTCGATACGTAAAGTACATATTTACCTATTAGATATTCGTATCTTAAAATATTGTAGACTGGCACCGACTTCGAAAATATCTGATTAGGTATCTATTCTAAATGAAAACCTCCGTTTAGTTGATTTTTACATTTTAGTGCTTGGAAGTCGGTTTTTATTTTTTGTTAAAAAGTTTTTATTTTTCCATTTTTAGTGTAGACGTAATAAGCAGGTAATTTGTAAGAAGAAAGTTTTTAATAACATATTCGATTAAACAATTTATTTAAAAAAAATATTTATTGTTGATTTTTTAAAAAACCGCGCGACCGATTTCGATAAAATTTGTATGGGACCACCTGGGAAGTATACCCTTTGAAACAAAAAAAAATATATTTCCAAATCGGTTCAGGTGTCTTCGAGTATTCGGTGAACATACCTAAAAAAAAAAATCCAACGAATTGAGAACCTCCTCCTTTTTGTAAGTGGTTAAAATATTTGTAAATATAGACGAAATAAAGTGCAAATTTTAAGAGCTATTAGCACTTTAGGCTAGGAAAAATGCCAGCTACATAAATAACTACAGTATAATAAATAATTGTAAATATTTACACAGAATTATTTTAGAATAAAATTATAAATATTTCTAACATGATTACCACTTGCCTTACGGCGAAGGACAACATCGTGAGGAAACCTGCATGTCTGAGAGAATCTAAGTCCGCCAACCCGCACTTGGCCAGCGCGGTGGACTATGGCCTGATCCCCTCGTATTGAAGGGAGGCCCGTGCCAAGCACTGGGATGTTACAAAGGGCTGAATACAATTAAAATGAAATATATTAAACTATTATAAAGTATTGACAAAATTAAAATCACTTACATATGTACCAGTAAAATATACGTATAATATACTCGTACGAGAGTTACACTGCGGTGTTGCAATAAAGCACGTTTGTCGCATAGATCGTGATAAATTTTAAATTAAGCACTTTTTAAAAGCTTTTGGACAATAATGTATCACTAGTCGCCCAGTGTGTTCGTGTGAGTACATTTTAATTTTTAGTGACCTGAAATTAAGACCTCAAATTCTGTACAAAGTCAGGCTAAAGAATTATACATGGAGCACGCCAAAAAATGTCTAATTGTCAGTCAAAAATAGTAGCATGCTTTATTGTTTAAGCTACTATTCTCGATTTTGCTATACATATCGTTTATTTTCTTTAAAGAGTTAGGGATATTTTATAAAAGTATTCGTCATTAATTTACAATATTTGAGATGAATATAATAATATGAATAGTAAAATCTAGCGACTCACCCTCGCTTCGCTCGGGTTCCTCCCTAGCTTCATTCCTCATACAAACTTTCATCCCCATTTCCACCCCCTTAAGGGCTGATTTCCGGGATAAAAAGTATCCTATGTCATTCCCAGGGTCTCAAACTAACTTCTTACCAATTTCATCTAAATCGGTTCAGTAGATCCAGAGATACCCCTACAACGTCACAAACTCACAAAAATTAACTGAAAATATTAGTATAGATTGAGTATCTTCTTTTGCAATCTTAAGCATTAGTTCTCTTATTGAAAGAGAGATAGCATAATAGTAGCTTATATTTTTTTCATTATTATAATAAAATCACTTAGCTATTTTTATTTATTAAGATTTATTTACTTATCACAGAAATGAGTATTTTATTAATATTTTTATACTATTTTAAAACAATATTCTTTGGCTTCATGTTCAGTTCTATAACGCTGTGTCTATATAAAAATTTTCTTTATGTTGTTGGCAAATAGAGTTCTAGTTCCGTTCTAGATCTTATTTGCTTGTAAAAACTGGGCAGCATTAAATGACCTTAAAAATAAAAAGTTATAATTGAAATTTTCGCCATTTATCGTTAATTTGTCTAAAAATACAACCTATTCATTAAAAAAACACTCACCAAAATCTGTTTAAATTTGGAAAGAAATTGCGTAAAATACATAAAACACAAAAAACAAACATTCTATACATATTGACTACCTCCTACATTTTTACTAGGACTTTTTTTCAATATTTAATAGATAGATATTATATACAACTAGCGGCTCACCCTCGCTTCGCTCGGGTTTGCCTCTAGACAATCAAAAACAAATTTATTCCGCGGAAACCGTACATTTTTCCGGGATACAAAGTAGCCTATTTGTTATTCTGATGTATGTTTATTGTAAAGTTTCATTCATATCCAATCAGTAGTTTATGTAACCAACAGACAAACAGACAAAGAAACAAAAAAATTGAATAAAATCTGGGTTTGTTTTATTTCTCTTCTTACATCCCCCTGACTCGGTTTTTAGCTTTTTTTTCTATGTAAAGACATTCAACCTCTAAAGTTTTATTTTAGTATAGATATTGCACACCAAAATAATTAATTATATTAGGTAAAGTCATATAATAAGTATGAATTAAAACCTGCCGTAATCTATACCTACTAATATTATAAAGAGGATTTTTTTTTCGTTTGTTTGTTTATTTGTACAGAATAAGCTTCTAAACTACTGGACCAATTTTAATCATTTTTTCACCAATAGGAAGCTAACTTATGAGGAAGTAACATACTCGTAGGCTATAATTTATTTTCAAAAAAATTAGAGATCCTTAAGAAAATTGCTATAATGTAACCCAAAGTAGCAAAATTATGCCTATAAAATTCATTATTTGGTGTGCGCTGAGAAAACTATTGATGATACAAAAAATATATTATACTTAGTCTATTTATTCCATACTAAGCGTTACAACATACCTAGGGACAAACCCGAGCGGGGCAAGGGCGAGTTGCTAGTATAAATATAATTTTAGTTAAATTACGATTAGAATTCATAATAATTTTAATCTATTGCTTTTTAATCTTTAGGAAAAGGCTAAAAAGCTAAATATTGAAGCTTATATTAAATTTTATGGGGTTCAAAGATGAAATGTTTATGACACGTCAAATATGATAACCCACCGGTATCCAGCTTAAGTAACTTTATTAGGGGACGTTTGATCTCGTATAAAGAAATAAGTTCTAAGAACATAAGTATTTTACAAATAATATGTACTTTACTAAAATAACAAATATCTAATCATATTTCATAATCTGCGTTTAAATTTTTACAAATTAATTGAAAGTTAGTAATAGTCTAGTGGTACCGCGATCGCTTGGAAAACTGAGCGAACCAGGTTCAAATCCTGGGCCTCGCATCTATGATTTTTTCATGTGCAAATCATGTCCAATATGATTACCACTTGCTTTACAGTAAAGGAAAATATCGTGAGAAAACCGACAACCTTAAGAAAACCTAGCAAGTTTTCGAAATTATTGAATACAAGGCCTGTACCTAGCAGTAGGACGTTGCAAAAGGGCTGAATACATACTATATACAAATTTTAACCTAAACTATACTAGAAATAACGACTGAGTCAAATACCATAAAAAATATTCAATTTTAATAAAAAAAACATCCAATATTATATGAAGTCAGTTGATGCCATTTCTATTCCTCTTGTTCTGTGTTACTTTTTACGGTGGTAGAAAATTACGTATCAAATAAGAAAGCTACGTAAAGGTAAATGCTATCATACTTTTGGCTTTTTAGATTTTATCTGCCGCTTGCATAAGCGTATGCTATTTAAAGTAATGACACATGTCTTACTCTTCACGCTTCACGTCATCAGAATAGGCAGATGCCGTGAAAAAATATACTGTAATAATATATTCTGATGAGTTTATTTTTCACTGTTTCTTTAAACATGTTAATATTTAAAATTATTCTTATTAACTGCCTTGATGGTCTAGTAGCATGCTCTGTAGATGTCTACAGATCCCGAGGTCTTGGATTCGAGTACCGGGTATAGACAAAGCTAGTTGTTAAAGTGAGGTTGATTAAGAGGATAAAAGTTATTGGTAGGCTATCTAATATAACACTAACATAGCAGGGAAGGTTAACTTAGGAGCGGAAAATTATAAATAAATAAACTATGCAAATAAAAATTAGTGTTTATTATACAATCAGATATAATACATACTTAGCAAAATAGACTTTTTACCTAAACATTCCATTACTATCAGTTCTGCAAGGTCACCTTTCAGCTTTTAAATTAGCTCCAGGTTACCTTATAATTGCACACAAATGAAACTACTGAAATTGGGTATATCTCAATAGAAGTATCAAACTTCAGATCAATCAGATGCTTGGAATGTAACAAACTGGAAAGACAAATGTATAAATAAATCTATACATATAATAAAATTCTAACTAAGTCAAATCTGTACATTAAATATTTTTTTAGAAAATCTTATTGAAATAGACATTATTATAATATATAATATATAATTATCTTTATAAGGCGCAAATTCGGCCCCACATGGAGTACTGTTCTCATCTTTGGGCGGGAGCTCCTAAGTACCAGCTACTTCCATTTGACCGCATTCAACGTAGGGCGGTTCGAGTTATCGACAATCAAGCTCTCTTCGATCGGCTTGATCCTTTAGCTCTGCGTAGAGATGTTGGATCACTCTGCATCTTCTACCGCATCTATCACGGGGAATGTTCCGAGGAATTGTTCGGACTGATCCCGGCTGCTGAATTTTACCATCGGACATCGCGTCAAAATATTAAACTCCATCCACACCACCTCGATGTCCAGCGTTATAGAACAGTGCGATTTTTAAGGCATTTTCTGCCCCGCACAACCACTCTGTGGAACCAGCTATCGCCGGCGGTTTCCGAACCGCTACGACCTGGCTACCTTCAAGAAGAGAGCGTATTTATTCCTTAAAGGCCGGCAACGCATCTGCAAGCCCTGCGGTGTTGCAGATGTCCATGGGCGGCGGTGATCACTTCTTCAGGAGAGCCTCCTGCCTGTTTGCCCCCTTAGTCCCATAAAAAAAAAATAGTAAAGACAATAAATATGGTTCCATGGTAGGCTACGAGACTTCTGTTATGGATACCAGATAGTTGATACACTACACATATATAACTTTAAATACATACATATTATAAATATAAACACTCATGACTGGAACACAAACGTTCGTGCTCATCACACAAATGCCTTCAGCGGGACTCGAACCCGCGACCGCTAGCACAGCAAGTAGGGTCACTACAAACTGAGCTAAACGTGTCGTCGTGTGTATATGTATGAACTAGTCAAGTTTAATAAAAGCTTTTAACAACAACAATAGATTTATTTCCAGATGTTTCACAATTTTCCAATCACAACTTTAATTAGGCTTATACTTTTTCCCATTTTATACGACTGTAAAAGTTTTATACGTCTAATGGAAGCCATTTGTCTCAGACTAAACGGAAGGGGAAATACTTGTACTTATGAAATCGCCGATATATCATACCATTGTGGGACAGAATTGAGGATCTGAACGTGTTCTGACTTCCTCCTCATATTGAGGTCTTCTAATGGTCTTTAAATCTCTGTTATATCCGCTATAAAGTAACGTTGAAATAGAAAATGATCTATCCATATTTATGGTGAAATGGATAATTGGCCATAAAATTGAAGTTACTATTATCCATTAAATTTTTCTATTCTAGTTCCATGTTTAAGACAGAGGTTAGTAATAAAACTAAATATTTGCAAATATATGACAATAATAGTATGTAGTATATACCATAAAAGATATACCTATATACAATGAAAAAAGATAAATTTCTATATGTTAGCCTTATAGTTTTCTTGTGTTCAAACAATGACTCCTTGTAAATCAGTAACATGTTGTCGCTTTACTGCTTATTTGTTTAAACTACAATACTTGTATCTTAGAGTTTCCTCTCCATCTTAAAAACAAAGCTTTAATTCTTTATAATATACTAATATCAAATATTTTGATATACTTAATATATGGAATAAAAACCCAAAGTTGGAAATCCTGGAGCATACCTATTTAAATCATCTTGTTCTCGAGTTGCATGTATTGTAGGACAAACCAACAAATACACTGTTGCATTTATAATATTAAGCTCTTGAATATATTTATATTATTTTTCTGTATGTTTGTATCAAAGTATATTAATATTTCTAATAAGCTTTTCGTTATAGTTTTCTAATGAAATCACAAACTATATTCATACATGAAAAAAACCTAATTAAGGGATTCTAATAAGAAAAATTTTGTAACAAAATCTGTCAAATATTTATATCAAACAATTTCTAAGAAAACAATCATCTCGGTGACATGAAAAATTTTAGCTATAACGTTAATGATAGTATTTTGTAAAGATAATAGTCTATAACATACTAACAGCATATATTGTATGTTTGTAACATTTTCACAGATACGTGAAAAATTATTTCTAAGGTAATATTAAACCATAATAATAGCCTGCCAATAAGATCCCTAAATCGATCATTCGGACTGCTACTTGGAATTTTTGTAGTTAGCCCTTTTAAACGTCCCACTGCTGGGCTCGGGCCTCCCTTCAATACAAGAGTGATCAGGTCATAGTCGGGTTACTAGTATTGGTAGTAAGTTCAATTATTTCTTTATAAATATAATCTATATAAATTGAATTTTGACCTTTGTCTATATTCAACTTATTTTTATAAAGAAATAATAAGAGTTCACAGTTTTATTGTGGCTTAAGTGAAAAAATAATAGCTCAAGAAGATTTTTACTTACAAAGGGGCAGTTCGCAAAACAATGGCCGTTGCCAAAGGTCGAAACAAAAGTGTAACTTCAAAATAGGAAAAAGTTCGGTGACTGAACACGCGAGGAACATTCTTAAACGAAAAGTATATTTTTCTTAACAATTTGTTTGCTGTCTGGTCTCGATTTTCACAATTCACTTCCATTTTTCAATTGGTTCTGGTCTCTGGACATAGGCTATTTGCTTAATGTGTTATCTGTACTGACTTATTGTATTTTTATGTGTGCAAAGAGCCTAACAGGGGATCTAGACAAGATAGTATAATGATGGTGATGATGTTTGTGTGTCTGTGCGTCTGTGTGTGTGTGTGTGTGTGTGTGTGTGTGTGTGTGTGTGTGCTCAATAAGTGATAAATGACGACACGTTTGGCTCAGTTTATAGTGACCCTACTCGCTGTGCCAGCGGTCGTGGGCTCGAGTCCCGCTGAGAGCATTCATTTGTGTCATGGGCACGAATGTTTAGTACCCAGTCATGGGTTTATATTTATAATATGTATGTAGTTTATATTTATAATATGTATGTATTTAAAGTTATATATGTGTAGTGCATCAACTATCTGGTATCCATAACACAAGCCTCGTAGCTTACCATGGAACTAGATGCTGGTGTGTGTTAATGTCCCAATATATTATTATTATTATAAGTGATCTATTGCTGTTTACACGTAGGACCAAAACAACAAAGACGTCCCGCATTTTAAAATTTTGCGTAAAGAAATAAGGAAAATTTCTGCTTTGTTACAAGACTAATAAGTCGACCTCGGTTTACTTAGATAAGTCTAATTAATGTCAATAAGTCAATGAGTTTAAAAACTTACTTAATTTTTATGTATTATTCAAACATACTAAGCTAAAATCACGCTAGTTAAATTTAAAATTACTTTAGGATTAAAAATTGTAATGTTTAATTAGTACACTAAACATACTACCAAAGCTTAATGTTCAAATGCCGATTTACATTTGCAATTAACCTCGTTCACAGACGTGAAAAGATATTAGTCGACTCGCAAAGATACATGCTGGCTCCAATCCCTACTAATATTGAATATACAACTGTATGTTTGTTTTAGTTTAATCAATTTTTCGGGTATTTTTTTGATCGTGATTGCTGTAAAACATTTGAGATTTGAGAAACCAAAAATCACCGAGAAACCTCGAAAATATATTTTAAAATGTCAACTAATCTCGTAAATCTAAGAAAGTATTACCTATCCGAAATGTAGTTAGCGGACTTCACAACATGTTTTTCGAAAACTTTCTAGGTTTTCTCAGACATGCAGGTTTCCTCACGTTGTTTTCCTTAACCCTAAACCGTCATGTTGGAAATGATTTGCATATGAAAATATTATTAGAGGTTGAGATCCGAAATTTGAACCCAATTCATTCCGTTTTCCACCACTGAGCTACCGCTGCCTTTGATCCAAAAAGATTAATTATCTGAAACCTTTGTTTTATTTAAAACTAGCGAATTCGTCCCTAGGTTCATTTTAATAGTTAGTATAAAAAAGTATATGTATATTGAATATAATATATGTATTCTAGCAACTCACCCTCGCTTTGCTCGGGTACGACACAAACTACGAAGTTTTTACGGTTAGTATGGAATGGATAGACTATATATTATACAGATAGTTATGATGAGTCATTATGGGTTGTATACGTGTTTTCCCTTGGGAATGAAATAATCTACCATGGTAAAAAATACCCTATATCACTCTCCAGCCATTCAAATATCTCTACATAAAAAATTACGTCAATCCGTCACTCCATTTTGATGTGAAAGAACGACAAACAAACACACTTTCCCATTTATAGTATTAAGTATGGATTATTCATTAATCTAAGAGTGATATAAACTACTTTCTATACCAGAATATTTAGGAATTACCGTAAGATATATATGTATTTAAGATTACAAGAAGTCAGAATAAATCGCTAATACTAAATAATTTTATTTAATTAGAGCGGTAATTATTTTAAAAAATAGTGTAAAAATGTAAATATATTTAAACTGCTGATTAACAGCCCCATTGCACTGGGGCGATGGGTTCCGCCGTGGGTTTTAGGGTCCCCATGATGGATTTTATAATGGTTTTAAGATGTGACAGCAGTAACATGGCATGTCGGCAACTGTTTATCTTATTTAGTTCAAATTTTAATATCTAAAACCTTTATTTCTATTGAACAAAGTCATATTAGGTTAAAAATATTGACCAATACCAATTTGACCCTTACAAGAATCGAACCTCAAATAGTTTTATCGAATTTCCAAAACATTTTCACGAGGCATTTTATAGGGGATTATCCAGTATTTGCTCTTCGAAGCTGTACATTATTGATCCTTAGGTAAGTTCAATGGCGTGAGGAAGAAAAAGGCCGCGTTAAAAGCAGACCAGATGGAGGGAGGTGATTACGTTTTTCATACTTCGCTTCGTTAATTTTTAAATTTATTTTCCGGATGCTTTCAAGGATCTTTACGTATTTATCCTTAGATTTTTGCTTATTTAACCACTTCTTGTGCTTATTTAGTTATAATTGCTACATTAGTTTACTGGTTATCTTATACGCGTACATTACTATTCAGATCTGGGTTTGACGCTCGAGTTGGGCCAAAAGATGAATTTGATGTTTGTTACAAAATCGTGGCATCTTGGAGTTGTGATATGGATACTGTTACAATTTTGCACTAGGTGCGTTTAGCTCTTCAGGTGAGGATTCACAAAATGGGTTTCAAGCTCTTAGTTTTTTTAACCGTTTAAGCGATTTAAATTACGCTTCATAAAAAAGTAAAATCCCATTTTTGACGTTATTAATTCTAATTTTACTATTTGTAATTTCTTTTTTCTTAATTAACATATTTCTCAACCATAAAATTAAAAAAAAAAACATAAAAATGGCAATCTTTAAACCATATTTCGTACTTAGACTCGATATAAAATTAGTTTTCCACTTATCGATATCAACAGTTATACAAATTCTTTTAATAAAATGGGAGATATCTAAAAGGCAGGCCGCATTGATTTTTTTGGATGGCTGCGCTTGTTCATTGGCTAAAGCATGGGTCAGCGTTTGGGTCTTGGGTCACCTCTATAAGACATATTTCCAATTCTTTATCTTTATCTATTATATATGAGTAATATACTCGTATATGGACATATGTGTAGAATTTTAAAGTATTGCGTTGTATTGTGGGATTTATTGCATATTATATTTACACCACCCATCTGTATAGTTTACCATATGTATTTCCTAACCCAAAGGTTGTCTGGAAGAAATCGCTAATTAGCGATAAGACCGCCTTTTGTGCACACTTTTTAACCGACTTCCAAAAAGGAGACGATTCTCAATTCGTCGGAATCTTTTTTTTTTATGTATGTTCACCGATTACTCGAAGACGCCTGAACCGATTTGGATTTTTTTTTGTTTCAAAGGGTCCCATATAAATTTTATCGAAATCAGTCGAGCGGTTTTTTAAAAAAATCATGAATAAAATATTTTTTTTAAATAAATTGTTTAATCGAATATATTATTCAAAAACTTTCTTTAAAAATGGAAAAATAAAAACTAAAAAAATATAAAACTGACTTCCAGGCACTAAAATGTAAAAAATAACTAAACGGAGGTTTTCATTTAGAATAGATACATAATCAGATATTTTCGAAGTCGGTGGCAGCCGACAATATTTTAAGATATGATTAGGTATATTAGATGTACTTTGCATTGGCTGGCACCAACTTCGAAAATATCTGAATAGGTATCTTTTTATATATTTTTTACATTTTATTGCCTGGAAGTCGGTTTTTATTTTATTTTTTAAAGTTTTTAACTTATATATTTATCTTTTGTGTGTACTCGTACCTTCATTTATGTCATTGCTGTGTTGTTAGCAAACAAACAAATAAGAATAAAATGTACCTATCAATAATACTTTCTTATAATATAAGATGTATTTAATTAAATAAATTGATTTTTAAATAAACAATATTCCATACTCTAGTATAAAAGTAATTAAAATTATAAAAATGTTTAAAATCAAAAAAATATTGTAACTTAAGAAGTAACTTAGGGTACTTTTATTTTAGATAAAGTATTAGGGCTTCGGGCGAAAATTAAAACCCTTGAATATGTGAACAAAATCCGCGTATCTAGGGACGCGCCCGAGCGAAACGAGGGTAAGTGGCTCATATACAATATACATAAATATGTTGGGGACATTAACACACAGCACCATCTAGTTCCATGGTAAGCTACGAGTCTTGTGATATGGATACCAGATAGTTGATACACTACACATATACAACTTTTAAATACATACATATTATAAATATAAACAGCCATGACTGCGGTACAAACATTCGTGCTCATCACACAAATGAATGTCCCCAGCGGGACTCGAACCCGCGACCGCTGGCGCAGCAAGTCGGGTCACTACAAACTGAGCCAAACGTGTCGTCAACATAAATATATTCAAATTATCTTAATTAAGATCGGTTAATTTTTCTTCATATTCGTCATATGAAATAAAAGAAACAACATTAGTCTGCGTAATTTATACGCCAGATAAATATATCGCCCGCGCCATGACAAATTGTACTATGCGACCCGCGTGCCCTTTATCGCTGTTAGAGAATTTTATTATACTATCTGTAGTTTACGGCATCGCTCGTCTACATAATTTAATATTACTAGCGACTTGCCCTCGCTCCTTACGTTTTAACGTTAAGTATAGATTTCTCAGAGATGAAGAGATGAGATATTTCAGCTATCATTATACCAAATTCCATCAAAGTCTGTCTTGTGGTTTTCTCGTGAACAGACAGACAGACAGAAATTCTAGACTATACATTCCGCCTCTGTATCGATAATAATGACTATTTCAATGAGATTTTCCAAAAAAATATTTAATGTACAGATTCAACTCAGAATTTTATTATATGTATAGATGTAGTCTATAATTTTTTCATAATACTGTCATAATATCTTCTTTCTAGCGTTAACTGATAGGTGGTAGAGTAGTAAATTTAAAACAATTAAAGGTTGTCACACAAAATTGATGTTTTTGTAAATCTATTTTTGTATCAAACATGGTATGGGTATAGTATTAACTCTTGAATAAATTAATTCTTCTTATAAGTTACATCTTCTATTTAACAATATAATATACAAGATATTACACTCACTTCGCTCGAATTCGTCCTAAGTACTAAGTACGTTTTAACGGTTAGTATGGAATAGACTATGATGATGATGTTCTCCTGACCGATTCCGGCCACGGCGGCCAATCTCATTGAGACTAGCCAACTGCGCAGGAGATATAGTGCAGCGCGTGTACGCGCAGACACAACGTGCACTCTCTATTCCTGTCACTCTCATACTCTGGTGGGACGACCACTCGACACGACCAGTGAGAGTTAAGGCGCAGGACCGACGGCTTTACGTGCTCTCCGAGGTACGGGGGTGAAACACCGCCAACTTCCTAACTCCGGGCTGTTACTGAGACTTACTATACAGAAAGACTCAATAACTAAACTTGGCCCGACCCAGGACTCGAACCCAGGACCTCCGGGTGTGCAGCCGTACATGCTAGCCACTACACCACCGAGGCACCACCGAGAGGAATAGACTATATATAATTATATATGATATAGAGCCTATAACTTCAATAAACGGGCGATATAGTGCCAATTTTTTTTTTTGAATCAGATCCGTAGAAATAAATTCTGCCTCTTTATAATATTCGTATAGATATTAAGTTCTACCAAACGAATGCTTGACAGAAAATAAGATTATTTAACAAAAAAGAAAAAAATAACAATAATTCCCATTCTAGTTTAAAAAACCTGATAGCAATACTTTTTTCAATAAAATAAGCTATAATTAGTATATTTTATATCATCGTTTTTCATATTCTGTACCAACTAAGTAGACCAGATCAAATTCAGGCTTCATGTCGGATTACTCTCCAGTTGAAACGTAGCAGTAATATCTAGGTTTTAAAATTTATTCTTTGTCGGCAGTCACTTAAGATACGACGCAGCCTAAATTTTTTTGTTCAAAAATAATATTATAATATTCAAAGTGAGATCAGTGAAGTAAAATTTGTTGTTGAATTATACTTTTTACTGCGGGAAAATATCTCATATCTGAGAAATCTATACTAACCGTTAAAAAATCGATCGCTAGTTGTAAATAAAGCACTTCTTATTTATAGATCTCAAAAAAAAAAACATTAACAATTTCTTTTCTTATATAAAATATATCTTGAAAACATTTTTATGTGATTTTCTAGAATACGTCACGTTTTAATATCTATCCATACATTTACTAAAATTGTAACTAAGCCTAATCTGCACATTAAATATTTTTTGGAAAATCTTATTGAAATAGACATTATTATCGACACAGAGACCGAATCTATAGTTTTTAAAATTTTTGTCTGTCTGTCTGTCTGTTACCGCATCACGGAAAAACCACTGGAGGGATTTTGATGAACTTTGGTATGATGGTAGCTGGTTATCCGGTTCAACATATAGGACACTTTTTACTGTGGGAAAATGTCTCATTTCTGAGAAAGAATACAAAAACTGCAATGTAAGAGTATACTAATATGTAAAACCTAAGAATTTGGTTTTTGGCAATGCTAGCCTTGATAATAATCTGTTACAATTAAATAGTATTGCCAGTGTAAAGATAAAAGAATATTATTTTTCAACCAAGGTACATCAAATAATTTTGTATAAAGCTCCACTATACGCGAGCTTGTAAGCTCAGTTACAAGCTTTCAGCGTCAGTATAGCGCCGGCCACCGGGCGGTGTAGAGGCTTGGTACAACGTTATATGCTTGGAAAGGAAACTTTCGTGTTTTCGAGTAAGTTGTGTTAGTGTTTAAATATCTGGATTATTTATGATGAAACCTAATAGTGCTTAGTGAAGGTAAGTAGTTATTATAGGGGTGTATATTAAATATGTTAAATATTTATTTCGTATTTTATGGTATAAATGAAAGTTTTTAAAAGATAATTAGTAGGTGATGGGTGCAAATTGGCTTTTATAAGTAGGCGTAGTAATTAATTATTTTGCTTTGGAAATTTCCACGGGACTTTTTTTAGAAAATTTATGCTGATTAAAATATTTTATTTTATAAAATTTTACAACACAATTTCTTGTTTTCTAAAAATATAACGCAAATAGCAATTTTATTTCGTTTTGATTAAGAATTTTTAAGATAATAGATTTTAAAGAAAAGAGTGTTCGGCAATAAAAAAAATTTTGCATAATTTTTTTTTTGTTGCCAAACACTGGGTGTGTTAAAATGTATATTAAATTTTAAGTAAAGACTTTAAAGTCCGCAAATTCCGTAGTTTTAGGTAATACTTGAATTTTGAGTAATAACTACTTTATAAGCAATTTTCTAAGAAATAGAAATGAAAGTGTTATATTTTCTTGATATTCACTTAAATTAAACTGAGAATATATCATATTTTAACACCTAATTATTTTTTTTATAAGCTTTTAAATCAAATCTGTTAAAAATGAGCTTTGTTAAATTAGAATATTACAAGCACTTTTGAATAGTCTACTTTATTTAGAAAGTTAGTTTAGTCATATTATGAGAAAGCTCGTGATGAGGTTGGAAGGCAGTTCCGCTGAAAACAGCTGACGAGAAACTCAGTTCATAGTAGCTCCTGTAACCGTAGAGTTACAAGTTTTTTCCTCCATATATTAAAGTTTGAGACGTTTAAAACCTTAATCTCTCCCGTGATCATGTTTGCTGTAAAGCATTCGAAACATCGGGAACAAAAATATAAAATAAAACTGCAACAAAATCAGAAAACATAATCTCATTTAACTTATATTTAATATAATAACTATATTAATATGGTTAATAATATTATTGAGTTTAAATTTTATAATAATTTCTTAGATTTACGCGAATGTTTGAATTTATTTTAATTCATTTTAAATAAAACCATCTTTTCGGATTTTTTACGGTTTTATTTTGATTTTTGGTTCCCGACGTTTCGAATGCTTTACAGCATCCATGGTCACGGGAGAGACTAAGATTTAAGATGCCTCAAAGGCATTATATAGTTGTTACAGACAGCCTACCCACATACAAACTTAAAAAAACCGACTTCAAACAAAAGCACTAATAAAAACTTTTTAACAAAAAAATAAAAACCAACTTCAAACAAAAGCACTAAAAAGTAAAAAATAACTGATTGGTAGTTTTCATTTACTATACATACCTAATCAAATATTGGCACCGACTTTATTTAAAATATGTATGTATGTATTTAAAGTAATATATGTGTTCATCAACTATCTGGTCTCCATAACACAAGTCTCGTAGCTTTCCATGGAACTAGATGGTGCTGTGTATTAATGTCCCAACATATTTATTTATTATTATTTATTTCTTTAATTAATTGTATTGAGGAGCATTAATACCAAGTTTCAAGTAATTCTGATGATAAATATTTTTTGCATTGTATTACAAAGTGTTTTTCCGTGAAAATTAGGTAAACTCCCGCGCTAAAAAGTAGCATATGTCACTCTCCAGCCCTCCAAATATCTCCACACAAAAAATCACGCCAATCCGTCACTCCATTTCGACGTGAAAGAAGGATAAACAAACAAACACACTTTCACATTTATAATATTAGTATGGATTTTACAAATGAGATAAAGATATTAATCTTGTTATACGAGTATATAACATCGCTCTGACCTCCCAGTAGGTATGTTGATGCAATGAACCTTTACTAGTAACCAGAAGTTTAAGTACTAACTTCTACGTTTTCAATTTCAAAAGTATTATTTTCATACAATTTTTGATTCCATATTATACGAGAATTATACGAGATGGTTTTTTGTAAAACCCTCCTTCATACTCACATTAGTATAAGAAACAGTTGTAAAAAAATCATAGCTCCGAACCTCGTAATTTAGACTCGAATTTTCATTATTTTAGAAATTTAGTTCGAATTAGATTTTTAGCACAATAAAGTATTTATACTACACTTGTAATATTCAGTTTAAATGTAACTGAATTTCTAACTTAACCTTTCCCAACTCCTTTTACTTCGTAAGTGCATCAATTGTTCCACCCGTGAAGAACGAGTTCTAACAGTACTAACTTTTATTCAATACCATAGCATTAAAGGCTTTCCTAGTAATACTTTCTATGTAGGAGATTACCAGTTCAAATACAGCTGGTTTTTTTTCTATTAGTATTAGTCTTGCAATTCACATTTTGCAAGTAATATTCCATGGGAAATAATGTTAGACTGACACAGATCAAAATGAGATCTATCTGGTAAAAAAAAAAACAAAGTAACTCGCAAATTTTACCATTTACAATGTTATTTATATTTTTATTGTTTGATGAAAATATAAGAGTAGAAATTGAATAAAAATATTATTAGCTCCATAAACGAATGAAGTTTTCAATAAATGGCAAACAACAAATAAATTGAAAATGAAAAAATAAATTATTGAAAATGCACTAAATTGCTTCAGTTTTTACAATAGAGGAAAATAAATTGAAATTACAAAAATGCTATATAAATAAAATCTATCTATACATATAATAAAATTCTAATTGAGTCGAATCTGTACTTCCGATACGATCCGATAAAACCTTATTGAAATAGTCATTATTATCGATAGAGAGGCCGAATCTATAGTTTTTAGAATTTTTGTCTGTCTGTCTGTGACCGTACCACGAGAAAACCACTGGAAATATTTTGATGAAATTTAGTATGGTGATAGCTGGTTATCCGGGTCAACATATAGGATACTTTTTACTGCGAGAAAATATCTTATCTTTGAGATAAAATCTATCAATCTATACTAAACCTTAAAACGTAAGTATTAATTTATTTAATATTTGATTTGCTTATGTATATATTTTTATATATTTTTTACTGTATATAAAAAAATAAAAAATTAATATCTACATTTAACAAACAAAATGAAACGATACGGGCAGAGCTGCGTGACAACGCTAGTCTATATATATATATATATATATATATATATATATATATATATATATATATATATATATATATATATATATATATATATATATATATATATATATATAAATCAATTGCCATTCGTCAGTTTCACTAAAACTCAAAAACGGTTGGACTGATTTGAATAATTTTTTTTTTATTGGGTGTGTGTCAGAAGTTTAAGTATAAAAAATAGGGAAAACCTAAAAAACAGCTAAAAAATGGAAATGTTCATAACTGTATATGTACTATTGTAGATATGTAAATATATATTCTATCTAGTCCACACTAAACGTTAAAACGTACCTAGGGATGAAACCGAGCGAAGCGACGGTGAGTCGTTAGTCCATACTTAATATTATAAATGTGAAAGTGTGTACGTTTATTTGTCTGTTTGTCTGTCTTTCTTTCACGTCGAAACAGCTTGGAGGATTGGCGTGATTTCTTGCGTGGAGATTGTTGGAGGGCTGGAGAGTGACATAAGCAATTTTTTACCGCGGGAGATTATCTTTTTCCCGCGGGATAACACGTAATAATAAAATTCAAAAAATATATTTATGATCAGAATTACTTGAAATTTGGTATAAATGCTCTTCAATACAATTAATTAAATACGTGTTTTAGCATTTTTCAAAATTCATACCATAACGGGGTAAAGTAGCGGATGAAAGGTTGTATGAAACCTACGATTAAGAAGCCGCGGGTTCTGCTGGTAATATATAAAAAAGTTATAAGTCAAACAATAGATTGATTATGGTCCAGGGAAAAAACTTTATCAATCTCTATACTTTTCTTTTTTTCTTTATCTATGAATTAACTACCAAATAATAAATGAAAAAAGTTTTTTTTTCGACAAATATAATGTGATTTGATTCTTATTATATTAGTTGATAAAGTAATAAGTACCAATAATATATTTTATCTTATTTATACATATAATAAAATTCTGAGTCGAATCTGTACATTAATTTTTTTGGAAAATCTTATTGAAATAGTCATTATTCTCGATACACAGGCGGAATATGTAGTTTTTAGAATTTTTGTCTGTCTGTTACCGTATCACGGAAAAACCACTGGAGGAATTTTGATGAAATTTTGTATGATGATATCTGGTTATCCGGGTAAACATATAGCATATTTCTTACTGCGGGAAAATATCAGCTCATATCTGAGAAATCTATACTAAACTTTAAAGTAGGGACGAACCCGAGCGGAGCGAGGGTGAGTCGCTAGTATAATATAAAACTAAAAACAGTATTATTATGTTATTCCACTCATCGATGTGATTTCCATCATATTTACCACTTGTCTTGGCGGTGAAGGAAACAATGAATAAATTAAAAAAAATCTTTAACCAAAAGAAGCATCGAATTTACAATTTACCGATTTTTTTTAATTTATGTGTAATGTGGCGTCACCTTTGAAACTATTGGCTATATAAGTAGCTATTAGTTACTATATCACATAAAATACCCAAAAAAAAAAAAATTAGTCAAATCGAGCTTCTTCCTTTGAAGTCGGTTAAAATTAAGTATTTTTATAAATTCAAAATACCTAGAGAAGTATTATGTGTATTAATTGTCCTTACTAATCTAAGGAACTGTTGGGCCTATTCTAACGGGTCCGCAGCGGATTTACCGGAAAATTATGTAGGCCGCTTGGGATTGAGAAAGATATAGTAAAAAGATTGGTGTAACAGATTTTTTTTGGAAGTTTTAAAAATAAGTAGCGTGTTCGGATGAAAGTGATAGATATAAAAGGCAGTTTAATTAATAAAATTGATTAGATTACACACTAAAGTACCAGCTGATGAATTAAGTATATCGTGTGTGTATTTCTTTACAGTGTATTCTATACAGGTCTCACTGTAAAAAATATTTCGTGGAATTTAATTATTTTCTTTGCTATAATAATATAATATACTAATATAATATAATAGCGACTCATCTTCTTTATGCTCGGTTTTGCCCCTAGGATAGTTTAAACGGTTAGTATGTAAGAGGTAAACACTATAATAGTATATGTATGTGTGTGTATATATATATGCCGTGGGGCATCGGCAGAATAGAATAGTGCTCCCCTCGTGTGCCAGGTGTCGTAAGAGGCGACTGAGGTACCCGGAGTGGACCCCCGTAAGACACGAGTCAGGTCCTGCAACCGAACCAGCTCCACATGTAGCGACTCGTCGTTCCTGTGGGCCTCGCTGGCGAGGTCGAGAGGGTGGTGTAGGCAGTGGGAAAACCTGCATTTCCTAAATTAAATCCCAGGCACAGCAGTTAACATCTGTGGAGAGGACACTCCGCCATCGCAATCTCAAGAGCGATGAAACCAACACGGAGAATGGCAGTTACCAGTGATAAGTCTGCGCGAATAGGCGTAAGCGTGGGCGCTAGGGGTCATTCTTGACAGTGGGAGGGCCCATTGTAGGCCCACTGACCAGTTACCGCCCGCTCTAGCTGGGCAGCCCCCGGCCAATAAGGTACTGGTCCGTCTCAGCATTGACTTGTTTCCGTTGGGTGGAGGAAGCACTAGTCAAAACCTAGATAGTCAGTGCTGTAAATTTTCTCACCTGCGCAAAAACAGAAGAAAAGACATCAAATTAACCAACCACACTTATACATGCGCTTAGCGACATGGAATGTCCGCACAATGAGGACAGGCCTCCCGGAGACCTGCGGAGGTTCAGGCTGCGCACAAGACCTGCGCAAAACTTCTGTGATTGACACTGAGTTGACGAGACTTAACATCGCCGTTTCGGCTCTTCAGGAAACTAGACTTCCTGACACTGGATCCATCAAAGAAGCTCATTACACATTTTTCTGGGTAGGAAAAGGTCAACGTGATAATCGTGAGCATGGTGTGGGCTTCGCCGTCCGTAACGATCTCCTTTCGTGTATTGAGACTCCTCAAGGAATATCAGAGCGCATAATGGTATTACGTCTCTTTAGTAACTGCGGTTTTATAACCTTGATTTCCGCATATGCACCTACATTAGTCTCAACACCTGAAGTTAAAGATCGTTTCTATGACCAACTTACACAAGCCATAAACGCGGTACCTTCTAGCGATCACCTGCATATCATGGGTGATTTTAACGCCAGAGTCGGTCAGGATAACATCGCTTGGCCAGATTGCCTCGGTAACCATGGTGTTGGCAGAATAAATGAAAATGGTCAGCGTTTGCTCGAGTTCTGTTCCAACCACCAATTTTGTATTACCAATACATACTTCCGAGGCAAATCTACGCACAAAGTCTCGTGGAGGCACCCGCGTTCCGGACATTGGCATCAGCTGGACCTAATCCTGACTCGGAAAAAAGACCTTCGCTATGTCCTCCATACACGTTCTTATCAAAGTGCTGATTGTGACACGGACCACTCGCTTGTAGTAACAAAATTGGCTATTATCCGCAAAAGGATTCACTCTTCGAAGCCTCCCGGGAGAAAGAGAATTGATCTCGCTCAGACCAGGATTAGTGAGAAAGTTGAGTCTTTTAAAGAGCAATTATGCTCGGAGATCTTATCTTGGGATCAAACCGTGTCACTTCAAGAAGAGTGGGAACGAATCAAAAAAACCCTTACAGAAACTGCAGGTAAAGCTTTCGGATATCAGAAAGCGAAGACTGAGGACTGGTTCTTACAAAACATCGAGCATCTGTATCCTCTTATCAACTCAAAGCGCCTTGCTGCTCTAAATAATCGCATGAACCCGTCTCCTAGAACTCAAAATGAGCTCGCAAAAGCGAAGTCAGCACTGCAGCGGACTGCACGTTTCTTTGCGAACGAGTACTGGCTTGACCTTTGCCAACACATGCAAAGGAGTGCGGATGTGGGCAATATAGGGGGCGTCTACTCGAGTATCAAACGGGCACTTGGCCCAATTCCTAAAAAGACTGCCTTACTAAAAGAACCCAACGGTACGATTATCAGTGACAGTAGACGTCAGATGCAAAGATGGGTTGAGCACTACACAGGTCTTTACTCACAGCCCGTCAACATTCAGCCAGAAGCTGTGGATTTCATTCCTAGACTTGCGACTTGGCACGAGCTAGATAATGAACCCACAGAGGAAGAACTTCACAATGCCATAAAGCAAGTCAAGGTCGGCAAGAGTCCTGGTGGAGATGGCATATGCCCCGAGCTGCTAAAGTTCAACTTCGTTGCACCGCTCTTGCATAATCTCCTGGTAAAATGCTGGTCCGAAGGCACGGTGCCTCGGGACATGCGCGATGCCAATATTGTCACTCTTTACAAAGGCAAAGGAGACCGCGGCGATTGCCACTCATATCGTGGTATATCTCTTCTAAGCGTAGTTGGTAAACTGATTAGTCGAGTAATTCTCAGCAAACTACAATATCTGGCCGATCGCATTTATCCTGAGGCTCAGTGCGGATTCCGGGCCGGGCGATCAACCATTGACATGATCTTTACATTACGCCAGATTCAGGAAAAGTGTCGAGAGCAGCAGACTCCTCTCTTCATAGCCTTTGTAGATCTCAACAAGGCCTTTGATACTGTGAGCAGAGAGGGTCTCTATAGAGCACTCGAGATAGTGGGCTGTCCACCAAAACTCCTCAGTCTCATTATATCATTTCACAAGGACATGAAAGGGTCTGTAGTTTTTGATGGAAATTTATCCGATACTTTTGATATGCGCAGAGGCGTGCGGCAGGGTTGCGTGTTGGCACCTACCTTGTTTGGGATTTTCTTTTCGTTGCTTTTAAAAGCTGCCTTTGGCGACGACCAACAAGGAGTCCACCTTCATACAAGAACTGATGGGAAGCTCTATAATATCTCCCTATTAAAATCGAAGCGCATTCGAAAAGACCTTTACATAGACAGTCTTTTATATGCTGATGACGCCGCTTTTGTCGCAACGTCTTCCGATGAGCTTCAAATCATGATGGATAAGTTCTCTCATGCATGTTACCTATTCTCTATGTCGATTAACGCCAAAAAAACTGTGATACTAGGCCAAGGATGCTCAGAAAAACCAGTAATATTACTGAATGGCACTGCATTAGACGTAGTTGACAAGTTTTGCTACCTTGGTTCAACCGTGACGAGCAATCTCTCGCTTAACGCAGAGATCGACACACGCATCGGCAAAGCGGCGACTATGTTTGGAAAGCTTCGTACAAGGGTGTGGGACAATAACCACCTCACAGCTCGAACCAAAATAATGGTATACCAAGCGAGCATCCTCAGCATACTCTTGTACGGAGCTGAGACCTGGACTACGTATGCAAAACAAGAACGTCGACTTAACGCTTTCCACATGCGTTGTTTACGCAGTATTTTGGGCGTTACATGGAAGGATAGGATAACCAACGAAGAAGTCCTTGCGATAACGCAACTTCCCAGCCTCACTGCTTTGCTTAAACAACGAAGACTCCGGTGGCTGGGGCATGTACATCGCATGGACAGCACTAGACTACCTAGGCAGGTCATGCTAGGTGTTGTAGCGGATGCTAAGAGAAGTGTTGGGCGACCCTTGCTCCGCTTTAAAGATTGCGTCAAGCGTGACTTAGCCTCATTTAACATCGAAGAAAATGAATGGGAGAAGCTCGCGGAAAACAGGGACCAGTGGAGGCATAGAATTAGGAAAGGCACCAGCCTCCATGATGGGTCATGGTTTGACAAACTTGCTGAAACTAGAGCCAAACGACACGAAAGCGACCATCACTTATATCCATGTGTCGCGACGTACATCTGCTCTGGCTGCGGTCGGTCTTGTCGCTCTAGAATTGGATTGCACAGTCACCAACGGAAGTGCTTAAAGTAACCACCATACACTGCTTAGAACATCTGAAATAGATGGAAAGGCCATGGATATATATATATATATATATATATATATACTTAGGTAAGATGAGTTTTACATCTCTTACTTGAGAAATGATTGATTCCCCATACAAACTTTGACCTCCTTTTCATCCCTTTAAGGGATGATTTCTGGGATAAAACTGTTCTGTGTAATTTCAGGGTCCCAAACAATCTACATACCAAATTTGATTTAAATCAGTTCAGCAAATTTTTAGTTTATCCATTACAAACAAATAAAGAAACACAAAAAAAAAACATTTTTTTTTTATTTTTATAATATTACTATAGAACTATACACACACTTTCGTTTGAAAATCAAATGTACGTACATTTAGCCGTTAAATAAAGAGTTCGCACGTATATTTATTGCTCATTTTATGGTTTTATTATTAGTTTTTGCCCTCAACTTCTCATATTGTATTCAGCCCTTTTTTTTAACGTCCCACTGCTGGGGGTGGGACTCCTTTCAATACGAGGGAGATCAGGACATAGTCCACCACGCTGGCGTAGTGCGGGTTGGCGGACTTCACATGTCTTTCGAAAACTTGTTAGTTTCTCTCAGACATACAAGTTTCCTCATGATGTTTTCCTTCACCGTAAGATAAGTTGTAATCATGTTAGAAATGATTCGCACATGAAAATATCAACGGTGCGGGACCCGAGATTTGAACCTACTTCACTCGGTTTCCCAAGCGATCGCGTTACCACTGTGCTACCACTGCCTCATATTAGATACATTTATTAAAATTTACTTATAATATGTCACCAGCGTTTTCTTGTGATTTCACTCGTTTCCTTTAACTACTTCGCTCTCGTAGATCGCAATATCTATAAGATAAACCTATAATCAGACGCTATGAGAAAGAGTCAGAAATAATAAATAAACAATCTGTTTAGCATATATACTATATGTGCTATGGGTGCTTGTATTATTTGCAGGATAGCTACTACATTGCGTACTAAATAATGTAACCTAATAAATTTTATAAGAGACCTCTCGTCAGAACCGCAAATTGAGCCTGTGGCAGCATCCCACTGGATATACAACACTCACGCCAACTAAATTGACGTTTAATAGGTATGTAAACTTCTTAAATATAGTAAAAACTAACTATTTTATCTCGCTTCGCTCGGGCGCGACCTTACGTGGGTTTTATTCACAATATCACGGGTTTAAATTTATTTGCGTAGAACCTTCACTCTTTTTGAAATATTAAAGTTAGCCTAAATTACTCCTTGTAACATCAGCTATAAGCCAGTAAAAGTATCGTCAAAATCAGTCCAGCCGATTCGGAGATTAGCCAGAACAAACGCATAGACAGTCAAAAAAAATATAAAAATTGTTTATTCGTCTTATAAGTATGTAGCGTATAATATACTTTCATTAGGTATGTGATAAGAAGCTGTTATTTTGACATTACAAACAGACATTTCAATTTTATTTATCTGTATAGATATAGTGGTATACAGTATGAATTCTCAAGCTTTAAAATTATATTTTAACACATATAATTATCCTATATTTAGCCACGATAGTAGGAACAATGGGTCGGCTAAAAGCAAACGGGCTATATATTGTCAGTGGGTTATATAATACGAACCATTTCAGGCCACTTTCGACTCCTTGAATTCTTTTTACCTACATACTTATAGTTTAGTGTGTTAAGGAATTATTACCAAACAGTTAACAAACCCCTGATTATTAGGGAACATTAAATTAAATAAAACCATCCGGAAACAGTAAAAACTCGTTTAGAGGTTGAATTAATTAATATTAATTCAATATTAATTCATTAATTCAACCCCTGAAGGGGTAAAACGGATCTTCAATTGGCACGAGCGAAGCCGCGGGCAAAAGCTAGTAATATGTAAAAAAGAAAAAACTACCATATATGCTAAGCTTATCAATATTTGTCGTACGTAGATAAAAACTTTAACAAAAACCTTTACAAAACAAATCCTTAACCAATATTGGGGATATATAATCACAAAACTGCGATACGAATACGAAATTGTTCTGAATTCGGGTGATATTTTCTAAAACTTTTTTGATTTTAACCAACACATTATGTGACATGTCATACATAATAATCATAATATTAAGAAACAAATTGCTGTTAACCAACTACAAAAACGGGGTCATTTAATACGTTTATGTTTATGCATTACATCTTTATCGATTGTCAATCGATTTTTTTACTCAAACTATTATATCAATATCTTCTAAATCGATACTTCAAAGTCGCATTAAAATAAAACAATACTAAGGCTGGAATAAATACTTTTAAATTATTATTTTAACCTATCTACATTTAATGAGGAACTATTTACCCATGGTTACATATTACTGTAACCGCGGGTCACTTGAGATTTATCAAATAAAAGATTTATGCTAGCACTACTGATAAACTATTGTTTTGCGGATATAAATAAAACAGGTCATCTTCAATAAAAGTGAGTACATTATATAGCAGTTCCGTTATGGTGGACTAATGTAGGTGAATCTTATCTTAATAAGGAATATACGAAAGCTAAAACTTCTTTTGGATAGTCGAATAATATTAAATTAAATAAATAAATGATATGGATAACAGATAGTTGATACACTACACGTATATAACTTTAAATACATACATATTATAAATATAAACACCCATGCATCTAGCGAGACTCGAACCCGCGGCCGCTGGCACCGCAAATAGGATCACCACAAACTGACTCAAACATGTCATCAAAAAGATAAATATATGTATGACAGAAACACATATTTCTAACATAGAATCAAACCTGTTATCTACAACTTATTCGGCAGTACTCATGGGAAACTTTAGTCTAAGCCTCATAGGGTAAAATCGAATTAAATTTATTTTTCTCTATCATATTAGACATAGACAGTGGTAGCCTAGTGATAGCGCGCTCGTTTGGGAAATCGATTGAAATGGATTCAAATCCCATATCTCGAACCTCTGTGATTTCTATGTGCGAATCATTTCCAATATGATTACCACTTGCCTTATGGTGAAGGAAAACATCGTGAGGAAATCTGCATGTCTGAGAGAAATTAGCAAGATTTCGAAAGACATGTGAAGTGATGGACTATGCCCTGATCCTCCTCGTATTGAATAGAGGCCTGTGTCCAGCAATGCAGCTGCATACATACATATATAAATCATTATGCTTTTCCTATGTGATCTTTAACATTTAATGCAAATTTAACGACTTTAGCTTATCTTAATTAACCTATCCTTGTATTGTACTGTATATTTTTACATTATTCCATATATCCATATATGGATCATGAATTTCCTTAGATTAAAACAGTTATTAACAAAACTGCTCGCTACTGCTGCTTTTAGCTTCCTGAATTTTAATGAGAAATTGTATTAAATGTTATAATTTAGTTTTTGAATAAGATTACTATATTATAATTACATAACTGCCTCTGCGGTTTAGTGGATAGTAGTGTATGACTACACATTTGGAGGTCCTATCTTCGAGTCCTGGGATGGGCCAAGTTTAGTAATTATATCTTTCTGTTAAGAAAGTCCCATTAGTCGCTCGAAATTGGGAAGTTGGTTTTGTTGTACCCCGTGCCTCGGAGAGCACATAAAGCTGTTGATCCTACGCCTGATATCTGGCCGATTGTGTCGAATTCTCGTTGTAACCGGAGTATGAGAGTAGAATGCACTTGGATCTACGAGATCACTTGTGATAAATATTACAATTAATATTTATTAAATAAAATAAATATTACAAGATGAAAAATATTACGATTTGTTTAGATAACAAAAAATAAACCCACCAAGGATCAAGTTAAAATACCCATAAATATGCCAACACAATTGCTACTATTATATCTGTTTTCAATAGAAATTGTTTAACGCCAATACATCAAACAGTTTCATCTAAAACTATGTTTCACAGAATCGGGACCGATCTGCGCCATTTGCTTACTGAATCATAATTGAGTTAGTTCGTACGAACTAAGTTGCCTTTGTAAATGGAAACACGTAGAGGTGGTCATATTGTGTACATTGTAGCCTTCGAGCTATAAAATTATCTATATTCCAACTTATATGACAATTGATTTTGTACAATCGATCTCAAACTTAAGTAATAACCTATACGTACCTATAGAAATGTACGTATTACGATTTACGTGAATTCTTTTCCATACTCATTTTAATTTATTGTTAGTGACTAGTGACTCTTCCTAACTAACGCTTTCGTGCTACGTTAGGTGCCTTTTGTATCTATATCCATTAGGTGGTGACAATGATTTTATTATTATAAATGTCATAATATAATAGCTAGTAATAATATAATAATAAATATTATAAATGTGAAAGTTTGTGAGTATGGATGTTTGTTACTTTTTCACGCTAGAACGGCTAAATGGATCTTGATAAAATTTGGTACAGAGATAGATTATAGTCTGGAATAACAAATAGACTTTTTATCCCGGAAAAATGTGCGATACCCGTGAGATAGGTCTGCTTTTGTTCTCCTAGTCATCGCCTCGCTAGTTCATAATTTTACTAACGACATAGGTACCCTTAATTTACTCGGATGCCTGACTATAGACAATGTGTTAATACAGGACACAATCTATGTGTTACTCCAGGACATAGTGTATCTTTCCCCGATGTAGGTTCATTTTGTCGTGGTAGTGGGAGGCGGTCAATGGCGACCGGCAATCCAGCTGACCGTAAAGCCAAGAGATACTGGGAGTGGCCCACTTTGGTGTATGGTGTGCCATGCGGATTGCTCCTGGTACTTCTCTGATAGCAGAGTGGACCGTTGGAGCAACCCCATAGTAGTATGGTTTACTTCGGCAGGCCTGTTGTCGTGGCGTCGTGGTTCAAGTCGATCAAGTGCGTAAATGATCCTGCGACACCCTCTTAAGTGTAGGTTCTGTTAGGTTTCAATGGATAGTACTAGCTTTTCTAAATATTGAGTCTGATATAACAACTGTATGTATGCAGGTGTTATACATAAATGCTTTTCTCCACATTAAAAATAAGAACATAGTCTATCTATATACCAAATATCATCCAAATTCGATCAGCAATTTCAACATGAGAAGTCAGAACGAACACACATAAATACAAATTTTAGAAATTAAAATAGTAATCTCATATACAGGATGCGCCACCGTTTGGCAAATATAATTAACCCTGGCAGTAACAGAAGGATAGGTAGATAAGGACACCTAAAGCATTAAAGTTATTAAAATGCAGATGAAGTCTGAGCAATTAAGTAGTGAAATATTATATTAAGCTATAACAGTGCTTATAATTTAAAATGTAAAACAGTCTTTTATACTGAAAAGCTTTACAAACGAACAAAGTCAGTTATATTAGTTTTGGAGCTTATTTATTGAGATTATAAAGGTATATTTTATTTTATTTTTCTATCGAGTTTTTGTTAAAACTTTCCATTTTATAGCTTTTTTCTAAAATATAAAAAAGCGCTGTACAAAAAGAAGGATCATCAAACATTTTTGTAGTTTTATAGAGAAGAAAAAGTAAAGGTAACTTGAAAGCCTGCTCTTTTTTCACGAAAATACTCAGGTTTTTGTGATTTATCATTTCGGACATTTCAAATTCAAATATATAGTCTTGGTAAAGACTATGGTTTTTAATGTTTCAAAGGCTATATTTTATTTATTTTTTAATAAGTTACCAGGGCTGCTATGAAGTATATCTATACATATAATAAAATTCTGAGTCGAATCTGCACATGAAATATTTTTTGGATATCTTATTGAAATAGTCATTATTATCGATACAGAGGTCGAACCTATAGTTTTAAGAATTTTTGTATCTGTCTGTCTGTCTGACCACATCACGTAAAAACTACTGAAGGGATTTTGATAAAGTTTGGTATAATGATAGCTGGTTGTCCGGGTCAACATATAGGATACTTTTTACTGCGGGAAAATATCTCATCTCTGATAAATCTATATTAAACGTTAAAACGTAAGTAGTCGCTAGTAATCATAATATATAATAATGATTTTATAACATTTAAGATTTTAAATATATAAAAATCCAAAAATATATTTTAGTAATACTTTCTTAGATTAACGCGAATATTTGACATTTTAAATAAAGCTACGAAAAATCTTAATAAATCCGCGAAAAAAATCTGAAAAGACAGTATTATTTGAAATAAAAATATATTTTAATATTAAATGTCAAATATTCGCATAAAAAAGCAACATGCTTTAAACAAAAGAACAGCATGTCTTTGAAATATATTAAAAGTGAAAAGCAATTTGTTGCAACAACTGGTTTTAATAAATAAACTCTAGAAATACGAGTATCTAAGCTTGCTCGAATAAGTACTGATTCTAGTTGTTCCTTATAACTCAATGAGCGTGAACCAAAGAAAAAGTGCAATTAAAATAAATGTATGCAAATAAATGTAGGCAGTGGTAGCCCAGTGGTAACGCACTTGCTTGGGAAACCGAGTGAAACGGGTTCAAATCCCGGGTCTTACATCTCTGATATTTTCATGTGCGAATCATTTCTGACATGAAAACATCGTGAGAATACATGCATGTCTGAGAGAACCTAGCAAGTTTTCGAAAGACATGTGAAACCCACCAACCGGCACTTGGCCAGCGTGGTGGTCTATGGCCTGATCCCCCTCGTATTGAAGGGAGTCCCGTGCCCAGCAGTGGGACGTTAAAAAGGGCTGAATACAATACAATACAAATGCTTATTTAAAAAAAAAACAAATATTCAACGAGATTATTCTAATAAAATCGAAAGTTCAAACTAGTTTCAGTTAGACAAGAAGATTTAAACATTCTCTAAATAACTCAAAGGGCTTTAAATTTGGCTAAAACTTAAATAGAAGTTGTAATGTTGAATTATCCCATTGACAAGTCCTAACTACATACGTATGCAACTGGGAAGTTAAATACAGAGCGACCGTTGCAAGCTCGTGTTACTAGCATTTTGTTTACCAACTCTAAAAAGGCTTTCACGCAAAACGGAATACAATTTTATTTTGTTATTTATATTTGTTGGATTCAAAAGCTGGTATTTGTATTTTACCTATTTCTTTGCGGTTTTTCGAAATATATCTACATTTTACAATATAAATATGGTTGAAGCTTTTGACACTACAGAAAAATAAAGATCAATCTTTGTTAACTGACATTGTACGTTGTATTGATGATTTATTATAGTAGTTTATTCTTGACATGTATATAATTTAAAAATATTATATATAACACTTTTTTTTTTTTTTTATAACACTTTATTGCACAAGAAAATAGTACATTAACATAAAAAAAATTAATTATACAATTAAAGAGATGTGCAAAGGCGGCCTTATCACTAAAAGTGATCTCTTACAGGCAACCGATAGTAAAGGATATAAGAAAATAAGTGAGCGGAAAGGTGCATAAAGTGCAAATCATTAAAACTTAATATAAATAAACATACATAAAAATTTACATATATAAAATATTAGTTTTACCATATATATTTTTAGTATATATATATAACATACATATACATAATAATAAAATAATGTCTATATATGAATATATATGCATAAACAAATTACATAGTACGGCACTAATGACAGAATAACCTACTGTGATAGATAGTGTCTTTTGAGACGTTTTTTAAATATGCTCACCGACTTCGACATTCTTATTTCAATTGGAAGCTCATTCCAAAGTCTTGCAGTTTTAATGGTGAAAGACTCACCATAAGATTTGGAATGGCTTAGTGGGATTTCGAGTAACCTTTCATTGCGGGAGCGAAGTTGTTGAGCGTGCTGGGAACTATCACCTAGGAATGAAAAACGTTCTTTGAGGTAGGCAGGAGTATTAGGATGGAAGAGGACAGTGTATAGAAGAGAAAGTGAGTGTAAGTTACGTCGATTGTGTACAGTGAGCCATTTCAGTTGTGTCCGATACTGTGTGATGTGATCATACTTCCTTAGTCCAAAAATAAATCTTATTATGAGATTTTGAAGGCGCTCGAGTTTATTAAGTAGTTGTTGAGATAGATCTAAGTAGCAGGAGTCGGCATAATCAAGTATCGGTAACAGGAGGGAATGAGCTAAGGAAATTTTAGTTTTCACCGGCAGCAGGTTTTTCCACCTTCTTAAAGTGCCAATAGCAAAGTATATCTTACGGCTAAGTTGAGCAATTTGAGATGTCCAAGAGAAGGTGCTATCCATTATGATTCCCAGATTTTTTACACTACTACTGTACTCTAAACGAACATTATTAAATGAAATTGGAGGGAGGAGATGAAAGTGTATCTTAGATAACTGTTTTGAATTGCCAAATACCGCTACTTGTGACTTACTTGGATTTATACACAAACCAAATGACTTACTCCAGGTACTAATTATGTCGAGATTGGAATTAATATTTTCAATAGCCTTAGCAATGTCATTTACGGTTGTAGTCGTATAAATCTGCAAGTCATCAGCATAAAGATGGTAGGGTAACGTAAGATGCTTAGTGAGAGTGTTTATGAAAATGGAGAAGAGTAGAGGAGACAGCACTCCACCCTGAGGGACGCCAGCAGTGATACGAGAGCAAGAAGTACGTTTGCCATCAAGCCTAATGCATTGTTCACGATTATTTAGATAAGAGTAAAACCATTTAGTAGCATTCGAGGAGATATTTATGGACTTGAGAATGGCAAGTAGAATATCGAAGTCTACAGTATTAAATGCATTAGAGAAATCCAGCAGGGCGAGGATGGTAATTTGCTGATTGTCGAATCCGTGTCGAATATCATCACAGACCTTATTAAGTACAGTAACAGTGCTGTGCCCAGGGCGGAAGCCAGACTGGAAAGGAGATAGGATGTTATTATTATTCAAGTGTAGGTATAATTGCTGATGGACTATACGTTCGAGGACTTTAGATAAGAAAGGAAGTATGGAAATTGGTCGGTAGTGTGAGAAGGATGTAGGGTTAGATGTTTTCGGTATAGGGATCACTAGTGAAAGTCGCCAGACATCAGGGAATTCATTATAGTTTAGAGAGTGGTTAAAGATATGACATAGGATAGGAAGAACAGTATTAAGGCTTAATAAAATCATTTTTCTGCTGACGTTATCGTTACCAATAGCATCAGATTTAATGGCTATCACATGTTTGTGTATTTCTGCAGGTGTAATATTCGTGAAGTGGAAAGAAGTAATAGAAGGGTCGTGATGGAGTGACAAGGATTGCAGGGTACTCGATTTAATGCTACTGGGTAATGCATCAACGGTTGTAAAATATTTATTTAAGGAATCTAAATCGGTACAGTTGCTTAAGAGTGATGCATATTTGGCACGCCTACCTCCAATCCCCATAGCATCTAAAAATTTCCATGTGTAAGCGGAATTGTTACTGTCAACTGATGAGCAAATATAAGCACGCCTGGCGTCTCTACAAGTCTTATTGCATCGGTTCCGCAGTGTTTTGTACCGTTGGAGGTTTTTCTCAGTGGGATTTATTTTATATTTAGACTTTGCAGCGTTGCGCTTAGCCATGAGCAACTTTATATCTTGTGTTAGCCACGGTGCTGGAAGATGTTTAAGTTTTATTGGTCGGAGTGGTGCGTGAATGTCAAAGAGTTCAGTGATGATTGAGTTAAAAATGCTGATCTTGTCATTTACTGTTGAAGCATTAAATATGCATTCCCAGTCAATATGACTAAGATCCTGCATAAATTTATCGTGATTGAAATTATTAAAGCACCTTCTCATCACTACTGTAGGCTTCATTCTAGGTGGTCGGATTTTGTATGACAAGTAAATGAGGTCATGATACGAGAATGCCTCAGCACACATTTGACCATAAGTGGCAACACGTTCCGTTGATGAAACTATCATAAGATCCAATAGGGATGGAGAGCAGTTAGGAAACAGGTGGGTAGCATTCGTGGAAAGAAAGTTGAGGTTCGTACTGTCGATAATGGCTTTTAGTCGATTTGCGCGCGAGTCCTTCTTAATTAAACATGTGTTGAAATCACCCATAATTATGGTGTGGTCAACACTTGAAACATATTTTTCCAAAAGAGCTTCAAAAGAATCAAAATAATTTACATGTAAGTTAGGACTATAGAAAACACCGAGAAGAACCTTGAGGGTACCAAACAAAACTTCTATAAAAATATGCTCAGCAGAATTGGAGTACACAGATGGTGATTTATCTAGAATTGAAAAAGGAATGTGGCTACGGAGGTATATAGCAACTCCGCCTCCCCCCTTCTCAGTTCTGTCATTCCGTATTAGGTGAAAACCTGGCAAAGCATACGCAGTTGAGGGTAAGCAAGGCTTCAGAAAAGTTTCCGAAACTAGAACAGCATGGACATTCTTTACATCAAAAGAATCTAGTAAATCTGGGTAGTGAGCGGGTATACTTTGCGCGTTTAAATGAACGACGTTAAAATTTTTTGACAAGTCGCCAAAAGTGTTTTCTAGAGAGGTGTTAAGAGGTATAGAAACGCTATGAAAACTGCCGTCAGATGATGTTGTATCGCATTGATAAAATATATCACTATGTGAACTGCCATTACTAATACTGTCATCAGTAATCATTTAAAAAAAAAAAACAAAAAAAAAGCAAATAAGCTAAATAAATACAATATACAATAATAATTTATAACTATAAAATGTAACAATATAATTATAAATAAGTAATATGCCTATAAATGTAAATATATAGATAAATAATTAAAATATAATTAAGATAAAATAATTATAAAATAAAAATAAAGTAATATAGTATAATATATAGTAATAGATAAAATATAAACTTAGTGTATACAACTAAATAACAATTAATCCTTTCACCCACCAGCAGAAAGAAGTAACAAGAAACTAATAATACAGACAATATGAAAGGAATAAAAATAAAAAAGAACAAAATAACAACAATTATTACAATATTAAAAAACAAAGATAAGAATTAGCATTAATTAATTAAAAAAAAAAAAACTAATTTTAAAGATATTAAAGAAAAAGATATTCCCATGACACAGATACAAAAGATAACAACATGAAACGAAACGTTAAAATTTGACAGGTGACATTTTACAGAAAGAAAAATTGATACAAAACACGAAGGTATAAAAGTAAATAAAAGCAGATCTACCGACTAAATTATGTTTAAAGGACTTAAATACTAATATACTATAAAAATACTTAAATAAATATAGAAATAAGGCCATATTGGTAATAATCAATAATCATATTTTAGTCATGCAGAGTTATAAGGATATACAAGTGAACTGTGTTACTTTTTGATGGTTCGTTTCGTCCTAATGTTGGGGAGTTTGCCTGTGTTGCTGGGGCCAGAGGAAACAGGAGGAAAGCTTGAGGCCGACATTGGTGCGTTATGGGGCAAAGGAGAAATGGCGTTAAGTTCAGCCATCGTGAAAATGCGACTTTGCGAACCGTCAGGCCCCACAACCACCACGTATCCATCTTTTGTCCAGCACTTTGAAACTCCCAAACGTTGTCGGGCTGCCACGAACGTGCTATGCCTTTCCTTGGTAAGGAACTCTGACAGAGTTATCCCAGTATTCTTAAAGCCTGTCTTAGAATACCAAATTTTGTTCCGGAGAGATAAATCTTTAAACTTAACAAGGACTGCTCTAGGTTTATCTGATTTAGAATGCCCTAAGCGGTGACAATAACTAAAAGCATCTTCATTAAGAGGGATATTTAAGTTCTCAGAGATTATTTTAGTTGTAACTTGAGAAATTTTTTCATTATTACTCTCTTTAACACCATGGACTAATAGAATTTTCTTCCGGGACCTCATTTCAAATTCATCTTGTTTTCTAGAGAGAACATCAAGCTGCTTCTGGAGGCCTTCTAATGCAGTCAAGACGAAACTTCTAAAAGTGCTAAATTGGGTAGCAATAGTAGTAGTTGGGCTTGTAGCTGAAGCCGAAGAAGTCTGGAGCTGTTTTTGAAACTCTGCCATTCTCGAGTTGAAATGCTCACTGAGCTCAGCAATTGTGTGCTTCATGGACTCCATTTTGTTTTTCTTTTTTAATTTTTAATATATACTATACTTGTGTTGGTGTTTTATTTATAATTTCTGCTAATAAGTGCACAAATGTCTGTTTATTATAGAGGAAAGTTAAGCTGGTAGGTTTAAGGTTATATATCTTATATCAAATTAAATAGCTAGATTACGCACGGTTTAATTTTAGCACGGTTTAATGTTATTTACCCAAAACAAAAAAGACAATGGTAACGCGCTCGCTTGGGAAACCGAGTAAAGCGAGTTCAAATCCCGAGTCTCGCATCTCTGATATTTCGAGGTCGAATAATTTTCAATATGATCACCACTTGTCTTACGGTGAAGGGAAACATTGTGGAAAAACCTGCATGTCTGAGAGAACCTAGCAAGTTTTCGAAAGACTCATGAAGTCCGCCAAACCACATTCGGCTAGCGTTGTGGCCTATGACCTGATCCCCCTCGTATTCAAGGGAGGTGCGTGCTCAACAGTGGAACGTAAAAAGGGCTGAATAGAGAACAAAAATTAAAATTCTGACATTCAGAAAGTTAGTAAATAGTAAATACCAACAAACAGAAACATTTGGGCGCTTGTAAAAATTGATAGATATAAGAGTGGTAGTCCATTGGCAATGCGCTCGCTTTAAAAACTAAGTGAAGTGGGTTCCAACTTGAAGCTCACAGCTCTATTTAAAATAACTTAACTATCTATCTTAAGACGACCTAACTTAATTAGCCTAGTGAAAAATCGAATTTGCAAAGCATTGTGGACTAAGTATAACCTCATATATTAAGAACAGACCTTACCCAGCAGTGGGACGAAATGAAATAAAATAAACTTTATTCAATTAGGCTTATTACAAGTACTTTTGAATTGTCAATTTAATGAAAGCGTCAGTGTAGTCAGTCCGTGAGGAAACTACCACCGGCTCTGACAGCAGTTCTGCTGAGAAGAACCGGCGAGAAACTCAACAGTTGCTCTTTTAAATATAGAGGTCACATTTATAGATAGCCTGCATATGAGTCAGTATCACTCAACTCCACACATTTTCATCAATAAGAAACTCTTGGACAGTATATAATACGCTTTGCTCAATAGAACATGAGGATGTTAATAGGACCCAATTATTACATATGAATAGTTATAAAATAAATTATTACAATGAAAATATCTATTTATGAATATAGTCATAATTAATAGCATCTACTAACAGTGCTATTACGTTCTAATTATAACGAATTTGACGAATAGCCATTTCATTTTACGCAACTTTGCACTGCTCTGCCGTGCACTCTAATTAGCAATATAGTGCATACTTAATAATACGTGAGTAATTTGCGCGTCAGTTAATGGTTGATGAGTTGACTCTAGAATGATTAGATATTAAACATATTTGCCATTTCATAAGTGAACTATTATAATATTAACTAGGTACTCTATAAAACTACTTTAGATTTCTGCATATATTAGTTTTGCTACGGTGTTCGTACGAGTATGTTCGATTGTTATCATATTAAGCCATTTTTAACACCCTACTGCTGGGCATGGGCCGCTTTTGAAGATGAGACGGATCAGGCCGTAGTCCATCACGCTAGCCAAGTGCGGGTTGATGGACTTCACACGTCTTTCGAGAACTTGCTAGGTTCTCTCAGATATATAGGTTTCCCCACGATGTTTTCTTTCGCCGTAAGGCAACTGGTAATCATTTTAGAATTGGAAACCACACGAAAATATCAGAAATGCAAGACCCCGGATTTGAATCCGCTTCACTAAGCTAGTATATTAATAACTAGATAGAGTGTTAATAAGGAAAAAAAATTAAATTATATTTCAAAAATTAGTATCATACGAGTATGTTTAGCTTTTGCCCTTATTGTGTTCGATAAAAAAAAAAATAGATGCTGATAAGAATATTATGATAATACTTTTTTAAAAAGCCATTCGCTATTCCTCTATACCACGTGACGCGTGTACGTTATGTACTTCATAAAAAAACTTATTGAAACCAAAAAAATCAAAATAACATCCAGAAAATAACTTATAATTTTTATAATACTTTCTTAGATTTACGCGAATATTTGACATTTTAAAAAACTATCTTTTCGGATTATTTCGCGGATTTATTTAGATTGTTTGTTCCTGACGTTTTAAATGCATAATGTAAGGTACTTTGGTGCAATTGTTGAATTTTGAAATAATTTTTGTAAAATACTGTCTATAACATGTGTATAACGCCTTTGAGACGTCTACAACCTTAGTCTCTCCCGTGACCATGATTGTTGTAAAGCATTTAAAACGTCGGGAACCAAAAATCAAAATAAATACGTGAAATAATCCGAAAAGATAGTTTTATTTAAAATTACAATTTTTATTTTAGCGCAAGCTTAAATAAAAACTTGTTTTAGTAATAGTTTTAAAAGTAATGTCTCTAATAATACTGTAGTAAATATGAAAGTTAAAAAAAATTTAAATCTGTGTGTACGTTTGTTATTATTTCACATTAAACCGTCTGAAAGAATTTGGCTGAAAACTTATTTTTATGTTTTTTATTTCTCTCTCATAAAATATACTTTTCTTTATATTAATAATCATTAAATACTAAAATGAGCCTCATTATAAGACGTAACTAGTGCTTTATAACTGTGATTATATATAGATCATTTAAATGCTAAATTTTCATTAGATGGAAGTAGAATGCAAAAGCACGATCTAGATCTAGTCTCAGTTTCATCTCGTTTTACTAAAACCTAACACAGATTGTGTAACACAAACTTTCGCATTCGTAATATAAGCGATATAAATCTTTTTTATGTACGTACTCGTATGTGGACAACTATCAGATTAGAGATGATCGACGGTACGAAAGAGACATATGAATATGTTGAGACATTAACACACAGCACCATCTAGTTCCACGGTAAGCTACGAGGCTTGTGTTATGGATACCACATAGTTGATACTCTACACATATATAACTTTAAATACATACATATTATAAATAAAGACATCCCATGACTGGCGTACAAGTATTCGAAACTGCGACCGTTGGCACAGCAAGTAGCTAACAGCACTACAAACTGAGCCAAACGTGTCCTCGTCGTAATTGTATTGGACAATTGTTTTGAAATAAAAAATAATTAAAATAATTAAGTAATTACCACTCTGTTTTTTTTTAAATTATAGACTATTTAGACGTAAATGTTAGCATAAATGATAACTAAACTCAATATGAACAAACCGAAAATGCAATTTTGCATAATAGAATTGCTTGTGTGTTGGGAAATTATGATGCATTTCAGTAACTTTACGCTCGACATTAAATAATATAGTAATTTATTTCTATTTTAAATTATTTACTAAACTGTAATTTTACTACTACTTAGTATATTATTTATACTTACTTATGAAACAAAATATTGAAATTGCATATTAAAGGAAAAAGGCAAAGGTGGACTTATCCCTAAAAGAGATTTCTTCCAGTCAACCCATGGATGTGAAAGATAGTGTTAAGTAGCAGGTCCATTAAGTGAAGATACATCAAAGAGAAGGAAAATACTGTTACATATATAAACTTTACAAATATAACTATATCTATACATATAATAAAATTGTAACTAAGCCGAATTTGTACATACATATATATATATATATATATATATATATATATATATATATATATATATATATATATATATATATATATATATATATATATATATATATTTGTAAAATCTTATTGAAATAAACATTATTATCGATACAGAGGCCGAATCTATAGTTTTTAGAATTTATGTCTGTCTGTCTGTGTGTTATCGCATCACAGAAAAACCACTGGAGAGATTTTGATAAAATTTGGTATGGTAATAGCTGGTTATCCGAGTCAACATATAGGACACTTTTTACCGCGAGAAAATTTCTGAGAAAAAATATAAAAACTGCAATGTAAGAGTATACTAATATGTAAAACCTAAGAATTTGGTTTTTGGTCATCTGAACGCGGAGCTGCGGGCAATGCTAGTATAATATATACAAAAATAAAAAATATGCAAATGTACCTACATGTTATAATAATATTTAAATAAATATACAAATAAAAATACAGTTCATTTTATTACTACATAGTATATAAATGCGAAAGTTTGGATGTATGGTTGTTTATTACTCAATCATGCCGGGAAGAGTCGGCGACAAATGCAATAGTTGCTTTTTCTACTCGACTGTAGCGAAGACCAAAAGTGGGCTATGTATGTATATGTATGATTCGCAGATAGGATAAAACGTATGTCTCCGACTGCATAATACTATTTTCCTTTTGTAACTTGCTACCTTCTTTTTAGTTAGCCATTTACGCAGTTTTTTTATTTTACTAATTATAATTAAATTATCACTTGAGGCAATGGTAATTTCAGTAAAAAACTTCTATCGTTTTTTCCATGATACGGCAAAAGACAGACAGACACTTCAAACGAAAACATTTGAAGTAACAGCAAAAAACAGTTACTTGTTGGAATGACTGACTTTAAAAGATAGTACCTGGACGACCGGAGTTCTTTTTTGTTATATCGTATTTGTAGATCAAAAAAGAACTAAAAACTTGAATAAATACAAAAAAAAAGGAAAAATCTTTGTGTCCGACCAAGATTCGAACCCGTGATTGTCAATCTTGCACCTTGGCCGCTTGATCACGACGCTTATGCCCACGCGTGCGAAATTACTAAAGATATTTTGCGTGAAATAATGCGAAATAAAACCGCATGAAAACTCGAAAACACGCGTTTTCCCAGACATAAGACCAATCTAGATCGATTTTTTGCCCCCGAAAACCCCCACATACCAAATTTCAGCGAAATCCTTAGAGCCGTTTCCGAAATCGCCAGTATAAATAAATAAATAAAGAAATATATAAGAATTGTTCGTTTAAATATATTAGATTATCTATACAGAAATCGTGTACGAGTGATACCAAAAGTAAAAGCTAAGTACTTCGATAATAAATACGTGTCGCAGATAAATTGCTACGTAGAACCATTAGAACTAATGATATCAGAAGCGTACATTTGAATTATAAATGGCAGCCATTTATAAGCTCTATATGGGTGTGATATTCGAATTATTATATGTATAATGTTTGATAAAGATTTATTTAGTTTTTTTTTTAAATATGCATACTAGCGACTTACCCTCGCTTCGCTCTGGGACGTCTTAACCTTTTTGAGCGGAACCCTAATTCTTTTTCTAAAATAAAATTAGCCTGAGTCACTTCTTATAACATCATCTGTTGCCAGTGAGTATCCCTTCAAAATCGGTCAAGCCGTTTGGGATATTAGCCAGAACTAACAGACAGACATATAGAAAAACAGGCACATAAAATTAAAATTGATCCTTTTAAGTACTGTATATACTTTCATATGCATTTAGTAAAAAGCTGTTATTTTGACATTACAAGCAGACACTTCAAGTATAGATTATAGATAAGTAGATATAATATATTTATATAGAGGCATATTTAGAGTTTTTCATGTTTCGGAGTAAAATATATTGTGCTAATTATTAAGCTCTGGCCCTTTTTTTAACATTCTATCAATCAATATTATATCCCATTCTTTACAATTCCTTTCCGACCCTTAGAAATTAAGTTTTGATTTGTTTTTGTTATTAATTCTCTTACGCCAATAAAAAAATTGATCGGTATCCTTCAGATAATAGACCAGTAATAATAACACAGGAAAAAGTGAAAACCCTTTGTAACTTTTATTATATCTTATTATAATTATAATTTAAAGAAAAAACCTCTACGCAAATTAATTATCATTTAATGATTACACTGGCACGCGTGAAGCACTTAATAGAGTAATCATACGCCAAAATGTCTTACATCATTTTGGAAAAGAGCTGATACTCTTACACTGCTTGACCGATATTAACCAAACATAGCTAAGGACCACCGCAAGGAAACTGGCTTTCAAATGAAAAAAAACTCATCGAAATAGGTCCATCCGTTTGAGAGCTACGATGGCACACACACAGACAGACATCGACGTCAAACTTATAACAACACTCTTTTTGCGTCGGGGGTTAAAAACTATCTAATTAGAGATATAATATTATTTAATATTATTTATAATTATACAATATTATTTATTCAAAACGATATGCTTTTAGTTCAAATCAACTATATAATAAATACTTATAAAGCACATAACAGGCTTTTAAATTTTTTACGAACACTTATCGCCCTTGCCATTACTTTGCCCTTCACACGGCATGCATTATGTAATCTTCTAGACCGATTTCTTACCAATCTCAATGAGACTAACTTCTGCAGAGGAAATATTACAGTGAACTAATACTTAAAAACTATATAATATAGGCACATGCTTTCGTAAATACAAGTTCACTCTCTATTATAAGTACTTTTGAAGTCTGATGGGATAACAGGGTAACACAGGGGTGTAACGCCATTGTAATCCCAATAGGTGGGGAGGTAGTTGTGACGGAAAATTTCTTGAAAGGAAACCCCAGTAACTTTAACCTGACCTGAAATCGTGACTTCCAATTTGACGACACGCTTAGCTAGCTCAGTTTGTAGTGTCTCTACTTGCTGAGCCAGCGGTCGAGGGTTCGAACCCACTGGGGCCATTAATTTGTGTGATGAGCAGGAATGTTTGTACTCCAGACATGGGTGTTTGTATTTATAATATGTATTTATTTAAAGTTATATATGTATAATGTATCAACTATCTGATATCCATAACACAAGCCTCGTAGCTTACTATGGAACTAGATGGTGATGTGTGTTAATGTCCTAAAATATTTTTTTATAAATATATTTATTTATTTATTTATAAATTTTGCTGCTGATTAACCAAACAACCAGTAAGGTTCTATATTATGTAGTATATAAATAGCATGAATATTCTACAATACGCCATTCTTATTTAGGGCTTATGGGAATTAAGAAAGCTTACAACAAAATTGGTCCAAAGACAAAGGTATTAGGGCGAGATTATTAGAGATAAGTGTAATTGAGCATCTCTCAAATTTACATTATATGCAAATAAACAACAAAAGATATTATGACCAAAGACATAAGCTTAGATCTAAAAGCTTTTAACAAGCTTTTACAGTTAAATACCAGCGGAACTCGCGGTTTCACCCGCGTTCAATCTACAAAAAAAAAACTCTTTGCATTTATATTTTCTTAGATTCACGCAAATATTTGACATTTTAAATAAAAATGTCTGTAACAAGTATATAACGTCTACAACCTCAGTCTCTCCCGTGACCATGATTGCAGTAAAGCATTCGAAACGTCGGGAACCAAAAATCAAAATAAATCCGCGAAATAATCCGAAAAGTTAGTTTTATTTCTTTGCCTATATATTATATAGCGACTCACCCTGACTTCGCTCGAGTTCGTCCCATTGTATTTACGTCTATACTTACATTATAAAGAGGCAGAGTTTGTTATAGATAGATATAGATATAAACTAAGTTCGTCCAGTGGTCGAAATTTCATAATCTTTTTTTATTGATAACACTAAAGCTCATTAATAACTAATAAACAAAAAAAAAATAAGAAAACGAATTAACAAACAGGAGAACAGGGTACTGAACTGTTTAGTTTCTAACTAGCGATTCACCCTCGCTTCGCTCGGGTTTGTCATAAGTTACGTTTTAATGTTTAGTATAGATTTCTTAGAGTTGTGATATTTTCCTGCAGTAAAAAGTATCCTATATGTTGACCCGAATAGTCAGCTATCATTATAACAAATTTCATCAAAATCTGTCCTGTGGTTTTCCCGTGATGCGATCTCAGGCAGACAGACAGACAAAAAAACTAAAACTATAGATTCGGTCTCTGTATCGATAATAATGAATATTTTAATAAGATTTTCCAAAAAATACTTAATGCACAGATTCGACTTAATTAGAATAATTTTATTATACGTATATTGTATAGATGTATAGATAATCGAATCAATTGGATTGAGTGAAACTTAACCCGTTCCTTCCCGCTGTCAAGTACAGATAATAGCACAAATAATTTCATGAAGCTAATCCATTGATAGTCCGCCAACACGCACTTGGCCAGCGTGGTGGACTATGGCCTGATCCCCCTCGTATTGAAGATTATTATATTATTATAGATTGATATGATTATTATAGATTGATATGATAAATTCAGGGAACTATTTTAATTAATTTTCTTACATACATACATGCAACTTAGCCATCAATGTAAGTTTATTAGTGAATTTTACATATATCTATTACATTTATGTAATAATACAAAATATGAAATCTCGTATTGGAGCATAAATATATTATCGTACGATTTCAGAATATAACATAAATAATAAAGTTTCATTTAAGTAACATCTAATTCTTAGAAAATTAAATATTTTAGGTGTCATCAAGAATTACTCCCACATACGAATGTTCAAGACAAACAGCAAAGTTTGCGAAAATACTCAATTTGCAACGAAGAGATGAGTCAGACGTGCCATTTACTACGTGTTTTTTATTTCTTTGATAAAAACTTTGTTTTTCAATTGTATTCCGTTGAGTGAAAGTGAGATGGTAACTACACAAGTTAAAATTAAATGTTCTTTGATCACTATCGCTGAAAGAAAAATTAAACAAGAGCGATTCTGACTCGCACTGAGGGTTCCGTAGCATAAAATATTTTGTTTTGTTTTTATATACTAACTAGCGACTCACCTGAACGTTTTAACGTTTAGTATAGATTTCTCAGAGATAAGATATTTTTTTAATATGTTCAAAGTTTAAAAAAAATAAATTGTAAGTTGAACTTTTCAGATATTTTTCTTTTACGTCAAAGTTATTATTATTTGAATAAAAAAATATTAGTTTCTTTCTAAAAATAGATATTTCTGGTGGTTTTAGTATAAAAAACAAATTAAATATGGAAATATCAATAATATACCGCATAACAGGTTTCTGGTTCTAGTTTTAATCATTTTTGTGACTTTATTCATTTATAACACGCAGTCAACTAATTTTAATTGAGTTTCATATATTTTACTTTCATGAAACTTCTCTTTAATACAATGACTTAAAATTACCCTTACAATTCCCGCCAACACACGGGTATTAATTTATTCACGCAAGCGCATACATATCAAATTTAGAGTTCAACTTTCATATCCTATCGAATAACTGAAGAAGTGAATTAATCGAAAAACTATAACAAACCTTGTTTGTAGAACATTCAATTTTCTATAAGAATATGTATGTTTCATTGCTGTAAGTCATCTTGTTCGAGAAAAACAAATTAATTGTACAAAGAAAACTCAATATAGTACAGATATAGGTAGTTACTTGAAAATATAAATATTATATTTTCAATTCAATCATGTATCTTCGAAATAATACCCATTTAATACTAGGCTTATAAAGGATTATTTATCTAAAAACATAATATTGTCAAATCCCTCGAGACTTGAGTGTAATTGGAAAAATACGATACAACAAGTGAAGTAAGTGAAAAGTATATTTTTATTTCCAAGATTTGGTTCTGTTTTTGTATTAAAAGTATAAGTACAACCATTTATATGATACGAGCTTGTTGCCGCAGTTTTACACGCGTATTTTGTTTTACGATTACAGTACAAGCCAAGTAAGTAATTTTAAAATTAAAAAGTTTATTTAATTTCAAAGTTTATTTCATTTCATTTAAACTACTTAAAAAAATCCGTATCTATATAAAAATAACTGAACGGGGTTTTCATTTACTATAGATACATACCTAATCAGATATATTCGAGTGTGCCGTCGGTACTTAATCATATATTTTTGAAGTTGGTCTATGTGGGTACAAAATTTCAAGTCAATACGACAATTGGAAGTAGGTAAAAAAGTTATTACCATCCTTCAAATTTCATGGTTTTCCTGATTTTCTCGAAAACGGAAAACTCTATGTTAAAGATAAAATATATTTGACTCACACCTCCGGGCTTATTTTAATACAATTCAATTTAAAGTAACAAAATCAGTCAAGCCGTTTCCGAAAAATCGTTGAAAATACAAAAAAAAATACAGACGAACATAAAACCTCCACCTTTCCGTAAGTCGGTTAAAAATATAACACACCTTAAGGATAAATCGCCTCCAGGTGTATTTTATACTTTATCTAAAAAAACGTATGTGTGTCCTTAAGTACTGAAACAAGAAGTTATACTCCTTCGGCGAAACAAAACAAAAATAGCTAAAGATTTCATCCCGTACATCACAACTCTCTGTTAGTAAAAGGACTGCAGCTAACTTCATCTTGTCGCTTTCAGCTAACTTCATCATGTCACTTTTTAGCTGTCGGTGTGCGCGCGCATCGTAAAATTTATTCTCCCATACTTTTTTCCAAATGTGCCAAAAGAAGTATAACTTCAAAAATAATTTTTATCCAATTCTTTTTAGCACTAACACTTTTTTCCTAACAGCGAAAAGTAGTAGATATCGGTGTCATATCATTGTAATTGGTGACAGGTATTATATACATTCTAGCGACTCACCCTCACTTCGCTCGAGAGCTCCCTAAGCTTAAATGGCTTGGGAACGCATAAAGCACAAAAGTCCAAAGAAAAATTCGTTTTTTGCGCCAGGAATCGATCGAGGGCTTAGAGACGCGTAGAGGATAAACTTACGAACAAATATTTTTATTTATATTAAAGATGGCGACTTACCTGGCTTCCCTCGGGTTCGTCTCTCAGTACGTTTTAACGGTTAGTATGGAATGTATAGACTATATGTATACTATATAATATACTTAATAAACGAGCTATCTAATAAAAAAGTATTTTTAATTGGATTAGTAGTTCCTGAGGTTAGCGCGTGCAAACAAATAAACAAACAAACAAACTCTGGCACTTTATAATATTAGTACTATAGAAGTATAGATAACTTACATACTATTTGACACACGTGATATTATCGTGACGTAGCATGAAATGAAATGGAAAAAAAACCTTATTCATATAGACTTATTACAAGCACTTTTCAGTGTCGTCAGTCCGTGAGGAAGCTACCACCGGCTCGGAAAGCTGTTCTGCTGAGAAGAATCGGCGAGAAACTCAACAGTTGCTCCTTTTAAAGTAATAATTGTATACAATATTGTAATACGATAACCCTACTAAATAAAATATTATAAATGCGAAAGTTTGTGAGGATATATGGATGTCATCCAGACATCTTTCTCTTTCATGCAAAAACTACCGAATGGATTTTAATGGAACTATACAATAATATAGCTCATACATCAGAATAACACATAGATTTGTTTTTGTTTTTGGTTTATAAAATAAAGGAAATACACTGAAATTGCACAAATACTTAATTATACATACAAAACAAGTGTACACTTATATTTATTATTATTATAACTGTACAATTTATGTCCGAGCGGAATTGTTGTAAGAATGCTAGCTGCATTTCCCCGCTGGGTGGCATTACTAATTCTTTAGGTGAAAAATAAGCCAGATCAGGTTGTTACTGAGGCTTACTATAGAGAAAAACTCAATTACTAAACTTGGCCCGACCTGGGACTCGAACCTAGGACCTCCGGGTGTGCAGCCGTACATGCTAGCCACTACACCACCGAGGCAGTTAAATAAGTATAATACACGTACAAACATAAAAAAAAAACTCGAAAAACCAATTTCCTTTCTGAGACAGTCGGATATTAAGAGATTCGTGCGAATCTTAAAAGAAAAAATACTACGTGATGCTAACATCTCAAAAACAGTTAAACAAAGTTATATGATAAGGAAATATGCTAACTTTGAATATCGCATGTTACATACATTAATTCAAATTTTATGAAAGGTGGATGTTTTCACACCTGTGTCTGAGTAACAAATGACTTTCATAAATCAAATTATTCATATGTAGATTGGTTTCCGACTTACTTTGTGTGATATGAAATATTATTTTCTAATTCGTTGTTATATGAATTAATTTTTTATCTGTTTTCTATGCATGATATAATAAAGTTTTGAGTCGAATCTGTACATTAAATATTTATTTTTGGAAAATTTTATTGAAATAGTCATTATTATAGAAACAGAGGCCGAATCTATAGCTTTTAGAATTTTTGTCCATCTGTCCGCCTGTCTGTCTGTGACCGCATCACGGAAAACCCATTGGATGGATTTTAATAAACTTTGGTATGATGATATCTGGTTATCCGGGTCAACATATAGGATACTTTTTACTGCGGGAAAATATCTCATCTCTGAAAAATCTATACTAACCGTTAAAACATACCTAGGGATGAACGCGAGCGGAGCGAGGATGAATCGACAGCCTAAAATAAAAAAAAAAACATAAATAATCATTTTTTTAACAAAGTAATGAAATTTTCCTCTTTTTATCGCGATATAAAACAATACCAAAATTATTACTCACCTAAGGAAAACAAGAGTGAACCGTTAGTAGAAAATCTTCGATTTTTGTTTCCCACATCACGTACATCACATGTAAAGAGAAATAAATATAATCTATTTAGTCTCATCCTCGACTAGCTCACAATGATAAAATTTAAACAGTCCCCAAAGCTTAATAATATTTTTAGAATTTGTTACCTAGTAGCATTTGCTTGACTACGCTCGCGTGTGACAGGAATATACTAGGTATACTCGTATGTCATTTTCACTGAAATCCTTTACATGCCAATGAAAAACAATTTAAACAAAATCCATACTAATTTTTTATATGTAAAAGTAACACCTTTTAATGTATAAATCGCTGAACACTTGATAAAACTTGCCAATTATATAAATTACATCCTGGGGTCGGCCATAAGCTACCTATAACCCTTTACTTACCATGCGAGCCAAGCCGCGGGCAAACATCAGTAATAAATAATTCAACCCATTTTAACATCCCTCTACTGGGCACGGGCCTTCCCTCTAAGCTAGGGGGATCAAGACTTAGTCCACCACGCTGTTCAAGTACGGTTTGTGGACTTCACGTTTCTTTCGAGAATTAATTAAGTTCTCTCATATATTCAGGATTCCTCATGATGGTTTTCTTCATCCATTACGAAGTAATAATCTTGTTGCAAAAGATTCGCGCGTAAAAATGCCAGAGTTGCGAGACCCGGGATTTGAACCCACTTCACTTGGTCAAAGCGATCACTATACGACTGCTTGATAATTACATCTTAATATTATGGTTATCTAAAGCACCACAAATTTAATATAGGTACAGTAAAATGTCAAAGACAAATATTTTGTTTCACAAAGATAAAGACGGGACTTATAAATCTCATTTTGCTTACATTCTTATTTACACAGCAGAATCTTGTCTTTAAGTAAGCAAATTACGTTTTGTAGCGTATGATATATTTGTCGTAAAATGTGAATTTTGTGATGTCGTAAATATTTCGAGTGACTTTCAGGCCTTTGCTTTTGTATGTTAATGTTTTATATTTAATCAAGGTATATAGATTATATATCAAAGGTTGTGGCTTTTGGCTATTTACAGTGCCTAAGTCAGTTTCTTTGAAACTAAATCTGCGTGCTAGTTATTATATTGTGCAAGTATGTTCAATTTGACACCTAATTGTGTTGGGTCAACCCATTCCAATTGCACCCAAAGTTTAACAACCCTTAGTAATTTCGAAGAATTTCTTGTCTTCCTGAAATATTCAATAATTATTTTTGGCTCGAACCGAAATTCAAACTTAGGACCCCCAAATCAGTAGCTATACATAAAAGCTGCTTTAAATTTGCCAAACTATACACTTGCCAGCGTGAGGATAAAAGGTACCCTGTGCTTGTCCCCATAGTGCAATTTATGTCCTTAAGAATTTTTATAGGAATCTGTTCTTGTTTAAGTTTGAAAATACACCAAACGCACAGTTAAATAAACATTTATAATATTAGCTTGTCTTATTATAGTTTGGGACTAATAATAATAGTAATGCTAATATTAAACTTATATAGGAATTGAGCTGATGTTTTAAACAAGAAGTACACCAAAGGGCAAAGTTTTAGCTATTCAAATGTATGTGTAATTCTATCAAGTGTGAAGTGATTTTTTTAGCTGAGATCATTTGGCTATAGAATAATTTGTGTATATAGTTACTTTGAAATCTACTTTTTTTTTTAAATATTGCTTTGTAAAGATCATATTTAGTTCTCACATTAATATTATAAATACGAAAGTTGTGAATATGCGTGTTTATTACATTAGACAGATTTTGATGAAATTTGGTATGATAATAGCTGGCTATCCGGGTCAACGTATAGGATTACTGCTGGAAAATATCTCATCTCTGAGAAATCTATACTAAGCGTTAAAACGTAACTGGGGACGAACCCGAGCGGAGCGAGGATAAGTCGCTAGTTTGCGTAAATAATTACATTTAAGGTGTTTTGAAGTCTGTGTACTTTTAAATTAAAAAGTTAAAAAAAAAACAGTCAATATTGGCTCATACGGTAACAGAATCTCAGACTTTCTTCGTAGCAAAGTGGGTTTATTTGATAAATATCTAAGTAAAATCACGGAAGCTTTGCTCATCTATAAATCGTAACTAAGGCTTTACCAACTCTGATTCCACATAAGTGGATGACTTATGTGACCCTCCCTTCGTCAAATACGAAATCTATTAATCTGTACTACGAGCCTTATTTTGATCTTAAATGTATACTAGTGACTTGCTCTGCCTTTTCTTTCGATTATTTTTCATTTAATATTCAAGACATTTTGATATAGACATGTAAAATTATAATAATACTAGCGACTCACCCTTGCTCCGCTTGGGTTCATCCTTAGTTATGTTTTGACGTTAAGCATAGATTTCTCAAAGATGAGAATATATTTTCCCGTAAAAAGTATCCTGTATGTTGACTCGGATAACCAGCTATCATCATACTAAATTTCATCAAAATCTGTCCAATGGATTTCTCGTGATGCGTTCCCAGACAGACAGACAAAAATTCTAAAACCTATAGATTCGGCCTCTGTATCAATAATAATGACTATTTCAATAAGATTTTCCAAAAAATATAGTATAATATGCAGATTCGACTTAGGATTTTATTATATATATAGATGATTTTGTTCTACAATGAATAATCTGAATCATGATGTTTTCCTTCAGCGTAAGACAAGTGGTAATCCGTGATGAAAAAGATTCACACATGGAAATATCAGAGGTGCGAGACGCGGGACTTGAACCCGCTTCCCTAGGTTTCCCAAGCAACCTCGTTACCACTGGACACCTGTTTTATTCTTCTAAATAGAAACTTTAATTTCTTAAACTATACATTTTTCATTTAATCACTAGTTTAGTCTCATTAAAACAGACAAAATAAAATGCATAACCTTTATAAAACTAAAAATAGCTTAAGATATTTTAATGCATTTGAAAAAATAACAGCAATTAACGTGCAACCAAGCATTAAAGCCAGTACGACACCCGTTACACGTTCACTTTCCCGCTGTCACACCTTTGACACACGTAAGATAAAATGCTGAGATTTTTCTGCAAAATGCAAATTTTTATATGAGTTTATAATAATATGATAAATGGTTTGTGAGCGCCTACGTCAGAGCTAATATTTATCATATTAGTAGTCTTACGTAGATGACGCTTCACTCTTATAGTGAAGGAAAACGTCGTGAGGCAACCTGCATGTCTGAGAGAACTAGCAAGTTCTAGATACACATGTGAAGTCCGCCAACCCTTACTTGGCCAGCGTAGTGGACTATAGTCTGTTCTCTCACTGAAACTAGTCTTGTGTGTAGGAAATATTATGTATAGTGGATAAGTGTACACGTAAATACAAGGGCAATTTTAGTCACTCTCATACTCTGGTGAGACGACAATTTTGAAGGTTCTTGGGACTAAAATGCTGTCCGAGGCAATGAGTTGGAATACTGCTAAGTTATCTTGATAGAAAAACCCAATAAACATGCCCTGAATCGGTACTCGAACCCAGGACCTCTGGATCTGTTACCATGCATGCTAGCCACTAGACCTTTGAACAGTATCCGGTAGACAGATGTTGTCCTGTCAATGATCTCGTTTGGTCGAAAAATTAAAAAACATTTCTAGAGCTCGACAACAGCGTCATCTCCTAAGTCTAGTAAAGAAATAAAAAAATTATCAAATCCGCTCCAGCCTTTTGGAATTAAGAACACACATCGGAATTTCATACAAAAAGATGAATTCACAACACTTTCCACAATTCTTTAGTTTGTAATTTCTAACTACATCTATGTCTACTTTTCAAAATTTCAACCTGTATATCTTTTAAAGGTAGTTATATATATATATATATATATATATATATATATAATATACTCATGAAATATTGTAGAAACGAGATTTAACTTTTGATTTATGACATAATATCATTATGTAGATCTCATTTATACTGCTTTGACTTTGACAGCAGAGAGAGAGCAAGTTATAAAAGTTTCAAATTTTAGAAAAGTTAATATTAAGTTTTAGTTAACATCTTATTTTCTTACTCATGCAGGATGTCTTTGAATTGACGACACGTTTGGTTCAGTATATAGTGTGTTAGTTTATACTTGCTGTGCCAACGGTCGAGGGTTCGAGACCCGCTAGGGGCACTCATTTATGTGATGAGCACGAATGTTTGTATGTACTCCAGTCATGGATGTTTATATTTATAATATGTATAAATATATACAAGTTATATGTATGTAGTGTATCAACTATCTGCTATCCATAACGCAAGCCTCGTAGCTTACCATGGAACTAGATGGTGCTGTGTGTTAATGTTCCACATATTTATTTGAAAAGAAAATATCTGATCTCTGAGAAATCTATACTAAACGTTAAAACGTACCAAGGGATAAACCCGACTGGAGCGAGGGTGAGTCGCTTGTAATATTATGTAATCATCTCTGCTTCTTTTCGGCCCACAAAAGAGTTGAAACACAATAATCACTTTGTTTATTAGAACGTATATCTTCACCAATTGACGATGAATCTTCATAATTTAAATTTCAAGAAAAAAAACACTATTATTTGGGAAATAAATATGTATTTTAAATTGACCTTCACTACATAGTATAAAACAAAGTCGCTTTCTCTGTCCCTATATTTTTTTTTTATTGTCGCTCGACAAGATGACTCCATGACGCCTGATGGTAAGCGACAGTGTATGTATGCTTAAATCTTTAAAACTACGCAACGGATTTTGATGCAGTTTTTTTAATAGATATAGTGATTCAAGAGGAAGGTTTTAGTATATGATTTGTTAAGTTTTTGTATACATTGGCTAAAATATAACGATATTTGTTGGAGATGTCGGAATAAGTAAACCGTCTGGGAGCTTTCAACGAAAACGCTATCTAAACCCTTTGAGATATAACAAAATAATGTATGGAGGAATTGTGTATCTTATATAGGTCTACAGAAAAGTCCGCGATAGCATATGTCTATCTCTTAAGGTTAACATACTATATCCATTTTATTTCAAAACGTATCTAGGGACAAAACCGAGCGAAGCGAGGGTGAGTCGCTATTTTAGAATAATGTAGAAGTGTTGTATATAAGCTTATACATCCTTATATCATAAATTCTTCTCCTACCGAGATACTAATACGAGATTTTCGTTTCAGGTAATATTTTATTAGTCTCTCCGCACAATAAAGGTGAAGGTAAGTTTTATACGCGTTATTATAAAAATTTTAAAAAGTTATTGCTTGTTTATTATCCATACATTATTTTTACATCGACCTTTAAAAGAATAGTACGCGGTTTTGTTGTATTTTTATATTCAAACTAGCATTGCCCGCGACTCCGCCCGCGTTCAGATGACCAAAAACTAAATTCTTAGGTTTTCATTTTAGTATACTCTTACAATGCAGCTTTTGTATTTTTTCTCAGAAATTAGGTATTTTCCCGCAGTAAAAAGTATCCTAAATGTTGACCCGGATCACCAGCTATGATTATATAAAATTTCATCAAAATCCCTCCAGTAGATTTTCCGTGATGCAGTAACAGACAGACAAAAATTCTAAAAACTAAAGATTCGGCCTCTGTATCGATAATAATGTTTATTTCAATAAGATTTTCCAAAAAAATATTTAATGTACAGAGTCGGCATAGTTACAATTTTATTATATTATGTATAGATAATATAGTCTATCTATTCCATACTAACCGTTTAAACGGCTACCTGGACGAACTCGAGCGTAGCGAGGTTACCTCGCTAGTCGGTATATACAATTGCATTTGTTTCTATAAATTTCTTTACTTGATATAGTATTTTACCACTATCTGGCAGACTATTTACCATAAATTTCCAACTAAATCGACACTTGAAAACATCAATCGACTAACATAAAGTCTAAACGCAGCTATTTTGTTTCGATATTTGCTTTATTACGTGGAATTTCGAGATAAGACTTATTTTTATTCTAGTAGTTGATTATTTAGGACTTAGATATGATATGCTTTTGGATATTTTAAAAACATTTACATAAATTAAAATCAGTATGTGCAAATAGAATTTAAGCTCTAAAACATCACACAAATAAAATGAAAAATTTCATTTCCGCTTGTGTTTATTTGAATTTGAACTCCTCTTAGAGTTACTGTTCCATGAATTTATATAATAAGTAATGACTTACTTTCGCTTCGCTCGGGTTCGTCTCTAGATACGTTTTAAATAGAAATGAATAGTTATTGCGAGCGTGCCTTAGGAGAAAGTCTTATGTATGCTAGTATAGATTTTTCTGTGACTTATTAAGACCTAAAATTTTCTAGTACATTGAATTGATGTATCTCTTAAGGTTTAGCCAGCGTTAGATATGTTAATTTCTAGGAACAACTCTACAGAAACAGTAATTGTGGTTTTTCCGTGGGAATGAAAAAATTTATTGTAGTAAAAGGTATTCTAAATATTGACCCGAGTAATAAGTTATCAGTACACAAAAGTTAGTTATGATTTAGATGAAATTTGGTAAGAAGGTACTTTGAGACCCTGGGAAGGACATAGGCTACTTTTTATCTCGGAAATTATCCCTTAAGGGAGTGAAAATGGAGATGAAAATTTGTATTGGGAAGCAAGCTAGGGACGAACCCAAGCGAAGCAAGATTGAGTCGCTAGTATTAAGTATAGATAAATTTATTTAGTGTATCTCGTAAACTTAACAAATTCAATCAATTGGATCTTATTTTGATAAAAAAATGCAATTTTTATATCTTTTCCGGCAAACGCCAAGCGAAGTTTGGTCAGGTAGTAAGTAGTTTAGTGCTATAAATATAACCAAATAGTGTATTAAGCGTTTTAGTTTTCTACCTTTCAAATATTAAAATTCTAAAGATGGCACACTGCCAGAGCATGTTCTTGACATGGTCTCGTATAAAGCTTTCCACAAGGGTTCACTATGTCTGCTTTAAATCATACTGTTACTTATTGTTAGTTTCATTTATCCCTTTGTATGCTTCCATTATGTATGGAAAATACTAAAATATGTAAATAATTTTAAAATTCAATTCAAATTCTACAATATATTTTCATAGTAAAAATATTTTCAATCTATATTTATAGGAAAATGTTTACGTCTGTCTGTTTACAATCTTTGAAAAGCTGATCCGATTTTGATCGAATTTAGTATTGAGATCTTCGAGTCTAAGGACTAATTTTTTGTACTTTTTGAGTGCTAAATAATTTTTTTTTATGATAGGCTTACTAATTTATGTAGATACTTCAAAATATCTATCTTATCTAAAGGAAGCTCAGTTAGTTTCTTTAGTATACTGGGTAGTGTAGCGAGTGCACAATACCACATCTATTTTATTATAGTACTAGTGACTCACCCTAGCTTCACTCGGGTTCGTCCCTAGGTTGATTTCATCCCATTTTGACCCCCTTAAGGGATGACTTCTAAATAAAAGTTATCCTCTGTCCTTTCCAGGGTCTCAAACTATCTTACAAAATTTCATCTAAATCGGTCCAGGAGTTTTTGAGTTTATTCGTAACAAACATACAAAAATACAAATCTTTTCTCTTTATAATAGCAGTGTAGATATTTGAATTTCTTCAATTAATACCATTATTATATTAAGCAACGTTATTTTATGAGTTAACTAAATTAATTAATTGAATTTCTTTTTGTAGAAAATATTTTTAAAAATGTATAAAAACATAAACTTATTTGATTATAATTTTATTATTTTATATACTTGCGCTTTAAATTTCATTTCGTTTTTATGGCTAATGCTTATATTAAATTCTAAACAAAATAGGATGGACTGTTTGAAAAATAAAATAAATTTAAGATTCATAATAAATTATATAAATTTAAATTTATTCATAATAAATTTATAAATTATTTTTTCGTAGAAATACAATCGAATTGTAATAAAATTTTATTTCGTAAAAACGCCATTTTTGTCCTCGTCACTGATATTTTCTAGTTAAATTACGAAGTGTGAATAATATCAGGTTTTATGTAGCTTATGATGTTAAAATAATAATATATTTATATGAATTTTCTTAATTCTACATCTATTAGATGTTCGGTGCGACAACACTCGTATTTTCTTACTTCACTCAATATTCAATTATGGTAAACGAAATGATAAGAATTATAAACTTAATACTTTCTTAGATTTTACGTGAAACTGCCTTTTCGTACTTTTTCGCGGATTTATTTAGATTTTTTGGTCCCGATGTTTCGAATGCTTTATATAGCAATCATGGTCACGTGAGGGTTTAGACGTCTTAAAGTTTATATTATACAGTTGTTACAGACAGTATCTATCCACAAAATCATATAATGATTTTCAAGAAATACTAAAATGGTACATATAAAATTGAACAAAATTACATCTTTTTCCATCAACTCCTACACCCTTACACTTTTGGACCTTTTTATGGTACTTAGCCGACACCAGAGTTTTGCGAGGCGTTTTATATGCGTAGGATGTATAGAGTTATTTGTTTTATTAGAAGTGGTATCAATCAATTATACATTTCTTAATTGTACAATTATAATTTTATTCTCAGCTTTCGCGTGAGTTTCAATATTAAATATCACACATCTTTATATTTATATAAAGTTTACTCGGATAAACAACTATCATCGTAAAAAATTTCTTAAAAATCTATGCAGTACTTTTCTCGTGACGCGTTCCCAGACAGACAGACATAAACTCTAAAAACTAGTTAACTATATATATATTTGGACTCTGTATCGATAATAATAACTATTTCATTAAGACTTTCCAAAATATATTTAATGTACAGATTTGACTCAGAATTTTATTATTTGTATAAATCAAAACTTTTAAAGTTCCTAAAAAGGGGGAAAGTCTGTGGTAAAGACAGCTTTTTAGCAAACTTTTGTTCCGTAGGTCTTACTAAAATTATTGTACATGTAATCATTATTCATGTTGCATGAAAAATTTTATTAATAAGCATTAACATTAATTTTATATTTTACATTATTAGTGACATTTCACATGAAAATGACATTTTAGAAAAAGCCATAATCTGAGGGAAAACCGGAAGACGTAACAGTTTCCGCTGTTACCAAAATTTTACGAAGGGGTAAATTTTTAAGACATTATCCGAATGGGCTCGGGCACTTGTGGAAAGCGTTCTCATAAATCATTTTATAAATATCCCAAACCCAAAAATTCTTGCTTATGCCTGGTTTTGTCAGAGTATTTGTCTCTACGCCGAAGGTGACAGGTTCGAATCCCACTTAAGGCAAATTTTTACGACTCATACTTAGGTACTTTACTTATACTTTCATGGTATTTGTCACGACTTTTTCGTCGTGCTAAAATACGTAATATGGAAGCGACTTTTTATAATATTTATGTCTATTTCATTTAATATCTTGATAGTTAGAAGGTGCAATAAGAATATTTTTATTTTTGTATGAAAATAAAAATTTGAGAAATATATTTTTTTCTTGTTACAGATGTTGTTGTTATGATGTAAATAGTATATTCCCAAAAAGTTTTCAGTAAATTAAAAATAACCCTGTATATGTGTAGTGTATCAACTATCTGGTATCCATAACTCAAGCCTCGTAGCTTACCATGGAACTAGATGGTGCTGTGTGTTAACGTGCCAACAATGTCGAAGATGTTTTATACTTTGTACAATCTATAATATTTAAAGCATAAAATCAATTTTCAAAGTTTTTGCGGTTTCAAATAACCGCCATAATCTGTACTTCACGCTTCACAAAAGACGGCTTGTAACTTGGATTCAAAGAAGCAAAGTATCTCCATTCTCCATAACAATCTCTTAGACTTAACGTAATCCCTGTATATTGCTACAGTATATGGCTTATTGCCTCGATTTAAACTGAGCTAGCAGTAAATATATTATCTTACTTACATTTTCTGTGATTAAGTTTTTTTTGTTTATGTAATATTGGGTGTGAAGCGATTGAAAATTTTCTCTTTTTTCACGCTTTCCAAGTGCGACTTGTCTTTCGAAAACTTCCTAGAATCTCAGTTTCAGGAATGGAAATCTATACTGATATTGTAAAGAGGCAGAGTTTGTATGTTTGTTTGTTTGATTGAACGCGCTAATCGAATAGGAACTTCTAAACCGATTTGAAAAAATCTTTTTGCATGAGATAGCCCGTTTATATTTCATCCCCGAAAAATGTACGGTTCCCGTGGGATAGATTTCTTTTTGTCTAGGGGCGAACCCGAAGCGAAGCGTGGGTGAGTTGCTAGTCATTTTAAAAGAAACAAATATTTGAAGACAATTATTATAGATATTACAACTGCTTTATTGAACGAAATTATGGAAAGCAACTAAATGACTTTCAAGTTAAGATGAAAGACCAAAGAGAAAAAACAACACTCTCTTACCCTTGCTAATCAAAAACTTAGTGTACTTACTACATAATACTATGACCAATTATTTTCCTCGGACTGTAAAAATATTTTATATTCTTAATAATGACTATTTAACTACAAAAGTTACAAAATTGGCTTAAAATTACTTTGAATATAACTAGTATAACTCACTTAAATTTTGTCTTGAAATTTATAGAGGACCAATTTTAACAATTAATCAATCATTTTTCTTCTTAATGGATTCAAAGAGTGCTAATGCAGTACTTTTGAGGTACAGATGAAGGATAAAAACATTCAAAACTAACGAAAATATAAAAAAATTTTAAGTCACTCAAAATTTTCTAAAAAATATTTTGTAAAACGATATATGTAAGCAATGTGTGATGAGGGTAAAGTTTATTTTAGTTTCACAGTGGTGAAAAGTCCATCTCAATTTTCCAACTCGCAACACTCGTTCTCTCGGGGATGCTGCACACAGGATTCGACACTTTTGTCTTATTTTATTTACTTTGTCACTTATTTTATTTCCTACCTACCTGTCTGACTACCTGAAGTAATACATAGACTACTTTTCGTATGTTATTGAAGGACGCATCCGAGTGAAGCAAGGTTAAGTGGAAAAAATAACAATGATTGGACTTTCATGATATAACGTATTATCTTTTAAGAAACGCCATAATAATAATATTCTCCGAATCGAAAATTAACTCCATATGTAATGTGATTCAACTCACGCTTCGAAACTTCTGGAATCCGAAGTGAAACCACGTTAAAGTTTGTTGGGAACAGTTACGAACGTGCGGCTACAAACAAAAACTGACTCTCAAATTACAATGTATATTAATTGGTATTATGGAATTGAATTGAAGAGCGGCAGTGGTAGCCCAGTGGTAACGCGCTCGCTTGGGAAACCGAGTGAAGCGGGTTCAAATCTTGGGTCTCGCACCTCTGATATTTTTATGTGCGAATCATTTCTAACATGATTACCACTTGCTTTAAGGTGAAGGAAAACATCGTGAGGAAACCTGCATGTCTGAGAGAACTTAGGAAGTTTTCATAGACATGTGAAGTCTGCTAACCCGCACTTGGCCAACGTGGTGACTATGGCCTGATCTCCCTCGTATTGAAGGGAGGCCCGTGCCCAGCAGTGGGACGATAAAAAGGGCTGAATACATGGAATTGAATTAAACATGCTGGTATTAAATAAAATAAGGGTGTTTTTTGCATGACTAACTAGTTTTCCTCGTGATTCTGCTTGCGTGGTAGGTTAGTTGATAAATAATATGATCTATACATATAATAAAAGTGCTATAAAACAAAAAAGAATTATTCAAACCAGTCTAGCCATTTTTGAGATTTAGCGAGACTAACGAATTACAATTGATTTTTATATGTATAGATTTAACTAGATTTAATTTTTTTGTTGTTAAGTTCTGGTAATATTGATGTTACTATCTTCTATAAAAATTCAAATATTTATGTACTTTCTTTAACTTCACGTATTTTTAATTTCGCGAAAAACACGTTATTGGTATGAAGGCCAGGAGGCTATTAGGTACATCTGTAAGTTCAATTGGGAAGAAAATATTTATTATTTTTATACATATTGATACACACATAAACATACAAACAATTGCCTTTATGTGATTCAAGAGACCGGTGTTGTTTTCGCTAGGGAGTTAGTATAGGAAGTTTTTAACGAATTTCACAAGTAGGTAATGTTTTATAACCCTCGATATAAAATACTTTTTATATCTGTACATAGAATAAATAAATAAAATTCTGAGTCGAATCTGTATATTCAATATATTTTGAACAAACTTATTGGAATAGTTATAATTATCGATACAGAAGCTGAATCTACAGTTTATTAGAATTTTTATCTGTCCGTATGTCTGGGAACGCATCACGAGAAAACCGCTAGACAGATTTTGATGAAATTTTGTACGATGATAGCTGGTTATCCGGTTCAACATATAGGATACTTTTTACTGCGGGAAAATATATTATCTCTGAGAAATCTATACCAAACGTTAAAACGTAAACGAGGTTGTTGCTGGAATTTTACTAAAATGCTCAAAATGATCTATAATAATGACTATTTCAATTAGATTTTCCAAAAAAATTTTTTAATATAAAAATCCGTTTCAGTTATAATTTTATTGTATGTATAGATTAGAAATTTCTTCTCACAATTTCGATGTAAGCAAAATTTTGTTAAGTCTTTGAGATATTGTTCCTAAAATTTAAAACATCATCCCACAAAGAACGCCGTTCTGAGGTAAAGCGTACGCTTTGATGATTGTAAGAAGCTGGCGTAAGCTCAGTTAACTAATTAAAAACATCACATGCAACATAAACGAAAGCCCCAATCTCGTTCAGAAAAAATACGCGAAAGTTTATCTTGTAATAATGGACTCGGTCGAAAAATCGTGAATCATCCTAAAAGTTTGTGTTCAAAAATACTTTTATGCAAAATTAATATGTTGGTGTAGCTTTTTGTACTTTATCTAAGCTTTATGTAGAATTTTAATAAGCTTTTAGTTAGTATTTTATTCAAAAAAGTTCGTATTGAAAGTTTAATTTGGCGTTACAAAAGTTAAGAAAATTGCTGAGTCTGAAGAAGCGTTGATTTCAAAACTTTTGCTATCTTATATTAAAATATTTTATAGTTTAACTGCCTCGGTGGTGTAGTGACTAGCATGTACGGCTGCACACCCGGAGGTCCTGGGTTCGAGTCCCGGGTTGGGCCAAGTTTAGTTATTGAGTCTTTCTGTATATTAAGCCTCAGTAATAGCCCGGAGTCGGGAAGTTGGCGGTGTTTCACCCCCGTGCCTCGGAGAGCACGTAAAGCCATCGGTCCTGCGCCGACACTCTCACCGGTCGTGTCGAGCAGTCGTCCCACCGGAGTATGAGAGTGACAGGAATAGAGAGTGCACGTTGTGTCTGCGCGTACACTTGTGCACTATAATATCTCCTGCGCAGTTGGCTAGTCTCAATGAGCTTGGCCGCCGCGCCGTGGCCGGAATCGGTCGGGAGAACATCAAGTGTCTAGTTTTATTTAGTTTTCAAATACTTTGTTTTTATTATTAGAATTCTTGGTACTGTTTTATTTGATTTTCTTATTGTTTTAAAAACATATTTAATATAAGTCAAATACTGTAGAACTTGCTTATGTTACATAGAAGAAAAATGGCTTAAATATTTTTAATTATTATTATTATATTTTAAATGTAGCTTTAAATGGTGGACTGAGAATTCATGAGACAAAATGCTTATTTGTTAACCTACTTCAAATAAAAGGAGGTACTCAATACATCTGAATTTCTTTTGTGGTTACGCGATATATACCATTGTGATCGATTTTCATATTATTTTGTTTAAGCAAAGGGTTTTGTACAGGTTTTTTCACTTCATGCAGGGGTGGAAGTATTCCTTACTCTTTTCTTCTTTTAATGATTTTGAAGTACGTGTATTGTTTTTATAAAAATAATAATTTGTCGAGAAGTTTCGTGGGCGAAAGGTGATACATATTAAATACATGAAATTGTAAAAATTAAGAAAGTATAATAAACTTGGACAAATTTAGATTGTCTTTTTGAGCTTATAATATGTAGATATAATTAAATTGTAATGCGATTGCACAACAAACACTTAGTTTTTTTTTTGTATATTCTATGATAAAACCTTAAAAATCCTCGTTCTCAATATATAAAAAATCATTTAATATGTAACATCAATTCCAATACTAAACTATTTTCTTTATATGGCCAAGTGCGGGTTGGCAGATTTCACAGGTCTTTTGAAAACTTGCTAAGTTCTCTCAGACAATGTCAAAGACATCATGAGGAAACCTGTATTTCCTCATGATGTTTTCTGTCACTATAAGTCGTAATCATGATGAAAATGATTCGCACATGAAAAGTCAAAGGTACTAGACTGAGATTTGAACCCATTTCACTTAGTTTTCCAAGCAAACGCGTTACCACTAGGCTACCACTACCTCATACTTATACACCTTATGTGCAAAAACAAAATATAATATAAGCTACTCTCAGATATAAGAAAGACTAATCAACAAAACGAATATACGTATTTATGATTTTTAGAATAATTTTCAGTCTAATGAAATATTGCTTGCGTTAGAGTAACTAAATTGAAAGAATAAATATTTAGCTTTTTCTGTTCGTTTCGAGCAATCAGAATTCAAACTTAGCTGTAAATCTTCAAGTCGATTTCGAAATTTCTATCGTAGTAACTTATTTGCTTCATCCGCAAATCTTTCATGGTCATTGCTTCTTTATGTGTAAGAGTTTCATTCAACTAGTCTGAGACTATTGATTTATGTTATATTAAATAATATCTATGTATGTAAATTTAAATTTTATATAAATAAATATGTTGGGACATTAAAACACAGCACCATCTAGTTCCATGGTAAGCTACGAGGCTTGTGTTATGGATACCAGATAGTTGATACACTACACATAATATATATAAATTTTAAATACAAAATATTTAAACAACCATGACTGGAGTACAAACATTCGTGCTCATGACACAAATGAATGCCCCCCAGCGGGACTCGACCCCGCGACCGCTGGCATAGGAAGTAGGGTCATTAAAAACTGAGCCAAACATGTCGTCAAATATCTTTTCTCCAAAAAGCTTATGATATTGAGAGGTATCTAAACAAAACTTTGAACTGTGCTATCTTAAGAACATAAACACTAAATTAAATAATTTAATAAATAACTTGTTAAGCCAATTAAAATTAATAGATTGAAAGTAAACACGCTAATGGAACCTTAAAGTTTGGGAAAATATCTTTCCATTTAGTAGGGGACCTTTAAAAGAACTGAAAACAAAAACGGCTTTAAATTTTTATTAGTATTTTGTAATACTAATAAAAATTTAAAGTTATTTTTGTTAATATAAGCAATAGTAGGTAATTAGTTGTAGCTCAGTGGTAACGCGCTCCTTTTTACATATTTTAAAACATTTGAAAGAGACTCAAAATGACATTAAAGAGCTTTGTTAATGTGACGGCTCCTGTGACCTCATTGTTATCTCTGTTATGTATGAACAAACATATCCTTTGGGTAGCTCGGAACTGGGTCACGACAAAGAACATCTATCACAGAAGTGTCATCAACTGAAACAAATCACACTACTCCTAGTACTCCTTCATGTCTAAACGACTGGAAGAATTTGGATGTTTAGTATGCAGATAGACGATATGCAATAGCACATAAGCAATGATGCTGCTTGTAAATCTATACATATAATAAAATTGTAACCGAGCCGAATCTGTACATTAAATACATTTTGCAAAATCTTATTGAAATAGACATTATTATCGATACAGAGGCCGAATCTATAGTTTCTAGAATTTTTGTCTCTCTGTCTGTTACCGCATCACGGAGTAACCACTGGAGGGACTTTGATGAAATTTGGTATGATGGTAGCTGGTTATCCGGGTCAACATATAGGATACTTTTTACAGCGAGAAAATATCTGTTCTCTGAGAAATCAGTACTAATCGTTAAAACGTAAGTAGGGACATACCCGAGCGAAGCGAGGGTGAGTCGCTAGTAATTTCATAAATACAATAAGTATTTTTTAATACTAATAATAAAATATCCTAGTGTTCCCTCAGTCTACACTTCATACATTCGACTATAATACAAAAAAAATGATAATATTTACGAAAGCTCGTCAATAGCTAGTAAACAAAAAAAATCGGTTGTCAAACAGAAGAAAAAGATACAGAACTGTTTTCTCTTTGTCCATTTATATGTAGATATGGAATGTGCCCTTTGGAGATGAGAATCTAAGGATCTTGGTATATTGTGGTTACTTGGTAAATGTGTGAAATTAAGTTATATTGGCTCGTATGCACGTTATCTATAATATTATGTTTATCAATGTAACTTCGATATTTAAAAGAGCAACTGTTGAGTTTCTCGTCGGATATTCTCAGCAGAAATACTTCCGAGCCAGTGGTAGCTTTCTCACGGACTGGTTACACTGACGCTTACAGTAAAGTGAGGATCCAAAAGTGCTTATAATAAGTCTATTTGAATAAAGTTTCATTTTATTATGCTTATCAATATTTATGAAAATTGGAAATATTAAACTTTATTAGCCCGAGGTATTAGTAAGCTTTAATTAATATAAGCTAACTTGATAATATCTTCTAATGTTGTATGTTAATTAGGAACACCTTACATCTCTAGAAGTTATATATAATAGATATATAGTTATATATAATAAAGGTAATTTACAAATATAATAAAGGCAGTGGTAGCCCAGTAGTAGGACGCTCGCTTGAGAAACCGACTGAAGTGGTTTCAAATCCCGGGTCTCCTCTGGTAATATTTTTGCGCCAATCATTTCAAATATGATTACCACTTGTCTGACGGCAAAGGAAAACATCGTGAGGAAACCTACATGTCTTAGAGAATGATTTTTTTAAAAGATACGTGAAGTCCGTTAATCCGCACTTAGCCAGCGTGGTGGGCTATGGCCTGATAAGCCTCGCATTGAAGAGAGGTACCGTACCCATTAGTAGGACGTTAAAAATGCCGAATACATACATTATACAATAAAGGAAATTTAATAAACGGATTCCTGCGTTAATATTTTCTCTATATAATATCTCAAAACAAAAATGCACGAAGATATTCCTGTCAAAATATTTGTAGGATTGCGTTGGGACATTTGTTACTTCTCCTAAAAGCCATGGAACAAAAGAATTGAAAGTAGAAAGTATTATAAGAAAGTATTAAAAGAACTGAATTGAATTTCTTACATCATCCACCTGTAACGGCTTTGATTTTAGTGAAATCTATATTAATATTACAAAGAGGAAAGATTTTTTGTTTGTTTGTAGCGAATAGGCTTCGCAACAACTGGTCAGATTTAGATGAAATTTAGTAACAAGATATTTTGATACTCTGGGAAGGACATAGAAAAGTTTTATCCCGGAAATCATGCCTTAAGGGAATGAGAATGGGGATTAAAGTTTGTATAGAGAATCAACCTAGTAACGAATCCGACCGAAGCAAGGTGGAGTCACTAGTTCATTATATATTGGATAGATCCATAGTTTCACTATGCAAGTCAAGCCAGATACAAAAATTAGAGTTTTTACAACTGAAATTATTACGTTCAGTACTACTTCTGGTATATTTTATGCGCAAACATTTAATCAGCATTGGGTTATGTATTTCACATGCCCAAGTATAAACACTTAAAGCTTATCTTCATACAAAGCCTGTTTTTATAGGCTTTTATATTTTATTATTTAATGGGTCTAGGGATGCCCGGCGAGTTACTTATACCGTGCGGTAATAACGGTAGGAAAGCGTTCAAAATATAAATGTACAAAAAAGTCAAGTTCCACGTCATATTACAAGTATGATGTTATATGATATGAAGTACTGAATTTTGCACAATTGCTTGATACATATTTTTGGTTACTTCAGAAAGATCAAAAGCGAATTCAACTTGAGAATGAAAGGTTTCGTATATTATAAAATTCAAAGTATTTTCAAGACAGACTTTTAGTAACATTTTTCCATAAAATATGTGAAAAGACACAATCCGTTTGTCATTAAAGCTGTAGATCCAGATTAGGAGACCACAGTGTAGTGAATTCTGAGTAATATAGATTTGGAGAAATTAATTAAAACGTAAATAACAGATGCTTGCAATTCAATTCGATTGTAATAATGGCTTCTAAGCATGCCAGTTGAGCACAAGTTACTCCGTCAATGTCGTAGATTGGAAAAGACACGAAGAAGATTGGTCGGTAAAATAAATTCAACAAACTAAATTAAACTATAATGTGTAAAAGAGAGAGTTGCTAAAAAAGATAATTATAATGTACTCAATGTACTCTTTTTCAGTAAATTGATTATTTTGTTTTGTTTTCTAGCGAATGATCGTTATTTTTTATTGAATTGCAAGTCACTAGGAATATAAATTGTAATTACGAGTTAGTTTAAGATATTTAGAGCTATGCTTCCAAATAGCCTAAACCTCCGAATAATCTGAATTTTGGTATAGATATGGATTTCGACGTTCTTATAATAAATACGTTATTGATTATTGCTTTTAGAGGAAGATATTTAATACGAAAGTTGTAGGCTATGACAAAATAGACATTTTTTGTTCAATATTTTTTTCGTGCATATTCGCCCATTGTGAATCGATGTTCATTATTTTTCAAGGATCAAAGTCCTCAAGGGTGCCTATACAAATTAGTCTATACTAATATTATAAAGAGGCAGAGTTTGTTTGTTTGTTTGAATGTGTAGTGACAGTGCTGACGCGCATATATATTAACCGACTTCCAAAAAGGAGGAGGTCCTCAATTCGTCGGAATCTTTTTTTTATGTAAAAAAAATAACACTCGAAAAATAAAAAAAATATTACATATGTATTTTCGAATAACTGGTAAAAAATAAAAAAATACCCCGATTCTAACTAAATTATGAAAAATGGTAATAATTAATATACTCTAATAGAAAAAAATCAACGTAAAAATGTTATTTTTTAGCGGAGAATCCCAATAATAAGTACTTAAGATAACGTTGAACGCTTAAATGGAAAAAGGATTTTCGATTTGCACTCTGGTTATATCCTCTTTACTTAAAAGGTATACAGAAAATACAAAGGTAGGATGAATATGGAGAGGAATTTCTTTCAAATATTATTACTATAGTTAAAAAAATTGTCCGTGTGTCAGTTCCAACTCACGACTGTAGTTTACTCCTTAAATACGATTGTTTTTCTGTGATGCGGTAACAAACAGACAGACAGACAGATAAAAATTCTAAAAACTGTAGATTCGGCTTCTGTATCAATAATAATGTCTATATCAATAAGATTTTCCAAAAAAATATTCAAATTATAGATTCGGCTTGGTTACAATTTTAATATGTATTGATATGCAAAGACAGTTTTTTTCTTCGTTTTGTCAACAGATTTTTTTTTTGTTTCGTAGCTATTGATGTGTTAACAAGAAAAAGATATAGTGTATCCATAAAAAAAATTGGATACAGTTAGTTTTTTATGCTTACACAGGTAATTTCTACTCATACTCGTACATGCTTTCCACAAATTTTCATTAGCAATTATAGCCGAATTCCAACCACTATGTTGTATTATTTTATAACTAGCACTGCCCGCGGCTCCGTCCGCGTTGAGATGACAAAAAACCAAATTCTTAGGTTTTACATATTTGTAGCTCTTACATTGCAGTTTTTGTATTTTTTCTCAGAAATAAGACATTTTCCCGCGGTAAAAAGTATCCTGTATGATGTATCGGATAACCAGCTATAACCATATCAAATTTCATTAAAATCCCTCCAGTGGGTTTTCTGTGATGCGGTAACAGACAGACAGACAAAAATTCTAAAAACTATAGATTCGGCCTCTGTTGATTTCCAAAAAATATTTAATGTACAGATTCGGTTTAGTTAGAATTTAATTATATGTATAGATAAGACATATAGAAACTTTATGTTACATACATAGAGAAATAATGAAATACAAAATGATATCAGATATTATTTGAATCTCAAGCTACCATGTAGTTTTATTTTAATAAACAATTATATTAATACTAGATTAGTAAATATTAGTATTTATTTATTCCTGTGACACAAAATTGCTTCACAGTGTAACTTTTCGCCAACAGATATTATCATCTCATGAAAACAACTCGTAGTGTATTAAATAATAGCATAATTTTAGGGAACATTATTTCTACTTGTTGCTTTGTTGTACTGTTAAAAATAATAAAGATAGATATTAACAAGCGTATTTTTGCAGATAAAATTTTGAAGTCATAAAATTAATTTCTATTTTAGATCTAAAGATCTATTGAAAATACATTACATAATAGCAATAATTAATAGATTAAAAAAATAGTAATTGTAGAAGTTGATAAACTGTGTCACAATTGGACCCAGTTATGCAAAAAACAGCCACGTGCGTAAAAGTACCAACAGAGTTATAAACATTTTTCTGTCGACAGTTGCACTTCTGTTTTGTTTTGTTTTTCTGGTTATTTTAAAATTGAGCAATATTTATATAAGTATTGTTTATTTTTTATAATTACTTTTATTTTTTATAATAAAATGCTTATAACTCTGTTGGTACTTTTACGCATATGACTGTTTTTTGCATAACTGGGTCCAATTATTAACGTACTATAATTACAAAAAATAGGATGTACATACAAAATCTTATAAAATCACATTCCTTCATTTTGCAAGTTCGATGTCCGTATACGATATTTTTAAAGCCATCCATATCTCATCCATTTTGAAATCAATCAAATATCAAAAAAGTGCCCAAAATACAAAAAAATATTTGAAATAGATAGCGTTCAAATTTATTTTTTATTTTATTTTTTGTTTGTTAAATCCGATCGTCTTTGAGACAATTTCTTTGAAACGGAATTACAAAACTTACCTATCCTATCTGACTTTAATCTGTTATCTGAAGTAATCCTACTAATATTGTACATGCGAATGTATGGATGTCTGGATGTATGGATGTTTGTTACTCTTTTATACAAAAACTACTGAATTGATTTTAATGAAACTTTACAATAATATAGCCCATATATAAAAATAACACATAAGCTACTTTTTATCTCGGTAAAATGTACGGTTCCCGAGGAAAGCGAGGGTGAGCCGCATTATAAGGTATAAAAATTCAATTCGAGTTCTCTATAATATTATAAATCAGGACTTATACATGATTTTTAACTAAATTGTACGTATATTGGAAAATCAAAGACAAACTAGTGTGCTAGTAAAAACTATGCATACAATATAATACCAAACTATCTTCGTTTCTAAGCACGTATCGTTCCACTTAAATGCCTAAAAAAAGTAACAAACACAAACACACTGAAAGATTTCATAAGTTCAGAACAAATATGCCAAATAACATTTGCAGCCACTTTCCTTAGAGATGTTTTCCTTTTTATGTCCCACGAATACGTATTTGGTATTCTTAAGAGATTTATTACAAGAACTTAGGTTTACACTCTGTGTATATAACACTTTAGTCACGTACTTGGAATTTACGTGACTAGTTTGCGGTGACATTTGGAAAATTAAAACAATATAGGTATAAAAAGTAGCATCGATAATGCTACATTAGTGTTTTTAGTTTGTGTTATTCTGATGTATAAGCTATGTTACTACTAATATGTATATTCTACTTACTTTTTATATATGTATATTATAATATGATTCATACCTTTTAATATCCCACAGCTGAGCAAGGGCCTTCATTCCTGCTGTTTCATACCATAGTCCATCACGCTGGTTTTGTGCGAATTGACGAACAGCACATGCCTTTTTAAAACTAGGTAGGTCCTCTCCGACGTTTAGGTGTCCTGACTGATGTTTTTCTTTACTGTAAGGCAAGCGGTAAATTATGTTAAAATAGATTTTGAGATCCAAAATTTCCATAAAAGACTACTGGAAATCAAAAATGAAAACAAATCTACGAAAAATTTGAAAATATAGTATTATTAAGAATACTCGTAGATACATAAAAAAGTCTGAATAATATAAATATAAAAAATATATTATTTCTATACATAAAGTAAAACGTTCTCTACAGATATAGATCCCTATGTAGTATATAAGCTTCCGAAATATCTATCGAAATACATCAAAACTTGCTAAGGGCTCTTAGAAAAGTTGGACCACTTTTGAACAGAAATTAGCCAGCGAAGGCAATATCACGGTCTTCCTTGATTGCTCAAAAGTTTTATGAACTAACTTTACAAATAATTTTCGGATTTTTGATATATAATCAAAGCCTTACTCTGCATCAAACTAAGAAATGTAAGTGAAAATATTTTATTTATTTTTGATTCAGTTAATTAAAAACATAATTAATTAATTTATTTATTTTTGTTAGGGTAATCAACAAAAGTTACATTAATTTATTAGTTATTACATTTACAAAATTAGAGACAAGTGCACTTTTTTTACAGGTTACCACATCATGCAATAAAATAATATAAACAAAACATCATTATTATAAAAAATATTATCAGTACTTATACTATAACATAATCAAATCAAAATTATAAAAGTTATATAGAATTCAATTTAATAAAAAAATAAAAACTTTTTAACAAAAAAATTAAAACTGACTTCAAACAAACGCACTAAAAAGTAAAAAAATAACTGATTGGTAGTTTTCATTTACTATACATACCTAATCAAATACTTTCGAAGTCGGTGTGCTTTGATTTGTATGGACTGGCATACATACACATATGTATTTACATCAATATATTAATAACATGAATATTATTCCCTCAACGACCGCGGACACGCCGGCGTGTCAGTTAACAATAGATTTCTTAGAATTTTAATTAATTTCTTAGAAATTTACCTGAAGGTGTTAAATATTATTAGTTATAAACTGTATCGCCAATTTTAGTCTGTATTATGTTAGTTTGGTATTGTGTGGACAGTTTTTACTAGCACACTAGCTTATATCTATGGGTTCTTAATATACCTACGTGTAATTTCAAAATCATATATAAGTCCTGGCTTACAATATTATGGAAACCTCGAATTGAATTTTTTATATCTTATTACTTTAGATAACAGATTAAGGTCAGAAAAAATAGGTAAGTTTTGTAATTAAGTTTTATTACATCGTCTAAAAGACAACAGAACTTGACAAACAAAAAATACTTTTTCTTAGCTACCCGCAGTCAAATAGATATTCGATCCTCTTGTAACCATTTCTATATTACCTTCGGATCTATACAAATGTTATAAAAAAATAACATGTCAATCACAGCTAGATAAACAAAGAAAATGAGATAGAGTGAGCGAGAATTTTTATTATAGGTACCTATATGTTTTTAATTCTTTTAATTGCTTAGAATTTACTTGCCTCATTTTTAAATGTTAGTTTGCTTTATAATTACTCAATTTATTCGTACACTAATTTTATAAAATATGTTCAATTTTGAATAAACATTAATAAAGTGTCTCTAATGGCTATGTCGCGATTCATTATCTGGCAATTTCTTAAAAGATTTCGTTACTAATGGTCAAAAATTTATAAAGAAGTAAAGTATTTTAATAGAGAAGATGGCTGGGTACTGCCATCATTTAACTGCCTCGGTGGTGTAGTGGCTAGCATGTACGGCTGCATTCGGAGGTCCTGGGTTCGGGTCCCGGGTCGGGCCAAGTTTAGTTATTGAGTCTTTCTGTATAGTAAGTCTCAGTAACAGTCCGGACTTGGGAAGTTGGCGGTGTTTCACCCCCGTGCCTCGGAGAGCACGTAAAGCCGTCGGTCCTGCGCCTTAACTCTCACTGGTCGTGTCGAGTGGTCGTCCCACCGGAGTATGAGAGTGACAGGAATAGAGAGTAGAGAGTAGAGTATATGAAATTGAACATGAAAATCGGCCAAAAGTTAGTTATTAAAAATATATTTACTATACATATTTTTTTATATATTTATACATTTATTATAGATTTTTAATATATTTATAATATATTTTTTATACATTTTGACATTTATTTCTTTAATATATTTTTTTTCATGGGGGTATACTCACGGTAAAATAGTGAAGGCATTATTAATTCGATTTTGTCTTTTCAGATTATCAGTATGGGTGAATCTGTTTGTATCATCTGCAATAAGGCAGATGATAAGCATATGTATGAAATAAAAAAGGTTTTTTGTTTTTTGCATTTTCTTAGAAGATTTACTATAGTAACATATATTTTTTTTTCACCATCGGAAAGTAGAGATTTCAACGAACAGAAAACATACCAACTTTTTGAAAAAAGCTGATATTTTGACGGGTGAATTTTCTATTGAAAATTAGGGTGCTTTTTCGATATTAATTCAAAATAAGGTGAAAAAATAAATATTTTTAATCAAATAAATTACAGCGTATTTAGGACATAAAAAGGTAAGTTTTCACCAAATTTCGTTAAATAATTTTTTTTTGTAAAATATAAAAATAAAAAACCAAAAACTTGGTTTTTTGAATTTTTCACATAAATTTTGAGGTTATGTAAAAAAAATGTAAATACAAAAGTTTTAGATCTTTTTATTACCTACAACTTTACCATTTGACTTTTTTCGATAGGACTTTTAGTTTTGCCGGAAATCGATAAAAACCATTTTATACCCTTAAAAACTAACCCCCATCCCCTTCCCGACCTCAGATCGCCCGTAAATTATTTTTCCTTTCATTTTTATAATATTTCCCTCCTTTTTTAATGGGTTTCTTCCTACTATTATTTTTTTTAGTTTTAAAAATTATCGACCCTGGTCTATTAGGTATGTATAGTAAATGAAAACTACCAGTCAGTTATTTTTTAATTTTTGGTGCTTTTTTTAAAGTCGGTTTTAATTTTTTTGCAAAAAATTTTTTGAATTCATTTTGTAATTTCTGAGTAGGCTGTCTGTAACAACTATAGACCTTTGAGATAAGATTAATTAAGAAGATAAGATTTGAGAAAGTAATTTAGATATTCGTCATATTTTTTCTGATAAAATATTCAATTATACGTATATTCTATAGTTTTATAATGTTACTTACTACATAACGATATCATTTTATAATATAATCTATAGTTTTTTGTCGAACTCCTAGAAACCAATAGTCACGTAGCACTCTCGTAGCATTCGCTACGACGAGACGCAGCAAACTCAATACTGTCACGTCTTATTTGCGCTGTCAGTTTTAAATGAAACCAACGTTTTCACGTAGAAAAGTATTCTTTGTATTATATAAGTTACATAAAATTTTTATATTATAATGTTGAAATTTGTACATTTTTCCTAAAAAATAGATATCTACTAGTAGAACTCGCGGCTACGCCTTCAATTAACAAAAAAAAAAAACTCTTTGGCTTTATGTTATACAGCGTAAAATATGTATTTACGAGTAAATAATATTATTCATACAAAAATACTAAAATCGTGAAAAAATTGTGGAAGATGAAAAATACTTTACGACCTATTCTCATTCCTACCAAATATACATTTTTTTATTAAAATGGGTCCAGCCGTTTCGGAGGAGTGCATTTGTGGTTACAAACACCATGACACGAGATTTTTATATATGAGAAGGTTACGATAACATTAAATATAGAATCAAATTCATGATAATTACATCTTATTTCTTATCTTTGGCTATTTTTTTCTATATACACAATATTTAAATATTTTTTATCTTGCAAGAATAATTGAACTCTCCGACTCTCTTTATTTTTCTCCAATGTAAGCGGGAATCGAATCCGCACCTTCTTTGTTTCGTAACTAGCAATACTGAATTCACTTCATACCTTTACGACGGTCGTTATGGAAAGCGATTTGTAAATATGTAACATTCACTAAACTTAATGAATTAAATAAAAATCAAATATATGAGTAATCTATATTTACATATACTACTATTATAAAAAAAAGACTTGTAATTTTGTATATTTGTAACAAATAAAGTTAAAAACTACTGGACTAATTTAGATGAAATTTGTAATAAGATAGTATTAGAGCCTGGAAAGGACATAGGATATTTTTTATTCCAGAAATCCCTTAAAGGGGTGTAAATGGGGATGAAAAATTGTATGGGGAATCAACTTAGGGACGAATCGCTAGTGATAATATTAAGTTGGACAAAACATCATTATATTTTATAATCATTTTGCCCGCTTACATGGTAAGTAAATAATTATTTTACATATTATGTATGTCCCTATGACAAAAGTAGAGTATTTTAAGCGTGATAAGCAAACAGATAGACAGACTTACTGAATACTTATAATATTAGTATGGATAAAAACTTATGTTGTATATTGAATAAATTTTTCGATTTTTTTATACTTTGATGTATATTTTCTTATTTTATGTCTCTCAATATCAACATTTCAACACTAATAAAATAATTGAAGAAATGGAAAACCAAAGAGACATTTTTTTTATCTCTTAAAATAGGTAGGTTTTATTGAAGGAAACATAGTACAAACAAATATACAACCAAAACATTAAACATAATATCGTGAATTTTAAAGAAAATTCAGTTTTAATAAAACGTTTTTGAACCAGTGAACAATCAAAGCTCTATTCTTTTAGTCTCTATTAAATTCCAATGGAAACTCCTACCAGAGAGCAAATTCATTACTTTGCTTCTGACAATTGTATGCAAATTGAGTGATTTGAAGTAGGTAGAACAAAAGATATATTAAAGTAGTATATTATGTATTGAATTGATTTAAAGTTAATGAAATTAAATTGCTAGTTGGTATTGAACTATTGGCTGACTGAGTGATCTTATAAAAATATTTTTAGATACGAGATACTTTAAATAAATAAATATATATAAAGAGGCGATATATATATATATATATATATATATATATATATATATATATATATATATATATATATATATATATATATATATATATATATATATGTGCATGTCACATTTTTGCCGAAAGAATGAAAATTTTGCTTTGTGTTATCTTAGGATGCTACGTTGTAGATGATGAAACTTTTTTTAATACAAAAACCAAGTTATAGTTATGTGCTCATGTTACGATATTGGACAAAAACTAAAACTTTATCTAGAAATATTTGTCCATATATTACGTTGTTTATACTATAATAAATACTTATTTGTACTTATTTTTTCAGATCGCGATGGGATCAAGTAGTAAAAAATTTACTTCGAAAATATCTTATTAGGTATCTATTCTAAATGAAAACCCCCGTTTAGTAATTTTTTTCATTTTAGTGCCTGGAAGTTGGTTTTTTTTTTAAAAAAGATTTTATTTTTCCATTTTTAGTGTAGACGTAATAAGCAGGTAATTTGTAAGTAGAAAGTTTTTTAATAACATATTCGATTAAACAATTTCTTTGAAAAATATATTTATTGTTGATTTTTTTTAAAACCGCTCGACCGATTTCGATAAAATTTATATGGGACCACCTGGGAAGTATACCCTTTCAAACAAAAAAAATCCGAATCGATTCAGGCGTCTTCGAGTAATCAGTGAGCATACATAAAAAAAAGATTCCGACGAATTGAGTACCTCCTCGTTTTTTGGAAGTCGGTTAAAAGTAATGGAGATTTTGCTCATTTCCATATTAAGAGTGAAATTAAACGATAATTGAGATCCGATCCAATGTATACACCTGACGCATTTATTGATGCTATTAAAGCTCTTAGAAAGAAAAGCGAGCCGTTCCATGTCAATGAAATGTGTTTCGCGGATTTTTATGACTTGAAAAACTTATGCAACCATCAGGTCTAAAGGTGATTCGGGTTCAAAAAAGTGATCCCGATGCTATATTTTTTGAAAAATTCATAGGCTGAAGAACAATCAAAAATAGTTATGGTTATTAAAAAGAAAAAGAACAATAATTTGGAATTAAAAAATGCTTACGATGAAGACCCTGGTTTATACGATAAAAAAAGCAGCTCTTATGAATTTGGTTAAAAAAAACTTAATTCTAAGATATCGTATTATGAGGCCATTTTTTAAACATTACTGCTTAAAAGGCTGATTATGACACCTATACCAAAACAAACCCAAGACTAATAAATTTAAGACAATCTGTATGTGACTGATGCAAAGAACTATATTATAATTAAAAATGTGATTTAAGGTTAATAAGCCGTCCTGACATTATGTGGCATGGTATAGCCACTTAGTGCGTTTAGTTGATTTTATATTGATTTATTTTGCTTTAAGTATATTAGACACTTGATTTAGTTAAGACTAGTTATTAGTTTTTAATTTTTACTTAATTATTAAAAAACTGATTATTTTTTAAAGATTGTTAATTGTTTGTTTAATTTTAAGCTAATATTTTAATGTTTTTAGTGATAAAAATATTGCGTATTACTTGTTAATGCACAATACGACTTGTAGTGATGTTTTGTGATATCAGTCTGACTGAATACTTAATAATAATAATATTTTCTAACAAAAATAAATATTGTGGTTGCAACTTTATTCCAATAAAAAATGGTTGTCAAATCTAAAAGCTTTTATTTCAATAACGTTTCTTTATTAATATAACTCAGTAACAACACAAAAGTAATATCATTAAAACGGTGACAAAGTAATTTGTAACACTCATCTTACTAAATATTTGCATGAACAATGTGACATATTTTCCCCCTTTTCCTAAATGTGCCATTTTCTTGGTCAATTTTCAAATAGTTAGATATTTTGATGTAATTTCAGACAAGTTATTTGTCTATAATATAATAAATTTTAGGTCTACGGTAAAACATCTATTCATTTAGATACAATTATTTTTTGAAACATAAAAAACGTTCTCCTGTAAAATTGCATTTTTCATGATAACACAATATTGAAGCAAAGAGACGATATATATATATATATATATATATATATATATATATATATATATATATATATATATATATATATATAGGCGCAGGACCGACGGCTTTACGTGCTCTCCAAGGCACGGGGGTGAAACACCGCCAACTTCCCAACTCCGGGCTGTTACTGAGGCTTACTTATACAGAAAGACTCGATAACTAAACTTGGCCCGACCCGGGACTCGAACCCAAGACCTCCGGGTGTGCAGCCGTACATGCTAGCCACTACACCACCGAGGCAGTTGATTTTATATTTATATATGTAATGTAAAAGTTTAGAAATAGGTTACTCATTCTACAGACTTATCTTTTGATTGAGATTACGCATTACTACCTTTATTTTTTACTTCACAATTGCCCTACTGCTCACATGAGAAATCTACCTAAAATCTTAAGAAGTAAATTTCGTACTGCAGATTGAATATATGGAAATGATGAAATCAGGCTATCATTTCTGCCTTTCGGCTACGGAACCAAAAACAGGATAATGTAATTCGTTGAAATATATTATATTTACAAGAGTAATAAGTTTCTAAAAACACACATCTTACGATCGTCCGTAAATGGCCAAAATTCTAATCGAAGAATTTCTTTGAGTTGTAAGTTCTGCTGACATGTACGTTTTTCGCTACATGCCCCTATAAGAGCTTTGTCTAATAAATTATTTTCCTTTCCCAAATTATTACACTTACAAACTGAATGTCGCTATGTATTTCCCTTAGTTTGAAAGGTTCTGTCACGTCCCATTCATGCTCAACGTAGAGCTAAATTTATAAGATGAGAGGTGATGGTTCAATATCTACTAGAGTATATTGCAACTGAGAATTCTATGATTTAAAAACCCGTTTTTTTATGTAGACCTGAATGGAACCCAGGACTGCCGGGTCTACAGACCTATGCTAGCCACTAGACTAACTAGGCAATTGGGCATATATTCCATCTTGACTGAGGTTACATTACGGATAAAACTTGATTGTGTAATGGGTATAGAGCTGCCCTTGCTTCTTTCAGACCGTACACTTTCAACAGTAAACTTTTTACATATATGAGTTTCTCAAAGAAATAATTCAATAAACTGCCTTTCGAATCAGTGATAGCCTGGTGGACTTACATACATAAATTTTAAAAATGTAAAAATTGATGACCTAAAACAGGTTTAAAAGTCTATTTGAATAAAGTATAATTTGATTTGATTTACTAATATGGACTTATCTGAACTTTCCGGTTAGGGAACTCCAAAACTACAGCTTATGTTAGAGTAAAGTACCCATCAAAGAAGACACTCTACAAACATCAACCTGAAAGCTGTACAATGAAATAGATCCATTAATTTGGTAGCAACGATCGAGAGCAAACAGCGGCGTAAAACTTGATTACAAGGGTTTAATATCTTTCTTTTTTCATTTAAGTTTTCTAACACACCTCGTGCTGGGTATTTTGGTGGTCTGATAAAATTTCTCTTCTATACTAATATTATAAAGAGAAAAGATTTTTTTGTTTGTTTCTTTGTTTGTGCCGAATAAGCTCCGAAACTATTAAACCGATTTAGATGAAATTTTGTTAGACATAGGATAGTTTCTATCACGGAAATCATCCCTTAAGGTGGTGAAAATAGGGAAAAGTGTGTACGGGGAAGCAACGCTAGTTTTATATAAAACAATTAAATATGATTTACTGCTTTTTTGGTAATCATCAGTCTAAATTAGTCATTATTATGTATGAATGTGTGCAGGTAACTATGGTCATAATTTCACTCATGCAATAAGAGATCAGACTAAGAACAGATGGTTTTACTTGCTCTCCGAGGTGAGATTGTAGCACCGCCAAAACCCCGTTAAGGAATGCTACTAAAAATGTTTTGTTGAAGGAATAGTACCTTTGCCCTGAAATCTGCAGCCGTAAATGCTAGCCACTAGGTTACTAGACCAGCGAGACAAGTTACCTATAATGATGTCTCTAAAATAAAACAGCAATTGATTAAAATTATGATTCGAAATCACTTGCCCTGCGCTTAGTGTTTTACGAAAACCTCGACGCTTGAGTCCAATTCGCACTTTGCCGATAATTTAAGATGTTCATAATTTTGAAATGCTATATTTATATTAAAACAAACATTAAAAAAATCAAGCAGATAAAATTTCACAAAAATCAGCTACCGTTAGTATTTTATTTTATATATAAATAATCCCAAATTATTTGATTAAATTCGATTCCAAATTACATAATACTCCATCCGAGACCCTATTAACAGAATTAGCTTAAGTCACTCGATACTCAATCATTCGCTTAACACGCAATCAACGTAGGTAGTGTGAGGTGACGTTATATATACTTTATTAAGGATTTTCTCTTTTTTATTATTTTTGTATGTGCGAGTATACAGGGTCATTTTTAACTTACTGAAAACCATTTGGGAATATACTACATATTTACATCACAACAACATCTGTAACAAGAAAAAATTATATTTCTTAAATTTTTATTTTCATACAAAAATAAAAATATTTTTATTGCACCTTCTAAACGGTAAAAATCTAGCATCTGGCCAAGTTTAAATGAATAAGGGCCACTTCCTACACCCCTCCACCCCTTCCCCTCCACCGGTCACGCACTTTCTTTTGCTAATTGCTGGACTATCACCGTTTAGTAGGAGCAATAAAAATACTTTTATTTTTGTAAAATTTAAGAAATATTATTTTTTTTTCTTACAGATGTTGTTGTTATGATGTAAACAGGATATTCCCATAAGGTATTCAGTAAATTAAAAATTACCCTGTATATTCAATCTTTATTAACGTCCCACTGCTGGGTCAGACCAAGACGGACGGGCAAGACGGACTTTACATGTCTTTCGAAAACTTGCTAGATTCTCTCAGATATGGCGATTTCCTCACGATGTTGTATTTCACCGTAAGTGGTAATCGTGTAGGAAACGATTCGTACATATTTTTGATATCTTTATATATATAATTCTTCTGTGAGTGTGTATGTCACTGAACTTCTCTCAAACGACTGGACCGATTTTGATGAAATTTTTTGTGTGTGTTCAAGGGGATCTGGGAATGGTTTAGATTCACAATTTTGTCCAAAAAGTTTGAAATTTTCAAATTAAAGACGTGTAGACAGGACAACGTCTGTCGGGTCCGCTAGTAAATTAAAAAAATTAAATTTTGATATTGTTTAAAAGTGAGGATAAACAAAAAACTAAGAGGTGGGTTATTGATACAGAAAAAGGATGGAAAGATTGAGGTTGTTGTGTGAAAAAGTTATAAAATTATAACGATAGGAATAATCTATACGTATAATAAATCTCTGAGTCGAATCTGTACATTAAATATTTTTTTGGAAAATCTTATTGAAATAGACTTTGTTATCGATACAGAGGCCAAATCTATAGTTTTTAGAATTTTTGTTCGTCTGTCTGTGACCGCATCACGAGAAAATCGTTGTACAATTGCACAATTTAGTATGATGATAGCAACTAGCACATAGGACAATTTTTACTGCGGGAAAATATCTCATCTCTGAGAAATTTATACTAAACGTTAAAACGTAACTAGGAACGAACCCGAGCGAAGTCTTGCATAAATAAATAAATGTATGGAACATATACCCGTAGTATTTGTCTATTATTGAAAACCAAATATAACGATTATTAAATTGAACTGTCTATGATATGAGGTAAAAGTTAAGCTTTTACTGCAGTTTTGTTCTCTGCCTCAATAGGAAATAGCTTATTTTATCCAGTATGAAAGCAACATTCATTCCTCTTACGCAAATCCTTTAATCCGTGGCAGCCTTAAAAAGTATCACACAATACTTTTCACTTATACAATAGTAATATTAGTGAGTTATATTTTTTATTATATGTAAAATTATATTATTTAATATAGTCATATAAATATAAATAGAAATATAATAATAAGAAAAGTTTTGAACAGTTTATTTTATACCTATGTATATATAATATGTACATACTTTATAGACGAACCCGAGCGAAACGAAGGTGAGTCGTTAGTTATATATTATACAAAACAAACGTGGATTATAATGGGTACTATTTATCCTGCTACGTCAAGTGGCTTAAAGGACAAATTAATATAGAAGAAAATGTGTCTGAAACAAGGTCAGGGCGTTGCTAGGGCATGAGCTAGGTAAGGGTTATCAATATTTAAGAGAAAGGCGGCCCTTCTAAATGTTTTTTACCACTAAATACCTTAAGCTTTTACGCTACTTTATAAAATTGGCATTTGTATGAGGAATTCAATGTAACTAATGAAAAATCACATACAAGAAATTGGAAGTGGCTTAAAAAATTATTTACGATCATTTATTTTAATAACATGTAAAAAATAATAATTTAAGAAAAATGCCGATTTGATGTAGCGCTTAATTCAGTTATAATTTTAGTCATCTAAAACCTTAGTCTCTCCCGTAACCATAATTGCTGTAAAACTGTTAAATAAATTGATTTATGAATAGAAAAGACATTGCGTAACACAAAACGACCACACTATAATAAATTACCATACTGTAACAAGTCTCTCCCGTGATCGTGATTGCTAAAAAGCATTCGAAACGTCGGAAACCAAAAATCAAAATAAACCCGCGAAAAAATCCGAAATGATAGTTTTATTTAAAATGTGAAATATTCGCGTAAATCTAAAAAAAAATATTTTATAATTTTAGTTGTCATCATTTCTATACAATTTTCAGAAGTGTTAAACGATTGCAAAATAAATTAAAAAAAAACGTATGTTTTTTTTTATTTTTATTTATCCACCACATTGATATTATGGTTACTCTATAAGTCTTCATTTAATGCTTTTATATCGAGTTGCAGTTAGTTACTCTGTATCTAACAACGTAACACGATAATTGACTGTAATTTGAACATACGATAGAATGTTCTATACACTATGACCTTATATAATATACTAGAAATCAACGCTTGTTTTGCTCAAGATTGACACCAACTATTAAAATTCCGTAGCAATATTAGGTATTTTTTGACTAAAAAGCTACATACATCGAATCCGAAAATTATATTTGACGACACGTTTGGCTCAGTTTGTAGTGACCCTACTTACTGTGCCAGCGGTCGCGGGTTCGAATCCCGCTGGGGGCAATCATTTGTGTGATGATCACGAATGTTTGTACTCCAGTCATGGGTGTTTATATTTATAATATTTATGTATTTATATATGTGTAGTGTATCAACTATCTGGTATCCATAACACAAGCCTCGTAGGTTACCATGGAACTAGATGGTGCTGTGTTTTAATGTCCCAACATATTTATATTATATTATTTATAATTATTCCGTTATAGCTTGAAACAGCCCTTGAAGTATAACCTAAGTCCGTCAAAACTGATTAAGATATTGCGTAGCATATACAAAGCGAAAATACACCAAAATCGAGTACGTCCTTTTCCAACAACACAAGAGTAACTTCTTCGAAATTAAGCAGAGGTATTTCATTATCAAGGTATTATCAGGTATTACATTATCAAGTTTGCTATTCGTTCTTTCAGAATATATAATGAATGGCTTGATGGTACAATGGCTAACATGTACGGCTGCACATTCGGAGGTCCTGGGTTTGAGTCCCAGGCTGGGCCAAATTTAATTATTGAGTCTTCCTGTTTAGTAAGCCTCAGTAATAGCTCGGAATTGGGAAGTTTGTGTTTCATCCCCGTGCCTAGAAGAGCACATGTCACGTCGATTCCTGCTCATTGTGTGCATGCGTAAACTTATGCACTATAATATCTCCTGCGCAGATGGCTAGTCTCGATGAGATTGGCCACCGTGGCCGAAATCGATCAGAGAAACATTATAATGAATATATCGATCTACTTGCCAGTATTTTCTAGATAATTCTTGAACTTGTCTATAAATCAAGTAAATCCGTTAGAATAGTTAGTTAGAGTACCTATCATGATATTTTATTGTAACCAATGATAGAATCAAACGTAAATCTTTTACTTTAATCGGAAAGCTGGTTACGGACAAAACCAATAATAGCCCTTTTTATGGCTTGAATATGGGATCAAAGGGCCAATTCACATTCTTTGATATAACGGCCATGTTTTTATACAATTTTGTATACAGAGAAAAAGATTTAGAAGATTGTGCGAAATTGATTGTACAATTTGCTAGAAATGTAGTTAAGCCTTTTATGTATTTTGACAACACGTTTGGCTCATTTTGTAGTGACCCTCCTTGATGTGCCAGTGGTTGCGAGTTGGAGTCCCGCTTGGGGCATTCGTTTGTGTGATGAACACGAATGTTTGTACCTAGTCCAGTCATGGATATTTATATTTATAATGTGTATGTATTTAAAGTTATATATGTGTAGTGTATCAACTATCTGGTATCCATAACACAAGCCTCGTAGCTTACCATGGAACTAGATGGTGCTGTGTGTTAATGTCCCAAGACATTTTTTTATTTATTTTTACCTCTATATTTAAAGCAACAGACAATTAAAAAGGTAGATAAATGCTTTCGTAATTCCTTTAAATATTATTATTCCATCATCAGGGGCAGAATATTTTCGTGAAATTTTTATGAGAGCTTTCATTCATTCATACCACGTTATATGCGCACAAAAAAATTATTACCCCTTCCTTTTTTAGATTATCATAAATTTACAAAATTACTAATGTTAGTACAGCTGAAAAAAGTAAAGCTAAAATATTTTATTTTACTTAAAAATATGAATATTTTGACATTTTGATATTTTTGACACTGGCTAGAAAAACCAGTACTACCCATTAAAACCCAACGGAACCTCCCCAGTCTTAATGGGGCATCGTAAGATCGCTTAAGTACTCACCACGACGATCCGACGGCAGTTCTGCCGAAACAGACCACAACAACCATGGGGTTGCCCCCACTGTCCATAATGCTATCAGAAAAGTACCAGGAGTAACCCGCATAGCACCACACCCCATGATGAGCTGCCTCCCAGTGCGTTTCTTGGATTTACGCCTGGCTGACCGGACGCTAATGAGCCATCCCACCACGACAAGGTGAAGGAATGTTGGAGCCGTAAAAGCGTAATAAAAATTAGGAATCTAAATATATATATATATATATATATATATATATATATATATATATATATATATATATATATATATATATATATATATATATATATATATATATATATATATATATAAATCAGGTAATAAGGTCACCTGAATATTTTTTTATATATATTTGGATTCAAAAGTCTCCAAACATTTTATCAAAATCGATCAAGCCATATAGAAGGAAGTGTTACGAATACGGAGTATACTGATAATACTTCCTTCTATATGGTTTCATCGATTTTTTATAAATATTACGTGATAGCTCCTTTACATAATAAATATGTCTTAAACTTTGTGTATTAGCAGAAACCAAAATGCCATTTTTATAAGAGTAGTATTTGGAAATTGAGCCAAGGCAGATCCTGAGTCTAATATATAAAATCTATTCAGAAATACAAATTTATGAAAAGGGTAAAAGTTACTAAAATAAGGCTTACTGATGTGGATAGAATAAAATGTTTCTAATATTATCCGGTCACAGGGCTTTAGTTGATATATGAGCTATTTGATACTTTCATATTTATACAGACCCAACTATGATTATAAAATATACAGCTTTACGTTATTATATGATCTTGGAATTATATCGTTCTTCAAATTATTTTGAAGTGGGTAATACGTGTGCAAATATCACTTGCGCTCTCTATTTCTTTGAAAAGTTCGGTGGGACGAGAACTCTAAAGTCCAGTGAGAGATTGGATTGACAGCTTGACATACTCGCCGTAAGAGGGTGTTACACCGTCAATTTTCCAAAGAGGTGGACGAACTCGAACTCGCTTTACTCGGTATTTATATACAGTGTGATCTATTCGTCCGACTATTATTGGTATGTGACACTGGCGAAGGGTGAAAATGGTGAAGTTTTAGCAGAGGTAAGCCGTTCCAAAAAATTTACAATTGTTTATATATATATATATATATATATATATATATATATATATATATATATATATAGACTTTGTAGAATATCGATAATGAAAATTTTCATTTTCGATAAAAATCGTATGAACTCAAATTAAAAATCTTTATCGCCCGATACGTTAGTATTATTTTGTATTATTATAACGCAGCAATATACTCCTGATAAAATTCATTCTTAGCTGCGTAGCGCTTTTCTTTTTTGTACACTTAAAGACTCTTGAACTTAAAAATCGTTGGGATCTAAAAGAATAACTTTTCAGCTCGGTAAAGGTTATTTTTTGTATATAGAAACTCCTGCACCTAAAAATCCTTATTTTACATTAGAAAAGAAAAACAGGGTAGATATTTGTACAAACTGACAATAGTCGGACGAATAATTGTTCCTTAATAATTTGATTATGCGTCGAAACGGCACTATATTAAAAAACAATATTAGCAATTGATGATGATGTTCTCCCGACCGATTCCGGCTACGGCGGCCAATCTCATTGAGACTAGCCAACTGCGCAGGAGATATTATAGTGCGCAAGTGTACGCGCAGACACAACGTGCACTCTCTATTCCTGTCACTCTCATACTCCGGTGGGACGACACGAGACACGACTGGTGAGAGTTAAGGCGCAGGACCGACGGCTTTACGTGCTCTCCGAGGCACGGGGGTGAAACACCGCCAACTTCCCAAACTCCGGGCTGTTACTGAGGCTTACTTATACAGAAAGACTCAATAACTTAGCTTGGCCCGACCCGGGACTCGAACCCAGGACCTCCGGGTGTGCAGCCGTACATGCTAGCCACTACACCACCGAGGTAGTTACTAATGAACTAGATAAGAATTAAACCTAAAACCTCAGATTGGATGAGCAACACGAAAACTATTTTGCGAAAGTGCTTTTCTGTTTTATCTACATATTCTTGAAGATAACATAAAGATTTCTATTCTATTCAACATATTCACCAGACGCAATAAAATATTTAATAAAGTGTCCGTCCGTTTCTACGTTATAATATTTTGGACACTTATTGTATTATTTACCGGGTGAAATTAAAATCCTTTCACAATACATAATATTATTATTTATAAAGGAGATTATTTTTTGACCGACTCCAAAAAATGAGTAGTAACTCTCTTTGTATGTATGGTTTATGTGAGTTTGTTACGCGATATAAAAAATATTATGAAACAATTTTTTTTTTAATTTTTTTTTATTATTTTTATTTTCTCTCTCAAGGAAAATAAGTTCTAAGAAAAGATATCTAAATTTTACGTGCCTTATTATGCAAAATAAAACAAAGAAGGTAAATCAAACCTATATCAGTCCAGTTTGTAGGTATATGTGTGTATGTATGTATGTTTCTTTTTCACGCTTAGTCCGGATCTACACTAGAGTGCCGACCACGGTTCTTTCATGGTCCGATTTCGGTATAGTAAAGCATTTTTATATAAAAAAAATAATGAGTACATCCACAATATCAGTACGAGTCAAAGTTCCTTTGGCACTATGATGTGGACCGACCCTTATCGGCTAGACGAATTTGGTTGAAATTAAGTCCACGTATATGCTATAATTCAGGACATAATCTATTAATGCATAGTAACTGCTATTAACAAAGTTTGTCACAAGATGGCGCTGAGCACAAATGTTTGTACTCCAGTCATTGGTGTTTATATTTATAATATTACTAGCACTGCCCGCGGCTCCCCCCGCGTTCACATGACCAAAAACCGAATTCTACTATACTCTTACATTGCAGTTTTTGTATTTTTTCTCAGAAATGAGATATTTTCCCGCGGTAAAAAGTGTCCTAAGTATATGTTGACCCGAGTAACCAGCTATCATCATACCAAATTTCATCAAAATCTGTCCAGTGGTTTTCTCATGATGCGGTAACAGACAGACAGAAAAAAAATCTAAAAACTCTAGATTCGGACTCTGTATCGATAATAATGTCTATTTCAATTATATTTTCCAAAAAATATTTTATGTACAGATTCAACTTACAATTTTATTATATGTATATAGATGTACATATGCATTTAAAAAGTCATATATGTGTCAACTATACAGTGATTGTATGTAAAGACCTGTTACTCATATGATGGCTAGTTTGGCTTACTTTTGCCGTAATGTATGGCATAATATGATATTTTTAATTTCATCTTTTATAAAACTTCTAATTCTTGCCCTTAACTCTTCTATTAGATACATAGAATAAAGACTATCTAGTCCATTTCAATTACAAATTTTACATAAATTCCTTATGTAACTGTTGAAGATTTTGATTAGTAAACACAAATCTCATTTAAATCCGGTAATCATTGTAAAAGCAGAAAGTCAATAAAAGTTGGTCTGTTAGATGAAATGTACATTAAAAGTAACATTTATATATTACCAACGTAAAAATATAAAGATATACGATATGGATACTGAAGATATAGTACCAAAAGGAAGCCGGAAATAAATTTTAACAGGAAGCTGCACTGGATTTAATATCTTTTCGAGAGTCTTCGGCTCACAAACCTAGTCGAGGGGTAGATATTTCTGTTGAAAGTCTTCATTTTATGAGTTTATTATACTTATTTTAAAAGTATTTTATTAAAATTGCGAGCCGACACACAGCAAAGTACACCGACTTCGAAAATATTTGATTAGGTATGTATAGTAAATGAAAACTACCAAGAAGTTATTTTTTAATTTTTAGTTGTTTTTTTAAAGTCGGTTTTTATTTTTTTGTTAAAAAGTTTTGTTATATCTCAAAGGGTTTAGGCAGCGTTTACGTTGAAAGCTCCCAGACGGCTTATTTTTGCCGACACCTCCAACAAATATCGTTATATTTTCAACCGACTTCAAAAAGGAGGAGGTTCTCAATTCGCCTGTATGTTTTTTTTTTTATGTTTGTTACCTCAGAACTCCGTCATTTATTAACCGATTTGGACAATTTTTGTTTTGTTTGAAAGGGTATACTTCCAGATTGGTCCCATTTAAATTTCAAAAAAAAATACCACCCCTAAGGGTGGAAAAACAACTAATGATGAATTTTACCTACTTCTAATTGTCATATTGACTTGAAACTTTGCAAGTATTTCTATTTCCGTTGATAGTACAGTGGTTCGGTGTTGTTGACCTGATCTGATGGCAAGGCCAGAAGGTGGATAGGTGGAACTCTTCAACGGCTAATAGTAGATACTTTGAGTTTGGGCTTATTTTGTTTGATTTGACAAGCCTAACACGTTAGAATCCTTACTTTGCTACTATTGTCTACACTAAAAAGGGAAAAATAAAAACTTTTTAACAGAAAAATAAAAACCGACTTCAAACAAAAGCACTAAAAAGTGAAAAATAACTGATTGGTAGTTTTCATTTACTATACATACCTAATCAAATATTTTCGAAGTCGGTGTGCTTTGGCTAAGTAATTAAAGCCTACCTATTAAATACATACCTAATCAAATATTTTTGAAATCGGTCCCAGCCCATACAAAGCAAAGCACACCGACTTCGAAAATATTTGATTTGGTAGATATAGTAAATGAAAACTACCAATCAGTTATTTTTCACTTTTTAGTGCTTTTGTTTGAAGTCGGTTTTTATTTTTTTGTTAAAAAGTTTTTATAGCCAATGTATACAAAAACTTAACAAATTATAATATGCTAAAACCTTTCTCGAGAATCGCTCTATTAGTGAAAACAACATGAAAATCAATGCAGCAGTTTTTGAGTTTATCGCGAATAGACAGACAGACGCGGAGGACTTTGTTTTATAATATGTAGTGATAAAGTCCGTTAAATAAAAAAACTCTCGGTACAGACAACAATTTATTGTATCACAATAAGATTGATTTAAAAAATAATAATATACAGTAATACCCCCGACTTACGCTACCCCGTTTTACGCGAATTCGGAGATACGCGGTTTTTCTTTTTGATTGTCGCGCGCATCAGCTCTCCCACTGCGCCATATTAGTGTTCCGTTTACGACAGGTTCGAAAGTATTCTGCGTGGATTTGTATTACGTACGCAGTGCGTTTTATTGATAACCTCTAATTATGTCATCCAAAAGAACAAAAAATGAATCATTTGAACCTAACAAGAAAAGAAAAACACTTTCTTTGGAGCATTAGCTGAACTTTATCAAAGACTTTAAAGCACAAATACAATATTTTATCGAACATGTTTCTTCTAAATTACTGTTTTCTTTAGACTCTGGTCCCGATTAAACATACTTTATATGTATTTATATGCAAAGTTGAACCCGACATACGCGAATTCGACTTACACGGTTATCGCTCGGTACCATCTATCGCGTAAGTCCGGGGTATTACTGTAGGGTTAAATTGTGCTTGATAGCATCCAGACGAAAAGTGACCGCACACTGGCGACATCATAGCTATTTATGATTATTAATTGTAGTCAAAACAGCAAGTATCAAGCATTGTATTCAGCCCTTTTTAACGTCCTACTGCTGGGCACGGGCCTCCTTCCAATACGAGGAAGGGGGGTCAGGCCATAGTCCGCCACGCTGGCCAAGTGCGAGTTGGCGGACAACACATATCTTAACTAGAAAACTTGCTAGGTTCTTTCAAACATGCTGGTTTCCTCAGTATGTTTTCCTTCACCGTTAGGATAAGTGGTAATCGTGTTCGAAAATGATTCACACATAAAAAATATCAGAGAATTTGAACCCACTTCATTCGGTTTCCCAAGCGAACGCGTTACCACTGGGCTACCACACCTTACATATATTGTATAAACTTAGTAAATAATTACAAGCTTTTATTTAGTTTCACCTGTCCGGGGTTATGTAATGGAACCTTTCAAGTTACATTTGACCCATTTCCCAATGTCTGTTTGAGTTGAAATTTGGCACACTAGTTTGGTTCCCGGTACAATACACGTACGAGTACATAAATTACGCCATTTAGACGATACAAAATGGCGATTTATCGTTTCCATTTGATTATTTATCGGTTTGATTTAATTTAAAGTTTATTTTATTCTTTTTAGAGTAGGTATTTAAATAAAAGCTTTTTTAAAATGCTTTTTTTACAATTATTTTTTATTATATAAAAACCTTACTCGCACTGTAATTATTACACGAACACTTTGGATAGTTTTGTATTTTAATACAAATCTATCCAAATCGGTTCAGTTCTTCTTAAATGACATGCTCATCAAGAAACAGCATTTTTATTATATATATAATTTGAAAAATTTCTTATCAACGCACTTCTCAGAGTTCCTCCCTAAACGATTTCACGTCAAGGCCAATTAACTGATATGTAAGGGATGTAATTCATATGCGGGTGCTCGATCAAATTACCTTCCGGAAAATCATGTCCTTAGCATCCATCACTAGACAGAGTACTTATGTATATATTAAAATTATGTTTTTTTTTTGTTTTCTATATATATACAATATACATACATAATTATAGATTTTTTTGAATGTAATATGCAATGGGAGTAAATTTTTTGTATGATTTATTACTTGTTTTTGCTTACATAATAGCTTGGAGTTCATTAAATTAAAACTGCCAAATTATAATTAGAATGATTGGCTATGAAATTAAGAAAATATATCAAACTGACTTAATATTTTTTTGTTATTCATATCCTTCTTTATTTAGAATTTATAACCCAATTATTAGTTTTTTTTTATTATATGAAAACAGTATTAAAAAAAATAGGTTCAAATTTGGCTTAAATATTACATAACATGTACAAAAAAATAGTCAACTGCCGAATTTAGTAAATTATCCTTTTTTAAAAGATTTTTTTACCTATTTATCCATTCAGCTCGTTGTAACATGAAAGGATGTCAAATAAATCAACACCTCACGTAGTTTGCAATATTAAATACGCATACTTAATCTAGACTTATAATAAAATTCTGAGTGAATCTGTACATTAAATATTTTTTTTTTGGATTTTTTTTTGAAATAGTTTTTATTATCGATACAGACGCCGAATCTATAACTTTTAGAATTTTCGTCTGTCTGTCTGTCTGTCTGGGAACGTATCACGAGAAAACCATTGGACAGATTTTGATGAAATTTGGTATGATGATAGCTGGTTATGCACACCAACATATAGGATACTTTTTACTGCGGGAAAATATCTCAACTCTGAAATATCTATACTAAACGTTAAAACTAAAAAACATTTAGTTCATACTTAAAACATAAGTACATCAGATTATTTCTAAAGGCTTTTAATGGTATGTTCATTCTAAGAAATCATGCGTGATGCCGAGGGAATCAATTTATATGGAAGAATAATTTAGTGGGGCTGAAGGGGTTGCGTAAATTAGTTGGGGCGTAGCGCAATTAATATGAGAGCACTTTATCAGACCGACAATCTTATTGATATGTACTGAAATATTCTAGGGAATTGAAAAATATTTTTTTCATCTTTATATAGGTATATGTTGAAACTAGCAAGTTCTACTTTGCTTAAATAATAACTGTGTCACACATATAATAACTATTTCGTGGGTTCAGTGGCTAGTAGGTAGGTAGGTAGGTAGTATGCTCTCTTTCTAGGGGATCAGTAGTAAAATTAATGCTTAAAAAATCTAAAAAAAACTTAGTATTATTTAAATTATTCGTATTTTAGTCTCAAAAATTGTAAAGCTATAATAATAATTTATTAAAATTGTTTATTTGTTTAGCTATTACATATATAAAAGTTCCTTTATTCCTTAAAGAAAGCGATCTGTATAGCAAAAACGAGAATAGTAGCGTAAACAGCGTATCACGCTACTATTTTTTACTTCGACATTTAGTTTGGCGGACTCCATCTATATAATTCTTTAGTCCATCTTTATAACTATTTCTTATTAAATCACCTTTGTGATATATTTTCATTAAAAATATCAACAAAATCAATTCACTCCATTTGAGTATATTCCTTTGAAGTTATAAAATGAAAATGTAAATCTATTCAGAGCATATATTAATTAATTATAAATTATGTTTATTTACGTATATCTAGTTAATGCGGTAAATTTAAACCACCGTGAGATTAGATGTAACGTTCAAGACAGCCAATTATATTTCCGTAATATTCTACATAATATACAGGGTCATTTTTAATTTACTAAAAACCTTTTGGGAATACACTATTTACAACATAACAACAACATCTTAAAGAAAAAAAAATAATATATCTTAAATTATACGAAAATAAAAATATTTTATTGCACCTTCTAAACGGTAATTAGCAAAAAACAGCATTAGCAAAAGAAAGTGCGTGTCCGGTGGAGGGAGAGGGGTGGAGGGGTGTAAGAAGCCGCGCTTACTCATTTAACCTTGGCCAGATGCTAGAACTTTAAAGTTTAGAAGGTGCAAAAAAAATTTTTTTTTTGTATGAAAATAAAAATTTAAGAAATATATTTTTTCTTATTACAGATGTTGTTGTTATAATGTAAATAGTATATTCCTAAAAGTTTTTCAGTAAATTGAAAATGACCCTGTATAATACGTTTTAACAGTACTACTTAATATTCTAAACGTGAAAATGTGTTTGTTGTTGTGTACTACTTTCACGCAGAATCAAAGAAGATTGAGGCCATTATTGGAAAAATGATAAATAAATATGTTAAATATGTTGGTACATTAACACACATCACCATCTAGTTCCATGGTAAGCTACGAGGCTTGTGTTATGGATACCAGATAGTTGATATACTATACATATATAGCTTTACATACATAAATATTATAAATATAAACACCCATGACTGGAGTAAAAACATTCGTGCTCATCACACAAATGAATGCTCCCAGAGGGACTTGAACTCGCGACCGCTGGCACAGCAAGTAGGCTCGCTACAAACGTGTTGTCACATTGTCGTTTTTATGCTAAAGAATTACATATTTTATCCATACATCAAGTACAATATTTTGGTAAAGACAACAACTACACAGTCAAAGAAAATGAAGAATTATTTTAGAAGGAAATCGTAAAATGACTAGTAAGTACGCTAAATCATATTCAATTAAAAGGGCTAAATGCAATAATTGAAAGTGATCGAATAAAATATGGTTGTAAAATACGTCATCATCAATACATATAATAAAATTGTAACTAAGTCGAATCTGTACATTAAATATTTTTTGGAAAATCTAATTGAATTAGACATTATTATCGATACAGAGTCCGAATCTATAGTTTTTAGAATTTTTATCTGTCTGTCTGTTACCGCATCACGAGAAAACCACTGGACAGATTTTGATGAAATTTAGTATGATGATAGCTGGTTATCCGAGTCAACATATAAAAAATACAAAAACTACATTGTAAGAGTATACTAATATGTAAAACCTAAGAATTTGGTTTTTGGTCATCGAAACGCGGGCGGGGCCAAGGGCAATGCTAGTATTAGAATAAAAAGATGGACCATCAAAATGTCTAAATTATTTTTAACTAGTTGAAAGTGTATAAAATCAATTCAATTCCATTGTCTTGGCTTCAAAGCCTGCCAGTTGAGCAAAGATTACTTTGCCAATGTCACGTAGAATGGAGAAGACGCGAAGGAGTTTGGTCGATTGTTATCTTTACCTCAAAGTAGCACGCCTTGCTGTTGTCAACTTATGACAATATATGACAAGAACAGATAATAGGAAATTGCCTTAAGAGGAAAAGAGAAAAAGCATTTTTTACTTACTAAAAACTAAATTAGAAAAAAATTCTTTTTTTTATATACTGACTAGCAGAGCCCGCGGCTTCGCTCGCGCTTAAACTACAAAGAAAAACTCTAAACAGGAAGGTTTCATACAAACTTTCATTACCTTTTTTACTCCCTTACGGGATGAATTTCGAAAAATACTAGAGCACGTAGTTATTTAATTGTATTGAGCATTAATATCAACTTTCAAGTAATTCTGATCATAAATAATTGTTTGAGTTGTATTATAACGTGTTTTTCTGTGGGAATGAAATAATCTCCCGCGCTAAAAAGTGATGATGATGTTCTCCTGAACGATTCCGGCCACGGCGGCCAATCTCATTGAGACTAGCCAACTGCGCAGGAGATATTATAGTGCGCAAGTGTACGCGCAGACACAACGTGCACTCTCTATTCCTGTCACTCTCATACTCCGGTGGGACGACCACTCGACACGACCAGTGAGAGTTAAGGCGCAGGACCGTCGGCTTTACGTGCTCTCCGAAGCACGGGGGTGAAACACCGCCAACTTCCCAACTCCGGGCTGTTACTGAGGCTTACTATACAGAAAGACTCAATAACTAAACTTGGCCCGACCCGGGACTCGAACCCAGGACCTCCGGGTGTGCAGCCGTACATGATAGCCACTACACCACCGAGGCAGTTGAAAAATACCCTGCGCTAAAAAGTACCCTATATCACTCTCCAGCCTTTTAACTATCTCCACAGAAAACAACACGCCAATCCGTCACTGTTTCGACGTGAAAGAAGGACAGACAAACAAACAAACACACTTTCACATTTACAATATTAGTATGGATGATTATAACCGAATTTCGACCAGTGCTCGAATAGAAGTTAGGTTTAATATTATAGTTAATATCATTGCCTAAAAAACGTTTTTCTTAAACATGTCTTCAAGCAAAACATCTAAGTCAATTAATAATAAATAGTTTCAATACAATGTAGATTCAACCATATCGGCTCGCTTTCAAGATCCTAAGATCCCATTGTCACCATGTTAAGAAAATATGATTTAATTTAACCTGACCTTCTATCAATTATGTCGCCATCCAATTAGTGTGACCTTTCCTTCACCTTGTACGCAACGCCATTTTGTTGTCTTCATATGTTAATACTATGAAACTGCCCTAACTTTGCATACATTCTAAGTATATTTGTATCTAGATACAGGTGTTTTAGCTTTTGCTAGTAATTTTTGATGAATTAATATTTTATTCGCAGTGTTGTAATAAAAAATATTTTCAATAAATAAGAATAAAACCCCACAAACAAACTAAAAAGATGGGAATAAGAGGACGAAAGAGCATTGTAACGACGTATGAATTACGAGGGAACATAGGATCAGACATACATACATACATACATAGATGTCAAACACATAACCCTCCTTTGGGATTCGTCACATTCAGGTAAAAATATATGACGTTTTCCCTTTTTATGTATACAACAGTGTTTGTAGAAAAAGAATTAAAATATGCACACGCCATATGCTTTTTAATCTCGATAGTGCGCCAAAAATTGTGGTCTATACTGAAATTTATGCAGTCTTGACCAACGTTGTAATTAATGCGAGTACAAAATTTTACGTATTTCATACATTTTTTGGCTTCTAACCTCAAATTTGTATTATTCTATGAGGCATTTGAATTTACAATTCAAAAAATATCAGCATGAATCATCGATTAACACTTTGTAGTTTGTCCCAATAAATTTTTATAAACTTCAACTCACGTATTTTAAACAATATTTAAAAAATAAATATTGTTCGTTTGTATGTAACTTCTATAAATAAATATAATATAAATATTTTAAATAAAACTATTTTTTCGGATTTATTCGCGAATTTATTTTGATTTTTGGTTCCCGACGTTTCGAATGCTTTACAGCAATCATGGTCACGGGAGAGGCTGAGGTTTTAGATGTCTCTAAGGTATTATATAGTTGTTACAAAGTTGTTTTATTTAAAATGTCAAGTATTCGCGTAAATATAAGAAAGTATTAAATATAAATATGTCAGGACATTAACACACAACACCATCTAGTTCCATGGTAAGCTACGAGGCTTGTGTTATGGATACCAGATAGTTGATACATTATACGTATATAACTTTAAATACATATTTATTATAAATATAAGCATTCCTGACTGGAGTACAAACATTCGTGATCATCACACAAATGAATGCCCCCGGCGGGACTCGAACCCGCGACCGCTGGCGCAGCAAGTAGGGTCACTACAAACTGAGCCAAACGTGTTGTCCTATAAATACTTAATGAACAATATTTAAAATTCGCAAGTTATAATATATACTCGATTCATTGAGTTGCCTCATAGTAACATAATAATTGGTACTATAAGTGATAGTCAACCTGTGCGTCAAATGTCATCCAAATCTGTTCAGCCTACGCTGCAGCATGCAGCATACAAACTAGTCTGAAGCTGGTCCAGTTACTTGCGGGTCATTTCGCACTCCTATTAATAATTGTTTTTCCTAGTACAGTTTTATTATGTTTATTTTTTCTACAAATTTTCCAATATCTATACATAAAATAAAATTGTAACTAAGCCGAATCTGTACATTAAATATTTTTTGGAAAATCTTATTGAAATATCTTATTGAAATAGACATTATTATCGATACAGAGGCCGAATCTATAGTTTGATAGTTTAGCTATAAGTTTCAAGTATGACTTAAAGTCACTAATAAGACAAAAAAAGTTAAAAACACCTCTTTAAATTTTTTGATTAGAACTAGTCTGTAACAACTATATAATGACCTTGGAGAGATCTAAAACCTTAGTCTCTCCCGTGACCATGATTGCTGTAAAGCATTCGAAACTTCGGGCACCAAAAATCAAAATAAATCCGCGAAAAAATCCGAAAAGATGGTTTTATTTAAAATCAAAGCCAATTATTCGCGTAAACCTAATAAAGTATTAACACCCTCTTAATTCAAACTTGCTTAATTAAATTGAAAGTGCACAATAAGATCAAGTCTTAAACACTTTATAACACTTAAAAGTCCACAAGCTTAAGTTTATTTTTGCTTGGGTCTTAGTTAAGTCGAGAGATGGGAAATCGCTCACTTTTCACACTACACATGCAATGCTTAAAGAAAGTTGAAGCTTTTTTAAATGTTTGTTCTTAGTTCGTATTATTACTTTTTTAACTATCCTAATATATAAGGTAATAAATTGATTTTTTGTTTGTTTGAACATGCTAATCTCATGAATAATCAAAAAACTATAGTTCTAAATATAGTTACGAAATTTTTTTTTTATCACGTTTACATATATATTAAACCATAACAGAATTGCACGTCATAAAGTGTCGTAGTGCTTTAGCACTAAGTTCCATGTAAATTAAAAAAAAACTGTTTTGTACTAAATCTCACAATTATTTCCTTAAGTTATAAACTGAAAGTAATTCTCGAACATTTAATCTCGGAATAAGATTTGAATTTCATCCTGCAGGAATAACAATTTTTTTTAATCGAACCCACCGATAGTTACATTACACTGTATTTGAAGTTGTATGTCATTACATATTATACTATCAATGCTAATATTTTAAAAAGTAAAGATTTTTTTGTTTGTTTGTTTATTTGTACCCAATAAGCTTCCAAGCTATTGAACCGATTTAGATGAAATTTAGTAAGAAGATAGCTTGAGACCCTAGAAAGGACATCATCAAATCATCAATCAACAATCATCCCTTAAGGGGGTGAAAATGGAGATGAAAGTTTGTATGGGGAAGCAAGTATTATTTTATTTCCGTGTGTCTGTGTGTTTTGCTTTAAAACCTTTGGTATGGAGTACTACATACACAAATGCCCGATTTTACCAACGTCACCTAAGTTTAAGGGATCCCCTAAGCATGGTCAGGGGGCTGTTTGGGGACAGTTTCTGTTTCACCGACGGTTAGGTGTCACCTAAATATTAAAAGGCCCCCTAAATTTAGGTGCTCGAAATATGGGCTTAAAGACGATCGTAAAACGAAATTTAATTTAGGGGCTAGTTTAGGGGACTTTTAAGCTAGCGATCCCATACGTAGGTGGTAGCTTATGGGTTGTTGGTGAAATCGGGCAATAGGCTCTCTATAAAGCAACTAGGAACGCACCCGAGTGAAGCGAGGGCAAACGCTAGTATTGAATAAAGTAATAACAAACATGGGAGTTTGTACAAGGAAAACTAATATTACCTATAGTAGCAAAGGTTTATTTATAACATCATATATTGCATTCAGGCGACGGAAGGAAATCATTTGTTCAGATATACCTACTACTGCTCACGCGACGCTTGAAATAGATTGCTTTCTTACAATTTTTTAATGCAGCTTTTAAATATAGAAATTTCGAAGAGCTTTTAAACTTAGCAACGAGATTTTTAAAGGTACCTCAGTAAAAAATTGCCTTTGTAATACAGGATGTAAGCTATCTCCATTTCAATTTTTAACCGACTTCCAAATAGGATTTTAAGATATGAATATCTATTAGGCAAATACCTATGTATTTTACGTATCGAAATATATTTGATTTGCTTTGTATCGGCTGGCGCGGAGTTCCAATATATCTGATTAGGTATCTATTCTAAATGAAAACCTCCGTTTAGTTAATTTTTACATTTTATTGCCTGGAAGTCGGTTTTTATTTTTTGTTAAAAAGTTTTTATACTTAAATCGATTGAGCCATTACAGCGTGAAGCACATAATAAACCCATTCAAAACTTTTGTATTTACAATACAAGCGACTTGCCCTCGTTTCACTCGCGTGCGCCCTTTAGTACCTAACAGTTAACCCGCGAAGCAAAAAAAGGGTCATAGTAGATAAGTTTATAATTTTTAATATTATTATTGATTAAGATGATCATGAATGATTTGTATTTAATAGGGGATAAAAAATGCTAAAGTTATTTTTAATAAAGTGTGAAAATTAATTTAAAAAAAATGTAAAAAAAATTGTTATTTAATGTAATTAATATAGGCCCTATATGCTACTCCAGGTCATTGTTATTGTAAGCCAGTGAAATCTTAAGTCTGATCCTAAACTGAATGAATCAGTGCGAGTTACAACATACAGTAGGTACTAAGGCAGTCGTATTTTATATATATATATATATATATATATATATATATATATATATATATATATATATATATATATATATATATATATATATATGTATTGATAACAGGCGACTCTGTCTTCATAATATAATATGATAAATAAAAATATTTTATTGAGCGAAGCGTATTACTCTGTTCAAGGGTTTCTTGTTCATGGAAGTGAAAAATATTGCCTCATATCGATATTTAAAAGAGCAACTGTTAAGTTTCTTGCCAGCTCTTCTCAGCAGAACTGCTTTCCCGCCGGTGGTAGCTTCCTCACGGACTAACGACACCGACGGTCTTTAAATTAAATTGACGATACAAAAGTGCTTATAATAAGTCTATTTTAATAAAGCTTATTTCATTTCATTTTAAAATACAAAAGGCACCTACAGACGAATATGACCCGGACGAAGTCTGAATAAATCACTAGTATGAGTCAAATTATCAATTCAAATTAGGTTCACTTCAAATGAACAAAGGAAGCCTCATTACCGGCGATAATCCAACATTTAATTTGCTATAAGTCTAAAGCTAATTATTCATCTCTTGTACACGCGTATTACGTGGAAAAACCACACGAGTACATCATAATTAATCTATATACCTACTATAATAAAGCATTCAGTAACTTAACAAAATCTGTACATGAAATATTTTTTTAAAATCAATGACATATTGTATACAATATAGACCTCAAAACAATAGTTTTTAAATTTTTTGTCTGCATGTCTGTTTGTCTGTTTGTGTGTGCGCGTTTCACGCAAAAAGTAATGAACCGATTACAACGAAATTTGGTAAAGTGATAACTTATTACTCAGGTGAACATTTAAAATACCTTTCACTTCAGGAAAATCTTTCTTTCCCACGGAAAAACACAATAACTGCTTTCATCGAGCCGTTCTTAGAAACCTTCCGCTGGCTAAAGCTTAAAACATACATCAATATAATGTACTAAAAAATGTATGTCTTGAAAAACCTACAGAAAAATCTGCACCGTGTATATTATGTCTATCTCCTTAGGTACAATCACAATATCTATTCTTATCTATACATGTAATAAAACTAGCTTAGTCAAATCGATGAGCGAGTTTCACGCAAAAAGTACTGAACCGATTTTAACTAAATTTTGTGTAGTGATAACTTATTACTCGGGTCAATATTTAGGATACCTTAGGAATATTGAATTGGTAATCAATCATTTACTCAAGTAAGAAATATTTATATATTTTTCTATCTATTGTACAATGTACATAATATAATCTATTCTATACTTCCGTTAAAGCGTACCTAGTAAGAAACCCGAGGGAAGCGAGTGTGAGTCGCTAGTATTAATATTAATATAAATAAGAAACATCATTAATATTAATTAAAATATTAAGAGCAAACTATTTGAGCTAATCCTGGATAAATTCCTAAACTCCATTCCGTACCCTTCAAACGTGTCGTCAAATATGTTTAACATTTCTAACACAAACCACTAAGATGTGGAACGATCTCCCACAACTCGTATTTTCTGGCAGGAATAACTAAAGTACTTTTACGGTTAGGGCGAATAGGTGCTTTCTAGGCAGACGCGTTCTACCTAGACTTTGTTATTGCCTTTAACAAAACACAGTTGTCATCAAGCTCGACTTATCTACATAAAAACCTACTTATGTAAATATTAGCGGCTCACCCTTGCTTCGCTGGAGTTTGTCTCTAGGAAATTAATAACAAACCTATCCCACGGGAAGCGTACCTTTTTACGGGAAAAAAGTAGCCTATGTATTATTCCAGACTATAGTCTCTCTCTGTGCCAAATTTCATGAAGATCCGTTCAGCCGTTCTGGCGTAAAAGAGTAACAAACATCCATACTCACAAACTTTCACATTTAATATTAAATACGGACAATATTTTTCAGATATGCGATTACTGTAAGGATCGCTCGTTTTCTTTTTTTTTTTTTTATTAAACTGAATTTTGAGTTAAGAGCTTGTATCATCCTTTCCCGCCTTGAATATTCATTATGAGACCTCGTTAAGTCAAGAAAGTTAGTAAGTGGTTAGATGGCGACTAAACTTAAGAAACTCGTTTTTTGGAATTGAAAACCATACGTCACGATACCAGAGCACTTAAGTCAAAGAACATATAAAGAGATCCACACCGCGACGAGTATCCGAGCAGAAGTGCTTTGAATGTTGGTAATGAATGCTGACAACATTGAACAGCGGTTTTGAAAGATTAAAAAATAGAAAACAAACACATCCTGTATATGGAAGAATTCCAATCTTGGCTAAAATTAGCGAGAAAGCTGGCCAGATATACATCAATATCTGAAAACGAAGTAAAAAATTCGGTAGATCCGATTTTTCGAAACTGTCACCCTATAAGGCTGAATCTTTACTTCAATTTACACAAATGTTCGACCTTTTAAATAAAGCTACATTTTCGAGTTTTTTCGCGGATTAATTTTATTGAATTTTGGTTCTGCTTTACAGCAAACATAATCAAATACAATAAATACAAAAAAAAACACCAAAACGCTTTTATTACAATATTTGTTATATATTTTTTGTTTTCATTAAGTTTTATAATTAAATATCAAATATTATTTATTTTATTGTTAATATCTGAAAAATCGGCGGCTTTGCCCGCAACTATTCTACAAAAAAACCTTTTAGCTTTATGTTATACTAGCAAAACTCGCGGCTTCGTTTGCGTTAAAACTAAGAAAAAAAAATTCTTTGGCTTTATGTTATGATTTTAATTGGTAGATTTCTCAGAGATGTGATATTTTTCCACAGTAAAAAGTATCATATATGTTCACACTAGATAACCAGCTATCATCATACTACATCCAAATTCTTACAATACAGAAAATAGACATACTGGCTCGTATATCTGTTTTTGTCTTTCAAAACCTCTTTTCAAACCTTTCTTTTCAATGTTTTTCCACTACCAACATTCGAAAAACTTCTGCTCGAATACTCGTCGCCGTGTGGATCACTTTGTTTTTTCTTTGACTTTAGTGTTGTATGACGATGCATTTCTTCCACTTCAAAATCTACTTCCTTAAGTTTAGTCTTTATGTAACCAATCACTCACCGTTAAATCAAACTGGGTCTCATAGTGAATCTTCAAGGCGGTAAAGGATGATACAAACTCGTAAACAAAAATATACTTTAGTCAAACAAATACGAATACTTTTCAACCGACTTCAAAAAGGAGGAGGTTCTCAATTCGACTGTATGTTTTTTTTTTTTTTATGTTTGTTACCTCAGAACTCCGTCATTTGTTAACCGATTTGGACAATTTTTGTTTTGCTTGAAAGGGTATACTTCCAGATTGGTCCCATTTAAATTTCAAAAAAATACCACCCCTAAGGGTGGAAAAACAACTAATGATGAATTTAACCTACTTTTAATTGTCATATTGACTTGAAACTTTGCAAGTATTTCTATTTCCGTTGATAGTACAGTGGTTCGGTGTTGTTGACCTGATCTGATGGCAAGACCAGAAGGTGGATAGGTGGAACTCTTCAACGGCTAATAGTGGATACTTTGAGTTTGGGCTTATTTTGTTTGATTTGACAAGCCTAACACGTTAAAATCCTTACTTTGCTACTACTGTCTACACTAAAAAGGGAAAAATAAAAACTTTTTAACAAAAAAATAAAAACCGACTTCAAACAAAAGCACTAAAAAGTAAAAAATAACTGATTGGTAGTTTTCATTTACTATACATACCTAATCAAATATTTTCGAAGTCGGTGTGCTTTGGCTAAGTAATTAAATCCTACCAATTAAATACATACCTAATCAAATATTTTTGAAATCGGTCCCAGCCCATAGAAAGCAAAGCACACCGACTTCGAAAATATTTGATTAGGTATGTATAGTAAATGAAAACTACCAATCAGTTATTTTTTACTTTTTAGTGCTTTTGTTTGAAGTCGGTTTTTGTTTTTTTGTTAAAAAGTTTTTATAAATCTTGAAATCTAATATTTTAACTTAGTCTGTAAGGAAGATCATACGAAATCGGTAGAAATTTTGTTAAGAAGAACTAACTGTTAAAATCATTTAAGTTATATTAATTAGTTATATTTATTTATTTATTTATTTGTTTATTCTATTCAATTTTGTATATGTTATACACAATACTAAGGATGATAATTTAAATCATAATAATAAATAAACCACCATAGTAAAAAATAGTGTGTAGTTTTAAAAGATAACGGTCTCAGATATAGCATTTTTTTAACTGGCAGATTCATTTTTATGGAACAAAAAACGCATTACTTAAAAATTACGGGCAAATCTTATAAAAATAGTCTCACTAAAATCCACATAAATCCTAATAATCCTAAAGCAATGACAGACACTAAGAAATAGTGAGCCAATTTTAATTTGAAATATTTCTTTCTGGCCTGAGGTATCGTTTCTAAAGGATCTTTTACTAAATGTACACGTATCCCTATTATATAATTCTTACAATATTCCTCCCATTTTAAGGTTTCGATGTCACAATTAAATATATGTTTGTCCGTGTCATCTAACTCCTTTAGTAGGCTTAGTGTGTTTTTGTTATGAAACTTCCATTCCTGCAGGCCAAAATAGCTTATAATTTCTAAATACTTTCTGATCTTTTTGTAAGCTCGTCTTAAGCTGTAAAATAATTAAGGATTAGAGTAAGACACGAATTAACAACAAAAAACTTATATATCTATTATTTCCTCTCATATCATAGGTATTATAATATTTAGGGATTTACCCTCTGGTTCTTCCTGAATGCCTTCAAATTATTATTTACAGTAAATCAATAATTATAGCCAGAAGTACCAAAAAAGACATTTTTAAAATTATGTCAAGCTGACTTCTCGTGAGTAGCTTTGCTTTAAAGAAATGCCATGTATCTACTAAAATTCTCGTGATGGCTAATAGACGTGTTAAGCATGTTGAATATATGTTCAAATTTTAGTACTGATATTTATCGATTTACTAATATCATAATTGGTTATCAGTTTTGGGAAGGCAATTAAGGAAGGAAAGTTACAAGCTTATGTGTTCTCTGACCATTACTTACAAAGGTTTTTTTCCAATCAAAATAGCGATGGTATCTATTATGAGCGCCGGAATCGAATGTAGTAATAAAAAGTAAAAGTTATATAAGAATTTTGAAGGAGTTATCCAACACATGTATATCCAGACCGCTTTCATCGTCGGCAGTTCCCATTCATATTTTACTATGTAATTCATTAATGTTTCTATAAACAAATAAAATAATTGTGATAAATGCAAATATTATAACTAGGTATATAACACGACATTCTTATTTGAATGTATGTATGTATTCAGCCCTTTTGTAACGTCCCACTACTGGGCACGGGCCTCCCTTCAATACGAAGGAGATCGAGGCCATAGTCCACCACGCAGGCCAAGTGCGGGTTGGCGGACATCACATGTCTTTCGAAAACTTGCTAGGTTATCTCAGACATGCCAGTTTCCTCACGATATTTTCCTTCACCGTAAGGCAAGTAATAATCATGTAGAAATGTTTCGCACATGACAATATCAGAGATGCAAGACCCTGGATTGGAACCCGCTTCACTCGAATTCCCAAGCGAGCGCGTTACCACTGGGCTACCACTGCCTCTTATTTGACTACTCTGATGTTACGCCATAAATTTGAATCTCTATATTCTATAAATTTGAATTCCTTAAGGCATGTTAGATTTGTATTCCCCAGGCCCCATTATACAAATTATTTAGAAAATTTTCGAGAAGTTCCAAGTAATTTAAAGGAAAACTAAACAATCAAACTGAAACAGGGAAAGAATAGTTTTTTGGTAGAAAATGAGCAAGTCTAGTTTTATAATCAACTCAATCTGGATGAAATCTGTATGATAAATAAAAACAATCTTTCATTACGACAAAAAGCTTAAGATTTGCATTCTAATATATTATTGTGGTATGCCATACATAATTTTCCTACTTTAGTTCTTAATACTAATTAACTGTCTCGGTGATCTTAGAACTGGAGGCCCTGGGTTTGAGGTCGGTAGTAGTCGGAAGCTATTGAATATTTCTGTCAAGAAATTGGGAAGCCCGGAGTTGGGAAGTTGGCGGTGTTTCACCCACGTGCCTCGGAGAGCACGTAAAGCCGTCGGTCCTGCTCCTTAAGTCTCACCGGTCGTGTCGAAGTATCATCCCATCGAACTTTTAGAGTACATGGAATAGAGAGTGCACGTTGTGTCTGCGCGTATACTTGTGTATTATAATATCTCCTGCGCAGTTCGCTAGTCTCAGTGAGATCAGCCGCCGTGGCCGAAATTCGTCGGGAAAACATTATACTAAGTAACTACTCATGAGATAATTTAAAGATAATCGTGGTATGTTTTAAAAAAAACCTCTATCCTTGTTATCATGCTCTCTTGTCAGAAATCAATGGCTATTATATTCAAATCTTGTCAAAATAGCTCAGCTTAGCTCAGATATCGAACCTGGACTACACAAAGTTACATACCGCGAAAGAAACAAAAAGCCAAAACGCACTGGAAAAACTGTAATGCTAAAATCTTACCCATAATCAAAGGATTTTGTTCAGAAGATACATAATTGTATATAGTGGGCGAATTAGCGAGGTCAGAATGTTCATAATTTCCAGGATAGTCTTTGGCTGTTTTCCAGGCCGCTGCTATAATTCCATTAACTACGTAGTCCCCTGGGACCACATCGGTTTTGGTTTGCATGTTGAAGTGTAAGGTGTGTATGAGGCCCACACCTGCGCCTGCTATCACCTGAAATGTAAGATACATACATATACACATATGATTACCTTGAATGAATACATACAATATATACTTCCTAACTTCAAGACAACTGACATATACTTATTGTTATGTTAAAATAAACTAACATGCATTTTTGACTTACTCAGGACTCACACCTATGACTTTCGCAATCGTGTGTGATACCTTCCTCAGTTATTTGTCATAATAAAATTAAGATAAAATGATATGAGTTTGTTTGTATGTATGTACGTGTATTGTATACTTACACCAGTAGGTCCATATATATTGTCGATCCATCCTGGTAAAGGTTCACTCGCTGTGGATATCACTGTAAGGAAGATATTAATACATACAATATTCAGTACAGTCTTGTAGAGTATTAGCTTATGTTAACTTGGGTCTTAAAAACTCTGAGTTGTAAAACAAAAAAGAAGTACGGTACTTTATGTCAATATTGTCTAAATGATGGCATTAGAAAAGCTCGTTTAAATTAAAATACTAGCAACTTACCTTCGCTTCGCTCAGGTAGGTCCCTAGGAACTTTTTAATTTTTTTAGCGGAACCCTAATTCTTTTTCTAAAATAAAAGTAGCCTATGTTACTAATTATAATATCTGCCAGTGAAAGTCCTGTTAAAATCATTTCAGCTGTTTCAGAGACAAAAAAAATTTTTTAAAAGTTGTGTTTTTCTTATAAGTACCGTATATAATTTCATATGCATTTAGTAAAAAGCTGTTAATTTGACATTACAAACAGACACTTCAATTTTATTTATCTGTATAGATTAAGTCTTTTGACAATTTAAGCGATGGTCATCTAATACTGCATACAATGTGTAAGCTTTTGCCCGCAGCTCTGCTTGTGTAATCTACATAAGTAAATTATATTATAATAATATGAAAATCATAAATAAATCTATCTTTTTCAGATTTTTTCGCGGATATATTTTGATTTTTAGTTTCCGATGTTTCGTATAGGTACTTTACGGCAATCATGGTCACGGGAGATAAACGGGACCAAAATAAAAGTTAATCCGCGATAAAATCCAAAAAGATAGTTTTATTAATAAATAAATATATTATAAAAATAAAAACACGTTTCATCCTTGCCGCGAGATGTACATACTCGTATGTATGTCTCCGACTACATAATACAATATTCTTTCGTGAATTTGTTTTCATCTTTTTAGTTAGCTTTTATGCAGTCGGTTTTTTTTATTTTTATAATAATATATTTATTTATTTGCAACTTTTTTAAGTATTTTTAAGTAGGAAAATTAGTGAGAATGGTTGTTAACCCACTTTAAGTCATTAGATATCCTGAACTGTTATTTTAAATGAAAACTGATGAAAGAAACCTAAAAATGATTTTTAAATACCTTTTCAACGATACCCCATTTGACAAATCGTCGATTTTCATTTTTATTCTTTTTCACATTATAGCGTCCAAAATCGCCCATTTTAATTGTTCGAAATTTTTATGCTTTATCAAATTAGCGCCGTCATGACGAATCAAACGACGTGTCATTTACCAAAATCGGCCCACGAGTTTCGTCTAAATAGTGCCACAAAGGTACAAATCCACATACATATATACATACATACATACATATATAGGCTGATAAACACATTACCCTCCTTTGCGTCCCGCAGTTGGGTAAAAATGTCCAATATTCGCTAAATTTAAGAAAATATTAATATGGTCGTCTTCAATTCTCAAACCTGACTGGTAGTTCTAGAATTGCGTTAAAACAATTAAAAGAATCACTAAAACATAAAAAGTAGTAATAATAATATCAAATAATTATATTTACCCATGCTAGGTCTAAATACAGCTACCGGAAGTCCTTGAGAATGTTTCTGAACGAAGTCCTCTGCTGCCAACTTGGTATAAGCATATGTGTTGGGGAGGTTTCCTAGTAGTCTATGAAAAAAAAAACATATTTTGATCTTTTCGAATTTTTTTATACTAACATTTTCCCTCGGCTCCGCACACGTAGTTCAAATATGAATTACTATGTATATCTTTAAAAAATATGTTACTCTGATGTATAATCTACATTACTGTAAAATTTCAACGGAATCCATACATAGCTTTTGCGTGAAAAAGTAACAAACATCCATCCATCTATCCCCAAAAACTTTCGTTTATAATATTAGTAAGAGTTTGGTTCCCCGTTGCTAAATTAAACCTACATTACAATATACAAGTTCTTATATTCGGCTAATCACTCATGTCTTCTTATGCTATACGCAAGTTACTGTTTTTATATTGTAAGGTTTCACTCTTCTAAAAACTTTACTGGTAAAAACTAGCCAAGTTAAATCTTAAACTTCAATTTATCCTAAATTAAATTAATCCTCTGTGTAAATAATTCGACTGTTCAAATTTAAGAAGTTCTATTTTTGAATAGCAAACACTTTTGTAGCATAAAAAAACAAGAAATAGTGTTTTGAATTTATTTTAGAATGTGGTATGTTCTTATGAAAAAAAGTAAGCATTATCTACAGAACTTCGCACCCATTTTCACATCAGGTCAAAACAGGTCTGAATGGGCAACTCTTGGAATCTACAAGAGAGGTAAAGACTATATGAACTGTATGGTGAAAAAGATTATAATAATACATCAAAAATACATCGTTTGTATCTTTTGTAAGTGCCTACTCAAAAATGATTAGGCGGGTATGGCGAAATCTTTTTATATTAAAGAAAATATAAAAAATGCACAAAAATGTAAAATGCACAATGCAATAAAGTAAAAATGACTTGGAACATAATTGGCTGTGAAAGTATGAAATTCACAGATCGCAGCTTCGACCATAAGTTGAATATCAACGATAATTTTATTACTTCAGACCAAGAAGTTGCATCTGAGTATATTTTTTTTTTCACTGACATTCTAATTTCATCAACTCAATTACTCGACTCATATTCCGTTATTGCCGAATCATTACTAAAGGAACACTTTAAAGAATGTAATTTAGGATTTAAATTTAAACTTACATATGTACCAAAAAGATATCATTGCAACCTTCAGAAGTTTGGGTGTCAATATTTGTTGGTATAACATCGAGTAGAAATAGCCGGTATTCAAAACTACGCACGACATTCGCACGCGAGTTGACCGCGAACAGACCGATCGTTTGTTTTGTCATTTATACCTAGTTTTATAGCTCAGTCGCCTCTGTTTCAATAGCTTTCAGTTAAAGTAACTCAAATCACCCTAATCAAAAGCATTCTAACGCTTGTTGTAAAATAATACGCAAGGAGCGTCAGCCGCATGCGTGCCATGGTCACTCCGATTATAGCAATATTTGAGCGCAGAGAGCGTCGCGCTCAAAAAGTTAATAGCAGTATAGAGCATGGTGCGTTTCCTTACCTAACGAAACAGTAAATTTATTCCTTTTTTTAAATCAGGTAGTACCTTAGACCCTAATAATTTTAGACCAATTACGATACTGCCAACGTTAACGCATTTCAAAGTACACAATCTACTTCATAAGAACCAGTTTGAATTAACGGAAGGCCGCTCTTAGTGTTGAGCTAGTAAAAAATATTTTTAAGACTTGGGAAAGGTCACAGGATGCACTTGCGTTATTCTGTGACTTATCCAAGGCCTTTGATTGTGTGCATCATGAGACGCTGATTAGGAAATTGTATCATTATAGTATCAGAAATAAGGCACTCGACCTTCTGAATTCGTATTTAAATAATAGAATACAGAGGATTGATGTAAATGGTAATAGATCTCCTGGGGCTCCATTAGATATGGGGATTCCACAAGGGTCTATTCTTGGCCCCTTTCTCTTTCTAATTTATATTAATGATTTGCTATTTCTTTTATAGGACAAACATGATATAGTATTGTTCGCTGATGACACTTCACTTATTTTTAAATTGAAGCGTAATTTACTCATGTACAACGATATAAGCAATGCTATCTCGAAAGTTGTATATTGGTTTGATTAAAATAATTTATTATTAAATAATAAAGAGACAAAATTAATAAAATTATCAACACCTAATGTTAATCTTGTTAATAATGGTGTAATATTAAACGAGGAAGTGCTAAAACTGGTAGAGTCCACTAAATTCCCAGATGTTATCATAGATTCGATATTGCTGTGGGGGCCCCCATATTGAGGCGCTAGCGACTATTATGTTCTTTGGTATCTTACTATGGGGAAATGCAGCTGCTATAAATACAATTTTTGTCCTGCAGGAAATAGTTGAATTAATATTCATACTCACCCTGGCGTTATGTTTTTCAAAATATTCTCGTCTATGTTCTCAACAAGGTTAATGAGCACGTCTCCGGAAATGGTGCTGCCGTAGAACTTCTCGTCGATCTCATTTAAGTTGCAGTTACTAACAAAAATAAAAAGTTTTATACCTTTGTGGCCACCTTCCATCATTCTATTGTTTTTTTTTTAATATATTTATATATACAAGACACTTGAACAATTAAAAAATATTAGCATTATATTGCCCTATTGTCACGTTCACAACATATTTGAACATTGAGTTCTATCTACATATTATATGTAAATAGAAAATAGTTTACTACCTTTCTCTCCGCGACAGATTTTTTTTTAGTAGCTGTTTACGAGATTTAGTGTTATTTATACAAAAAAGTGTGTATGTGTAATTCACACATGGTAGAAATGATCCTTCAGAAAAGTAACATACGAGAGAATAAAATGTATATAGAGTATTAGGAGTAAGATAATTAATTATAAGCTTTTTTGATAATATTTTTACTAAATTTACAAGTTATTTTACGTTTTATTTGATATAAATATGTATGTACATTACATATTATTTAGTAATTAATTTTATTATGTTTCACTTACTGTATAATATATTCTACTTCTTTCTCTCGGCAGCTTAATCCTATATATCTCAAAACACAAATTGTTATTGAAATTTTTCTCTGTTTGCATTTCACGCAAAAAATACTGAACCGATTTTAACTTAATTTTGTGTAGTGATAGCTTATTAGTTGGGTCAATATTAAGGATACCTTTTGTCAAAGGAAAATCTTTGATTCCTACGGAAAAATATAATAACTAGTTCTGTCGAGACATCCTTAGAAATTTATATGGAGCTAACGCTGGCTAAATCTGAAGAGACTCACCAAAACCGTTTTTGGAACCAGTAATTAAAAAAATCTCAAAATTTACCAGAAAGCCTTTTTTCAGAGGTACTAAAAATACCAAAATATTAAGAAAATCAAAAATAATAATTTTTGAAACTGTCCGATTTGGCGTGGAATGCTCCATATATATCTATCTATCTTTTAAGGTACACTGCAAGAATTATTTTCACTCATTTAAAACGTACCTAGGGATGCAATCTAGCGAAGCTAGAGTAAGTCGCTAGTGAAAAAATAATAAAACATGTACCAGTAAGCAGTAGAAATATGGACAAGTGCACGTAGTTTGGTACATGCATGTGCTAGTGTAAGAATCTCTCTTGTCCCGCGCACGTTGATCTCCACGGCTGTCTTTAACGCTTCATCGAAGCGAACTGTTGCGGCGCCGTGGAAAATAAACTCGACCTGGAAAATAAAAAAATAATAATAATATCTAATACTTTCTTAGATTTACGCTAATATTTGTCATTTTAATTAACGGAGTGTCTATTCGTTCTTTAATAGGACGAATGAAAAATAATTATTCGTCCTTTAAAAATATATATTAATTACTAGCATTGCTCGCGGCTTCACCCGCGTTGAGATGGCCAAAAACTAAATTCTTAGGTTTTACACATTTGCATACTCTTACAATGCAGTTTTTGTATTTTTCTCAGAAATTAGACATTATGAGTTATATCCAAGATCAGATGTACATACATACATATTATATATATAACAGATAAACATTTACCTCATTTATAAGCTTGCTTCGGTCCGCATCACTCATTCCCATATTGATTTGACCCATATCTCCTTCAACAACATCGATTTTTTTTAAGAAATCTGGCATTTTCTCTCTTAATTTATCATATAGCTGAAAAATATGAAAATATATTTTATATAAATTCATTTTGGTGCAGTTCATACTTCTACACTATACTCTTTATAAGCATAGTATAGAAAGAAGAACAACATTTTGACCTTTAGGTTCTTAGATGAGGAAAATAATCAACATTCAATTGTTACTGTTCTTTTATCACAAATTAGATTTTTGTATTAAGCCTGTTAAGAAAAGCTCGCATAGTTGCAAAAATATCTCTTAGATTTAAGAACATATTTTAACACGACCGGGGATACATTAGGCGCAGAACCAGTGATTTTACGTACGCTTTGAGGCACGGAAGTTTACCATCGCTGACTTCTTAACTCCGGGCTGTAACTGATATACTCGTATAAATTACACTTGACTCGACTCAGGACTCGAACCCAGAACCTCTAGGCCTACAACTGATTGTGCTTGCCGTAATTAAAATTAGATAGCAGTTTAGAAAATTAGTGTTATAAACATACCAAATGGTCAAACTGCTCTTGCAATCTTTTTTTAATATCTTTATTTTTCTTAGGTCTAATCAAAAGATACAGTTTTTTAATCTTAGGACATGATCTGCAATAAAAAAAATCTATTATTACATATTATATTTAATTTAATTATTTATTTACTCGTACTATCCCTTCAGAAAAAGTTGAGTACGCACTAAAAATTAATGAAGAACATTCACCTTAAAAGCTTTTCAACCAAAAGTCTTCCAATAAATCCTGTAGCCCCAGTCAAAAATACCGTGGAGCCAGAAAACATCTTCTGTATCTGAGATTCTTTTTCCATTATGTATGGATGGTCCTTTCTTACGTATGTTTGTTCGTTTCAAGGCAATTCTAAAAAAAACAAGTTACATATACACAACATAAAATTGTATCCCAACGTACAAAATATCTAATATATAAATATCTCGTGTCACGGTGTTTGTGGTCGTACTCCTCCGAAACGGCTCGACCTATTTTATTGTTTTTTTTTTGTAGATTTGGTAGGTATGAGAATAGGTCGTAAAGTATTCTTTACCATCCAAATCCATTCTTCTTTAATTTAACACTAAACTTAACTTGGGTAATGTATTATTATTATATTTATAAAATAAAATATACTACTACTATACTAGCGACTCACCCTTGCTTCGCGTATGTTTTAACGGTTAGTATAGAATAGAGATAGACTATATACTCGTATATGTACAATGTACATACATATAAATGATTGATTACCCATACAAGCTTCCACCCTCTTAACGGGTGATTTCCGGGATAAAACTATCCTATGTCCTTCCACGGGTCTCAAACTATCTTCATACCAAATTTCATCGAAATTGGTTCAGCGGAAGGTAACAGACACAGATAGACAGACGGAGCTACTTTCGCATTTAAAATATTAGTATGGTTTTGTTTTAGAATATTCAAACGTATGTGTGTCTTACATATCAAAATATGAAAATGTTAGTTATTAAATTTACAATTTATTGCTTAAATGTGATATTGTAGATATTATGTATTTAATCTATACTATAATAAAACAGTAGAGGTCGAATGTCTGTACATAGCAAAAAAATGCTAAAAACCGAGTCAGGGGGATGTAAGAAGACAAATAAAACAAATCCAGATTTTTTTTCAATTTTTTTGTTTCTCTGCCTGTTTGTCTGTTTGTACGGGCTAATCTCCAAATCTATTGGACCGATTTAAATGAAATTTTGCATGGTGGTACCTTATATCGTCGGGCAACATCTTAAATACTTTTTATCCCGGAAAATTAAATAGTACCCGTGGGATAGTTAAAAACTATAGTATCTTATACAGCTTAGTACACAATAACTTATGCACCTAATTTAGTAAAATTTTAACATTCTGATACCTTAAATTCCCGATCAAATAACAGGTTACTTTTCATTCCGGAAAAATAAACGGTTCCCTTGTGAACATCTCTATTAGTGTTTTTCTAGAGGCGAACCCGAGCGAAGCGAGGGTGAGCCGCTAGTTATTAGAATAAGACTTACAATTTTTTTTTAAATAGTTAATATTAGGAAATATGCTTGTGATTTAAATAAAGGTGAAATATTTTTTCTTATTATCTTTATTGCTTTTGAATGAAGCCTATATCAATATTATTGAATGTAATTTCTTTTTGATTAAGAAAATAATTATTAAAAAGTGCAAATATAGGTGGGAAATTCCAAGTAGTTGAAACGAACGCCATTGGTCAGACCGAATATGACGTCAAAGTATTATCATACAAGAGCGATTAGCGACTTTCACGCTACAAACTTAAGTCTTATTTTTTTTATGTATGATACCGTGACGTCACGCCAAGTGCGCGAAATGGTGGGTGCTTAAAGTATCCGTATCGGTATGATATTTAATTTTTTTACACTAAATTTTCATGTTAGCTATTATATGAAAAATTAAAAGAAAAATCACGGATATTCCCTATTGAAGAAATGAAATAAAATTAAAAATATATATTTTCAAAAAATTAAAACAAAGCTTACCTTTACACTAATCTTCAAAATAGAAACAGTATTAAACAGGCTGCGATATTATTTATCCGTCAAAAGCGGAGTCTCAACTACTAATTAAAAGTTAGGTTTTAAGTATTTAAAGTTTACGTCCGCAAGAAATTTGAATTTTAAATTTTAGAATTCTATTCCAGTTGATTTTTTTAAATAACAACAAATAGTTCATCCATATTATTATAATATTACAAATGAGAAAGTGAAGTTTTCTGTTTGTTGTTACCGACTTCCAAAAAGGAGGAGGTTCTCAACTCGTCGGAATCTTTTTTTTTATGTATGTTCACCGATTACTCGAAGAACCCTGAACCAATTTTAAAAAAAATATTGTGTTTCAAAGAGTATACTTCCCATATAAATTTTTATCGAAATCGTCTGAGGAATCTTTTAAAAAATCGACAATAAATATTTTTTTAAAATAAATTGTTAAATCAAATATGTTATTAAACAACTTTCTTCTTACAAATTACCTGCTAAATACGTCTACACTAAAAATGGAAAAATAAAAACTAAAAAGTATTTATTAAAAAAAAACGTAAAAAAACCGACTTCCAGGCACTAAAATGTAAAAAATAAATAAACGGAGGTTTTCATTTAAAATATGTACCTATATTTTAATAAATTTGGACATTAAATTTTTGTCGCATAAATAATATACTTGAAGGAGATGAAACACCACTAGTTATTTTAATATTATAGTATACCCATTACATATAAAACAACTAATAAGTGTTAAGTAAAGCTTACCACAATACATTAGTAAAAACCGCACCTAAATGAGTTATAATACCTGCTACTTTTAAAAATATCAGCGGCTGCAATTATATTAAGTGCAGCCCATCTATTAACATAAGTGTCACGACAACGATATTTAAAAAAATAAATTGACAGTGTTGTCAAAATGTAAGATTATTATATTTACAATGTATACTAATATTATAAATGTGAGTGTGTTTGTTTGCTTTTCTTTCACGTGGAAAAAGAGTGATGGATTGGCATGATTTTGTGTGGAGATAGTTGGAGGGCTGGAGAGTGACATAGGGTACTTTTTACCGCGAGAGATCTCTCTCCCATGGGAAAACACGTTATAATACAACCCAAAAAAAATTATGATCAGAATTCCTTGAAACTTAGTATTAACGCTCTTCGTTACAATTAACTAATACTTGTTTTAGAATTTTTCGAAATTCATCCCATAAGGGGGTAAAATAGGGGATGAAAGTTTGTATGAAACCTATCTTTTTAGAGTTTATTTTGTTGTTTTAGCGCGAGCGAAGCCGCGGGTTCTGTTAGTATTTTATTTTATTTTAAGTAGGTACGTCATGAATGGTATTATCGCATAAATTACAAATTTTATTAACTTGCAAATAAATTGGCAATTATTTAAAACATGCAAAAAGCAGTACAATAAATGTCAAATACGCAAAGGAAACATGATAAAGAAAATTTTATATACAAAGTCTTGCCCTAAATTTTGTTATAAAGAAAAAAAAACTTTTTTTTTACACGTAACATTTATTACTATTACAGTGTGTTAGTTTAATACATTAGTATAAAACTATTAAAAATATATTAAGCTTACTCGAAGTGGTCTCCATTGGCTGCAAACAGTCCTTTAAACGTTGAGCCCAGTTATCAATAGAAGCACGTACTCTTTCCATGGGAAAATTCTTCACTGCCAATCGTATGGATTGTTTTAGGGACTCCAAATTATCATGGCATTTAGAACAAGCCATACTCTCTAAAACTAACCATAATCATAATCCAGCGAATTAATATCGGGACTAGATGACGGCCAATCTTCAGCTCTGATGAAGTCCGGACCGTGGGTTTCTAACCAAGGTTGCGTGGAGCTTAACTACCTTCTCAAGAATGGTATCTTGATACACTTGTGCCGATGTTCATAGCTAAGACCCCACCAGACCATCACTGAAGTTCGATAATGCCCACGTTGTACTCTGTTAACTAATTGGGAAGCTTTGTTAGAGCTTTGAGCATAAATACGGTCATTTTGTTTGTTAAAATATTGTTTAATTGTAAAATTTTTCTCATCCGTAAACAATTTTTTTCTGTGACCTCCCTTAGCGTACCGCTTAAGTTCCTAGTTGTTTTGATTTTACCACCCTATTCTTTTTTAAATTATCAGTTAAAAAATGACCAGTGCTTCCTTACTGCTTTGATCGCCTTTTTCGTACGAACACTACGTGGACGGCCAGATCTTTTTCTGTCACAAGCAGAGGAGATTTCATTGTACCTATCAATAGCCCGGTACATAAACATTTAACTAATACCAAGCGTATGGAGAGTTTTAAAAATTGTATTTGGTTCCATACCACAGCGATTTGGTTCTCTTTATCACCCCACTCCATTTTAATATTACAAAATATTTTTCAATGTATTGGCGCGAAAATGAGAAAACACAATGAAGAATCATATAAAATGACAGATTCCAAATTCAAATGTAATATTTTGTTTATTTTTAATTGTAACAGTATTTATGGCCAGACTATGTATATCACATACATTGTTTAGCCAGTTCTTCTTAAAACTGAGGTATTTTCTTTCCGAACTTGTGGTAAAACATTATAAAAAAATATGATGAATAAAATATTATAAATTTTCTGTATATTCATTGATTTAAATATGTATATGTGGCAAAACAAAGAGTTTTTATAATACGTTACGCAATAATACATGTACCTATGCATATGTATAACAGCACGTTTTGTCGGATTCGATGAAAAAGTTCAGAAGTCAATTTAAATATATTTTCTATACATATAATAAAATTGTAACTAAGCAAAATCTGTACATTAAATATTTTTTGGGAAATCTTATTGAAATAGACATTATTATCGATGCAGAGGCCGAATCTATAGTTTTTAGTATTTTTGTCTGTCTGTCTGTCTGTTACCGCATCACGGAAAAACCACTGGAGGGATTTTTATGAAATTTCGTATGATGATAGCTGGTTATCCGGGTCAACATATAGGATACTTTTTACCAAGGGAAAATATCTCATTTCTGAGAAAAAATACAAAAACTGCAATGTAAGAGTATACTATATATATGTAAACCCTAAGAATTTGGTTTTTGGTTATCTGAACGCGAGCGGAGCCGCGGGAAATGCTAGTGTAACTAAAAGTTTATATAATACTAGCAGACCCGGCCACGCGGTGCTGTGACACACTTATAATTTTATTTTTCTTTAGCTTGGGGGTAGAATTTGTAGCTTAGGTTAGCCGTTTCTCAGGTTCTCTCTCTGGAACGATATCCGGGTACGAAAATCGTTAATTTTGCAATAATAATAATAATAATAAAAGGGAAATAATAGGGACAAAAACTATCCTACCTTTTAAGGTGGAACAAATCACACATTTTAAAAGAAAATACGGAGTTTCGGAGTTCATCGCGGAGCAACATCGTTACACGGGAATTTTATATATTAAGATAACAAAATAAACTTTTTACTGTTAACACACCATTCACGTAATATTTCTGTGTTGTTTTTTAGTTGCGATACTATTAGGTATTCTGTGACTAGCTACTTAAACTACTAACAAATTTAGTTCTACGCCTAAACCTATATTTTAATGAGACGGAAATTATTGATATATCTCTGCAAACAAACATTATCATTTTGAACTTACTTAATTATACAAAAAATCTAACAATATTCAAATTACTCTTCAAACTTACTTTGCTCAGTCTAATTAGATTACAATAGCAAACGCAATAGCAAATTTAAGTTAAATTGTCTAATTAGAGTAAAATAAACATGACAAGGTGAATGTCAGATGTTACACATCATATACTCGTAAGAATAATGAAATGGCACATAATTTGTGTAGTTTCTATTTGTGCTAGGCCACTCTTAAAATTGTCAAATTAAGTTATATACTAACTGTTAAAACGTACCTAGGGACGAACCCGAGCGAAGTAAAGGACAGTCGCTAGTTTTATATCTATACTATAATAAAACTGTAGAGGTCGAATGTCTGTACCTAGAAAAAAAAATGCTAAAAACCGAGTCATGTACGAGGATGTAAGAAGAGAAATAGAACAAATCCAGATTTTTTCAATTTTTTTGTTTCTCTGTCTGTTTGTCTGTTTGTATGGGCTAATCTCCGAAACTATTAGACCGATTTAAAATATATTTTTCATGGTGGTACTTTATATCCCCGGTCAACATCTTAGATACTTTTCATGTCGGAAAGTTAAAGAGTTCCAATGGAATAGTTAAAAAACTATAGTAATTTATACGGCTTAGTACACAAAAACTACTGATTAGATTTTAATAAAACTTTACAATAATATAATTCATATATAATAATAACAAATGGGCTACTTTTTATCCCGGAAAAATTTACGGTTCCCGTGGGATAGATTTGATTTTGTTTGTCTAGAGGCGAACCTGAGCGAAGCGAGGGTGAGCCGTTACTTTATAATAAGATATGAATGTCACAATGACATTAGCAGAAGTGAAGTGAAAAACGGTGGGTAGAGTACTTGCATTATTTTGGTAATTTTGATCCAATTACAAGAAACAAAAAGAACGGTTCCTCTATTTTACGTGACATTGGCGAAGTGCATTGTGTCCAAATGTCACTTCCTAGGAGGAAATGAATAAATTAATTGAATTGAATTTGACAAAGAATAATAAATATTTACTCATTTAAAATAATAGTTTTTGTAATAAATTAATTATTATTTAATTTTATTTAGTATTTTTTTAAGTTAGTTTAGTGAGTTAGTAACTTAAACCACCAAGAGGGTAATACTGTTTCTACTTTCATAAGATAGCATTAAGCTAGAGGAACCCATTAAGTATCATATCCCAGTGCAAATACAAAGTTTATAATCAACTTCAAGTTATTAGATGCATCTGTTAGTGAGTAAATAAAGATCTGAAAATCGAGATGTGCATTTCTGTTATGATATTAATATTGACATAGTTATGGACACTTAAATTAGTAGCATGAACTTTATAGGATAATACTTTCTTAGATTTACGCGAATATTTTGCATTAATAAATATATTTTTTCGTATTTTTTCGCAAATTTAGATTCCGACGTTCATAATGCTTTACAACAATCATGGAAATTTTCCCATTCCCTAAGGTTTTAGATATCTCAAAATCGTATTGTATCGTTTATAGGAAATGTTATTTTGTACAGGTGCTATTTTGGTTGCCTCAGTTTCATAATCCTATAAACGGCAAAACGACGTTCGAAGAGAAATTTAACGCAGGATTAACGACTATATGTGCTGTTTGAGGTCACTCTAAAAACTAGGGCTGCTATTGAAATTTTTGATAAAAAAATATTTTATTTTGACCGAAACTTGAATCGGGATCTCCTGATGATTCTCTAAGATTCGCAAAGTAAAATAGCCACCAGATGAAGTCCCTCGGACTTAGGACATATTATAATATGAGTATCACAACTTCTTATGTAACCTATAAAATTAATTATACATAAAGCATCTAAAAATGAGTATAAGACACCTACTACCTTCAATATAGTAGTATAATTCAAGAGGCATTTGATTGTGATTTTCCCTAAAAATTAGTAATGTAAATATAATATTAAAATTTATATCTATTTATCTACTAACGACTCACCCTTGCTCCGCTCGAATTCATCCCTAGTTACGTCTTAACATTTAGTAAAGAATTTTCATAGATATTTGCCCGCAGTAAAAAGTACCCTATAGGTTGATGCAGATAACCAGCTATCATCATTCCAAATTTCATCAAAATCTGTCCAGTGGTTTTCTCGTGATGTGTCGTAGACTGACAGACAGGCAGGCAGACAAAAATTCAAAAAACTATAGATTCGGCCTCTGTATCTATAATAATGACTATTTCAATAAGATTTTCCAAAAAATATTTAATGCACGGATTTGGATCAGTTAGAATTTTATTATACGTTTTGTTGTAGTTAAACCTGTTACAAATATTTTTTTCTACATATGAAAATTTTTGCACCCTCTATTATCCTCTAAGAAAAATACATATGTATGTACGTCAATGTTGTTCGTTGAAGGTAATTAATCACATAATCAAATATAACTATGTTGGGACAATAACACACAGCACTATCTAGTTCCATGGTAAGCTACGAGGCTTGTGTTATGGATAGCAGATATTTGTTACACTATACATATTATATAACTTGAAATACATACATATTATAAATATAAACACCATGTGTGTTACTGTTGTACAGATATTAGTGCTCATCACACAAATGAGTGCCCCCAGCGGGACTCGAACCCGCGACCGCTGGCACAGCAAGTAGGGTCACTACAAATTAAGCAAAAAATGTAAATCACTTTCATTTTATAGCATATTTATAGTAGTGGAAAACAGTCGAGGTGGCACGATGTCGGAATACTAAGTGTAGAGCCAGATGGCACACCGGAATGCAAGTGTCACATCGTTAGCTGCATTCCGCTTTAGATATTTCGAATTATGTTAAGCATTAAATTGAATCGCCCACAGGACTTTGATGGGTGAATCTCCTTAGCACTTGTTACATCGGGTATCACGGTTTGATTGCACAGGATTAATATTTATATTTTTAACCGACTTCCAAAAAGGAGGAGGTTATCAATTCGTCGGAATCTTTTTTTATGTATGTTCACCGATTACTCTAAGACGCCTGAAACGATTTGGATTGTTTTTTGTTTCAAAGGATATCTCTCCCAGGTTAAATTTTATAGAAATCGGTCGAGCGGTTTTTGAAAAATCAGCAATAAATTATTTTTTTAAACAAATTGCTTAGTCGAATATGCTCTTAAAAAACTTTCTTCTTACAAATTACCTGCTTATTACGTCTATACTAGAAATGGATAAATAAAAACTTAAAGAAAACCGACTTCCAGGTACTAAAACGTAAAAATAACATGCAATGATGATGCAAAACAAAGCAAATCTATTTCCATAATATATAAGTGCATCCCAAATTGTACAATGTAGGACCATCCTTTTTTTAAAGTCAGTTAAAAATAAAATACTTTACATCACTTGCTAGTTCGCCAAAACAAATAGCACCACTAAACTTAACTCTATGTGCAAAATAAAACGAAAAGTAATGCAACAAAATGGTTTGTGCCATTTAAAATCCATTAACGGCACATTAATCTGAGCAATAATACGGACAGAACACGTTCATACACACTTTGCTCATTTTCTCTTTAAAAACTATTTACCCCCAACTCGCAATAGAGCCAATATACGATTATAATCGTCAATATTGTACTTTAGCTAACGTTTTATCAAGAAATTATACTTATATAAGAAATAATTATTATTAAAGACGCGAAGGCCGAATCTATAGTTTTTAAAATTTTTGTTTATTTCTCTCTTCGAAAATATTTGATTAGGTATGTATAGTAAATGAAAACTACCAATCAGTTATTTTTTACTTTTTAGTGCTTTTGTTTGAAGTCGGTTTTTATTTTTTTGTTAAAAAGTTTTTATTTTTCCCTTTTTAGTGTAGACAGTAGTAGCAAAGTAAGGATTCTAACGTGTTAGGCTTGTCAAATCAAACAAAATAAGCCCAAACTCAAACTATCTACTATTAGCCGTTGAAGAGTTCCACCTATCCACCTTCTGGCCTTGCCATCAGATCAGGTCAACAACACCGAACCACTGTACTATCAACGGAAATAGAAATACTTGCAAAGTTTCAAGTCAATATGACAATTAGAAGTAGGTTAAATTCATCATTAGCTATTTTTCCACCCTCAGGGGTGGTTTTTTTTTTTTTGAAATTTAAATGGGACTAATCTGGAAATATACCCTTTCAAACAAAACAAAAATTGTCCAGATCGGTAAATAAATGACGGAGTTCTGAGGTAACAAAAAAAAAACATACAGTCGAATTGAAAACCTCCTCCTTTTTGAAGTCGGTTGATAACAGTTTTTACTAAATGCATATGAAATTATATACGGTACTTATAAGAAAAACACAATTTTCAACAAATTTTTTTGTCTATTTCGGCTAATCTCCAAAACGGCTGGACTAATTTTGACGAGGCTTTCACTGGATATATAATGATGCTCTCCTAGATGATTCCGGCTACGGTGGACTATCTCATTCAGATTAGCCAACTGCGCAGGAGATATTATAGTACACAAGTGTACGCGCAGACACAAGTGCACTCTCCATTCCTGTCACTCTCATACTCCGGTGGGACGACCACTCGACACGACCAGTGAGAGTTAAGGCGCAGGACCGACGGCTTTACGTGCTCTCCGAGGCACGGGGGTTAAACACCGCCAACTTCCCAACTCCGGGCAGTTACTGAGACTTGCTATACAGAAAGATTCAATAACTAAACTTGGCCCGACCCGGGACTCGAACCCAGGACCTCTGAGTGTGCAGCCGTACATACTAGCCACTACACCACCGAGGCAGTTAAATGTGGATATATAATATACGAGTAACAAACTATAACTCAGGTTACTTTTATTTAAAAAAAAAATAGGGTTCCGCTCAAAAAAATTAAAGCGTACCTAGGGACGCACCCGAGCGAAGCAAGGGGAAGTCTCTAGTTACAAAGAAAATCCAATCTAACACAGACTTATATAAATGCACCATTTAAATAAACAATTAACCCTGACAGCGGAACTCATCTATGCAGCCTAAGGAACTACGTGAGATGACGAACTAGGTCTGAACTAGTTCCACAACTTATTTGATTTACAATTTAATCGCTTTCTTGAATAATTGCTTGGTACGTTTTGCTATATCACTCTCTTGTTTCCACCAGAGATTCCTATATGCATGTTTTATTAGAAAACTAGCTACTCACCCTCGCTCCGCTCGGGTTGTCCCTGGCTACATTTTATCGTTAGTATAGATTTCTCAGAGTTGAGATATATTCCCGCAGTAAAAAGTATCCTATATGTTGACTCGGATCGGAGCTATCATCATACCAAATTTCGTTAAAATCTGTCCAGTGGTTTTCTCGTGATGCGGTAACAAACAGACAGCCATACAGACAGACAAAATTTTTAAAAACTATAGATTCGGCCTCTGTATCGATAATTATGACTATTGCAATAAGTTTTTCAAAAATATATTTAATGTACAGATTTTACTCAGAATTTTATTGCATGTTTAGATTTTGATCTTTAAAAGCTTTTATGTAACTTTTCGAACTAAAACACAGTCATAAAAAACTTTCAAGAAATTGAATTGCCTAAGGCTCGTAGCAAATGAAATAAAAATTATTACATTTGAAGAAGAACAGCTTTACAATTTTTTGCCAAATAATGTTAATGAGTCAAGAATTTATGAATATTTTTAAGAAAAGCTTGAATGATTACATTTTGACGACACGTTTGGCTCAAATTGCCGTGCCCTACTTGGTGTGCCAGCGGTCGCGGGTTTGAGTCCAGCTGGGGCCTTTCATTTGTGTGATGAGCACGAATATCTGTACTCCAGTCATGGGTGTTTATATTTATAATATGTATGTATTTAAACTTATATATGTGTAGTTTATCAACCATCTGGTATCCATAACACAGGCCTCGTAGCTTACTATGGAACTAGATGGTGTTGCGTGTTAATGTCCCAACATATTTATTTATATTTACGTCAAGCAAAGCACCAGATCTTGTATAAATCAACACTGCTTAAATTGTAAAGTACATATACCATGAACAATATTGTGTTATTTGAATAAGTAAAGGTATGTGAACACTTTGCTTATTCGGTAAATTATCTTTAACCTCACAAGCTGTGGTACACAAGAGTGGTACTTTTTTTTAAAATTAAAATGAAACTTATC